>JAJEKV010000211.1:0-600000 GCA_021234155.1 Isoetes taiwanensis
ATTATGGCAAATATTATGTGAATGTTAATCTTAATGTTTCCCAAAGTGTATACAAAGAAGGGGCATAGGATTTAACATAGCATTTGAGTGTGAAGAATCATTGATATTTATGGAAGGGGTCGAGGCACTATCATTAGGATGGTTATTGGTTGAGAAAAGATCATAGATAATGTCCCATATGATAAGTCATATAATCTAATTAAAGGCAAGGAGATATTTTGAGAAAAAGGCAGGCACGCTAAAAAAGGCTAAAAGTCGAGAGAGAGATCTATAAATAGAACCAAAACTTCAGTTGGATATAGCTCCGCAACCAGAGCTCCGATTGAGGCTATCCTTATCTAGTGGAACCGCTCGAGTCTAGTTTCGGCTGGCGGCACATTCCGTGGTTCGTCCCAGGAGGAGAGTAATGGCTAAAACGTGACAAGGGGTCACAGATCACTGCCATAGCGACATCACAGATCTGCAACTGTTTCTATGATGTGTGGCTACTTGGAGTAGCTAGATTAGTCTGGAAGACCAATAAGCCAGATGCTCGAACTTTGTATTTGCCATAGCACTTGTGTTTTGCCGTAACCCAGTGGATCCGGTTGGGTGGTTAATGGTGCTGCCATACCAATTGTGCATGAATAAAGTTTCTTTAGTCCAGTGATCTATTATTTCAGTAAAGTTCTATGATTCTGTGTTGCTACAACTTCCCAAATATACATGAATTGTATCAAGTGGTATCAGAGCGGAGGTTTTCGATTCTTTTGGGAACCATGGGCAATGGGGTCACCAGTGGAATTTGGACTCACTAATCTGTGAGAGGAATTAAAGAGATCAGAAACGATGGAGCTAGGAATTTTCCCAGAGGGTCGTAAAGATTATCGTTCTTGTATATGCTGCAAGAACCACTATTAGTTCTTATTTTGCGGGAGCATGGCAACGGAATGAAGAGGAAATTATCATTTTGGTGTTCACAAAAATATATTTGGATTATCTTAATGGAGTAAAAGCCCTTATGCATGAAGGGAAATCTTATGATTTCAATATTAGAGCAGTTAATGGAATTGAGGTGGATTTGGTGACTATTGCTGCTCTGGAGCATCAGAAGCAGAGAAAACTCAGTGCTTTCGAGGAGAATGCTCTAAGTATATGGACCGACTTGTTGTGAACGAGTTCGGATTATTGGGGAAACTTCTATGATCCTTTGGGGATTATGGAATAATAAGGGTGACTGCTAGGTTGTTATGGAAAAGCTTGTCATGGAAAAGCTTGTCATGGAGACAAGTAGTTTATCGTGGAGACGAGTTGTCATGGAGACAAATAGCTTGTCATGGAGACAAGTAAACCATTGCTGCAAAACATTGAGCTCTGCTTTGTCATTATAGCCCAACTACCCGCCATGACCTCTTGCCATCTCTAGAAGTTCACCTTGGTCATATGAGCCTGAGTAAATTCCAACCTTTAAGCTTTGAGTATGGAGAACCGCAAAAAAGCATCATGCTTGGGATTGCGAAGTCGGATCGTGGTGATCCGGGAGAGATTGATTGGCCATGGGGGTCATCTATATAAATATTTGACTTGGGAAGTCATCTATATTAAGGCTTGACCTTATTTGCAGGTTTGCTTAGTGTTAAGCATTGGGGAGGATACTTTACGTAAAAGTCATTCAAGGATATGGACATAAAATTTGGATCACGGAATCTCAAATTGTTTCCTATGGGACATGCTTATGGGTAAAGTTCCTAAGTTGAATTCTTTATTGGGAATAAAGGATAGATACTTTTTTGTTGTGTATACCCATGGTAGATTAGTGACTACGATTGCAACGTGGCCGGCTTGAACATGGTATACTAGATAGGGAATGCCTCTTGGTAGACTAGTAATTGTGTGCAAGACAATTGGCTTGAACAAGAGTGCATAAGATGTATACTTTTGAAGACTAGTAGTTGTGATTGCAACACAATTGGCTTGACAAAGTTGCATACGTATCTTGGAGATACAACACGTATCATGGTGGCGATACAATCAAGTAGTACCGCGGAGGTACGAAAGATAATAACGTACCGCGGAGGTACAAGGATATATCGTACTGTGGAAGTACGTGGATATCCGTAACTACTTCTGGAGTTTTGCAGGGATTATAAAACTTTCAGACTGGTGATGACCATGGAAGATCCATCTTGAGAAGGGATGGATTGAAATGGAGCGTATCTTGGATGATCGCGAAGTGATCCTTCTTGAGAAGGGATGGACTGAAATTGAGCGTATCTTGGACGATCACGGACGATCTATCTTGAGAAGGGATGGATTGATATGGAGCAAGCACGGGGGAGTGGTCCACGGCGAATGGGTTATTGGAATATGGCAAATAATTATGGCAAATATTATGTGAATGTTAATCTTAATGTTTCCCAAAGTGTATACAAAGAAGGGGCATAGGATAACATAGCATTTGAGTGTAAAGAACCATTGATATTTATGGAAGGGGTCGAGGCACTATCATTGGGATGGTTATTGGTTGAGAAAAAGATCATAGATAATGTCCCATATGATAAGTCATATAATCTAATTAAAGGCAAGGAGATATTTTGAGAAAAAAGGCAATTGTTTGCTAAAAAAGGCTAAAGTCGCAGAGAGATCTATAAATAGAACCGAAACTTCAGTTGTATATATCTCCGCAACCAGAGCTCCGATTGAGGCTATCCTTATCTCATTGGAACCGGCTCTGAGTCTAGTTTCCAAATTGGGCGGCACATTCCGTAGTTCGTCCGGAGGAGAGAGTAATGGCCGAAAACGTGACAAGGGGTCATAGATCACTGCCATAGCAACATCACAGATCTGCAACTGTTTCTATGATGTGTGGCTACTTGGAGTAGCTAGATTAGTCTGGAAGACCAATAAGCCAGATGCTAGAACTTTGTATTTGCCATAGCACTTGTGTTTTGCCGTAAAATGGATCCGGGTTGGGTGGTTAATGGTCTTTGCCATACCAATTGTGCATGAATAAAGTTTCTTTTAGTCCGATTGATCTATTATTTCAAGTAAAGTTCTATGATTACGTATTTGCTACAACCCATGAAATATACATGAATTGTATCAATATACCACTCCCCATCGTCCAAGACCCCTGCACCCACCTTATTTGGACTCGGGGATCTGGTTCGCCAAACACCAAAGGTGAAGCACCTGGGCCGAGCGGAATCCACCATGGCGATGCCTCTAACTGAATACAACTAGAGGCATCAATGTCCCTTAAACGTGGCGGACCCGCTCCCGGACTCGCGCAGGAGCCCTTGAGAAAGGGGGAGGCATTAATATATGGCCTGATATCCACAAATAACGCCTATGGAAGCTGCACAGGCATGGACAGCTTATGGAAAACTATCGAGTGGACAGCGACTGATGAAGCAGGACCATGCCCGGGGAGTCAAGCCGATTCTCGAATGTAAAAAGATGAACTTGGATAATGGGACCTTGCTATGGGCGAGAGGTCCGAAGCCGAGGCCAGAGCACGCGACTTCTACCGGGCTACCTTGGCGACCACCCCTTCCTCATTGCCTCCCCAAACAAAGTTACGAACCATAGAGAAAATTTCCCGAACCTTGTTTTTTCGCCGAGGATGATGGAGGCCATATAAATATGAGTTGAGCATAAAGCGGACTTCGCTTAATGTGACCTGCCCGGCCATGGAAAGTCCCCCACCAATTAAGGTCTCGAGCGCAATCCACGAGAATGTCCTCCCAAATACCATTTGCTAGAGATGTCAATGCGAGCGGGATATCCAAAAGCCTAGAGCATGTGCCCCGTGGGTTGCGTTTGCCAAGGAAGTTCATGAGGCAGCGGACACCGGAGAGAAAGTATCCGAAGCTCCTCGTATTTAACAGATTCCTCTCATCAGCTTATAGGAAGAGAAAAGAGTCATCAACGTCGCGGCTTTAATCTGGCTGCGACTACTGCCATCCTCACCTCTCCATAACCCGCCTCCGCCGAGTCGGGCAGATAGCCGAGAGGGCCTTCGCAACAATGAGGTGAATAGGAAGGCCTAAACGGCATCCCCTGGCAAACTCCACGCCCACGGTAAAGATCGGCCCGGCTGCGTGACATAGGATGGTGGCTCTAGTAAGCGTTAAGAGCTCGAGCCATCTTTGTTAAGTTCTCGCCACACCCAAAGGCTAGCATCATCCTCCTCAGAAAATCCCAACGAACACTATCATAGGCCTTCACAAAGTCCAGCTTCAAGTACACTATCCGGCTGACTGTAGCGCCCGAGCTGAATGTCCTCGGGTCTGCGTACGCCACATTGTTAAGAATATGCCTGCTCGGAATGAAGCCAGACTGCATGGGACTAATAGCCTCCTTCAAGACAACTTGCAGTCTAAGCGAGAGGCCTTCGTAATTATCTTATATACTGCCGACAGAAGCGTAATTGGACGCCAATCCGAAATGACAGATGGTCCTTTACCTTCGATATTAACGAGATGCAGCTAGAATCAAGCGCCTCTGCCTGAAGCAGACCTTGATTGGTCTGCATCACTGAGTCTCCAATTCCCAATATTCTTGGAAGAACTCCACCGGAATGCCGTCCAGACCAGGACATTTATGAGGGGCCAAGGCACGGCAAGCCTCTTCAAGCTCTTGCTTTGTTAGCGGACGCTCTAGCGCCTACCTTCTATCCGCCGACATCTTGCATGACACCTCCATCGAAACCCACGATCTCCTCCATGACGTCGGTGTAGGGATACCTCTTCTCTGAAAGAACCGAGAGGCTTTGAAAAGTAGCCCTGCTTAATGTCATCGGGGGATCGCAGAGTGCGGCCATCGGACAATGCCAGAGACGACATTGAGGCTGCATACTTCTTCTGTCGCGCAGCTCTGAAGAACATTCGAGAATTGGTATCCCCTTCCCGTAGCCAGGTGATCCCCACCTTCACCCTTGCCTGAGCAGCCCTCCTAGACTCGTCTGCTGCAATGTGATGCAATATCTCATTCTCCCGCACACCATCAGACGGCTGAGACCTGAGGGTTTCCAATTCGCGATACAATGCCTCTAACACCTCGTGCTCCTCGTGCACTCCCCCACGACTTGGCGAATGCCTTGATCTCAGCCAGGGCCTTCACCATTCCTGACAGCCCGAAGTGATCTCGAAAGGTACGGAACCAAATCTGTTGGCATCCCCAAGAGAAATCAGCATCCTTTAAGTAAGCGGTGTTCAGTTTGAACACTGTGCGCACTGGCCATATTGCACTCGAGTCCTGGGAAATTAACTGAGGACAATGATCAGAGGCCGCGGTGGACAAAATGTTCCTCCGCTTGAGCAAAGGTGCCCAGTCCGATGCTAGGCTATTAGCATAGCATCTGTCATGTCAAGCATACTGGCCCAATTTCGGCCCATTGATTACACTGGGTAAATGTGGAGTCGCCGGCGACTACGCCAAATGCAAGGAGTCCAACAATCGCAGCCATTGCTCGACCAAATCCTCACCGCTTCGGCGCCCCTGCCACACCTATCCTGAGCAGTCTCGACCATGTTGAAATCATCTACCAGCAGCCAAGCCACACCAGCCCCCAAGGATGTGATCTTATGCCTCAACGACGCCCACAACGCCCCTCTCTGCCGCGCACTATTGTGGGCATAGACATTCACAAGCCCTCACTCATGCGGCCCCTCTCACCACTTGATAATGACCCACCTGCCTCAACGGTCGGCCATGGTAAAAGTCATCTGCACATGCATCTTCCATGCCATGGCAGTGCCAACTTTAGAGGCCCCAGAGGTGGCAGCGGCCGCCAGTGTAATTGGCCCAAACATGTCCAAAGAAGGTGCGAAGCGTTCCCCCCTGTGACACTTATGTTCCTGAAGGCACAAGATATCTGGGTCCATCTTGCGAACTGCCAACGCCACTCTCGTTCTCTTACTGGGTGACGAGCACACCCCTCGGACGTTTTAGCTCAAGATCTTCTTGTCCATAAATATTACTGGGAAGAAGGATTCTTACGTTGCTTCTTCTTCCGCCCGCCTAGCTGGGGTGAAGTGGGCCCCTGATGCGAGTCATATAGGACAAGAGCGAAGCGGGTTATCCGTGAGGGCGACCACCGGCATCAAATCCACCTCGCCCCGCCCAAGAGGCGTGCACAGGCCACCTTGTCAAGTTCCATCCCCTCCGAACGAGGCTTGGGTGGATACTCGGCGGTTACCTTGGTAGATCTTCCACCAGCCCTAGCGTGCACATGTTAAGATTGCATTTGCTCGCCACTCCCCGCTGTTTGAATGTGGAGCAACCATTTGGGCCGCCATCCGGGGGCACCGATTGGGACCATGCCGCCTTGCCCCTCTGGAGCGGCCGTTGACACGTTATCCATGGTAGGACCAGGAGGGCCTACAGACCGCATGGGGATTCACCGCCGTCGATCCCCGGCCGGAGGCGCTTTCTCCACCGGCAAAGCTTGAGGCGGGGCCTCGGCTGCCCCATCCTATAAAACCTCCCCTGCCTTGCCTCCCGTGGCACTCCCCGGCATTGGGCGGCTGCGGTTCGAAGGCGAGCCCGCAAAGACCCGGGAGGCGGGGAACATTCTTCAATCTCTATCCCATTCAAAGAATCGAGGGGAAACCAAAAATACCAATCATCGCTCCGAACAGCCACCGAGGGAGGCAATGGGCTATCTGCGGGTAAAGCAACACAAATCTTTGGTGCCCGAACTATGGAATGGGAATTATGCCCTCCGAGCCCATTCACAATCGCAATCATGAACTCTGGCAAAAGTATATCTGCGGGAAGATCCACCACCTCAAACCAAAACGGGATCGAGCACTCACACCAGGGGTCTAATGCTGGTAAATCAAGCAAATTTCTCCACATGAGGTCAACCCCTCTCGCTGCTATCCTCTCCACCACCGTAGGCGCGTCGAACATGAGGAGGAAGAAGTTATTACCCAGGAACTTCATGGACTGAAACGGCGAGATTCCCAGCCGCTTAAAGTGAGCTTGCAACCAGTGTCTAGCACTCCAGTATAGTACACCAGCACTGCACACGAGACTAGATTAGACATAGACTTGAGGTGCTGCTGGTGATCTACCTCGGTTATATTAGCAGGAGGACCAGTGGGGTCAACTTGTAACTCTCTCCTGTTGTGCTAGTTCAGAAAGGCCAAAGCCTCCTCCATTCTGCAGGTGTCATCCGGTGCCACTGTGTGGCAAATCCATTTCGAAAACCGCGGACGTGAGAGCCTGCTCACCGTATCATTCGTTCTCCAGACAGGCCCTGCCGCGCCAACTCCATGCCCCTCTACCGCCCGCCTCTCCAGAGTCGGGATCTTGCGACCTGAAGGCTTATCTAGATGTTGCGAAGCACCACCACCTGCCTCGCTCGAGACAGACGCGACACCTCGCTCGCACGCTGCAAAGGGTGGTAGTGTAGGAGCATGCAAACTCAGACTTCTGGACGGGGTTGCTGTCTCCAGTGAAGGCATGCTGCTTGGGACTTCCAGTTCCGCCTCCCCCGACCCTTGTGCAACCACTCCTCGAGGGCTCCCCACACAAGCAACGACTGGGCGGGGGTATCTCCATCGAGGACTTGGCCGACAGACCAAGAGAAGGTCGGCCCCTCCTTTCTACCCGCACGGTCTCCCTAAGCTTTGCCCCTCTTCACACCTTTCCGGCTCATCGACCTCCATAGGGTCTTGTCTGCACCCTAGCTGCCCGTAAACCGGGGAGGGACTCGAACCCGGTTAAGCCCCATCCCTTTGCTCCCCAAAAATCCCTTTCAACTGGGCCGATTGAGCAACCTACTGGCAGCTCCCTACAACCGGATTCAAGATCAGATAATTTGAGAGCTACTTGGGCGGCTGCAGTGGAGGTGCAGACACCATCCCAAAGCGGGTAGGGCCGGGGCGTGAGGAGACTTTGGATTCATCTCCACCTTGAGGGCTGCCGGATTCGCTCTCCACCCCAGGCTGGTCGCCGCCTGGAGGTTGCTAATTGTCTCCACCCCCGAAGCTGCCGCAGAAGGCCGCGTCCGTCCCCGGATGATCCAGATGAGAATGGATCAAGGCTGATCAAGACCAAAGAGATCGGGATTCGGCTGGCCGCTTCGCCACCACCGGGATCCGCTTAGGCGGACTAGATGAATCGCCAGGGGATTCACTCCGCAGATTGTTATCACGCCATGCCGCAGCCCTCCAAACCCACGATCTCCAACTCCGCCAGATCACCGAAGCCGCCGCCTGGTTCATGCCGCCGCCATACCCCTCTCTTTCCAATTCACAAAGGAGGGATTGTTGCCCCAAATTATCAATGTTAGACACCTGCTTGCCTTGTATTTGATACAATGGTTTTATAGAATGTTGTTTCATGGAATGCTTTAATTGCAAGATATTCTGAACACAAGCATGACAAAGAAAAGTTCAAGATTTTGGAGAAATGCTGCGGACAGATAAAGTGACATATCTCACCATCCTAAATGCATGTGCCAATGATGCACTTATAGAATATGGCAAATGGATTCATGCCAATTGCTTATGTTCAAAATTGATGATGTGCCTAGGTATTGAGGACCTTCATCCACTAAACCAGCATGGCTACATCCACTTAGAAGGGTTGCAATTGTGATCCGGTCCGTTTTCATCCCTTCTTCCTGCATTTGTCTAAAAATTTTAAGTGCCTCCTGACGGTAACCATGTTGTGCGAACCCTGCTACCATCATTGTCTAGGAAATAGTTGCCCGGTTAGGATTTTGATCAAAAACTTGACAAGCATCTTTTAACTTCCTACGTGCCAATTAGTGCACAACTTACAGATTCATTTGACACACTTCCAGCAAATGAAGTGTGTCAAATGAATCTGGAAGTGTGTCAAATGAATCTGTAAGTTGTGCACTAATTGGCACGTACCTAGAATGTGGGAAGTTAAAAGATGCTTGTCAAGTTTTTGATCAAAATCCTAAGCGGGATACTATTTCCTAGACAATGATGGTAGCAGTATTTGCACAACGTGGTTACGGTCAGGAGGCACTTAACATTTTTAGACAAATGCAGGAAGAAGGGATGAAAACGGACGGGATCAAAATTGCAACCCTTCTAAGTGGATGTAGCCATGCTGGTTTAGTGGATGAAGGTTCTCAATACCTTGATTTAATGGCTGGAGCCTATGGAATCACTCCTACTAATTTCCACTATGCATGCATGATTGATGCCTTTGGATGTGCATGATTGCTAGAGGAGGTAGGGGAGCTTATGAGAGCAACGCCTTTTGAGCCCAATATCTTGGGATCAACATCATTTCTTGGTGCATGCATCATTCAGGGGGAATAGAATCTGCCAAATGATGAAAGGGAGAGACTTGATTAGTGCTGCCCGTTGCAAGGGGCAATAGAGCTAAATGTGGCCTCATATGCCCCTTATAAGAAAAAATCGTTATTGCAATTTTTTTGTTTCCAACGTCTCATAAGGGACTTGTATGTCTTATAATGTGGAAAACAAGAGAGTTAATGTATACTTTTGCAAGACAACAAATCCAAGCATGATTTCACATTGGATTTCACCGTATCTCTTGAAGCACATCATTGCTTTGTTTGATTAGAGTTGATGTATATTTTTTTACCGCATGGCCGTAAGTCTACTCCAGGATGTGGTTAACCCGGATACATCTCCAGGTTAACAATTGCTGCTTAGTTTCAAGCTCATTATTGTAGGTTTTTCACTGATCTTGCTTGATCCGTGCTCAAATCATCTGCTCTCTTGATAGAATGAGGTTTTGAGGGGTTGGCAAGGCGATTCAATGGTGTTTGCACCAGATTAAACCATTCAAGAAGCTGATTGCAAGCTCTATTCAAAGATCAGCATGCCAAAACACAGTCCCACGCTTAGTTCACCGCGTGGTTATCCCGACCAAAAAACAGTGGTTAGCTCGGACAAAAGTGTGGTAAGCTCGGACATATCAGTGCTTAACCCGGACATGTGTCCGGGTTTTCCACGCCCTGGAGTAGATATACGACGTTCCTTTTTTCACTTGTATCCTCTTGAAGCAGATCATTGCTTTCAATATTTTTGAGTCATTTCCTAGAGGTGACCACAGAAAGATTTTCTCATTAAGAAAACTGTTTGAGAAAACTCCTGAAGGCAGCTGTATATTTAAACTAGAGCATTTTAAACTTTGTTTTATGTCCTGACCATTCGTTGAACAGAAGTAGATTTGCCAATCTATAATTATCTAGTATGCCCAGACAAAGTGTAAAAGGATTAACTTTTGATTGCATCTCATGGCTGTGGAAATGCTGCTAGTCCAACAAATCTGTGTGTCTATATTTGGAGGCTTTTTAAATTTTTATGCGGAACTTGCTACAATATCGTCTCATTTCTTGGGCTCTCAGATGATGGATTCACTGTACACAAGTTTTTGAGCAAGTGGATATGGTAATTAAAGGGCTCAAATTGGAAGCATATGAGCATTATGTGGCGTGAACTGAGCGTCCTTCATTTTGTGAGCTGGGTTGAAAAGTATTTCTTTTTGCTTCTTAATTTCATGTTAGTCCGCAACAAGTGAAGAATGACCAGCCATTTGCAAAAGAACAATGCAAGGTGGGAAGTGCTCACATTAGTCCGCATCAAAGAGACGCACAACCTCACCAAACAACTAGACTAGCCATGGTCTTATTGGAATGCCAATCGAGAAACAATGCATGAATATGTGAGCGACTTCTCGATCAAGCCAAGGGAAGAGTTGGGTTTACTTTAGCATGGTGTAAAGAATAGGAGGTTGGGAAAACACCATTAGAATGGAAGTTGAGTATCAATTTGAAGGTGTTATAGCACCTGCTTGTCCATCCCTCTGGGCTTCATGCAGAAGAGCTTCCAAGGTAGGTTAGTGCCATACAATTTCAGAAGCCAAACAATAATTTAGAGTGGCAAAGATATATTGCATCATAAAATTATTAGAAGCTGAATGTTGATTATGGCATGCAGGATATTGCAGAGATACTATTGCATCATGAAATTATTAGACGTTGAATGTTAATTATGGCATTGCAAGGTATTGCATTGAGAATTGTCCAATTGTTGCTTTTTTGTTTGATGTAGGAGAATATACATGCTCAGATATAGGAGAAATACGGTATTTTTTTTTTTTTTTACATAACAAGAATGTTGTAAGTGACTTTTGTCATTAGAAATGGAAATTGCACTGGTTGATATGTATACACAGTGGGGGAGTATGAATAAAGCATGCAGGGCTTTTGGCAAGTTGAAAAGTTATGTCGTCGTGTCTTAAAGTGCAATGATTGTAGGTAGATGAAGGCTAAAAACCCATGGAGCAACATGGCATCATGTTTGAAGTAAATGAACATTAATTTGAAGGTGCTATAGCACCTGCTTGTCCATCCCTCAAGATTTTTTATTTTGTAACTTGAAATTAGTGCTGCTTTTGATGGCATTGATATAGGAAACTTTATTACAAAAGAACAGTATCAAAACATGTAATTTCTATAAAAAGTAACCAAACGTGCTTTTGACTAGTTAATTTTTTTATTTTTTTTTAAATCTTATCAGTAATCTTTTGCAAAGCCTATTTGTTGGGTGCATAAGCAGGTCGGGGGCTTTTATGAGAACATACTATCAGTGAGCCACACATATAGAATGTTTCGTCAAAGAATGAGGGTGTCTAGAGCAACCTTTCAATGGGTTTGTGATATTTTGCACCCAATCCTATTGAAACAAGATACCAATATGCGAATGGCAATAGAAGTGCCAAAAAAGGTTGCCATTGCATTGCGTCTGATTAGCTGGTTGGTTGTATGGGTCCCATGACCTATTGGTCTCCGTGGACGTTAAAAAATCTATTCTATTCTATTCTATTCATTGACACAGCTAGATAGTAGATCGATACTAGACTATGTAGCAGAACTTTATGGAGTTGGCACTACAACGGTGCATAGATGTGTTTTGGAATTCAGTCGAGCTATCGAGCTAAAAATGAGAGAACTGCATTGTGGACTACATTGCCCAAACTAAAAGCAATGCAAAGAGTTTGCTGTTGCATATGAGGCAAAACAAGGCATTCCAAATGTAATTGGGGCAGTAGATGGTAGTCATATTCCTATCACAGCTCCAGTTGACCATGGTGCAGACTATTACAATAGGTTAGGGTTCCATTCTATACTTCTGAAGGTCATTGTGGATTCAAGATGTTTGATATGGGACTATGATATTGGGTGGGCTGGAAGCATGCATAATTGGGCTTTAATGCAAAGAACGGCAGCTTACGCTAAATCTATGTCTAGTGAAATGAAGAATTATTGTTTGCTTGGTGATGCTGGATACACTCCTAGGTTTTGGTTGTTGATACCATTTATCAACAAAGGTACTGGATTTAAGGATCATGAAAAGCATTGGAATTTTATCCAATCAAGCACTAGAATGTCTGTGGAGCGGACCTTTGAGATACTAAAAGTACGATTCCGCATACTATCGAAGAAGACAGAGACACATCTAAAACATGTACCAATTGTTGTAGCTACTTGCTTGGTGATGCACAATTTATGCATTATACATAACAAAGCGTTTGATAAGGATTGGGTCACTGAAGCAGTCGCAGAGTTAGAAGCAAATGAGGCAAGTGCAAGGGAGGCATTACGTGAACTAGGTGCAGTAAGTGCACACCCAAATGAGAACTCTCGTTGATGAGAATAGATTGGAAAATTGGAATGAGAAAAATGTTGAAAAAGAACTAGTTCTAGAAGACACTGCAAGAAGGGATGCATTGGCAAAAGCTTCATACAGTGCTCATTCTTCTATGGACACAGATGACGACTAAAAATGTCGTTTTATAAGGAGTTAATGTTTTTGTTGCTTATAATATTGAATTTAATAATAAGACATGTATTTTTTTGTGTAGTGGAAAAATGTGAATATAAGACACGTCTTATATCAATAAGATGTGTGCTATCTTAAAGTAACGGAAAACTGATTTTTTTAAAATATGCGTTATGTATTAGATAATTTTCAGGCGGGAGGGATTCCACCTGAAAATTTTGAGGCTGGCAGGGCCACCGAAATTGTTTAGGCAGAATCCCGACCGCCTGAAAATATCAAACGTAATAAAAAATTGGGCGAATTACGTACGAATCACGTGGCAAGGCACTCCTCTGTTTTCTTTTGTTTCTGGCAGCAAGCATTGCTCAGGCCAAATCTCTTACACAGGCCAAATCTCTTGCGCAATCAGAGAAGGAAACACTGCATTTCAAGAAAACATTGCAATCAGAGAAGGAAACACTGCATTTGAAGCTCTAGCTATGGCAAATATTTCCTGCAGTGCCAGATTTAGCCCCCTCAAGCACCTGCCAAACCAAGTTTTGCCTTCAAGGGTATGTCCGATGCCCTTTTCCTGATTCTTGTACTTTGGAGACTTCCTTCTTGCGATTTAGAGACTGTAGTACACAAATGCAGCTTGGGTGTTGAGCAGAAAAGGGTAGCGTTGTTGTTCTTATTGATGAACCCAATATAAGCTATGACGATGGAAGGCAGAAGTGGCTACGACGTCCGCTTTGATAGAAGCATTGCTAAGGATGGATTAGGCGGCGAGCTATCATCAGGCCTAGTGGTGCCACTCTACAAAATTACGCATTTTAACGCGTAATTTTATAGTAATTCGACCCAATTGTTTATTACATATGAGATGGAGCCGATAAGGTGGCAAAAATGTGGAATGGTTTGATCTTGGTATTCGTATGTTTGACCCTATTTTGCTGCTGCAGGCATGCAGGGTTTGGTTATGGACTCGAAATTTCTTTTGTTTTAGCAGGGGCTGAAGGGAAGCAGGGATGCGAACCATGGAGATGGAGCCGGGAGCGGACATCCAGGTGTCGGGTTTGAAACACCACGTTGGCAGCGAGGAGGAGGATTCAGCATGGCACGGCTTCTTTGGCCTTCTCTTGGAGGTAAGACAGAGCAGAATTTTAGGAGTTTTTGAAGGATTTTGTGGCATTGAGGGAACTAAGATAATCGCGGTTTGAATTTAGGTTTCATCATCTCTTGTTGGAGTTGCGGAAGGTTTCCATAATTCAAAGGTAAGATGTTAAAGAGGCAGGCTAGGAAAGGGAAGGAAAGAGTGGAGTAAATTTGTATGCTGGAAGCATAGATGAGGCTATGGATCTGTGTAGTAAGGGTAGGGGGAATGCGAGGCCCAGGGAGGATGGGAAAATTGCAGAGGAGGGAAGCGGGTTACTTGATGTGAGTGTAACTCTGGGATATGCAGAATGGATATTCCAGAGCACATGTATGATCGTCTGGTAGGGTTTTGCAAGTTTGGCACATTAGCAGGTGTGGTGGCACTAGAAAGGGGTCCAAAGTTGGACCACCTGCATTGCCAGGCAGTCTTCAGGACAGCCATCAAAACTCCAAGACAAGTGAACACTGCAATAAAGAAATTCTTCAGTTGGGGTGTTCACAAGCCAGCGGGGGTCCTTTTGATTTGCAAGGCCTTGAAGAACACGAAGCTTCATTGCTTCGAGGGTATTGTGGGCTACTGTCTTAAAGATTATAGGAAAGTGCACCACAAGTTCAGCTTGCATAATGTCACTGAAAAGCAAATAGAAATAGGAAAGGATTTGTACCTGCGTTATGGCGCAGGGGATCTGAAGAACCTTGTTGTCTTGGACAACAAGAATATCCTGCATAGGGTTGCCCATTATGTGAATTATCATGGTAGGAAACATATGTCTGCAAGTCTTGTGTACACAGTATGTCATACATTACGCACAAGGAAGTTTGTGCTATCTAGCCAGTGGATCTTGCCGACCAATACCGCATTCATTTCTGAGCACAGGGTCAAAGCTGCTTGGAGGATGACGCTAAATCTTGAGCATGCAATGCCGAGCGATATTAGATGCTTGCTGTTTGGTGTGCCTGCTGGAATGCAGCCAGTGGAGAGGATTGGGAAGGGCAGGAAGCAGTACTGGGACAATGCAAGCAGTGCGGATAATGACAATGCGCACTTTGTTAATGTGGAGGAGGAAGAGTTTAGGCCAGTTGTGGAAGGAGATTGCAGCGGGCTTGATTACGTACCTCTAGACTTGCTTGATCACACTATGGCAATGGGATAATGCCTCTTTCTTGTCTTGTTATGTTCTCATGTTTCTGTTTGTTGTATTTGGATTGTATGTTGAATATAGATTTGTACCTTTGTGGCCATACAAAGTATCCGCCTCCTGTGGCCTTGACAAATGCTCCCCATGCTGTTAATGCTGATATGCTGCGCATTGTTCCCATGCCATCTGTGCATTCTGGGCAGCCCCAATTTGTTGCAAATGGGCTGCCATATGTGGCTGGTGCACATGCTAGCCAGTTGCCCCCTATTGCAAATCTTGTGGCAAATGGGCTTCCACATCCTGTTGTTGCATCTGCAGGGAGCAAGCATGTGCACATAGCGGCTGAGCTACTTGAGAATGTTGGAGGGATCAATACAATAGCTGAAGGGGTAGCAACTGTAGTTAGAGTGCTTCGAATTCAATTAAGCAGGCTTTTTCATGCATTAGAACAATGCATCGGGCTGATGGAATGGGAGCAGGCTAATGTTTTTGTGGAGGAGAGACAGGCACTGAGGGCCCATATGAATTTGGCCAGGGGAATGTTGATTTGTGAGTTACGGCGAATTGATAATCTGCAACGAAGACATGCTGCTGCCTTGGATTTGAGGTACAACTAATTGTGATAGCTTGTTTGCATGACGTGCATAATAACATCGTGTGTTTGAGCATTTAGTTGTGCATTGGAATGAGGATGCAGGAAGTGTGGCCAGAAAAAATAAAAAGAAAAAAAAAACTTGTGAATTCTGTTTGTAGGCATGACCGCTTGACATTCGCTGCCTGGGAATAGCCCCCGGGCTTTAGGCCGTGGTGGAGCATTGAAGAGCTGCTTCCTTGAGGGGTTCAACTCCCCGTGCTCCTTGCTTGCTTGCTTGCTTGCTTGTCAGATTACGCAGGTTATCTATAGTTGAGGATGTGCTCTGGAAAATGGAAGTCATGCATGAGGAGGTATGGACACGTGGTTGTCATGGCTATAGGCTTTGAGCGTGTGGAGTGAATCTGATGTGCTGTTGTTGTGTGCAGATTGTTGCTGGGCTGTGGGAAGTGTTTGGTTGGATCTATTTCCTTCGTCAACTCAATGTAAATAGTGTTCATGTTTTTTGATGAGACATGGTAAATGCAATGGATGTTCCATGTATGTTGAATGATCTGAAGTTCAGCTTTAGTATTTATGGTAAAAGTGCATGTGCCATTCTGAGTTTTGCTTTCTGGAGTCATTTCGTGGCTGCAAACTTGTGCAGAGATAGCACTGCACCATAGACATGCTTGGATTATGTGCAGGCCATTGTTTATGCTTACGCAGATACATGTTTTGCTGCATTTGGAGATAGAGTGAAGAACTGGATAACATTCAAGGAGCCCCTGTCATTTGTCCCCCATGTGGTGCAGGAAATTCTGCAACAGAGCGTTAAAACAACAATAGAAAAAGGAAAATGCAACACCTTTATACTCATTCTAATTGTACGCTTAAATAAGGACGTCCAGAAACATCATGTTGTAGCAAGCTTTTAAAAATTGCTATCACATAGCTGGACATAATGTTTTGCTGTCACATGCTGCTGGTGTCAAGGTTTACAAGCAAAAGTATCAGGTTTGTTCGAATGGATGGATACAGTGTTAAGGACGGGACAAATTTGTGACCAACAGAGAAAGCAAGGTGGGGAAATCCGAATCACACTGAATTTTGTAGGAATATGTAGTGCATAGAATTCATGTGCATGTTTTAAAAATGTGTACAGATATGTGATATGATCTTGGGTTTGCCTCTTTTGGCAGGGGGTTCAAGTCCCCTTTTTTGCATGATTATTTCTGATTACCAGTATGTTGACTCTTGCTAATGGTTTATAAATCTTATGGTGACGTAAAATGGCAGTTTGACCCATCATGGAGTCAACGAACGGCCGAGAATGCTCTGTGAGGAATAGTAGAAGGAATATTAGAGTGATCAATGGTCACGAATGAGCGATAAGAAGGATGTCTTATAAAAACGTGACAGCCATAAAACTGTTTTGGAAAAAGGCCCTTAAAAGTTTTCTTTCTCGACGCACGCAACCCAGGCCTCTAATTTAGATTTCATATTAACCAGCAAAAATGCAGCCTTGCATTTATACTTACCGGATTTTTGAGAAAAATACCTCTAATATGCCGGATTTTACACTATTTTTACAAAATTTTGACCGGAAATTTGCCCGCATCTACTTTATTAAATCGGATATTTCTAACTTTAATCGGAAATTCTGGGGAGGAACCCCCCTAATTTCGACCCTTGACGCAACCCTAAAATTTTAGGGTTTGCGAATGGTTTAGTGCTTGGGCTGAAACCTAATCCTACATTCATCTCAGCTATGGCGATTCCGGCTTTGAAAGTGGGGAAAGCAGGTTTCGAAGATACTTTGGAGTCCACTCACCGGATCCGCATCACTCTGTCTTCCAAGAATGTCAAGAACTTGGAAAAAGGCACAGAAGATTCTATTTCGCTTTACGACCTGTAAATGTTTTGTCCACTCAGATCTGCGTGCTGATTAATAAGTTTCAATTGCAGTTTGTGCTGATCTTGTGAAGGGAGCCAAGGAAAAACGGCTTAAGGTGAAAGGGCCTGTGAGGATGCCAACAAAGGTTCTTCGTCACACAACTCGCAAATCTCCATGTGGTGAAGGTAAGTAAAATCTCATGCAGGTTAAGAATTTCCTTGTAGGATATTTTGGTTCATATAATGGATGCCGAAGAAATTTTGCTGTAAAAAACTGATTATCCTTGTAGAGATTGCTGTTTTGGCAGTGCATGCAAGCCTCAGTTTTTTCCTATTGCTTGTTAGATTCCTTTTCTTTGCAGTGATTGCATATTTGCTGACAGTGCTCTGTAAATCTGTTAGGAACCAACACATGGGACCGTTTTGAGTTGCGAGTGCACAAAAGGGTTATCGATTTGCATAGCTCTCCTGAGGTAGTGAAGCAGATAACTTCTATTACCATTGAACCTGGTGTAGAAGTTGAAGTCACCATTGCAGATATTTGAAGCACCTGTACTATTTATATGCATGTAACTTGCTTGCGAGCAGTTTTGTAATGACCTTGTTGTGTAAGTATTTAATTTTTGTTGGGAAAACTGGTGAATTAATATGTGAATTCCGCCTAGTATTCCGACTGGTAGATTAAGAATTAGCAATTTGTTCTCTACCGTAGTAAATTGTTCTCTGCCATAGTATGCTAGTGTCGTTTCTTAGAAAACTTTAATGAGGGGAGAGTGCCCATGAAGCGCCTACTTTAATATGGGGAGGGTGCCGCCCATAAAGCGGCGCTTAAGCGAAATTTTTTTATTACGACGGCCTCCCCAGTAGTAAATTATTACTAATGTCCTAACATTTGATACATTTCTAAACTAGATTTGCATGTGGAGTGGTTTGTAGGTACCCAAAAGTTATAGTGAAACCATAGAGATGGAGATAGTTCTACTGTTTTCATTTGATGGATGTGAATTGAAAAGGTTTTGCTCTTAGGGATAGATAAAAAGATTGCATAGATCATTGGATAAATAGAAGGGATTTGATGTCAATTTGGAAGAGTTTAATAAGGCTACTAGTAATGGTACCCAGCCTTGCTGGGCATAAATTAGGAACCTTTAATTTCTTTCTTTTTTTATTCTCCCTTTTTTTTTCTAACCCCCTTCTCCCTCCCTTTGCCTTCCCTTTTCCCCTTCCCTTTTTTTCTTTCTCTTTTTTCTTATCGGCTTTTTCCCTTTCTTTTTTTTTTATCTTTCCGCTCTTCCCATTTTTCCACTACTCTCTTTCCCTTTCCTTTCCCCCTTCCTCTTCCTTTTCCTTTTCCTTTTCTCTTTCCTGTTTCTCATGATTTTTTTTAGTTCTCTTTTTGCTTACCTTTTCATGTGTGCCCTTTTCTTCCTTTCCCCATCGTCTTCCCTCTTGATCACGTGCCCCTTTTCCCCATCTCTTTTCCATTTCTCTCTCCTCTTTTCCTCATGCTCTTTTGTTTTTCCCTTCTCCTTTTTCCGCTTCCCTTTTCCTTTCAACTTTCCATTCCCTTTTCATACATTTCCCACCTTTTTTGCTGCGATGTTCCTTTTTCCCTTTCCTTTCTCTTTCCCCTTCCTTTACATTTTCCCTTTCCCTTTCCTTTTCGCTTTTCATATATCTCTTTCCATTCCTTTTCTCAATCTTTTTTTATGTACCCTTTTCCTTCTTTCCCCATCCTCTTCCCCTTTTTTCCCTTTCCACTTTCTCCTTTCTTGTTTCTTTTTTTTTTCCCTTTCCCATACTCTTTTTCCCTTTCTTTTTCTATTTCCTCACCCTTTCCCTCTTCCTTTTTCTCGTGCCCTTTTCTCCTTCCTCTTTTCCTCTTTTCCTATTCCTTGCTCCCTACCCTTTGTCTATTCTACTTTCCCCCACCTTTTTTCCTCATTTTTCCATTCTTTTCCCTCTTCCTTTTTCTCGATGCTCTTTGTGCTTTCCTTTTTCTCTTTCTTCACCTTTCTCTTTTCCCTTTTTTTCACGCCCTTTCCTTTTTTCTCTTTCTCTCGTTCCCTTTTCCCAAGTTCTCTTTTTCCCTTTTCCCCTCTCTTTTCCTTTTTACTTTTCTTTTCCCATAGACTTTTGCAACCTTTTCTTATTTTCCCTTCGTTTTTTCTCCTTTTCTCACCTTTACTTCTTACCCTTCTCGCAGTTGCTTTTTTTAGTTCCTTTCCCCTCGCCTATTCTATTCCTTTTTCTATTTTCTTTTATCTTTCCATTCCTCTTACCTTTCTTTTTATTCCTTTTCCTTTTCCCTTTTCCCTTTTCCCTTTTCCCTTTTCCCTTTCATCGTTGTTCCTTTTCCCTTCCCCTCTTCCTTTTACCTTTTCCCTTTTCCCTTTCATCTTTTTCCTTTTCCCTCCCCTTTTCCTTTTTCATTTTTCCTTTTCCCTTTTCCCTTTCATCTTTTTTCTTTTTCCCTTCCCCTTTTCTTTTTCCCTTTTCCCTTTTCCCTTTCATCATTTTCCTTTTCCCTTTTTAGTTTCCCTTTTAGTTTTCCCTTTCGCCGTTTTTCCTTTTCCGTCCCCTTTTCCTTTTCCCTTTTCCCTTTTCCTTTTCCGCTTTTCCTTTTCCGTTTCCCTTTTCCCTTTCATCTTTTTTCCTTTTCCCTTCCCCTTTTCCTTTTACCTTTTCCCTTTCATCGTTTTCCTTTTCCCTTTTCCCTTTCATCGTTTTTCCTTTTCCCTTCCCTTTTCCGTTTCCCTTTTCCTTTTTCCCTTTCATCGCTTTTTCCTTTTCCTTCCCCTTCCCTTTTTTCCCTTCCCCTTTCCCTTTCCCTTTCCCTTTCCCTTTCCCTTTCCCTTTTCCTTTTCCTTTTCCTTTTCCCTTTCATATTGAAGCCATAGTCAAGATGAAATTTTAGTTGAAGACACACACACATCATCTCCACCATTGGTCAATCAAATCCTCGACCGTCCGATTTAGGGTGCGGTCCATTACACAACATTATAATATAATATAAGATGTATGCACCACAAGGAAAATGGAGATTCACAAGAGGGCAAGGCATTGCCTCAAGAAAGAAGGGTCAAACATGAAAATAGAGAAAAGAAGCTTTAAGAGCTTGGGAATAAAGATCAAGATAGGCAAGACCAAGATAAAAGGCATCGCCTCAAGAAAGAAGGGCCAAATATGAAAATAGAGAAAAGAAGCTTTAAGAGCTTGGGAATAAAGATCAAGATAAGCAAGACCAAGATAAAAGGGGATGAACTAGAATTTTTAAAGCTATCATGGAGAAGTTGCAAGATTTCCTGATAAACCATGCCCTATTAGCCTAAGTCTTCTATGTGGCTTTTCAATTGATAGTTAGCGTTCAGAAGGGGTATTACAAAATAACCTAACCTAATGTGCGTGGGACATCGCGACGTCGCAGCCGCTATTTTGTGCTTTGTTGAATTAGCTTTGCAAAATGTTAGAGTGTTATTTCTATCACGTTACTTCTTCTAATAGCACATGTTATATAACATATGCTATTTGAAAACACTTACCTCATTAGCTTGCTCTTCAAGGTTAAGATTTATTTCTTGCTCCGAAAGTTGAGAATGGTAAGCCAGAGCCAATGACATCAGCCTAGCTATCAAAGAGTCCTTGTTTTCTTCTATTTCTTCATATGGTCCTCTTGCTTGAAAATAAAACCCAGCTCCCATATCCTTAATGAACGCTCTTTAGATAAAATAAATTTGAAATTCTTCATATATGGTAAGGGACAAAATGGCCATATTAGGGCTTAGAGGTTTTTTGCAAAAGCGGCATTACATTAGTCAAATCCTGCTGACTGCCTTATCGACCTGAGCCAAGGTTCACATATTGTAGGGTAGTGTACATCCTAGCATAGAGATTTGGCAGTGGGATATAGCACAGATCAGACAAAAAACAGATTTTGATCATGAAGTCTTTGATTCTGGATGGTATGTTGCTCCATTAGCTGAAGCAGAAAGCTATGCCCAGATGCAGAAAAAAATTGTAGTTTGCACAGTGCCGCCTACCACAATTTTCGTGTCTCATTTTGCATTAGAATCAAGTATCCATTTTGGCTTTCTTTCTCAGGTAAGGCATCAATCCTAATTTGACGATTCTTATTTTGATGTGTGCTAAATCTATTTGCAAAATTGTGAATGAAGGTAAAGCGAGCCAAGCAAGTGCTGCTAGCTTTCTAAATGAAGGGCTTTTCCATTTTCATAGGTTTCAGAATCAATGCCTCACATAATCACTGAGCATTCAACGAGCTCAGCATTCAACATAATCTAGAATACTTTTCTGTTTATGCACTAAGAAAATCTAGCCTTGATTTATTTTATGCATGGAACGTGTGTCGTACATATTGAAATCCTGGAGAGCAAAAATGACTTTTTGATGCCGCTTTTATTTTTTACTTTGCTTGTGTTTTTCGAAAATGAGTCCACGAATAGAACTGATTAAAATTTGATAGGCCGGAAATATTGCACGGAAGCTATTTGAACATGTGGAAGATGAAGCATTAGATCTACTCTAAAGAATGCTTGCCTTTAATCGGTCACGTTGCTGCTCAGCTGAAGAAGTATTGGCAGATGCTTATGTAAGTGGTTAAGATATGGATATCTATAAGATAAACGTAAAAGTTTGTCTTACGAAATAGCTCACAAGAAGTTGCCAACTCAAAATTGCCCACTGGAGCCATGCTGTACAAAGACTATTCATTAATAATTGTTATTTACAATCTGCGACAGTTACTAGCTCATTCTAGCATTCAGAAATCCAATTTGTCTATTTATTTGGGCTTTGCCAACTTCCTGCAGCAGATCGAAGCTTCTGGGCATGGCATCATATTCCATGCCATTTGAAATTTTCTTCTAGGAGGTTAACGGCAAGTTTGTGCTTGCCAGAGATTGGTTCCATTATCTGGTGTTTCTAGGTGTTCTTTTTGCGGCATCCTCATCTACGCCCTTGGTTGAATGGGACTAACAAGTGCCTTGGTCTCATCTTCAAGAGCCATAGTTTTGCCGGGCTGCAAGAACTTGCCATGACAGTTAAATTGTTATATTACTGATTGAGCCTTTGGTTATGCAACAACGGTGTTTATGCTCTTCAGAATTTCATATTGACAAGTCATCCCTATGGCTTTATTGGCTGAGATCAAGAAGAGAGAAGAGAAGAGAAGAGAAGGATGTTGGAGGTGCTTTGAAGCGAGAAAAGATGCATGAAGCATATAGACAACAACAGCGTCTCAATTTCTTGCTTACTCAAACCAAGCTGTACAACCATTTCATGGAAAACAAGCAGGTCCAGAGCAATCAACCATATTGTTAGATAGCAATGCTCCATAAGAATAGAGGCGGATGAGGTGGAGGTTCTGAAAGAGCAGGCAAGATGGCTGCATGTGAGCAACAAGACATAATAAACATGTTTGATGAAGAGTGTCTGATGCTGTGGCAGGATGATGGTCGAACAGACGACTGGGAATGGCTTAGACATGCTTAATCCATAAGAACATTTTTCTTTAGCATAGACAATTCATTGTTATATGGCAGTAGCTTATGTTGTCACTGTTTCAGTCCTAGCTATTGTTGTTATAAGGCTTAGTTCCTCTGCTCAGCTGAAGAAGTATTGGCAGACGCTTATGTAAGTGGTTAAGACATTCTGCACCATCTGGCTTTTCTTGTGGAGCATAGGTTTGGTAGTATTTGAAATGCAACACAATTTCAAATGCTCTTAAGTCTGAGAGTTGTCTCCAAAAGCTGAGCAAAATCAATTATATGGTTGTATCTGTACCTGCCCCAAAAACCAATTTCTACCTAGTCCTCGTCCTCGAGCATTTATCAAGATCACAACCAACTAGAACTGGGGACATGCAAGTTATCTTTGAATTCACGAAGGTGTACATAAGAGAATGCTATTAGCACTACACATGAACTAAAGGCATTTGGGACAAGATATAGATGACAAACACGAATTTATATTCAAGGGCAATGATGAAGAGGACCAACCAAACACTTCAACAAAACGAAAATGAAGACCATCTCAACAAGGTGCATCTATGGTATACTCGTAAGGGGAAAATGTGATGGGACAATATATCTATGCATGCATATGCATGGTATGCACACATTAGTAAGTAGAGCCTTTGGGAGAATCAATAGTGAGAGTAGTGCTTATAGAGGAGTTCAAGCTGGAGTAGTGTGTTCCAGTACTTGGGTGGAATTGTCAAAGGACGTATTTTGAGACTCAAGTTGGAGGATTATGTTCCAGTACTTGGTAGAGTTATCAAACATGTATCTTTTAGGTGTTTCAGCTAGCATGATGGATCGTAGGTATATGTGCATGTCACGTAGGGATTTAACAATAAAGTCTACTTTGAGGCTGGACACATCTGACCTCACCGAGTGTAGTATGGTGTTTGTAGTATGGGGATAACACGAGGATAATACGGGGACTTGTGCAAACTTGAATGTAACTATTTTGAGGCGTGTAGATAGTCTATTAAGGTTTTGTGAAATAACATGTAAACATTGTGAAAGATTTTGGACCTAACATTCCCTAATGTTGTTTCAATGGGATCTTGTGAAGAATTTTAGATTGTTGACATTCTGTCTAAATTTCCATATTCTTGTTATAAGATGTTACATTTGCACCCCTCATATAATTTGTAAAGACAAAGAATGTTGCCACGTATGGAATTAGACCATTGTAAAGCGCAAGACCATAGCAATAGCTCCCATTGCAAACAAATAAAACAAAAAATAAAACAAAAAAACAAATGCAACTCTAAAAAAGGCCGGACACACTCCGCCAGAGGGCAACTCGTCGTGCGCAGCACCTTGTTTTATAACAACCCATTCAATTATTTTAGGGATATATGGCCTATGGTTTCAGGAATTATTATTTTTACATCCGTATCAAATCCCCCTGAAACCCCCTTTTATTGTGCTACATATCTTAGCAACTTATTTTTAGAAATACTTAAAAAGGTTCAACGTGATTGTATGACTCATGCATTGAAAGATGAACTTTTTACGTCCTTTCGTTCCAGAACATTAGTTTCTACATGACTGTTACTTACAAAGAGTAAAGCTCCTTACATCATTCAAAGTATATCTTTAAATTGGCTTCATGGCACAATGAGTTTTCTAGAATATTGAAAGATTCTCTTTAAACTACCTAAAATGTTTAGTTTCTACATGACTGTTTCCTTAACTCCTTACATGGAAGGTTAGACCATTAGTTCCTACATGACTCTTATGTTGAAAGATAAACTCCTTGCATCCTTCTAGATTAAAAAAAAAACTCCTTGCATCCTCCTAGATTCCAGTAACTGCCTAACATGAAAAGCTTTGTTTCTACATGGGTTAGAATGAAAGATAAGCTCCTTACATCTACTGATACGACATTCGACTAACAGTCTAGTTCTATGGTTTGCCTAGTTATGTCTCATTATTATTCAAACCTCTTAATTTTTGCTCTTAATATGTAGGATTTCTGGTAAGGCTGTACGTAGATAAATGTGCCTTCTATGGATGTCGCTTTTTGGGATAGCAGGCGTGATAAGTTTTGGTAGAAGTATTAGACTTATGGCTAAAATTGTGCTATGTTTGGCTAAAATCGTGCTATGTTTTTTATTTCTGCACAAGATACAAACCTTCATTTTGGGAGGCATTATTTTTTGGGACTATTACGCTAAGGCAATGTGGACTTTATATTTGGAAATGCCACAATACTTCTAGAGCATTCCATTGCAAATGAAAAAGATTTATCATTGCTCAACAATGAAGAGACCTGTTTGAGTCTACTAGTTATGTTTTCGCAGGTGATCTTTCAAATGATTTCTTTCATCTGATCTACATAAGTAATGAAATCATCTAGCATTTTGAGTACTTTCCCTTTCTTTCCTCAGTTGCATGAAACAATTTGTAAAAAAAAAAAAACAGAGAAACGGGCTAAGAAGACAAATCTTGTATTTTGACTAGAAATAAGACTCGACACCTGTGTACTTTCGGCCATAGATGGATTCTTTGCGGGGTAACATCCATCCGCGGACTGGTATTGGGAGGGTCATCTGGCGCCGTGGGAGTTTTTAGGGATCGATTTGGCCCGGTATTTGGGACATTAGGACTTGGGCGAATTGCGAATGCTATTCCATTGCGGTTGTCTTCTCAAGTCAATCGCGTTTGGAAGTCGCATAGTGGACTTGATGCATCTCGGTTTGTAGCATCGGCTTATGGGCTTCTAGCTTGAGCAGGGACACATTGCCGCCTTGGATAAGTGGTCACTTAAGCTTCAGGGAGTAAGTGGCCCGCCATGTGGAAGTGGGCGTGGAATACATTGCCTCCTCCTAAAATCCATTACCCTTCTATGGCAGATCTTGCACCGTAGCCTCGGGGTGAATGTAATAAAATTACAGGTTCAAGCCTCGTGAAGCGGAAACATGCCCTCTATGTGGGAGGCGCCGAGAGACCATTGAGCACGCTTTGTCCCTATGCACGAGGTAGGGGCAGCTTGATCCGGGTGAGAGCCCTCTTTTGGGTCTTCACTTTGCGGTCCGAAGCTTCTCATGGGAGTCTTTCCTAGCGGTTGGTCAGATAGCCAAGCGGCGCGTTCCATTTATGCGAGCTTGGCTTACGTGGTTGATTTGGAAAAGACGGAGAGCGAAGGTCTTCGAATGCGGTAACTTAGCCCTTTTTCGGTTGGTTCAGATCTTGAGGCATAAGTTGTGGCGGGCTTATCAAGTCTCAAGCTTGTCCGGCGCACGCTTAAGCGGGAAATTTGGTCGACATTCCTACAGATTGTGAATCATGATGGGCACTTCATTTCTTAGCACCACACTTATCATTGTACTTGATCACATTCTAGTGGTTTAATATATTCCTATATTCTTCAAAAAAAAAAAAAAAAAAAGACTCGACACACGCAATGATCAAATAGGAAATATGACTTGAGCCACATGAGGGCAACCTCCCGTGCACAACACCTTGTTAAGTATGGGTTACGACCACATCCCCTAGCATGGCAAAACATCATTAGAATTAAACTTATGGTTTTTCAAATATACTAATGCATTTTGGTAAACCACATCCCCTAGCATGGCAGAACGTCATTAGAACTAAACTTATGGTTTTTCAAATATAATAATGCATTTTATCTTTCTGTGAATGACGCCCAAAGTATAGGCAGGTTCCAACATTTGAGTCACAACAAATTGGGAACTTTATCTAAATGCATGCTATCAGGCTGAGCCTCTACTAACTTTCACTTATGAGAGCATTTATATTATAGTATGCATAAATATAATCTTGAAAAGTGGGAGTCAGGGCCTAAATTTCCTAATGTTGGAGGCATTTAGTTGTTTAGGGTTGCTATTTTTGATTTTTTGTTGCCTGAATCATATGTTATATGATATTGGAATTTGGCAGTATTGGTATACCCTGGATATTCTATATTTAGGGTTTTTGAGCATTGAAATACTTGGCGACTTTTAAACAATAGTTGGTTTGGCAAATACCTTGTATTTTTGTGGTAATACTTTTTATTTTTGCAATTTTGTCGCAATACTTTCTATCTTTGCAACTTTTAGTGGCAATACTTTATTTGGGCCACTTTTGGGGATGAAATTGGACTCATGCCAAAATCTAGTGACTTAAACATGTGGACTTTGGTCTGGTCGCTAAAATTCGGCCTTGAAGTTGGTTTGGATCAGATATGTAGGGTGTTATGCCTAAATATTTTTACAGACCATTGTTGAAAATTTGGCATGCATGCTAATGTTGGGGCATAATAGAAATGTTCTATGGTGTATAGGCCATAGTTATTCTGGTCGCATGTTGTTCTCTGGTCTAGGGTATGGTGCACCTAGTAGATCCTAGACTAGGGGCGCAACTATTTCTGGATGATAGATTTAGTTGCGCGATTGCCCTAAGTACATTATGGATATAATGTAAGGGAAGGGCAATGGTTGAATGGGTTAGGCAACCCATAAAATAAAAGCTAAGGTAATAAATACCTTTAATGGTTTTATGAACCATTGGGCTTTTATGAAGCGTGAGCACCCGAAAATCGGGGCTGGTTGGAACGTGGCTGGCAACGGCCTGTAACAGCCGGATCCGAGGTCGGATTGGGGCCGGATTGGCTTCCGGCATAATCACTTGCCCATTTGGGGCAGTGCCACGTGGCGGGGCCACGATTTGGCAGGCCACGGTTTCTGATGGTTTCAGACCGGAACTGTTACAGAGAAAGGTAGGCGGCAGAAGGGAGAACAACGTGGGCATCCAGACGAAGAACTAATTGAAAGGAACGGATTTGCAGAGGGTGGAAACCAGTTGTATTGCTAAGAAGTCGGTGTAGGCTTCTGGAGGGCGATTCTACAGCTGGAGTGGGCGTTCAGGTGGGTCTCTTGCCTTTGGGTGGAGAACATAAAAATAATTGGACTGTCTATGGCAGCCAGAAATACCTGAACTAAATGCATAAGTCTGCCCATGGCAATCATACTAGGCAGCTAGATGGGCTTCCTAGTTATCCTTTCATGCAGCTGGAGTAAGGCCTACCCGGGGCTGTATTCAAGGCTATAATCATGATTGGGAAGTGGATGGCCAGTCTTATGATAGCAGGCCTGTTAATACAGCCATAAGCATAAGCCCTTCTGTGCCACATAGATACTTAGACCCTGGTGCACTGGTGAGACAAGCGCCTAGCATTGGTATGGGACGATGTTAAGCGGGAATCAATAGTCCAGCAGCACAAGGTCTAGTTTAAGTATCATTATGATACCTAGCTCTGCAAGAGTAGTTGCGGAGAATGAAGAAGTGCGGAAGTACTTCTTCAAGGGAGTTTTATGCATTACATCTGCATAGATAAGCGTGGCTTATCTAGCAAGGAACTGTCGGTACTAGTGTGGTGAAATCTATCACCGGTATGGGACGGTGTTGGATCTAACCAACAGTCTAGTAACTTAGGTTCTTGAGATGTCCGCAGTTTCTCCCTTACACTAGATCCACCAGCGCGGGGGTTCTAGACGACGTAATGTCTAGATATGGTGGGGTGTGTCTGCTTGGCAGATGCTATGGTGCGTGTGGTGGATTCCATATGTGTGTCCTTGCAGTCCGTCAATCATTGCTTCGTGTTGACATACTGGATAACTATTATGCATGTTACTAATACGTGGAAGCTTGTGCAGGCTATGTGATAGCTGGCGGAGCGTACGTGTGCATTTAGTTATCTTGTGTTGTCATCTTGTTATCAGTATCACATTGGCTTTCATGTATATAGCCCTCGTGGGAGGCGTGATTTTGTTCTCTGGATGATGGTTTGATGTGAATACAAATCGAAATTTTGGTACTAAAATTTTGGTTAAATATGATGGTATCGAGCCTAAGTTGCGGCTTGGACCTTGAGTAGCCGAGATGGAGCATGGCGAGACTAGTGGATGCTTTCCTTTGTAGAAAGACCGGGGCACTCCTATGGAGGAGGAACCTGATGTACGAGGGCTAGCTGCTCGCGTACAAGAAACCCAGAAGAACCTGGAGACCATGCGTGACGGCGGGTGGGGTGAGGACTTGCTGGGTGCAAAGCAGAGTCTCAAGGTCAGATAGACACTCGCATCGCTATGAGAACTGTTTTGGAGTCCCTTGCTGGCACGGATGGCCTAGGAAAGTCTGCGGAGAAGGGGAAGTCTCCGGCAGTTGTGGTAGTGGACCCGGATGTACCTGGAGCTAGTAAAGGCTGTGGGAGCGGACCGAAGAGTTCAGATTGAGCAAGGAGGACATCCGCAGTCTCGAGCGCACAAAGATCCCGGATTGGGATGGGAAAGGCACTGCTGAGGAGGCGATGGCTTGGATTGACAAGCTTGAGACCTTTTTTGAGGCTACCAATAAAGGTGATAAGGCGCGATTGTTTATTCTGCAGAGATCGGGTTGAAATCGGACGCCTATAGTTGGTGGAATGGTCCTACCATGAAAAAGGAGGTGAATACCTGGTCCGATTTCAGAAAGTACTTTATTGGGGAGTATGCACCTCAGCATGATGCTCGTGATGCGCTTGAGAAGCTGCGGTACTGTAAGCAGACAGGTTCTCTTAGTGCTTATATCAATAAGGTACGGGGTTATATCCACAGGGTTGGAGACTTGACCGAGGCTCGGCAGGTTGATTTCTTTCTAGGTGGTCTATCCAGTGTTGCTCTCAAGAAGCAGATAATCGGGTTGAAGCCCGAGGATTTTGAGAGGGCAACGATGTTGGCTCGTCAGCTTGGGGAAGAGGATGAATCCTTTAAGAGGACATCCCGGAAGTTCTCAAAGAAGAAAAACAGGTTCTTCAAGAAGAAAAAGTCTGAAAAGTCTGAGCAGCCTAAGTCTAAGTCTGCAGGTGGAGAGTCTAAGAAGCGTAAGGCGGACTCTAAGTCCGGTGGTCCCAGGAAGGGGATTTTCTGCTATAGGTGTGGGGAGCCTGGGCACATTAGTCGTGAATGCTCTCAGCCACAGAACAAGAAAGCTGATAACAAGAAAGCAAACGTGACTGAAAAGGCTGAAGAAGTATTGGAATCTAAGACGGTTTCAGCTATTGCCATGGAAGAGCTGTGCGCGCTGGATAAGCCCGCAAGCAAAGACATCATGGACATGTTTGCTGGACGGGTGATTAGATTCTTGGGCAGAATCATGGGCCGAAACGTTGTTGTGTTATTGGATTGTGGCTCTTCTGACATGTTTATATCTTCTAAGTTGGTGGAAGAACTGCACCTACCTTGTGTAAAGACTAATAAGTACAAGGTAGATGGGCCTTTTGTGAATGATTCTCAGGTGGAGGATCGTAAAGCTGTTGGGGTGCCCTTGTGTATTCAAGGATACCAGGAAAAGCTTGATTTTGACCTCTTGGATGTTGGCCGGTATGACGTGGTGTTGGGGATAACATGGTTGCAGCGGGTTAAGCCTACTGCAATAGATTGGAACACTCACCAGGTGACGCTGAAGCACGATGGACGTGAGATCTTTCTGCAGGGGAGTCCTTTGTGGAGCTTCCAAGATCGCGGTCGTAAGTTTCAGGTCAAGAAACCGTGCGTAAATCTTCCAATCAATGTTTTCTTCTATTTATTGATGAATGCTATCCTCCGGCCATTGAGTGTTGTCATATGAGTGCTGATAGTGAGGTCATAGAAAATTCAAAAGGCCAGAGAGAGTTGCAGGATTTGTTGTCTGAATTTTAGGATGTGTTCCCTGAGGAACTGCCTGAAGGCCTTCCACCTAGTAGAGATTGAACATGAGATTGATTTAGAGCTCCGGATACAAACACGTGTTTTCAGTTGCCCTTATAGATTGTCCATCTTTGGAACAAGAGGAGGTAAAGAAGCGTGTTCATGAGCTATTAGCCAAAGGGTTTGTGAGACCTAGCAAATCCCCTTATGGTGCTCTGTCATTCTAGTCAAGAAAAAGGCCGGATCAATGCGGATGTGCATTGATTATGGTGCCTTGAATAAGATCACGATCAAGAATAGTATCCTTTGCCTGGGATTGATGAGATCATGGATAGATTAACGGGGAGCTAAATATTTTCTAAGTTGGATTTTTGCAGTGGTTATCACCAAATAAGAGTGAAGGAGCTCGGGATGTGCATAAGGCGCCTTGGGACCACTTTGGTCATTTTGAATTTTTGGTGATGCCGGTGCACCAGTGAAGACAAGCGCTTTAGCATTGGTATGGGGCGATGTTAGCGGAATCAATAGTCGGCATCACAACAAGAAAAGGGTCATTTTAGCGGCGTCTATAGCGGCGTCACGAGCGGCGTCTATCACGACGTCGGCGGCGTCGCCGCGAGGCGTCTCACAGGCGTCGTTGCGGAACCGCGTGCATGCGGCGTCGTCGTGATCGCGACGTCGGCTAGGCGGCGTCGAGGGCGTCAGCGCAGGCGTGACTCAGGGGCGTGACTCGGACGTCGCTCGGGCGTCGCGGCGTGGCGTGGCGTCGCGGCGTGGTGGGCGAAAAAAAATAAAAAAATTAAAAAAATTAAAAAATTAAAAAAAAGGAAAAGAATTTTAATAGTTAGTTACAATATCATATACAAGAGGCGCAGTAGTGGCTATCTTTTCACGTGTTCTGCTGGGGAAAACCCGTATAGCCAAATTCTATAACAATCGACTAATATTAGACAATGACATTGAAAGTTAACGTGAACTAAGAGTTTATAGCACTTACGAATCTATTTGACGCGGAAACAATTGAGGCGGAATTCGTTTGCTTGAAGTTGCCTTGGCGGTCCGAGGCGCGTGGATGTTTTTCTTGGAATCCTTTGACGTTGAAAGTGATCCTGATTGCAAGGAATACAACATGACAAGTTAAATGTCTTATTTGAATTGAGCGAATGGCAACAAATAACAAATACCTTGATATCTTCCTTATGGATGATTAAGTGGTTTAGGGACCTTTGACCAATGTCGCCTCCCAATTTTTTGGCATTCGACTTCAATTTTGCAATCACTCTTTGCCTTTTCTATAAATCGATAGATTAACACAAAACAAAAGAATAAAAAATAAGACTATGACTAGGTCATGTACCTTCTTTTGAGCGACTCCCCATCATCGAAATGAGGCCCTTCAAACGGATTAGTCGGATTAAAAGCTAGAGTTGGCTAACATATGCTTTAGGGTTATAAGCTAGATTTGGCCACCTCTACCTAAGAATTACAAGAAAAGTCGACTTGGACCAAACACCAGGTCGTCTCCACTGTGAGTGGAGCCTACGCGTTCCTTGAACAAGCCACTACAATTTTATTTTAAACCTAAAAATAACAAGTGGTGTGGACTTGAACCCAGCATGCGTGGCCCTCTCCACTCTAGGTGGAGCCTAGTGCCCTTGAACAAGTTTCACTCCTTAACCTAGGAAAAATATATGATCGTAGTGAAGTGGACTTGAACCCGGGTACATGGTCCTCCCCACTCTAGGTGGGTGGGCCTGTGCGTTTTGAACAAGCCACTCCATCAAATTTTTTAACCCGCTTAAAATTATAAAATAAAATGCAAGCAGCGATCAACTTTACCAAAAGAAGGGCGTGTGTAACAAGATCCCGAGGGTCCAAATCAAATAGAAAGCAACAAAGAGTTAGAAGAATAAGAACAACGGAAAAAAAAAGATCAAGAAGAAACAAAAAAAAAAAGATGAAGAAATAGTAAAACAAGAAAGAAAAAAAAAAAATGAATGAATCAAAGAAGAAGAGAAGGTGGGAGAAAGAAGAGAAGGGAAAGAGGAAAAAAAGAAATTAGGGGAAGAAAGAGAAGAATGGAAGAAATAAGAGAATGAAATGGAAGAAGATAGAAGAATGGAAGAATGGAAGAGTGAAATAAAGGGAAGAATCGAAGAAAGAAATGAGGAAAGAAGGAAAAAAGAAGAAGAATAAAACAAGAAGAAGAAAAAGAAGGAAAGAGATAGAAAAAAAATTTGAAATCTACACTAAATCATTCAATCCAAAAACCATTCAATCCAAAAAGCATGATCTACTAACCTTAAAAAAGAGTGCTTGCAAAAGTCGAGTTCAAGGTATCGATAGCCAAGATCGCCCAAAATAGTCGATAGAAGGAAGCCTAGGAATGGTCAGGAAAAAGGCGGCCCAGCGGACCTTAAAAAAACACGGCGTCGCATGCGGCGACGCCGCGTCGCATGCGGCGTAATTTTGAAATCGTATATATGATTTTGAAATCGTGATATATCGATTTCAAAATCGATATACTGATTTAACGTCGCATCGCGGCGTGTCCGTGACGATATTTTGTTATAGCGACGTCTAACACTTTTTAATTTTTGGTGCCTTTTTTTTCATCGATGGTCATGAAAGTTTGTCCTTATGCTAATTTGGACATTCCCGAGCCATATATGCAAAATTAAAATCACATGCGGATTTAACCAATCTTCTATTGCTACTACTTACGAATGTTTGAGCACAGGGTGGCATGTTTGAGCCTGGGGTGGCGGTTTGATAAGTTCTCCCGGACCGGATGTTGGATTTTTTGGCCCTTTATCGAGGCGAGGCCCCTTGAGCGAAGGATTCAACGGATTCGGATAGGGGAACCAGAGATCAGGGAGTGTGGTCTTTAGCGTGACGGCCCCGGGAGCAGCGGGGAAGAAAGCGCCTCGGAAACTTTGGGGGCTCGCCTCCCGGGGTCAGGACTCTCCCCTCTAATGAGGTGGCCTTGCAAGGTCCCGGCCTTGTTTGACTTGGGCAAGTGTGCATTTCGGTTTGCTTAACAACGTTTTGCCGGGACCGTTCTAATGCAAACACTTTGATCTAAACCTTGTCCAGGAAATTTTGAAACCGGGTCAGTATGTTGGCGATGACTTAGGAAGTCTCACGACAAAAATCAGAATTTAATTCCGTACTATGCATTAATTACGAATTTATGAATGTCTTACTACTGCAAAAGGCTGCCCTTTACTTCTAAGCGCCACAGCGGAGGAGTACAGATCCAAACTCCATTCGTCGGTTCCCTTGCTTAGCGTTCTCAACCGCATCTTATCGCCAAGTCCCAAGTGCAAAGGACCAAGGCTTCGGCACCCAAAGCGCCAAACCCCGCTAGAACACGGCAACTCATAGGGTTTACGTTTGGAGGCTCTATCCTTGTCGGATTCGGACTAGGACCTTGGCGATGTCTTGGCGTAGGGGTGTTGGCCGCGAGCACGGACCCTAAAACCATCCAGGAGCGGCTTGCCCCAAAAGTCCTCTCCCGAAGGCCACAGCGTGGACGGGCAACTTCCCTCTCGGAATCGTGATTGCTCTACCAATGGACTCGGAGCGTCGACATTGCCCCAGGGACCAAGTTTCATGGCCAAAAGACCACCCCTTCTCGAGGTAGCGTCAAACTATCTCATGTCCAACACACTCGTAGTCAATTGGCCTAGGAGGTGGTACATCGAATCTTGTAGCGTAGGGCGTAAGTGTTTCTTTCTTTTGCAAAACTGACCGTGCAACTTGGTCTCTAGGGTAATTCGGCCTCGGACGATGTATGGTCGAGATCGCCATCATGGAAACCTCCGCAATGTCAGAAACGACAAAACACTTTGGTTTCTACGGCCGACCAGCGGGGCGCAGCGGTTTGATAAGTTCTCCCGCGGACGGATGTTGGATTTTTGGACCTTATCGAGCGGGGCCCTTGAGCGAAGGATTCAGCGGTTGGATAGGGGAACCGGAGATCCCGGAGTGTGGTCTTTAGCGTCTCGCCCGTGGAGCTGCCGGAAAGGCCTCAGCAGGGAAACTTTTGGGGCTCGCCTCCCGGGGTCCGGACTCTCCCTCTAATGAGGTGGCCTTGCAAGGTCCTGGCCTTATTTGACTTGGGCAAGTGTGCCGGCTCTACTGCCCAACAACAGCCGCCTGGGACCGTTCTAATGCAAACACTTTGATCTAAACCTTGTCCGAAAATTTTGAAAACTGGCCTGTATGTTGGCGATGACTTAGGAAGCCTGCTGACAAAAATCAGAATTTAATTCCGTACTATGCATTAATTACGAATTTATGAATGTCTTTACTCTTGCAAAAGGCGCCCTTTACTTCTAAGCCACAACGGGAGGAGTAGATCCAAACTCCATTCCGCCGTTCCTTGCTTAGCGTTCTCAATTTGATCTTATCGGCCAAGTCCCAAGTGCAAAGGACCAAACTCCCGGCACCCAAAACGCAAACCCTGCTAGAACACGGCGGCAACTCATAGGGTTTTACGTTTGAGGAGGCTCTATCCTTGTCGATTCGACTAGGACCCTTGGAGTGTCTTGACGTAGAGGGGGTGTTGGCCTTGAGCACGGACCCTAAAACCACACGAAGCGGCTTGCCCCAAAAGTCCTCTCCGAAGGCCCCGGCGACGGACGCATCTTCCCTCTCCTAATCGCGTGATTGGCTCTCGCCCAATGGACTCGAACGCCGACATTGCCCGGGGACCAAGTTTCATGCCCAAAGACCACCCCTTCTCGAGGTAGCGTCAAACTATCTCATGTCCAACACACTCGTAGTCAATTGGCCTAGGAGGAGGTTTGTCGAATCTTACCGCAACGTAGGGGCGTAAGTGTTTCTTTCTTTTTGCAAAGCCCGGAGTGCAACTTGGTCTCTAGGGTAATTTCGGCCTCCCGGACGATGTGGCGAAGTCGAATCGCCATTCGAGGAACCTCGCCAATGTCCGAACGACAAAACACTTTGGTTTCTACGATGGCCGACCTTGGGGCGGCCAGGGGTTTGATAAGTTCTCCACCGGACCGGATGTTGGATTTTTGGACCTTATCGAGACAGGCCCTTGAGCGAAGGATTCAACGGTGGGATAGGGGAACCAGAGATCCCGGAGTGTGGTCTTTAACGTCGGCCCCGGGAGCCGGGGAAAGGTGCCTGGGGAAACTTTTTGGGGCTCGCCTCCGGGGTCCGGACTCTCCCCTCTAATGAGGTGGCCTTGCAAGGTCCCGGCCTTATTTGACTTGGGCAAGTGTGTGCATTTCCGCCCACCAACAGGCTGCGGGGACCGTTCTAATGCAAACACTTTGATCTAAACCTTGTCGAAAATTTTGAAAACCGGCACGTATGTTGGCGATGACTTAGGAAGCCTGTGACAAAAAATCAGAATTTAATTCCACTATGCATTAATTACGAATTTATGAATGTCTTGCTACCGCAAAAGCGCCCTTTACTTCTAATTGCCACAACGGGAGGAGTACAGATCCAAACTCCATTCCATCAGTTCCCCTTGCTTCGCGTTCTCAACTGCATCTTATCGGCCAAGTCCCAAGTGCAAAGGACCAAAACTTCGGCAAAACGCAAACCCTCCTAGAACACGGCAACTCATAGGGTTTACGTTTGGGAGGCTCTATCCTTGTCGGATTCGACTAGGACCTTTGGCGCGTGTCTTGGCGTAGAGGGGGTGTTGGCCGAACCACGGACCCTAAAACCACCCCGAGGCGGCTTGCCCCAAAAAAGTCCTCTTAGAAGGCCCTAGCGGCGGATGGGCAACTTCCCTCTCCGAATCGTGATTGGCTCGCCAATGGACTGGAGCGTCGACATTGCCCGGGGACCAAGTTTCATGCCCAAAAGACCACCCCTTCTCGAGGTAGCGTCAAACTATCTCATGTCCAACACTTTCGTAGTCAATTGGCCTAGGAGGTGGGTACGTCGAATCGCAACGTAGGGCGTAAGTGTTTCTTTCTTTTTGCAAAACCGGCCGTGCAACTTGGTCTCTAGGGTAATTCGGCCTCCGGGTGATGTGGCGGTCGAATCGCCATTCCGAGCCTCCATGTCCGAACGACAAAACACTTTGGTTTCTACACGGCCGACCCCGGGGACGCCAGCGGCTTGATAAGTTCTCACCGGACGGATGTTGGATTTTTGGACCTTATCGAGGCGGGGCTCTTGAACGTAAGGATTCAAGCGGTCGGATAGGGGAACCAGAGATCCCGGAGTGTGGTCTTTAGCGTGCACCCCCTGGGAGTGGCTGCCGGGGAAAGGCTGCCTCGGGGAAACTTTTGGGGCTCGCCTCCTGGGTCAGGACTCTCCCCTCTAATGAGGTGGCCTTGCAAGGTCCCCGGCCTTGTTTGACTTGGGCAAGTGTGCGGCTCTTCCGCCCAACAACGGTTGCCCGGGGACCCGTTCTAATGCAAACACTTTGATCTAAACTCTGTCCGGAAATTTTGAAAACCGGGCTCAGACATGTTATGATGACTTAGGAAGCCTGCTGACAAAAATCAGAATTTAATTCCGTACTATGCATTAATTACGAATTTATGAATGTCTTGCTACCGCAAAGTCGCCCTTTACTTCTAACTACCACAACGGGAGGAGTACGATCCAAACTCCATTCCGTCGGTTCCCTTGCTTCGCGTTCTCAAGCATCTTATCAGCGCCAAGTCCCAAGTGCAAAGGACCAAAACTCGGCACCCAAAACGCAAACCCGCTAGAACACGGCAACTCATAGGGTTTACGTTTGGAGGCTCTATCCTTGTCCGATTCGACTAGGACCTTGCTAGTTGTCTTGACGAGGGGGGTGTTGACGCCAGAAAGCACGCCCTAAAACCATCCGGAAGCAGCTTTGCCCCAAAAGTCCTCTCCGGGTGGGTCGGGCGACGGACGGGCAACTTTCCCTCTCCGAAACCGGATTCGGCTTCTGGGCCAATGGACTCGAACATCGACATTGCCCGGGGACAAAGTTTCATGGCCAAAAGACCACCCCTTCTCGAGGTAGCGTCAAACTATCTCATGTCCAACACACTCGTAGTCAATTGGCCTAAGAGGTGGGTGTCGAATAACGCGAACGAGGGCGTAAGTGTTTCTTTCTTTTGCAAACCCACCGCAACTTGGTCTCTAGGGTAATTCGGCCTCCGGACGATGTGGCTTAAGTCGAATCGCCATTCCGGGAGCCTCCGCAATGTCCGAACGACAAAACACTTTGGTTTCTACACGGCCGACCGCGGGGATGCTTTGGCGGTTTGATAAGTTCTCACGGGACGGATGTTGGATTTTTTGGACCTTATCGAGAGACGGGCCCTTGAACGGCGATTCAACGGTGGATAGGGGAACCGAGATCCCGGAGTGTGGTCTTTAGCGACGGCCCTCCGGGAGCGCCGCCAGAAAGGTCGCCTCGGGAAACTTTTTTGTGGCTCGCCTCTTGGGTTCGGACTCTCCCCTAATGAGGCGGCCTTGCAAGGTCCTGGCCTTGTTTGACTTGGGCAAGTGTGCCTACTGCCCAACAACAAGTGCCGCCCGGACCGCATCTAATGCAAAACACTTTGATCTAAACCTTGTCCGGAAATTTTGAAAACGGCATGTACGTTGGCGGCGACTTAAGAAGCCTGTTGACAAAAAATCAGAATTTAATTCCTTACTATGCATTAATTACGAATTTATGAATGTCTTGCTCTTTGCAACAAAGTCAGCCAGACTGACCGTCCAATGCTACCTATTTGATCAGAACTTTATCCGGAAATTCTAAAATTTGCCTGTATGCCGGGGATGACATAGGAAGCCAACTGACAAAAAATCAGAATTTAATTCCATACCATGCATTAATTACGAATTTATGAAGCATGAATGCAAAGAACGATAACTAAAAAAATTCTCATCGAAAAAAGGTGGAATTTTGACAAGCGGTGCAACGTGCGGGCGGACATGAGAAAAACATTTCACTAGGATATGCAAAGTGTTGGTGCACGATGAAATAGCTCGAAGTCTTCGTGAGCTCACATGCCGCCACAAAAGTTCTCTTACGGAAGGCCCCGGGCGATGGGCGAGCAATTTCCCCTCCAAAACCATGATTAAGCTCTTCCAATGGACTCGGGAATATCGACATTACCCACGGGACCAACTTTCGTGGCGAAGACCACCCTTGTTCTCCTAAAAGAACAAAGTACACTAGACGCCCGGGCGTCGTAGCGGGACGCCACCCCCCGGGACGCCACGTCGCGACGCTGACGCCACGCCGCGACAAAGTGACGCGACGCAGCGATGCGGCGTGGTGCACTGGCGTGACAAATGCGCCGCGTCCGCGGTGTCGACGTCGCACCACCACATCGCCATGCGGCGTGTCCGGCGACGTGACGCCGCGTGACGCCGTGATGGTCACGTTATTTGCGGCGACGCCACGTCGCCTGACGTCCGCAGCCACGCCGCTAAATGTCCATTCTCTTTGTTGTGCATCACAAGGTCTAGTTTAAGTATCATTATGATACCTAGCTCGCAAGAGTAGTTGCGGAGAATGAAGAAGTGCGGAAGTACTTCTTCAAGGGGAGTTTTATGCATTACATCCGCATAGATAAAGGCGCGGGCTTATCTAGCAAAGAACCTGTCGGTACTAGTGAGGTGAAATCTATCACGGAGATGGGACGGTGTTGGATCTAACCAACGATCCCCAGTAACTTAGGTTCTTGAGATGTCCATGTAGCTTTCTCCCTTTGGATCCACACCAGTAGCGGGGTTCTAGGCGGCGTAATGTCTAGATATGGTGGGTAAACCGCTTGGCGATGCTATGGTGCGTGTGGTGGATTCCATATGTGTGTCCTTGCAACCAATCAATCATTGCCGTGTTGACATCTTGGATAACTGTTATGCATGTTACTAATAACGCGGAAGCTTATGCGTGCTATGTGATAGGCCGGGCGAGCGTGCGTGTGCATTTAGTTATCTTGTGTTGTCATCTTGTTATCCGTGATATCGTGGTTTTCATGCCTCGTGGGAGGCAGACTTGTTACGTGTACTCTGATGGTTTGATGTGAATACAAATCGAAATTTTTGGTACTAAAATTTTGGTTCGTAACATAAGGGAGGCACATGGAATCCCAAACCGCCACCGAATTGAAGCTTTGTGCGTATATAGGTTTTTGTTCCGTTTCAGGCAAGTATGTGGAACTCTTGCTTACTTTCGGTTTTTCCTTAAACTGCAAATGCTTCTAGGCAACAGGGTTTCGTATGTGGAGCTGGAGATGGTTCCAGGTGGAACTCCATGGAAAAAAATCCTCTTTGCCTTTCTCTTTCTGGGAATATAAAGGAAATTTTGGAAGTCATGTTGATTCCAATTTTATATTTTGCTTTGTTAGGCAAAAATTAGGCATGTTTCTAATTTCTTGCCCTTTGAACCTAATACAAGTTGGGATTCTGCGTTAGCCATTGGTTTCTATGGTGTATTTAACTTTTGGTCCATGGTAGTATTATAGTATTGTTTTGGCAACATAGTACTACCATTTCTGGCTGCATTGGAAAACTGTAATTTTTGCCAATGATATTAGGATTTCTGGTGATCAATGTAGCCATTGTGATTTTGGCATTGGTATTAAGTTTTCGTACAATATTGTATCGATTTTTTATCTGTACAACAATCTGGGGGCACCATGGTGTATTTTGTCATTTGAGTTAGGGTTTCTAGTACTTTCGTACGCTGGGTATTTTAAAATTAGGGTTTCTAAGGTAGTAGCCAGGATTGTGTATTTTTTGGCATATGACATATTATGCTCACATCCATCGGCCGAGATTTGGCTCTAATGGGACTTCGTTATAACGAGATTCCGCTCATAATAGAAGTGAAAAGAACATTTCTGCTATTAGCAAGAATAATGTGTATAAATTGAATCAAGTAGAACAATACCTTCTAAAATACACTAGATGGAAAATTTCATTTTCCCATGCTGCAAGGAGGCAACAACAAACTTCATTAGTGCAGATTGGAAAAATCTACTACCATCAACCAACCCTTCTTGTTGCTAGATGCTTATGTACAATAGTTCCATTTCATTCAATTCTTCTAAATCAATGGCATCAAGGAAATTCCCAACCAAAAGGACCCATGCCCACTTCCATCATGTTGTGATGACCTAGAGCCTTGTTTAAAGATTTTCTACTTCCTCCATGGTCTTAAGAAATTCTGCAGCAACTTTCATTCCAAAGTTCTCAAATTGAGTACTGACAGCTTTTAATTCTTGAACAACGGATTTCAAGTCCGGAAGCCTCACAAATGCCACACATCTCCTAGACTCTAAAAACCTAGTGTTGCCATCTCCAGGGACCAGCACAGTTCCATCTTCCAGGGTCACATTCTGCAGATGAATTGTGATCATGCTTGCCTCTATACCTGAACTTTTCCAACTGCATGCCTTGAACTCCTCCTGATTCAAGCTGGCGCTTTTATTTATGGTGAAGAACAATGGACATTCTTCAGTTGAGGCTGTAAAGGAAATTGGACTCGGGGTATACATGGTGCAGCTTACAATTGAGTTCCCAATTGAAGCAGTAGGCGATCCACTTCTGCTTTGAAAGAGAAAAGAATTTTAGTTCTTTAAAATTTTTGAATACCTAAGAATCATGTCTTTGAAGGAAAATGTTGAGTGCTGACCAATTTCAGAGATTGGCGAACAAATATGTACCTGGCAACGATAGCAGGCGGATATGTGGTGTTTTCTCTGAGAACAAAAGTAGGGGGGAAGTTGAAGTAACCCTCGAAGTAAAAATCACAGGTATGAGATAACAGGAAGTATCTTTCCATCTGCTCACAGTTCGCTCTTGCACTGGGCAGAATCCCAACAGAGAAAAATATATAGATCAATTTTACAAATCCCCTGCTCATCTGCAAGAACCTTTGATTTTGCTTCGAACTGGAATACCCCATATTTATATTATTAGTAAGGGCAGAATCAAAGGCCTCCTTTCTGATTTTGAGTTGGGTTGTGAGATACGCATTTTATAGCACCATTCGATAGCAGAAATAAAGGAAGTCGTCTTTGCATGACTGCCCACATCATTAACTGGGTCTATTTATCTTAAACCTTACGGGTTTAGCGCAGAAACCACTATTTTATCCTTTCTACGTGGATTTAGAGGCTTTACCGCCAACCAAACATTTCAAGAAAAACAAGGGCCTCACAATCAGCGCCATTGGACATGGCAACGGAGCTCGTTTCTTGTTGCCACAGCTCTATCGCTTATCCGCAGAGAAGTCAGTATTTTGGGCAGACTCTATTTGTTGCACCTGTGAGGTTCTCAAGTCAGAATTACAAATTGCAGCATTTCGGGGGGCTCAAATTAGCTCGGGCACTTTATGCAGACGAGGATGATGGGGTATGCAAGCTGTATTCTGCCTTTCCACAACTATCTTGAATTCCCTAATAGTCTGGATATTTTAATGCGTCAGGATATTCCTTTAACCTTCTTCTTCCCAAAATACAGCTTTATGCCCCAGTCTCAAAAGGAGATGGTTTTTCTTTTCTCGGTGGTAAGAAATTGTCAGATTTGTTAGTTTAATTTGAAAAAAAGGATAACACACTAAGGAAATGAGTTCTTGGTTCTCAGGAAAATATTCAGATGAAGAAACTCGTGCCAATGACTGGTACGGCCGAGGACAAACTGTAAGGATATTATTCAAATTTCTTCTCAATGCTGCCAATCCTGTTTTTGCACATCACTTTTTTGGCCAACTTTGAGAGGTCATCTATGAGATTTCTGAAAATAAAATGTGGAATCATTCTCTTCTCTTAGATTAAAGCTCTGCTAGACTTGTCTCAGGGGTTTTGATCTTGCTATGGAATCTATCAGGTCAAAGCTTATTCCGTGGAGGAGAATTTAACGAAAGCAAAAGATCCAGTATTTGGACTTGATTTGGGTGCAGAATCTCAGATCTCAGATAATGCTTTAAGGTGTAATAACTGGGACATGAACTCTACTTCACTTTGCTTGAATATATGTTCTTTATATGGACGCCTAAATTTGCTAGAATGAAGACGTTTGTGGGCCTTATGATTATATTTTGATGTATAGGAGCAATATTAACATGCAACTTAAAACCATTTAGGTGGTTTTTCATAGAAGAAGGGGACAAAAAGCAAAACTACAGTTCTGCTACTTCATGGCTTCCCCTTCTCAGGTTGGTGTTTTAACATGTGGGAATTTGTTTCTGCATTGAATTTCTAGTTTATGATAACTGACAGGCGTGATGAGAGGAATTTAATACTATGGAAGAGTCTTCAACCACATTTATACAAATGAAAGTCCAGAATAGATTACAATTTATGTTAAAAGATGGAACTTTTTGCTAGGTTGGTACAATCCAAATTGGCTATCTCGTTCCCTTTTTTTAGCGATGAAGAAGGAAGCTATATCCCTTAGCCTTAGATTTCTGTTAAATGCATTTTTTCTTGTTCATTTTATGCTGGTACCTGAAGGGCAAAAGTTGAGATCACGATTTTTAATAGGAGAACAAAATCAATCTGCATTTTCACTATAGCCTACTGGGTATTTTCTTGCAGGCTTATTCATTCAGAAATGTAGTGCCTTTACTTTCTTCAGAATTCCATGTTATTGCTCTGGACTGGATAGGTGAGTGTGCACCCCTTACATATACTACCATTCGGAAATCTATGCATCCTTTAGGTGTGTGTTTAAATATGTGCTTAAATATAGATAACAAATTCACTCTTCCTGTACCCTTAGTAACGTGTTAACTTCTCAAGGATTAACTATTTGTTTTATCACATTGAAGGGTTTGGTTTCTCGGATAAGCCTCAGCCCAAGTACGGCTTTAACTATACTATGAATGGTGAGTCCTGTTTGTGGCAGAACTTAACAAAAGACTCAAAAACTCTTTGAGGTAGCAAAATCTCACGGTTTTATGACAATTTATGAGTTTCAAACATATCATGTGCAGAGTATTCAGAAGCTTTAAGCGCGTTCATAGAAGCTATGGAGATCAAGGAGTGTATTTTAGTTGTTCAGGTGAATATCCAAATATCTGTCATGGCCATCCTAGGATATGACGCCAGCTTGTTGGTTTGACATGCCAGGGGTACTTTGCACCAGCAGCCATTACATTCGCCAATGCCAATAAGGAGAAAGTTTTGCGCCTTGTTCTAATCAATCCTCCTGTAAGAGAACCATGGCCAGATAGCCATACTTGCATAGAGCTTTTCTTCTTGGAAACCTGGGGGAACAAGGGAAAATGCAGGGGGAGTGAAAAGAAATGTATTTGGCATCTTTCTTTGTGACTCTTTTGATGGGATTTAAACCACTGGTAAAAATAAATAGGTGGTAGACCAGCATGTGAAGTTGCCATCATCACTCCAATGCATATTCCTTCTTCAAGAGGTGTTCGTTCAGATGCACACGTATTTCTTCTTCATTTAAAACTGCTTTGTTCAGATAAACTAAGAAGGTTAAAGGTACAACAGGATCCTTACAAGGCATGCGATGGGCTCTTAGCAGAATGGGGATATTATGGGGTGGTAGAGGTAGATAAAATGGTATACAAAAGACCTTATTTGACATCAAGTGTTGTAGGATTTGTATTAGCAACAATTAGTAGAACTTTAAAAATTGAGTTGTAGGTAAACTACTTTTCCATAATGTTCTTTGTGGGTTTTTTAATGCTTCTCAATTTCCCAACCTAGAGCAATGACAGTAAACTTTGTATGACAATTCTTGCATATCCAGTACCATGTCATACGATGCTTTTAAGGATGCAAGGCAATGGTTAACCAAGCTTCTTGAAGTGCCATCTCATATAAGCCACACCAGGGATGCCTATTTAGAACTAAATTAATGTAGCCAAATGCAATAAAATGTTTGTCCAAGCACATAGGGAAAGTGTAGGCATGTTGTTTTCTTCCACTTCCCATATTACGACGGGCAGAAACAAATCAAAGCATCAGTTGTTCAGAATGACGATGATGATTATTCCAATTGTTTTCTTTAATTTCAGGGTATTTACTATTAGCCAGGAGAGAAAAGGGCATGAGCTTACAATTTGAAAAGAATACGTAAGGCTACATTCTGGAATATTAGTATATCCACTCATCTGCCTTGCTCTAATTTTCATTGGACACGAATAACATTATGTGTAAGGCTGTGAGAAATCTTCTCTTGAACATACAGGTGGGTTATTAGAGCAGATAAAAGACAAAAGCACCATCATGCCATACAGACTCTTCTTGTTGCATAGAAAGTGATCGCCAAGATTAATATCTTTTGGAAGAAATTACCTGGGCTTTGTAATTTAAACCAACTTCTTGTACAGCCAAAGGAAAAAAATGTGGCCATTGATATCGAATGGTAGGGCCAGCTTTTGGCAACATAAGGGAGGAGGCTGTATTTCCTCAAAAAAGGATTTGTCTTATAACAAGGACTGCAGATTTTATCTGAACCACTGCAATTGTACACTGCTGCAATCATGCATTTTCTGTTGGCAAAGTTACTAATCGCCCTACAGAATAACTAACTAACGTGTCCTCGCATGACTGCAGCAATCTGTTCAATCTATCAGGAAAATTCTATCTTCAAAAGATTGGAAAATACCCACTTCTATTATATGGGGAATGAAAGACAAATGGCTGACATCAAATGGAGTGCAGGATTTTGCAAAATCTGCAAATATAAGCATGGTGCAACTTCGTGAGGTATTATAACAAAAGCTTGTCTGTGCCATATTCGAGATCATTTATCTCATTCTTTTTTTAACAAGGTTGGTCATCATGCACAAGAAGACTATGCTGAAGAAGTTGGAGCAGCTTTGAAGAAATTATTAAAGCTGAAAGTATTTGTCTAGCATGAGACGCTTTGAACTAATGGCTTCTCTAGCTGTAGTAATACAAGCATTTTAAGGTGGTAGACTACAAACTTATCTTACCACCAAACCCCCTCATATACTTTTCTTTTTAAAGCTCTTAAATTAGCCATGTTTCAAATTTGCCTCCACTATTAATGTACCGAATACAACATTAACATTGCTCCTTTAAGTTTGGTCCCAATGTTATTATTAATGGGAACACGGAAGAATATGCCGAGAAACATTATTATTCGGAGGACGTCAAGGTAACTGGGTGTGTGTTCCGACAGTTTCTTCTATCATTCTAATCCAGAATAGCAAGTGGCCCCCAAAAGACCTGTAGAATCCGATTGTGAAGCTTGAGTTACCTCGATGTAGTGGAAACGTGAAGGGGTCGAGCATTCTTGCCAGCCCCCTGACTTGCAGAATTCAGTCGCGCCTCGACATAGTGAAACTTGAAGGGGAAGGGCATTCTTGCGGCCCCTTTGACTGCGAGAATCCGGTGGCGTGGATTGGATTCTTGCCTTGCCGCCAGCGCGGAAACTTGAAGGGGAAAGGGCATTCTTGCCGATCCTTTGACTGCGAGAATCCGGATGGCGTGATCGATTCTTCTTGCCGCCCGCGGCTGCTGAGAACCGGATTTTGCAGGTCGGGGCTGGCAAGAATGCCCTTCCCCTTCATGTTCCACATCACGTCCTGGCCTTTATGATGGTCCTTATGTGCAATTAGGTTAATTTAAAAGTTATGTTTAAAACCATAACTTGCTCATGTAGGATGATCCTTGGCGACAAATTGTTTTCTTCTTGAAATGCATTTGCTGATTCCAGAATGTTAAAGGTGATAGAATGTAGAATTAATTATACCCTTTACAATCTTTTTCCTTAATAAGATTGCTCCTCATAGTTTCTTCTTTGTCTTTATCTGAGGTTTCTTAGGACTACCCGAACTGATAATGGCATGGAAAATTGCAGTTTGGTTGCACATATTTTATGCTAGATTCTAGCAGGTTCCAATAATGGTTTTGAAACCCTTTTCCTAAAATGGAGAGTTGAAGCCATATGGAGGAAGCTTAATTTTGTGAAAAGCCATGTCTATGGTCATATTGCTGGCCTAGGAGGCGATCCAGTGGAGTAAATATATTTTTGGTAGCATCGGTAAAACTATGACGCAAATATATTTCTAGTTAGATGCACTAGGACCAGATAGGTCCCCCCGTTTGAATTCTCATGGATGCCGTCCCATAACCCGTTGGGTTCCCGTGGACGTAAAAATTCTTATCTTATCTTATCTTTCTTGACTGCAGGTCATGACGAAGGATCCATGCCAAAACGTTCCAAAACTGTTTTCGTTTGTCTGCCTAAATTCTTCGCCTTAGTTTGCAAGTTATCCTTTAAGCTATTGACTTCTCCTTTCATGCTTAGTGGCCATGGTTAAATTCAATTCTTGAGGAGCATTTCATTGCATTCTTTAATATTCTGGTTGTTTTAGGTGATGCAAGATTCTATGTACAATTTCAAACGATGGAAGATTGTATTTGTTGTATGGGCATTAGGTTTGAGACTGTTGTGTGTTTGATGGAAAATTGATTTATATCGTCCACAGGGACCCATCGGTCTATGGGATCTAATACAAAAAGAGCACAGTAAGCCCATTACTATACAGGGTTAAAACACCCGTCTCGAAGGGTTTTCGAGGGAAAAGCCGTGACAATAATAAGCTTACTGATGAACATGTACAAAGTATGACGTCAATGTGTTGGAGGGGGGCACAAATTGGTCCGCTGGTCAAGAACCTCCATGATAGATAAGATGTGAGTACCACTGCAGGGATACGCAAAAGCGCATACATGTAGTGGTGGATTAGGTTGAACTAGACTAACATACTTTGCTCTAATATTTGCAAACGCTAGACAGATTTGAATAGTAAGGTACCTATCTTCAATCACTCCCATATGACAATACTAACAGATCTTAGTTTCATATAGCTCACGATTGCGTCGGCCTGTTTCAATTCTGAGATGATGTGCACCTGTTTGGATAGAGGCAATAGTTTGATGCGTCTTATTGGCTAGACATACTAACAGGTATCCTTTGCACCACGAACTAGTGTATTATTAATTTATATTTTCTAATGTCATGTCTTAACCATCTCTGAGGCATTAGCATCCCACATCTTACTAAGAAATCTTGCTTCCAGGTATTGCTTCAAGCGCTCCAAGTTTGCCGTTCCGACTTTATGCCCGCTCAGGGGCATGGCTCAAGCTCAACAAGTATTTACATGAAATACATTATATAAGGAAACTAGTAACGGGTGCCCGGCGTTGCCGGGCATAGATACATTTTAATTGTAGACATCTATTCAGCATATTCTTAATTTGAAAGCAAAATGGGGTTTTACCATGGCTTTATCATTCCCTCAACGACCATTTCTTGTGTAGATACATGACAAATGGAATGCTGAATTTGAAAGGCAGCCAAGAGTAGAAGGAAAGATCTTGTCCAATTGGGCTTCAAAGGAATTAATATACTTTATGCTAGACAAATACTCTTGAAGTGGATCGACATTTCAACTATATAACAACATTGCGCAAGCCCAGATTCATGTTAGGATAAGTTCATAACTCGCAAAGGAATCTTTACCCTTGAATGTAAGTATTGTGTTGTTGAAGCCTGGAGCATGTTAGGTTTGAAGGGGTAGTTGTGCATGGTTAAGGTTATAGAAATAAGTGTTCAACATTGTTGAATGATACTTGTCCAACTCTATATTTGAAAGTGGGATAAGGGATGGTTTTGTTGTAGGCAAGTAGTGTCCATTTTCTAATGCTCTCTTTAAGTCAAAACCTTAACTCGAAGGATTCTATTTAAAATGAAAGCCTTTACTCAAATTCTCCCTAAGTCCTAAGTCAAATCTTGGATAAAAGTTTGTTTGGTTGTACTTTCAAGGACATTAATCATTCTTAAAAGCAGCCACACAAAATACAAAAATACAGACATTTTTCGTCATCCATATAAAGCTCTAGGACATAATATAAAAAAAAATGCTAATTTTCTTCATCGATGTAAAGCTATGTGGTATTAAAGGGTAGGTGTGCTAAAGGGATAAATAGATAATAAATAAATGAGCCCAAAGTGACATCTAATAACATATACCTATAATTATTGCTTTTGGCAAGAATAGAATATCTAGCATAATAACAGGGGGTTGGTTTTGTATTTTTGTACTATTTTTCCTATGGTTTTCATATGATTTCGAAAGTGTATTGCATGGGAACTACTAATTAGTATATCTAGAGTGCATATACGCCTGCATTAATTTTAGTGTTTTTTGTTCAATGGTTTAGACCCATGGGCCAGGTTGTATTTTTTTTTTCAATTAGCTTATTGAGACTCCTTCACATGCAACCCTCGAGCCATTTAGAAATAGGGTTTGGTAGATAGGGTTTGCTAGCTGAAGGCACAAATTTTCGCAGAGGTGGAGCAATCGGGTACTTTTGGGCATCATCGAACGGAAGCATCATGGGAACGTAAGGAGATTAAGCATCATCGTAAGCGTAAGCATGGAAATCTCAAGACCGAATCAATTTTGTTTGCTAGATAGGGTTTGTGAAGACCGAATCAGTTTCGAAATAGCCATGGATAAGGCCTGCATATTTCCTTTTCGAGGTCTTCATTGCCCGCAAAAGGTGAGGAGCATGACGAACTTCACCAAATTTGAGGATTAGTCTCTCAATTTAAACATGGCTCACGCCTTTATGCAAGGAGACTAGTGAATGCGTGTGAACTCTACTCTCTAAATTTTGTTCAGTTAAAACTAGTATTTGGTTCTTACTTTTTCCATTAACAATCAGGTTCCCAAAGGGTGTTCGTTTCTGTTGAGATGACAAAGCCGTTCTGTGAGGTGATTTCGTGCATTGAGCTTGTCTGAAAATCTTCTTTGCGATTCTCGGCCTTTGGATCATTCTTAACGTGCAAAATGTTCACAATTGATCCTTTGCTTACACATTAAAAGGATTCGAAAGCCCTGCTTCTTCACATATCAGATGTTTCTTGCCGCTTCTCTATGTTTGGCCGCTTCTCTATGTTTTGCAAGTGGCAGTTTCACATGTGATCCTATTAACATTCCACTGGTTGCTAAGGACATCAGAAGTTTAATAAACACATCTGCTGTTGTGGGGATGGAGTAGGACAGATTTTTTGAGGATCATTCCGGTAGTGACCAGGTGCAAAGTGCCCGGGCTCGAGTTGATTCGGGGATTATGGCATTCATGTTTAATCCAAAATGCGGGCGAAGCTATGAAGGGGGCATTGAAAGAGCAAACTAAGTTCGTGAAATTTGTTGTTGCGTTATGGGCTTCCCTGGTTTTAAGCCCCAAGCTTGAAGGTGTTTGTATTTGCAAGTTTCGATATACTCCGCCCAACATTTTTCCTTCTTTCACACTTAATGATGTGCAATGGTAGCGGTTTCATGCGTTATGCAAAAGCAAAACATCTAGGCAAGCTCTTCCCTTTTAACTTAGTGAACCTTAACCGTGTAATTGTTTTCCTATGTTTAGTACAATCGTTTTCTCTGTTTAAATTCTCACACGATCAATTTATTTTTTCTTTCCTTGTATCTACTTGCTCTACACAATGATGCCATTTTGGAGCATATATTATGAGCATCAAGGCTTCGGGGCGTGTATTTTGTTACACAATGTTGTTGTTGTTGATTATGAAGACCGCTACATTCTTTTTTCTCGTCGGAAGGTTGTAGATCTTGCTCATCTTCCGCAACCAAATGACACGGAGTTGTGGTCAGTGGTGATCCTTTAGACGAATTTTGCAAAATGAATCCAAAACACGGATGAATCTGAGTTTATGAAGCTTAGATTTTTATCGTCTGGAACCAACGTGGGGAATTCTCGATTTCTTGAGAATTGTCAGAATATCTGATCAAGATATGCAAATAAAACATATTCATTTGTTTCTCTTTCTCAACGCAATAATATACATATCACCCCTTTTTGTTTTGCTATATGAAGCTTTTGCTTATTTACGATTTACCAACAAAGGTTCGTTGGAGCATAAGATGCCTAAATATCTGTAAAACTAAGAGATTTAAGAAAATTAGATGTGAGAAGAGATGGCCATCTCATGCTAAGTTTTATAACTTGGCCATCTTATGGTAATTTGTATACCCAAGTTTTAGTGTCTTTTTTTGTTCCATCACACATGGTAACCTACATGTGGATGTGCTTCATCGATGCAGCATTTGCCACAGTAAGTATTTGCCATGGGGTTAAATAGAGAACCCATCCTATTATTGACTTCAAATTTTAGTGCTGGATAGTGTCTATCCAAAATGCTTGCAAGAGGAGATTCTTTTGCGGGTTGAATAGCTTGGCCTCTTATTTAACTGACCTTGAAGCAGCCTACCTTTGATTTTGCGTATGTAGTGTTTGTCCTGCTGGGATGCTATGAGGATTTTCAAATTAGTATCTTGACTGTTTTATGTCACGCCTGCAAAATGTACTGCCCTATGGTTACCAAGACACACTGGCAACTTTTATGAAGCCAGTGGAGAAACCTTTCGTTCAATTTTGTCTCAAAAATGAAATGGCACAAATGCATTCCATGAAGATTATGCACTAGATTAAAGACCCATCATTGTGTGTGGTAGGTCTATGTTCTCTTCATTATCAATGATATATCAATGATATATATATCAATGATATCGGATGGGGGGCATCATTTTTAGGGTGTATATAGATATTGATCCTGGCCGTCCAAATCTTGATGTGGCACATTTATGGCCCTCAGATTTGATGGGGGCATGCATGGGCATGCATGAGGGCATGCACCCCATGCCTGAACCGTCAGATGGGAGTAGCTTGAATCTTCAGCATTGAACTAAAGGCTAAGGAACGTGCGAAGAAATTCACACCAATTTATGAGATGGTAACAGCGTTTATTATTGGGTGATGAGGTGTCAAGATCAACATAAAAGAAAACGGGAGTCTAGAAATCTCTGGAAAAACGTCTGTTGTGGTGTCATCGTTTGCCATCTCTAGATTGTTTTGCTGCATCAAAGGTTTTATGGAGCCGCTGGAGGAGGCGCCGCAGGTAGTAAGTAGATTGAGCTCTAGCTTTTGGAGCTGTGAATTGCTCCGGCAATGGTGGTTCAGGTGGATGCCTTGGGTTGTGCGTGTATGGATTACGCAAATGCATCACCTAACCTTTTTTTTGCTACTCTGTTCTGGGGTACTCGCTTCTTTTGCACTTGTGACGGAGGCCGTCAGTTCCATTGCGTCTGGAGATATGCTTGCCAGACTCAGTGGCAAATCCAAGCATCTTAAGAACCCAAAATGTGAACCCACGACAGTGAAGATTACAGATAATGATGCTAGAAAAGGACGGCCTTCTGAGTTAGAGGTGAAAGAGTCGGTTCAAGGTTTTATGATACTCTGTTTCTTATGAAACATGCCCAGGTTATTTCTGCCAGATATTGGCGATACGAAAAGCATGTCAGCAATTATTACTCCTCCTTTACAAGACTCAGTTGCATCTCACAAAAAATCCTTTGGCATCGAATTATGTAGATCTGCTTTTATTCTTGATGCGGCAGCCTTTTGCAAGATCCTAAGCTATTGATTGATCGTTTTGCCTTTGGACACAGAGTGGCATCCATTTCGACTATATCCTGCAGCTTTGATGCAGCTGCAGACCCCAAAGATGGGTCTTTTGTAGGCGAATGCATCTGAAGCCTAAGATTCTGCGGAATGTGAAAATGGAAATGGTTGTGGCTTGCTCTATTAGATTTGGGGTTCAGATAATGACTCCGAGAAGCTAAATCAGCCTAATTTGTGGCGCCAAAACTGGCATTTGCATGAACCGGCTGTTTCTTAGTGTATAGGGCAAATATCAAATGAGATTAATCGATGCCAAATGATTTTTGATGTGTCTGTCCAAGGCCCAAATTGAGCCTAATTTGTGGCGCCAAAACTGGCATTTGCATGAACCGGCTGTCTCCTAGTGCATAGGGCAAAATATCAAATGAGATAAATCGATTCCAAATGATTTTTGATGTGTCTGTCCAAGACCTGCTTATGTTGAAACAAGCAGAGAAATTCCGATTTAGGGCAAGGTCATGGACTTGCACTTGGAAATCATTTTTTCATGCTCTAAACTGGCCGAAAAGCCATAGGCTAGCATTTCGAGATAAATAATGGCAGCTGGAGCAGCGAAAGTTTTGCTGAAGGTCTGTGCTGGTAAGTAAACTCTGTTATGATTCAATATTTGCCTGAAGCAAACTTGGGTAGACATTCAAGGGCAGGTGATGAATATTTTTCTGGATTAAATATATTTACCTGATTGCTTTTGATCAGGATATGTTGGATCAAATCAGGAGCCTGATTTCATGTGTAGGTGCAACGAGGAGCTATTTGATTTATGAACGGATAATCGTGAAATTTTGTGAAGGAAAAAATGTATTGCTGACTAAGGTTCTGTGAACCAGAGCTAGGTAAGATTTTTCATGTCAGTGGCGTGCTTAAGCCTGGGAGGTTACCTTTTTGTGTCAATAGACAAATATGTGTTTTATTAATAGAAATTGAAAGACAAATTTCCTTATCTTTTACAGAATGACACTTCTGCGAGGTCTGCCAAGTTCTGGAAAAATGACTCTTCTTTTGGCCTTGGCTGGAAAGCTTGATAAAGACCTAAAGGTAGACACGTTGATACGCTCACAGACCAGACTTTCTCATTGATGTTAACGATCAATGATGCAGGTTAAAGGGCAAATTACCTATAATGGCCATGGATTCAATCAACTTGCCGATCTGCTAAATCCTTCATCTGATCTGCTAAATCCTTCATCTATACTTTTCGATCACACCACTTGGAAGGTACTTAGCATTTATTTCTCTTTTTGACATGGAGAATAGAGGGTAATTCAATGCTCAAAGTTTGCCAGATTTTATTCAGCAATACCTCATGAAGTGTCTCCCTTGAAATTGCAATATTTCGACTGGTTTTACTTCAGCATATGTGTTGGAGCAGTTCCTGCTGTGACTGTATTTGCATATCTTCAACAAGATATAAGCAGAGCATGGTCCTTTGGTATATGCACCATTTCCATGGGACTAGCACTTATAATGGTTATTTGTGGCTATCCTCTCTACAAGAAAAAGAAGCACTTGGGCAGCCCGCTTACAAGGTTTGCTCAATTGTTTGTGGTTTCCTTCAGGATAGAAATTTGAAGCTGGAATCCTGAGGCAAACAAATCCAATTCAGATTTCTAGACAAGGCACTCATGACACATCCATACAAAGTAAAAGGGTCTACAAATCCATGGAAACAATGCACCATACAACAAGTGGAAGAAGTGAAGTGCATGCTTAGAGTTCTTCCAATATTTGCAACTATAATAATGCTGAGTTGTGTGCTTGCTCAGCTGCAGACCTTCTCAATTCAACAAGCACAAACACTACACAAGCACAAACACTACACAGGAAACCAACTCAGCATTTCACATTTCCAGTTGCCTCAGTTGGTTTGTTCCCATTGTTAGCAGTCCTTTTGCTTCCAATCTATGACAGGCTTTCTGTGCCATTTGCACGCAAATATAATTGATGTGTTGACAACCATGTGAATAAGATACCCACTACACAATAAGAACTGCACTCAACCATGGCAACAAAATGAAGTCAATCTAATTGAAAATATACAGTGCCATATCAAAAAGGGTAGGTAAAATGAAGCACTGTATTAAACCTTGTGGAACATAGGCCTACCATGAGACAATCAAAAGTTGCTCTTTTGTGCAGGGGTTTAGGCTTCAGCAGTCCAAAGTTATAGGGAAAAATACAAAATCCATTGGAAAAGCTATAAAAAGCAGTAAACTGGACTTATATGCAGCATTCATTTGTTCTAAAGGACGCATCCAACACTAAAGATCCTCAAGGGTCCAATTTATTAATATAACCTAAAGGAAACAACTAGGATTAGTTACTAATTAACCAAAGCAAGGAAAATGACATGCAAGTGGTAGGTTTAAGGCAATAGAACTGTGCACATGGAAAAACTATTGTGCACATGGAAAAACTATGATGAACTTTTAAAGTGCAAGAAGGTATCAAAGCGTTGAATCGTGATTTGAAGATGAATGAGCGACTTATATTTATTCTCATCTTGCATTGGGTATAGATGGATGGATCAATGTCTATCATTCTTTTTTATTTAATGTTTAGCATATCTACGTCGAGATTTGGTATTCATCATGCTTTTTTAGTAATGCAAATATATGGGTTCATCAAATTTGCATGTTAGTAAAATCTAGAATTGCAAATGTTGTGTAGGGGGGAGAAGCTACAACAACCATTCGCCTGTTCAATGCATGCTTATTTCCTATATGGCCAGCATACTGGAGGAGGAGGGCATAATTTTCCATTCCAATCATTAAATGTTGAAGTGCCATTTGGATGGGCTGGACAATTTTGGGGGTGATCATTGTGTAATTTCAATACTAATGGTATTGGGCAATGTGAGATTGGAGATTGTAATAAAAAGTGGAATTGCAATGGCACTAAGGGAACACCCCCTATGCCAATAGCAGAGTTCAAATTAAATGGATATGAAGGTTTTGATTTTTATCGTGTCTCTTTAATTGATGGTTTCAATCTGCAAATGAGAATTGCCCCCAGTAATCATTTGTGTGACACTGCTGGTTGCCATGATAATATGAACTTATGTTGCCCCGCAAGAATATATGGGAATGTAGATAGAATCTCTGAGAATCCACGAGAATCTTAATAAAATTCAGGGGAATCTCCATAGAAACTTAGGAATCTAAGAGAATCTTTGTAAAAAATTAAGGAATCTAAGAGGAAATCCAAGGGTATCTACAGGAATCTTGGTGCAATTTTGAAAAATCTAGGGGAATCTTTATAGGATCTTAGAGAATCTAGAGGAATCTCAAGATAATCTTAGGTATTCTAGGGGAATCTTAGAAAATCTAAGAGAATCTACATGGTTCAAGAGAGTATCTTTAAGAATGTAAGGGAATCTAAGTGAATCTTGATAAAATCTTTAAGAACCTAGAGGAATCTAGAGGAATCTTCCTAGGATCTTAGAAAATCTAGAGAAATCTGAAGAGAATCTTAGAGATTCTAGGAGAATCTTTATAGAATCTTGAGAAACCTAAGAGAATCTACATGGAATCTGGAAAAATCTAGAGGAATCTTGAGATAATCTTTGAAAACCTAGGGGAATCTTAAGAGAACATTAGAAAATCTAGAGAAATATTTGAGAATCGAGAGGAATCTTGATAGGATGTTGGAGAATCTAGGGGAATCTACATAGAATATTGCAAAGCCTAAGCCTAAAGGAACCTTGGGCTCATCTTCAGAAATCTAGGGGAATCTTTCACGATTGGTGTGTTTTGAAGGGTCGGCTTCATGCAGTCCCTCATATTACAAAAACTTGTCTAAATATATGCTTATTAGGAAAATGGATGAAGTTATGACTTTGCATTGTTGAAGTGTAAGACTGAAAGTTTGCTCCCTCTTTGTGGAATTAATTTGTTTTACATATGCCATATGCTTATGAATGCTTGCCATGGCAAAACAGGCTTGGTACCAGCACATGTTACCATATGCACTAATGACAATGTGTAGTTTACAATAGTTTATATGATTCTTGTATTGCAATATTCAGATTACAGATAATGAATATAATGAATATAATGCTAGATATTGATTACACAAAATGTAATCATAGCTGTTTGCAATGGAAATAATTTGTTTGTCTTGATGTTATTGTGCTTTTTAGTAATTAGGCCCATAAAGTTTACCTATGTTTGCTTTAGTTAGGGCCCGAAGGGTCCAAAAAGTTTTTTAATATAACAATAACACACAACTACCATTAACATTATTAACACAAACCATTGCATTTAACACATTTAAATTAAAATCCCCCTTAAACCCTCTTTGGTTTGGGTGCAATGGAGCTTCCCTCATAGGAAGTAGGTGATCATACCCAACGTTCAAACGAAACTTGAACCATTTCTTGTATAAATGAGGATGCATCAAGTACAAAATAGTAATTGCAAGTTTAAGACGTGTTAATTCATTTGTTCACTATTAATTCACTTGTCGTATATTCCCTTTGTCTTTTTAAGTTAAATAGCTACATAATTGATATATGAATGTGATATCAGAAATAAAATTAGTTACATGCATGCATGTTATAAGGTTGGACGACTAAATTGCCAAATAAAGACTATTGCTTCCTTTTTGTAATCATCAGGCCAAATGCTCCCAGCTTTCTTAGCATCTCTAACTAAAATTCGAACAGGTTTTCTATGATGAGAAATTTATGGAAAGTTCACTCAAGTCACATCCTTGTCTAGCAAATTTCCAGCTCAATGCCCCATAGCTACGTGGAAAGCAAGGGCCAATTCAACACCGTGGAAGCTTCTTTACGACTTGCACGTGAGCGTAGCTATTGTAATTCTTTCACAACGCCATGCTTGGTTCTAACCGTGCAGCCCTGTTAAAGATGAAGGTCAAAATCTCACTTCCAAGTACGCTGGGTCTGTAGCAAACATTTCATAACCGTTTCGAGTTATAAAACTCAACTATGCACCCAAAGCATATTTATGCCAGTTGTGGCTCAAGGTTTAAAATGACGACTTTCATTTCTACCAGATCCACAATTTCTAGCTGCCAGACATCATTAAAAGATGCGCACTAATTTCTGGCACTGCTTGCACTTCAGAACTTGCATATAAGAATCCTGGTCTTACAAAGTACATAGTCTTTCAAAATCTCTGAGGGCAATCTTTTCCTATATAACTACAGCAAAATTGAAATAATGGCCAATTGCAACTGTACCTTAAACCCTGCACATCTGAAAGTCATGCACATTTGAAACTCATGCAGATGACCATTATAAGTCTACTTTGCTTGTGCATCTTTTGTTAGAGAGCATCTATGCAAATATTAGATGGGTCCAAGTTGGATATAAATAACAGACTATATGTACCTTGCATAAGCTGCAAACATAAAGCATGGAGGGCTCATTCTTATATTCAAGGATATTAAAGCATCCTCTAGGATTCATTATACATATAAAATGCTAAAGCAGTTATCTCTGCCAAATGAAAAAATGGAAGCAGTTATTTACGTTCGATGTTCTTACCTATCTTACCTATCCTGACTCTAAAGCACAATCTAAGAAACAAATTATCATGCAGCAAAACAATACTTACTGCAACAACTTTGTCATCTGATAGTTTCAAGTTGAAGGATTGGGTTTTCAATTTTGGCCACCCATCTGCATACTGCATGCATCTTGTATCCTAGTCTCTTGGCACTAAATACTGAATTGCAATGAAGCATGTCTTCTAAGTAGATTGCCTTAAATTGCACATATGTGAAGCACATATCTATTCTGTAGTTAAGACAGTTGAAATTATAAGGTCGGAATTAGCTCCCACAAATTTTAGACAGCACACAAAATTTAAATATATAAAAAAAAATAATACAAAAAATAACACAATATCTCCCAATCAGACCAACTCCATTGCATTCTATGGACTGCTAACATCTAACACCGATGAAACGACACTATGTGCACCAACTATATTACAATATATACCCAACGGAGACCCACAGACCTTTGAAGGGAACTAATAAACTTGAAGATGGATTTCACCTATTATACGAAGTATGGCAACTCATATCAAGCAAAGGACTCCATCTCTGCTAATAGTTCAATAAGGAGGTGATGCACTGTAATTACCTGACCTTGATTACAATGTAGAAGAAACCGTGGCCATTAGCAAATGTCAATAGCTGCAGTATTGGCATGTTAAAATGGATCTATATAAGGCAAACATGGCAAGCTATACTTCAGAAATCAGTATCGAAATCCCGCTAGTTAGGTTATTATTTGGCTCTCAGGTCCTAAGCATATGAGCTGTAGCCACTACACATCTGATGACCACTCCATTCAACTTAATTAGTTACATACCTTAATTGCTACAAAGGCAGCATATGTATTATGAAGTTTTCATATGGACATCCTATAATCACCATTCGTGTGATTTTCAAATCAAACTGGTCATGGATGTCCTATACTCCTCATTTATGTGATTTCCAAATCAAACTGGTAGTTTTAGTCAATACATAAGTTGACAGAAAACGTCACATGCTGAAAGTTGGAAGTTAAAAATCTCTGAATAAAAAACGTACCTTCAAATATGTCCTCCAAGCAAAAAGTTTCTATGCAATCAATGCCATTGCCCGAAGTTTAGATGGCTGACAATTGTTGTATATATGTATGTGTGTCTCAGTTCCTTGTCTGCACCAATAAGCAATGGAAAATTGATTATAAGCAATATAAGTGCTGCAAAACTCTGACCTGGAGTCTTATCTATTCATATGCAATTGGAAAATAATAGCAGATCAAATGCAACAACAATAAAATTGCAATTTGAAGACAAACAACCACCATTATGTTGAACACGTTATTAACAAAGAAACAAAAGCAATTCAAGATGTAGAATAGTCAAATTCACATGGAGGGTCGTCCAACTGTTGAGCCCTTCATAACAGTAATAGATTAGATTATCCAAGGCAATATCAACCCATGCTCATGGAGAATGGAAGGGATTTTTATTATGGACAACCTCTTGGAAGCATAACTAAGCCAATAGAATAGATACCTCAATTATTTGCATTGGTTTTTGTTTGTCCATATGTAAGTTCATCCTGCATGCAATTTGCTGCCTCCACCATAGGCAACCTTTTGGGAATGTGGATAATTGAGCCAATAGAAAAGATTCGCCAGCTTGTTTATAAGTTTCTTCAGCCTAGGAAAAAAGATAAAACATTTAATCCTTCTTATCCAATGGAATCTGAGATGGAGTCCAGAAACCATCTCAGAATTTAAATAAATTAGTCGCATCCTTTAAACCTGAATTTGCAAGCTTAAGTGCATAATGTCATGTGTGCATATGCCCATATAGTTTAATGATGGTGCCACCAAGTATCCATATCTAACCTCCGGCTAAGAAGGAAGAGCTTACCTAATGAATTCCTTCAGATAACAAAGATATAGCTCAAAAAACCTTAAGCACAGACAAAAAAAAATATCTGAGCATGCGCAGATGCATGGGCCATAAATGAACAAATGCTCATCATCAATGCATGTTTCACCTTTTTATCAGCCTTCTAAATGTATATGCCATCAATTATGAATTGATTGTACCTGCTAGTAAAACAAAAACAAATGGATGTTAAGCAAGTAAATGATCAGAGAAATGGGAATGCAGATGTAGTGGATATATGGATATGTAGATGTAATGTAAGGAATCCAAGACAAATCATAAAAATAACTAAGAGGGTTCGTGACTCATTGCAAGTAGACAATCTGACAAATATCATTCCAAATACATGTACATAGAGGAGAGACAACGCATACATATAAATGAATTGAAATACATGATAATTAACTACAAAGGTTCAGTGACTGCAAACAATATTTCCCCTGGTGTGCTGCAATCCCTTCAAGCTATAGCAGCTCTAACAACAACAGCAATCGTGAGCCCAACAACCACACCAGATCCTGTGGCACCTAACGCGAGCTCCAAGCACTCCAACAATAGCTCCAGCTCCCATGGCTACAACCAAGGAAATGGAAAACCAGCTTCCATACCTGCAAAGAACGAATATCTAATGATCATAAAGAAGCCTTGGACGCTTCATCGTTCAAAAGCTCGCCGGATGCCATAAATCCATTGGCCAGACTACTGTTACTAGCGGACAAACTTCTAAGCTTCCAATCAAAACCAGAATTTAGGACAAAAAGCAAATATGCTCGCAACCAGAATTTAGGACAAAAAGCAAATATGCTCGCAATCTCAATTTATGGCACAGAGCAAATATAGAGATTGTAGACACATGCAACGATGGAAAAATTTTAGAGATATGAATCATAGCAGAATAGAGAGAGCAAATATGGAGATTGTAGAAACGTCTAACGGTGAAAATGATGCTCATAGAAGTAATCAATAAAAATTTGAAACACATCTTACCTACATCACCTAGCTTATGGTAGGATACGATTTATGTTCGAATACCAATTTGCATGAAAATGCCAAACAAATCCCTTCTTCAAAAGGATCCTCTTTCGAATCCAAATTAGCCGATTAGACTCTGTTAATCCAAGCAGTGGAGGGAATTGCATGCCATCTATTCCAAGCAGTAGCCGGAACCGCATGCCATATGTTCCAAAGTAAACTCCAATTTCCAGAGTAAACTCCAGTGCAGGCATTCAGGTAAGTTGAGCCTTCGTGGCATGCATGCACGACACTTGCGATCATCCTAGAATCGTCCACAGCCAAACCCCAATCCCGAGGTCATACCAAGGTCTGAGTTTTGGTTTTCTGATTTTTGGGTGAACGGAAAGTGTTTTTGGAGCCAAAAATCCCCAAACTTTAGAAAAAGTTGACGGAAAAAAAATCCAAAAAATTTTCCACTTGCCGGGAAAACCAAATTTAAACAATAGATAACCTATAGAGTATGGATGGAATAAATTACATTAGCTAAATCTTAGCTATGAAATATGATTAAAAATAGTAATGAAATAGCTATATAACGGGTCTTAGCCATTATAGAAGATTTAAGAAAGTGGATCACGACCCGATTCTTCGCGAAAACAAATTCGATCAGCCAAATTTGCTTCAAAAGGTTCGAATCTCTTACCTTTAGCCAAACTTAGCTAATTCATTCAGATTTACCACTTCGCAGGATATGTCTTGTAGCTTATGCTTTGATATTATTTATAATGGAGTCCTCGATAATGGGTTCAAATAACTAATTCTTGCCCTATAACAACTAGAAAGCTTACGTGGTTCTTTGAGCTTGTCAAAGATCGAGGACTATTTGTTGGATTTGCTTCACAGTGTCATCAACCTTATATCTATAGATCTTGTTATATAGTGACGGGCATTCTTTTTCCGCAAATAATGTTCTTAGGTGACGCACGTGTTTGCTTCAACTCTTCTTCATCTTCTTAGGTCCTAATCAGATTCTAAAACTGATTCCTTTTTTTTGAGCTATTCTTCAGCTTCACTTTGATTTTGACAGTGTAAAACAACATTTGTATTTATGTAAAAGGTACTTATCCTCATTCTTTGACTGAAAGAGCATTCTTCAAAGGCGTTCCCATCAAGTTTGATGTTTTGCAATAGCAATTCTTCAAATTATTCTCTCTTTTTTTTTTTATTTAGTTTAGTTTAGTTTAGCAGGGTTGCCCCCCTGCACAAAAGGCTGCAATTCTAACTATGCCACGTGTCGTGCCACGTCACCCAAAATCAATTTGAGCCGTCCGATTCTCTAATTTCGAATCCTACGGCCAGGGAAATTAGAAAACTCTAAAAATTCTCTGCCGTGCCTTTCGCAACTCGGCTATGGCAGATCCGGATGGCGACGGCCGTGTTTCTCTTTCTTGCTATGGCCACAGATCCGGATGGCTATGGCCGTGTTCTAGGTATAAATCTCACACAATTTGTATGTTGGAAGATGCTGCACTTGGTGTCCTCGGCAGAGTAACTGGTGTGCTTGCTAGGTAAGAATATAATATACATGGATGGGCCGGCCAGAAACTGTGGTTGATTCTCTGTGTTTATAAATTTAGGCATGATTATTTGTAGAGCCTTGCAGTGGACACACTGAGAAATGGGGGTTGTCAAGGATCACTACACTTGTTCCTGGATCGGATGAATCATCTGCAAAACTGCTTTGCCAGAATTCAAAGCGTATATGTATTCTCCAGGTTGTAGGATTAAGTCATATAGGAGCTCAATGATATCAACAATTATCATGACGGTGTTATCAATGCATATATGCCCAGGTCCAAGACATCATGTGTCTATTTGCAGATATGGAACTTATGTTTATGAAGATTATGGCAGCTTCTCCATCATGATGTCCTAGACATTACCACCATCTTTCATGCAAAGCCCTGTGATTGTTTCCAACCGGACTATCCCTCTTGAGGTATACTATGTCAATGCCTTTTACTCTTTACTTGCTTAATCCGACAAGATGCATCCCTAAAGAGTATTCTGTCATGGCCTTAATATGTTTGCTCTGTCGTGTTTTAGTAAGTGCACGTGTGTTTTATCCATGAGCATCATTCCACAAGTTTCAATAACAATTATGTTTGTGAGTGTTCTTTGGGGGACATTGAAAAGATGGCTACTTTTTCGGTAAGATGCTCAGCCATATGGTGTTTTAGAGGTAACATTCATAATCGGTGTTTTAGAGGTTTGTGAGTTTAAGCCAATTCAAGCTCTTTTGATATGTTGTATGAATATTCCAGTCAAACACCAAAGACATGAGAATCGTAGAAGGCAGGCGCATTTTTTTGGGCTAGATTTACTTGCTCTGGATAACATAATCAGTATGATATAATGGATCGGGGACCCATACATATCTATATCATCTTAGAAGCACCTTGAACGGTCCAGCCTCGATCTACTTCTCATTCCAAAGACAACCGGAATATTCTCAGGATGTTAAGTGCGTCCGCATGAGAGGTTTGGCTTGCTTTCTATTAAGAGAAGATGGAGCTAAGTAGATAATGAAGAAGAAAAAGAAGATCACATTCAAGGAGAGTACTCAATGCTGTCTGATAAGTGAAGATGCTTATGGTACTTTATTTGAAAGCATTTCTTATATTCTTGTCTTTGGAATGGATTCTTGCATAGTAATTCTCTTCAAATTTTAAGGGTAAGGAGCATCGAATATTGCTTGTTAATGTGAGCTATCTCCATTTTCGGAGCTTAGTTGCAAAGTTAGCATAGCATAAGTTGTATATTTTATCGCCTTAAGGAGTAAGCGTCATTTGCATTTACCCTCTTGGACAGATCATGACGCCTAATATTTACGTATTATTGAGAAAGACTTTTCATTTTACGTAAGAAGCCCACGGATGTTTCCTTAGCTGGTGCTATAATTTTGTCCTTTGTAATTACGCCGAGGTTGTTTGAGTGATAGTTGCGAAATCTAAAAAGGTAATGCTTACCATCTTCTTCAAGTATGCTTTGGAAGGAGAAATTGAGTCCGGGCAAGTTTAATACAATCCCTTCGGTTCAGAGGGAAATTCTATTGCAATTTGGCCAAACATCTTGTTTGCCTATTCACAACCTTTTGAAGTTTAATGAAGCATTTAATAATGTTGTGCATCGACAATTTATTCATGAAGCTCTTTTTATTTTACGCAATGCTAGTCCGATCAATGTGAGATTGCCATGGAATTTCGCACAAGATGGAACTATCGGGTGTCAAATTGACAAGTATGTTTATCTTCTTGCTATTTTCAAGGCATGCCATGAGATGGTGATGATATAGAATGTAAGGTGCATGCATGGTCAAGGTAATGAAACAATATTCAAAGTGGCATTTTTCCTTATTCTAAATTGTGTAGAGACGATGGAAAATGATTGCATAAAACCAAATGAGGTGACATTTTATGAGTGCTTTTGAATGCTTGTAGCGAAATAAGATCCTTAGCATAGGCTAAGCTTATCCACGGATGAATTTCATGGCATCGGCCGCTTTTCGGACACTGGTTGTAGGATGTGCTCTTGTTAATATGTATGTTAAATGTAGTAGCTTAGGGGATTCACAAGCGGTCTTTGTAAAGTTTCCTAACCGCCTCGTTTGTATTATGGAACTGTTGCAAAGTTTTTCTAACCGCAATAATGAAGATGTTGTCTCGATCGCATCGACGGATGCAAGACAACGCGTAAAGCCGGTTAAAGTTCACGGTCTCAAGCATCCTAGCATTTTGTGGAGGTATCCAAATGTAAGTTATCGCCTCGAATTGTATGGAATTTCGGCGGTGCCCATACGGATATATATGCTAAATGTGGAAGCTGGGAAGAGTCACAAAAAGCCTTCTAAAAGTTTTGCAGAATGATATGTTGTCTGCTTGAGAGCAATGATTGCAATGTATGCACAACATAGTGTAAATTATTTTGCTTTATATTGCTATCAGGCATGCAAGAGAAAAATCTAAACTTATATTTTTATGCATCTTCAAAGCATGTGGTAATCTAGAAACAATAAAGCATGGCGGGGCTTATACATAGCCCAATTCTACAATTGGGGCTTACCAACTGCTCTATCGGCAATATACTCGTTGATATGTAAGCCAAGTGTGGTAGTCTACAAGAGTCATGTGAAGTCTTTGATGCTGCTGTCAATCTGTCATCTAGTATCCTGAATAATGTTAATTGCAGAATGTACACAAATTGTTGAGAATCATATTGCGTTAAGACTGTTTTGAAGGAATGCTTTTGGAAGGTATAAGGCCTAACAAGGTTACATTTTTTGGCACCTTGAAGGCATTCGAATAGGTTTTGGCACGTGGGATGGAAGAAGACATACTTGTTCTTGTCTTAAGAAGATTTCATGAGCCTTTTGCTTTAACATTCATATGGATATCCATAAGGGCTACAAAGAATAATCACTGACATTGATTTGGGCGAAGGATATATTCCTGTCCTGATACTAGTAGCCTTGTGCATAGATTGAATAGCACCTTCTCTCAGGGACAAGAATGTATTGCTCTCCTTGCACGAGATTTGATTGTTGATGTCCAAAAAGTTGCATAAGCATGCAGCTTTTCTCTCCCTAAGAACGTTTTCATCCATCTTCATGTTGAATCCATAACTTCTAAATAGCATGAAATTCATAAATAGCCTCTTCCCTGCATTAGAAGATGTACGTTCTTCTTTGGTTGCTTCTTAACTCAATTCGTTTCTAGTTAGAATTATCTGCCTTACCCTCCTTGCTTGATTCTTTGGTTGAGATGCCGCCTTCAAGGGCAACACAGATGCACAACATATATGCTTCGGACATATGCAGCAAGATGGCCTGAAGTCAAACAAAGCTCATAACTTGTCAGAAGCAGCAAGATGGTCTGAAGTCAAACAAAACTCATAACTTGTTGTTCTGACAGCCTTTTCTAATGTAGGAGCTCTAGCATGGTCAAAATATGTCCAATACCAGCTACTAAAAATGGATTGGAGTCAGATATCTTCATGGAGAGCAATTTGATTGTCATGTATGCCCATTATGGCAGTATGAAACATGATGAATAAGCTTTTGGTCCCAAGTTCATAAGAGATGTTATTTTCTGGAACATTATTGCAGGATATTTCTTGTCAACACAATAAGTAATATTTCTTGTCAACACAATAAGTAATATGTACACAAGCCTCAAATGTTCTGTTTGATAAGATGCTATAGCATTAAAAAGCGCAATCAAGCTTTTAATGCAAATGCACGAAGATGGATAGGAGCCAAACGAGGTTACATATCTAATGCTTTGGATGCATGTGTCTATTGTCAAACATTAGAAGGGGGAATGCATATTCATCCTCATCTCATTAATATCAGATAAAATATAGATGCTCAACAAGTTTTTGATCATCACAAGCTCAAATGAAGCTCTCAAGCTTTTTGTCTAAAATCTTGATTGGCGATGCTAAATGCCATAATTTAAATACTTGTAATCATATGGGTTTACCACCATCTTTTTGTTTGTATGCTTGAAAGGGGTAGAACTAATATGTGAGAGGTAGCAATTCAGGAGCATTTCATACTTAGGTTTGCCCATCCCTAGATGCAAGCCTTCCTTTCTCAAGTTAACAAACCTTACCCTATAACACCCTAACCTTCACCTCAACCCTGCATTTCCGCAGTATTTGATGCATGGCAGTATTATAAGCATGGTTGCATTTCCTTACGTCGCCGTGGGATGCAGGGTCCTAATCGTCACCAACATCGACATACAGGGAGAAGTGGTCAACGGAACGACAGGAACAGTAGCATACATAGAGACCGACGAGCAGACGGGGGAACCGACAGGCATCACGGTCCACATCGACGACTCCCTCCACCACATGCACGTCAAGCGAACGCTGGTCGAGTACAGGCACCAGGGGCCCAGGACCATCTTCAAGAAAGGCGTTCGCTTCGCTTTTCGCGTCACGCCATGGAGGGGCACAAGAGCGAGCTCCACGATAGAAGGCAAGCGATCATGGTCGTGAGGAGGGCGTTCACGCCGGGGCTGCCTTTATGCGTGATGCTCGCGGATCGAGGGGCGAGGAAGAAGCAATCGTCGATCGTGTCGCCGATCACGACGGCCGGACTTCGGCCGAACAAGGCGGCGCAAATGTAGCCGGTTCAAAGCGTGCGCAATCAAGCAGTCAATAATTCACTGACTTTGCCTTGAATTTCTATGGTTTTACACCATGAAACACAACACATTCGAAAACATAATTTTGCTTACTCATAAAATTGGATAATTATTGAGCATCTCTATTATTATGTAGCCGGTTCAAAACGTGCCGCAATCAAGAGGTCAATAATTCACAGCTTTGCATTGAATATCTAAGGTAAAACACCATCGAAGCACAATACATCTGAAAACAAAATTTTGCTCTTCTTTGTTCCTTCTGTGAACGCACTAGCACACATTAATATTTTATAAATCTTTCCTTTGCCTCAACCCTCCCCTTCTGCTAGTTTTTTTTTTTTTTTTTTTTTTTTTTTGAGGGTAAGAATATGGTATATTAAATTATAAAGTAGTATACAGAGCTTTAGCCAAGGGCCAGCCTTTGCAAGACGGCGCTCGTATCATCATGTAAAATCCTTGGATCTGACCAATCCTGTCCAGATCTGTGTTATAATTTCGGCCAAACTTCTTGTGATGGGCTAAAGCCATGAGTGCCACCTCGACATTGAAGGTGTTCTTGACCTATCAAAGAAAAGTGTTGTCCTCCTATCATAGCGCCACACCGTGTTTCCATAATGATCACGGTGCTATGTTCACTGTGAAATTTGAGATTATGTCCCCATATGTTACCCCAATTATCCCCAGGCCATAGACATTTTTGAATGCTAACCTTAATGAGAGGGCATACCCATACCCAAAAGCGCCCTATCTTGGGGCAAAAAAATAAATGTGATATGGTTTCTGTGATATTGCATCCCAGAGGACAGCTATTAGTAGGGTAAATCCCATTTTGGTGGAGTCTCTCCGTAGTGCTTAGTTCCCCCTGTAATGCCAACCATCTAAAAAACTGTAGTTTCCTAGAACAAAGAGTAGCCCATGAACTGGTTAACAATTGTGCAGTTTGAGAAGCGCCAATAGCTAACCTTCCAGCAGCTTTTAGAGGGGAGCTTGGACATAAAAGACGGTAGATAGTATTGACAATATATCTCTCCTCCCCTTGACAAGCCCATTGATCACTAGGACCGTCTCTGCCAGACAAAGCATCCAAGGTACCACGTAATTCCTTAAAAATCTTCCTATCTCCCTCCCCTACTCCAGGGACCTTTCCTTTAAAATGGGACCAAGAAAGTCATTGTATACCATCCCAAAGGTGCCCAACCTTAGTGATACCTGATTGTCTCCATTTAGTAAAAATGCGAGGGTGTATGAGTGCAAGGGGAAGGTTATTTTGCGACCATATCCGTGTATTCCAGAATATGCTCAACTTCCCAGCCTCCCTCGGTGCGTCCAACGGAGCAAAAAGAGTTTGAACTTTCAACCAAGCCTCTAGAAGCTTCCTCATCAGCGGGGATGTGCACGGAGCAATTTTATAGCTATAGAAGAAGGAGCCAAGTTCAAGGCGGGTAAGGATGGCTTACCTTTAAACTTGCATTTTTGAAGCCAATGCTTAACAAAGTGCGGTCGCGAGGGAAGAGGTATCATGCAATGCCCTCCATACATATTTTCGACCAATACGAGCTTGACTAGCGGATCCTTGCAACCCAAACCACCATCTCTCTGTCAATGCACATTTCAGACCAAGCCACTTTATGCATTCCTGCCCCCCATATAAATTTCCTGATGATGGTTTGGATTTGATTGTAAACACCTTTATGAGCCACAATGGCCGAGGAGTAGTAGACATGAGATGCTGCCAGAATGGCCTTAGCAACTGCTATCTTGCCAGCGGTAGAGAGACCTTTGGATGACCATAGTTGGACCTTTTTCCTCAAGGTGTCCAGGATAGGAGTCCACATCCCTTTCAGGTTATCAGAAAGAACCAAGGGTAGCCCCAGCAATTTAGTGGCCTCATTTTTAAGAGCTCGAAAGCCAAGGCCATTAACTCTCGGATCAATATCCTCATCAAAGGGCCATAGAACAACACATATGCCACATTCAGATGTATCCTAGATATCAATCCAAATGCACCCAAAACTTCATGAAAAGACACAAAACTAAAGTCATCAAACCTGAAAGAAAGAAGGTAACATCCGCATATTGCATGATTGTGAGCTTGTTTGGAGAGTCCGGTAGCTGCAACCCAGTAAGAGTGCCTTCGGATACTTTGAGCGCTATCATTTTGGTAAGCAGGTTGGCTATGATTAAAAACAAATAAGGAGCCAGGGGACAGCCTTGTCTTATTCCTTTTCTTAAATGAAAGACCCCTGAAGGTTGGCCATTAATAAGGACTGATGCCGAGGCAAATTTGTTCAGGCCTAAGAAGAGCTCAACAAATGAGGCATCAAATCCCATGTGTAGCATAATATCCTCAAGTCCCTTCCAGCGAAGGGGTATCATAAGCCTTACGAAATTTCAATTTGACGAACACACAGTTTTGCTTAGAGACCTTACACCAATGTAGGCCCTCTCTAGCTGCCACAAAGTTATCCAAAATGTGTCTACCTGGCAGGAAGGCTGTTTGCTCACATCCAATAACTTTAGCAAGGATAGGCTTTAGACGGTTCACAATTATCTTCATGATAACCTTGTATAGCACATTGGTCAGTGCTATAGGCCTCCACTCATTCAACATTTGGGGCCGAGCGACTTTAGGGATCAAGGAGATGAAACCTGCAGACAAGGCTGGATGCAAATATTTGGCTTCCCAAGCCCCCCTAACTGCTTTAGTAAAGGCAGGGCCAAGGAGGTCCCAAAATTCAACATAGAATTCTGGAGGGAAACCATCTGGACCAGGGGACTTATCTGAGGCGAGGGAGGAGAGAGTCCCAAAGATTTTGTTGTCTTCCAAATCACGCATTAAGCTCCTATTGTCATTTTATGAGATTTTCGCCCCCCGCTGCACCTTTGCTAACCAGTCTCGAACTGTGGTGTTATATGCATGAGGGAGAGGATCTTCTTTGAACATATCGTTGAAAGAACCCTTCACATATGTAGCAACGCCATCCTCTGTATCAATCCTTCTCTGTTGCTCATCCATAATGGATGTAATGCTATTCTCAGCCAACCGAGCCCCTGCAAGTCGGAAGAAGTGTTTGGAATTCTCATGGTCCACCTCGGTATACCATTTGGTTCTAGACCTGACTGCTGCCCCCCTGGCCTCCTCCTCCTCAATCGCCTTAGCTCTGTCTTCAAGATCAACTTCCAGGCAATGTAGGGCCATATTATGAGGGTTTGTTAAAGAGGTCTTGCTTGATGGATCTAAGTTGATCATATAGATTATTCTTGACCCTTCGAACTCCGGGGCCCCTCGCCCCATTTTTTTAATCCAGACCTTAATCATCCCCATCCTCTGAGTCCATGCCTTCATACTTGGCAACCCATCCTCCTGGTGATAGGAAGCAAGAAGGGCTCGAAGAGAGTCACAAAAAGCCGGTTTTCCAAGCAGTGCAGTATTGAATTTGAAGGGGATACTCCCAGTTCTATGAGTCGACGGAGCATCCTCAAAGGTTAGCTTTTGAGGAACATGATCGGATTGGGTGAAGGCGGATCCCTTCTACAAAGCATCTATCAAAGAAAGCTGCTGATTTATTAGCAAGATAGAACCGATCCGAAGCGATGGGCCGGGTCGTGCCCTTCTATTTGTTGGACCGGAGAGCGATGCATTTTGGCGGGAATAAGGAGAATTCTCCATTATCGAGAATGAGTTCCATGAAGCACTCTCATTAGTTGGCGATTCTGTGCAATCAATTTTCCTGGTCCCAAATATCGGTCATATTCAAATCTTCTCCCATAAGCCAATTCTCAACATCTTCTTGTAAAGCAATCCAAGTCTCAATCTCTCTCCACATAATGGTCCTTTCCGATGGAACATTGGAAGCATAAATATTGAGAAGGCCCGATTTACAACCCCGTGTCTCAAAAACCACAGCCTGCCACCTCCCCATGGAACCTTTAAACTGAAGTTTGACATTTTGCCCTCTCCAGAGCAAAGCAGTACTGCCCTTCGTAGCTAAGGCTAGACATGTGAGTGAGTCATATTGTCCCCCTACCCAAGTGGCCAGAGATCTGCCTCGAAATCCGAAAGTCTATGCTCTTGTAAGAGAATGATATCTGCCGACATTGATCTTATTGCCGCAAGTACTCTGGCACGCTTAAGCGCACCCTTGATACCCCGTAAGTTCCATGAAACCACTTTCATGGTAAGTATTTGACAAACAACTCTAACAGATCATGCAGAGGCCAAGTATGCACCTCATGTATAGGTACATAGGACCTATCCTTGGCACTAACTTGAACACACTTATGTATCGTACCCAAACAATAATTCTTAGAAAAGGGAGATTTTTGTCGCATATAAGATTTCTTTTTGACCACCCCAGGTGGCGTGGGCCCCTTGCAATTAAAATTGAAGGTCTTTTGACCGCATCCAGCAAAAGAGCTATACTTTGTTCCCAATGCCAAGTAGGTAGATGCTTATCTATTTTGCCAATTTTGCCACGTTGAAACATCTGCTTTCTTATAGTCTCATATTTAGCCATAATAATTGTGTGTTGCCTTGTCAATATATTGTGTAGTTGGAGCAAGTGATTGTAACTATAAAGTGTGATTAATTTTGAGTTCTCAATCTCATGAAAAGGACATAGGAGTATTGCCAGCATAATTAAGATGAAGCCACATGCATAGACAAAAGGATATGTATTTAACTTATACATCCGCATATATATTTTAGAGTGCTACCTAGTAGACAGAAATATTAGGACTTGGGGTAGTCTGCCAAGTCTATGAGAGCAGCTGGGCACATGAGCAAGCCAGCATCAGAAACCGATTCCCAAAACCCGTGTGTTGCATGTTCTTCCAAACGTGTTGCATGTTCTTGTTGTGTGCATTTGAACACCACTAACTTTTGGCCAAACCCATACGAAACTAGCATCTGATCTAGTTCAGAGTAAACAAAGCAAGTAGACAAAGGGCAAAGACTAACCTCCCTCTTAGACACCACCATCTTTACAAGAACTACTGCATAATCCATTTAGAGATTCAAAACCACCAACCGTTGGTTCCGTAAGAGCTTTTGGCCAGATGTGCGAGAATCATTGCTTCCACTATCCTCCACATGTATCTCAGCTGCCACTTTTTTCCCTTTTTTCTTCTTTCTGCCTGCTGGGGTGAAAGGTTGGCCCTGTTCTACATCATCAAAGCCATCTACATGAGTAATATCCGTAAGCATTTCTGGAACCATTTCTGGAGCCACCACTAGTAACTCCTTATCTTTGTGATCCGACTCCTTGATCTTTGTGATCCTGGAACCCATGAATAGGAGCAGATCCATGAGTTGGAGTAGAATCCTTACTGTCCTCACACCTATTCTGTTGCATTGTAGCAGCTCGTAGTCGTATAGTGGGTAACTTCTCTTGTTCCTCCTGGTTTTCATGATCTTGGAGACTGTCTGGGATGAATGCACCACCTTCTTTGGAGGATATCAGGAAAGACATGTGAACATCTTGCTTGGGTAGTTCAGCAGTTGCCCCGCTATTGGACATATCAACCTCCTGAACATCCTTCTTCTTAGGCTCACTCCCATTTCTTGGAGTAGCCCCTTTTGTAGACGTATGATCCACCCTGACATCAATGGAGGTCACAACAACAGTTGAAATACTAGAGGCCACATGGGCTGGAGTAGCAGTGGGTGAGGTCATATGTGCAAGAGTGTCAATAGCAGAGGCCACCGGGCTTGTGGCCAGATTGTTATTCAGGAAGACATTTTGACTGCTCAGTGAGCTAGGTGGCAGCCCTGACTCAAGCAAGCTAGAGGCCATGTGCGAGCTGGAGGCCATGTCATTCTTTTGACTGGCCAAAGGAGGAAGGGGCAGCCTTAGCTCATGTGGGCTGGAGGCCACATCATTTGACTGGTCAAAGGAGAAAGGGTGGATCTCGAATCCATATTGTCCAGAAATGCAATCTCTGACTGGTCACAGATCCTTGACTGGTCTATGATTTTTACCATAGAATCTTGAAGAGGGATATCTGGATGCCCATCACTGTCCATATTTTCCACATGCTGGAATAGAGAGATGACCATACCCACATGTTTAACAACAACATTTTGAGGAAGGGGGAATGGCTCAGACCTGGAACATTCCCCTTTGGAACATTCCCCCTTGTCCTTGAGAAGAATACCTGTCAAAGCAATTGATAGAACGTCATTGACAGCTCCAACGATTTGTCTTTCTGTGGGCGCTTGGGGTGCACGTGATCCAAGGACGTGCCCGGGGATGCTGGTAATTAGAGGTCCTTCTGATCTTGATGCCCCTTTGTCAACCAAAGAAAGTGCCCCGTATCACAATTGACACCAGAATGTAGCCTGACTCCACAAATCTTGCATGGGATGGGCAGCCCAATGGCAGCAATTTGAAAGCCAATATCCTCATTGAAGTAGCCATAGAAGTGGATGAACTCAGGGATAGGCTTTAGGAGGTCCACCGAAATGAAAATTTTGGGGGCCTCATCCAGTCTATTATCCAAACAGATATATTCACCCAACCTAGAAGCAATCATCCTAAAAGATGGCTCATTCCAATATTCGGGACTTAGATCAGAGAGGGAAATCCAGATGGGGTAATAGAGAGCCTCAGGTCTGAAGGCTCGGAATTCTGCACGATACTTTTGAAGGAAGATTTGACCATTTGGAGTTGATATCAAGCCTTTCTGGAAAAGTGCATCAACATCCCTAGTGGTAGCAGCAGTGAGCAGGAAGTAAGTGTTGCCCAGAACTTGGACTTTGAACTATTTTGGATCTACAAACTCTTTCAAGGGTCTTTTTGATTTCAACCCCGCTGGGATTGCCTCTACAGACCTTACCAATGAGCCCGAAGTTTTCATAGTATCGGATCTTATCCACAACTACAGCAGTGCGAAGAGATAGCCTGTCTTGGGGACTATCAATCTTACTCTTAGACAAGGAGGGCATGGTATAAGGAGCAGATACTTGAGCAAAACTCCTGCCATCAAACCCTCCGGTGGGAACTTTGTCCATTTAATAAAGCTCCAGTAAAAATTCGGCACCCAAGAAATCACACTGAACGATGAGAGATTGTTTTGGAAGAGCCAGATAGTCGCCAAAGATAAGGTTTCTGATTGACCTTCGGACTTCAAGATGCTCATCCAGAATAACTAAGCCACTAAGACACCTAAACTGATCCTGATGGAGTACCCCATGGTCCAGTATTGTAGACTAGAGTTCTCCTACAGGCCCACTAAGGACTCCCCAAAAAAGGTCAGTGAGATTAACAAGAACCACAGATCTGTAGATTACACGTGAAGTAGAGGGAGAACTGGCTGTGGAAATATTAGAGTGTTGGGGGCTTGGTGTGCCTGGAGAACGAGACAGAGGACTTGCAAGGGGGCGTATCTAATGGAGGGGCGGAGACACAGAGTACACGGGGGGATGAGGAAATCAGAGTTTACAGGGGGAATGAGGAAATTAGGACGTGAAAGAGAAGAAGCCATGTAGAAAGAACCATTGGACGATAAGGATTCCCCAAATTCTAATCCCTATAAACTTCAAGAGAGATGTAATCCACGAATGCAGGGCAGAAGACCCTAAACTTCGAGAAGCAAGGTTGATCAGCACCCAAGAAGACAATTTTCCACTCAAGTGCTGTAGCTTGAGGATCCAAAGACGATGAAGCTGCTATCTCTGTGTACAGGGGTCAGGGAAGAGATTCTCAACAACCAAGGATGTCCACAGCTCCAAAATGGGACCACTTTGAACTGCTTGAGAACCAGAGACTAGAGACAGAGGCAGTGGTCGACCCATATGAGGAATATAGAAACCTTTAAGGAGGGGGATGCAATCATTTCGGCAATAGCGTACCAGAATAGAGGCAGTCGATTTAGAGTCTAGGAAATAGAAAAGATTTAGGGCTCTATAGATTCTTTATGGCTACTGTATGCACGGAGGGGTAAGCCATTTGTGCGAACTGAAGAGTAGAACTAGTAGAAAGCAAGCTAAAGAGTCAGAGCAGTTGTAGTTACAGAGGCACCATAAATTGGTTTTGCACCGAATTTTGCAGAGATAACCACAGAAATCATTTGGACTACAGTGGTGAAGAAGCTCACAAACAACTCAAAGTGTCTCTGTCTCCCTTAAAATGCATTTGTTATACAAAATAGAGAAAGATTAAAATGGCCGGAATTCAAAATTTAAAAATGTACCTCCAGTCTTCCTTAATGCCGTTCAAAATTTTACATTACATTCCAAGAAATGTAGGATGCCGTTTGATGATTCTACCCACTCACACATCCACCTGCCACTCTACCACATGTACTTTGAAATCCACCATTATACCCACTTCTTTCTTCTTTCTTCTTTCTTCTTTCTTCTTTCTTCTTTCTTCTTTCTTCTTTCTTCTTTCTTCTTTCTTCTTTCTTCTTTCTTCTTAAGCCTTATGCAATTAAATTGAGAGAATTCCACTTCTCATTTTGAATCAGATTGACTTGTTTTAAAGTCATTTTTATCGTCATAAAGTCAATTGTTGCATGCTGGAGTGTAGAATATGCATTCATTATCACCCTTTCGATGTGTCGTTTAAAGATAGATATGCTTTTAACCATGCATATTAGTCCGTTATAACACAACATTTCAATATCAGGCTCATATGATTATAAAGATTTGGTACAATTGGTACGAAATAGAAATGACGACAACAATGTAATTGAAGGATATCTATTTGCAAAAAATATTATTATTATAAACCCCACCATCAAGCTATAAAAGACACTTCACTATTGGTCACATAAAGAGCCTTAATTACTGTATGGAACCATGCTAACAGGTATTGGCATACTAGATATCTTGTAATAAAATGTCCACCTATTGTAATCAAATGTCCAATTAGGGTTATGGTAAAAAAAGATTGAATATCTTGTAATTGAATGTTGAATGTCCACCTATCCCTTATCGGACTCGTGTGTGTGTACTAGATACCTTGTAATTGAATGTCCAATAAGGGTCACGACAAAAAAGACTAGATATCTTGTGTCTAAATGTCCACCTATACCTTATCGGACTCTTGTGTGTGCGCCTTATCGGACTCTTGTGTATGTGTGTAAAGTGAGAGTCCAATAACTAGTTATCATTACTTGTGTCCCATAATCGATCTCCACCTCAGCTGGTAATCAAAATGTGTGGCCTCGATTGTATGTCATCAACCAGAGACCGGGCCTCAGCATTACACGCCAAATATCTCGCCTCGGATGTATAGCATTACGTGCCAAATATTTAGGCTCGGATGTACAGCCTTGGCCACACATTTTTGGTTATCAGCCTCGGCCAGAATAACAACCTTACCTTGTAATAGAATGCCAAATGAAGGTTAGCTGAAAAAAAAAAGACTAGATATCTCGTAATTGAATGTAATAGAATGTCAAATGAGGGTTAGTTGACAAAAAAAACTCGTTATCTCATAATTGAATGTTCATCTAGATACCTCATTGATTACATGTCCACGAGGGTTAGTTCAGCGCATTAATTGAATGTCCATGAGCATTAGTTGGCTGGTTCGACCTCGGATTTGGATTCGCATGAGGATATGCAATGTAAAGTGAATATGTCTTGTAATTGGATGTCCAATGATGGTTACCTGGCTCATTCTGCTTGGAGTTCACATTGGGATATGCAATGTGAAAGTGAATAAGGACAACACCTATGGAGCAAATGTTGATGTGGTGTACATCGTGTAGATTAATCGGTCTTCAATGGATGCTAAAAGTTTCTCCTTCCTCCTCCTTTGAGATGTAGATATAGAAGGACTCTATATCAAAGATGAAGAACAAGAGAAAAAGACTCCTCTTATCCAATCATTCTCTAATCTATTATCATTCTTTTGACTTGTCATGTCCAACTTTGTTCCCCATTTTCCTCACTTACCATGGTTTTCCCTATTTTCCTCACTCGCCATGGTCCAACTTACTGTAACAATCATGGGAGTATTAAATACAATTGAGTCATGGTCTTATATCTATAATTCCATTATAGCCACAATTAAAGTGGATGCACATGTTGGGTGAGGAACATAAGTGCATGGGTTGGGTGAGGAAGAATAGAATAGAATAGAATAGAGTTTTTAGCATCCAGAAGGAAGAGGGACTAAGTGAATCATGACAACCACACCTCATTCATCTCTCACCACCTCACAGTTTGCCCTTCATGTTTGGCTTGATTAAGCATGGGATGCATGAGTAGGCGCTAAACGAAGACTTTACAAGAAACTAGTACCACAATATAGAATGCTAGAATCAAGGATGAACACAGGCTCAAGTTACGGAGCTAAATATAAAGAGATACATATACATGCAATGTAACACCATGAACTCAGGTCCATGAACTTCACGAGGCTTAACACACAGGCTCAGTTTGTGAATCATATATGTGGAGCCAAATCCATATGTTCTGAGTCATGGTCTTGGACTCCACCAAGCTACGGACTAAAGCCCATAAGCTAGACATGAACAATATGTAGTGCATCATATAGAAATGGGCACAAGTTGTAGCTACGGACTTGAGTCCGTGAAGTTGAGAAATTGTGAAGAATATGAACGCATATTCACGAAGAAATGAGCATACATTGTAACATGAGCTACGGACTTGAGTCCGTGAACTTGAGAAAATGTTAAGAATATGAGTGCACCTTCATGAACAATATATAGTGAATCGTATAAAAATGAGCATATGTTCTAGCTTGAGTTACGGACTCGAGTCCGTGAATTTGAGAAAATGTTGAGAATCTGAACGTATGTGCATGACCAATATATAATCAATCATATACCAACAGGCATAAGTTGTAAGTTGAGCTACGGACTTGAGTCCGTGAACTTGAGAAAATGATAAAGATACACGTATATACACATTAAGCAAGTCCAGCAAAAATATAATTTGACCCTAGCCCCATAGTCTAAAGATTTAGCTTAAACTATGGATTCAAGTTAGTTGAATGCTAGGTTATTACGGACTCAAGTCCGTGATCAACAGTCTACTTATGATCTTAATTAAGTCTATGAGCTCTATAAGTTGGCGATACTCTATACTCAATCTATATGGTCACACTTAGATTGCTGGGATAAGATACCATTAAGATGTGACTTACCCTTAACACCTAGCCCCTCAAGTTTATAATGATCCAACGGCTCAGATCAATCTTGGCCAATGCTTTATTGAGCCGAAAAACACTCGCCGGTGGCTTTTGCTTTATTGGACCTGTAACACTCTAGGCATGGCATTATCTATCCCATGAGGAACCCCTAGATGTTAAAGTCAGTCTAATTGTCAAGTAAATAAGCCAACACGTCAAAGATATTTCAAATGAAAAGCAAGATTTCAATAAGAAAACCAGAATGAAGAGATAGTTTACCTTTTGTTGTTTTGCATCGGTAAACAGACGAGGCGACCACCAGTAGAAGCAAACTCGGTTCTGAATATGGCGACAATGAGCTATGCGGCAAGTAATAGCGTCGATCACTTCATGCGGCCGTTCTGCTTCCATGTGAGTTCTACATCGGCTTTCTGCAGTTTCGTTGATTTAGGTTTGTGAATTCAAAATGATACTAAAAATAGTATTGCATTTCTTGGCTGTTTCTGCAAGAATAGGTTCTTGGAAAGGGCGATTCCGGAGACCGCCTGATTCGGCATTTGCTATATCTCCAAGTAAGTATTACATCTATTCTACATGAATTATTTCTTGGAGTTGAACTTCGCTTTGATGAAACCCTTGATCTCTAGCATCACAAGGATAAAGCCCGATGTTGTGTTTCTTGCTTCGCAAATAGGTAAATATAGTGAGTTTTGATCCAATAATAAAGAAATGGAAGATCATTACACGGTACAAATTGGATAAAGATAGTATGAGGACAGATGCTGAGATAGATTTGGAGATTTGGAGATAAATCCATGTTTGTTCTTGCAAATCTGTCGCTGCAGAGATGAAGAACGCATCAGAGAATACAAAGATGAAGAGTTTCCTGTGGATTGTTCAGGGTTATGGAGTGCGGTCCTGTGGGTAAAGCGCTGGTGCTAAATGGAGGTCGCTATGGCAGATGCTTCCAGACTCAGGTCGCTATGGTCACTAAATGGAGGTCGCTATGGTCACTATGGAGTTTCCAGACTCAGGTCGCTATGGCAGATGCTTGGCCGTTGCATAGATCTACGGCAGGTGCATATCTGGAGGCATATGTTGCACAGGGCAGCGCTGGAATTATCGTGGCCCCCAAATCCAAAGAATGCAAAGAAACAGAGGAACAGAGGAATGCAAAGAAACCCTGTTGATAGCGCCGCCACAGCTCCGCCAGAAAAAGGGCCCCAAAATTACCTGAAAATAAAAAAGGATGTAATCTAAAGGAATCGGTGGGTGCTGAATGTTACGAGATTTGAGGTGATAAGAGCTGGCATATGTGAAACATGGTTCTCGTGCCTTGCTCTCTTAGCACTCTCACACTTGTTGTTTACTAACAATTCACCTTATCTACTGTAATGCTCCATGCTGAGCCATAATCTGCAACATTTGGAGCCTGCATTGCAAGGACTTGAGTCCGTGATCGAACACTCCTCATTTGTCTCTTTTATCTGGTAGAACCGCTCATTTTCCACATGAAAAATAAGAGGTATGGCACGGAAATTCATTTATAACCAATTTTTTTTTTTTTGGTACCTTGAAATTAAGAGAAACATGGGTACATATAGTTGCTTTGATGCATGTTGAATATTCTAAGTGTCTATTTTGTTTTTTGGTGGTGCTCTAGGATAAAAGGAGGTGATGGACTATCAATTGTACGCGATCTGTGGATCGCAATGATAATATAAAAGGCTTCTAAATGAATATGTAATGTATTTTCAAATCATTGGGGATGAAGAAGATAGAAGAAAAAGACGTTAAGGATCTCCCACGAATACTGAGGCGAACCTACTCGAATTTGGGATGTTTTGAAAGTAAAGCTTGGGATAGCAAGGTGGACTTCTATTTGAGAAACATTTTGAATCTTCAAGATATAAGAATCGTTCGATAGGCACTTTGTATAAGTTGCTCATTGCACATTGCACAAAAGCAAAATTCCACAATGGAGTGCATTGGAGAAAATTGTATTTTGAGATAATTTCAAATTGTGATAGTACTAAGAGAGTTCTGTCTGATATGACATTGAACTACTTTTTAACTTCTAGTTGGTGATATACTTGAGTTGTATTTTAAGGTAGTACATTGAACAACGTTTCAAATTCTCGTTGATGATATTTTTGAGTCGTATTTCAAATCACTTTATAAACAATGTTGATGTTGTTTTGATCTGTTTAGTTTATTTTTCCACTTGCAAAAATGAGTCATATCTCTCAATTTAATTGCATAAGGCTTTCTTCTTTCTTCTTTCTTCTTTCTTCTTTCTTCTTTCTTCTTTCTCCGCCGCAATCTAATTTGTTTTCAGTCAGCACGTATGTCCGCCACAATCTAATTTCTGTTTCGGTTGATATATATTTTTTGCCAACAGAGCACACCACCTTTTGTGTGAAGTACATGTCGTCTTCTGCTTCATTCACACGAAAGCACCGGGCCGCCTTCTTCTTCTATTCATATAAGCATTAGAGGACACGCCTCTGTTTGCTTCCATTCATGCAGAAGCAAAGAAGTTTTGTGTTTTGCCTTCACACAGTCTCTGCTAGAAATGCAGCAGAAGATGCCATGCTGTCATGAAAAACTTTGAGTTTTGATATGGCCATGGCTGTAGAATATATGTTGGTTTCCAGGCAGGGCGAATATTTCAGCTCCATCCATTTCCTCTGCTGTTTTTGCTCTGCAAATAAGGAGCTAAGCCAACGGATTCTATTATGTGGCCAAAACATAGAAACTCATTATTTTGTTCCTCCTGCTCCTAAAAACAGAGCTTAAAAGGACAGATTAGAGCACTAAATCAAATTGAATTTGAGTAGTTTTGAGGTTAATCCTACGTATGAGAGCATGACAATGCAAGATTTTACAGTAAGGTGGTGAATTTGTGGGTTAGAAAGGCTGGATTGTCAAAGTGAGCATTTTGTCTAGAAGAAGCAGAAATACAGATGCCTCGACCAAGAATAAAGTAGTTGTATGGATACACATACTGATATGTTCCAAAAAGCTATGGTTTAGTGCTCGTGTTTGATGTCAACTAACTTTTGCAGGCCCCCTTTCAGAGCCAATGTTACTGGTTAGTCTTACATTTCTTTCCAAAAATGTTTTAACATATAGAATTTTGCCATAAACAGGAGCCAAAATTCTCAATTCTCAATCAATAAAAGAGTATTTGTTGTAATTTGTCCTGCCTGTTGAAGGCTATAGTTTGAACAAATAAATTTCATGTGCATCTCGCTTTGTCCATGCCTGTGCAATACGAAATATATGAAATCCGTCGCTAAACTTCTTCCCATCATATCAAATAGAATAGAACATCAGAGGGAATTTAGAGAAGTCATCATAGAGAGGTCATAAGTCCAAATTTCTTGAGAAGAAATGAACTCGTTGTTTGCTTCCAATCTGAACCATCACTAGTTTCCCTCTCCATTCTGGTCTGGCCATTCTTCCATAGAACTTGAGCCCCAACGAAAAGGCCGCAGCCATCGCAAACAACACATTCTGTAGCCTACATGCACTTACACAAAATTGGGGGTTCAAATATCGCATGTTTAACCATGTATTCTGCACTGCTCAAATTGACAAAAATCTATAATTTATTGTTAAAGCATGCATTGAATTATCAAACATCAAGCATTAGTGATGATTTGGTACCAAAGAAATGTCCACTTCACACAAATCTCCTATGTGGCCTCACTTTTAAATGTTCTAGGGAATCCTCCATATTTGGAATCGATAATGGGTTCCACTTTTGGAATTTTCGAATTGACATCAAGCTTAGCATTCATATCATTTCGAAACCGCACGAATTCTATAATGAGAAATGTTCGCGATAAATTTCTTCTATAGACGGCTTTATGGTTAAAGGCTTCATTTGAAACCAGAAACCTGAAACCTAACAAGCGTTTCTCTTTGAGTTGTGATGTGGGAAATCATAATAAGGATGGATTGGGAAGCTGATATAGAATAAAAGACTTACCAAGGGGTTGGTGAATATGAATCAGTAAAACCTATAAGAAAAAATCCACTCAAGGCTTTTTAGATATACGTGGTCATTAGAGGCATGTGCCTATTGGAATAAGTTCTTACATTCCTTATCCTACAATCCCTTTTTTTTTTTTTTGAAGGATCAAATTAATTAATAAGAAGTAAAGTACAAGAAGAGCGATACATGGGTACACATGCCCGAACGACCACGCTCGAGCGACAGCCCGGATAGCTCTTAAACCTACCTACAACTCAAGAAATGAACACGCCGTTACTGTCTACAATAAGGAGGGTCCTTTCCCAGATAGCCGCCTTGAACTGCTCTTTCCGAGGGGATGCCAGGTAGGAGAGGTATAATTTGTACCTCAACTGAGGGATCAATGCACCAAGTTGCACCTGTTCATTCCTGAACACCTTCATGCGTCGCCGCTTCCATATGAGCCATAGTAGCCAGGCCTTGCACAGATGGAAGGCTAGTCTCTTAACCTGGGACCACCTGCTAGGATACATCCCCAAAAGAACCTCTTTACTACGGAGAGAGGTATGAAAGAGGCGCTGGGCCCACTGCCATGCGAGCTGAATCTCTGTACACAGAAACATGCAGTGTTCCAAGGTCTCAGCACAACCACCACACATTGGACACAAGTCACTGATCATCGGATTCCTTATCCTACAATCTTAATCCATGCAATAATACTTTCAATTTGATAAAACTCATTATTTCTATCATTGTCATTATCATTGTTTATTAAATATTATGTAGGGTCTAAGAATTTTTGTTGTCGTGAGTGATGTGGAGCGTATAATGTTGCTAAAAACAGAAGCCTAATTTTTGTATGGACTTTGAAGATTATATCTATAGATGACATGAACCACTACTATTATATGGTCTTATCCTTTTTGTTGTTAGATTTAAAATGGTGATGCGAAGAAAAAGAATTAGTTTGCGGAGAATCTAAAGTTATAAAATGCTTATGAACACAAATTACATCGTGTATATATGAAGTGTCTTCTCCAGCAAGTTTAGTGGAACAGGATATTGGAGCAACCTCCAGATAAAGAGATTGAAATGATGTTTACATTTAACAACATAGAGATGCAAAGCTGGCTAGTGGTTAGGGAGCAACCATGTTGGGCAATTGGATTAGGATCAATTTCCTAGTAGGTGTCAAATTTGGCAAGCCTGGCCAGTTGTTAAGGAACAACCTACTGGCCAGGTGTGTGATAGGAATGGATTTGGGTGTGAGTCTTAGATAAGATCCATGACTCATCCCTAGGGACATTTTGTCGAGAATTGTACCGAGTTGCGTGTTTATCTAGGCAATGGTCCCCCAAGGGCACTGTAACCATTGTGTCCCATTGAGAAGGGGGCCATGAGGAGGGCCCCAAACTTTATAAAAAACAGCGACTTATGGACCGCCATATTTCTCCTATATAAGCCCAATAGATGGACCAAAAACACAAGTGTTTCTACTCGTGGTCTACAAGTTCTAGACTACGCTCACTATTTGCAGCACTAGAACGGATCAGAATGGCTGCACTGGTAAGGCTGATAGAGGATGTCTGGAATTCTTCGAGCAAATTAGGAAGCAACCAGCCAAGAATGGCTCAGATCTGCGCATTATTTCACGAGGGCCCAAGTAAACGTTCGTCCTCTCCTGCTTCGCCCCCTCTCCAAAACAGCCAAAAAAATGATGCATTCACCGGATCTGACTGGCTGGTGATCAGCATCTTGGACAGGTAGTTCAACACATAAGTTGGCTTCTTATATGACAGAGGGGTTGTTGTGCTTGCAGAGCAGATTTGAGTGTATGATCTGTGGTGTAGCCATGGCAGTAGAGCACTTCATGGGCTTCCAAAGTCATACCTTTTTGGACCCTAAGCAGCTTCACAGCTCGCTTTCCTTTGTATCCTGTATATAGTAGAACTAGCCTTCCCAGCCTTTATGCTTCGTATCTCAGAATAAAGGGCAGTTCATAGATATGAAGAATGTTAAATTCTTTCTCTTCTGCACACAAATCTCTTTCAGAATGTTAAATTCTTTCTCTTCTGCACACAAATCTCTTTCAACTTGCAAATAATAAACATCTTCATAGCAGCTTACTCTCTTTCACAAATCAAACGCTTGGATTGGATCATAACCGGCCCTAGAGTAAAAAAATAGACATAAATTCCCTTGCATAAAGATATTCAGATGAGAATAGAATAGAATCTCAAAAACACAATTGCATTTTTACTCTCGTACAACTCCAAATGCATTATTAGAGTTACTTTTCATTTGTTCAAAAAGGCATGTTGTGACAGTCAATTTTGTAAGGTGCATGTTGTTGATGTAAGGTGCATCTTGTAATAATGTTGCGTGTTTAGTTCGTCATGCAAGGCATTTCGCAGCTTCTAACATATTTTAATGGAATTTTGGTAAATTTTTACACATGCTAAAATACATTTGTATTTTATTTTATTGAGTGGGGTATTTTAGTAGTTCTCGTAATATGCTAAAATACATTTGTATGTTGTTGAGTGGAGCATTTTGACAGTATATGTAAACTATAGGGGGATTGCTAATTGTATATAATTACCAAATTCTCCAAATTACATGACATTGATTCTGAGGTGTATAGAGTCCTATGGCCTAAACATGGTGAAATAAAACCAAATCTGAATACGCTGAAAATTGCCAATACAGCCCTTGTAATGGCCACATATCAAAAGAAAAATAGGGTAGGATAGGATGGTTTTTATTATCCACGGAGACCAATTGGCCTAAAGGACCCAAAAGGAGTGCAGCAGATTTATTATTGTCCGGATTAAAAAATCCCCTCCCCGAAATGTTTTTGAGAGAAAAACTGTGGCAATAATAAAAATGCTGCCAAACTGTACAAATATACATCATTAAATATATATACATATCAGGTGAGCGTCCCGAAACATATCAGGTGAGCATGATTGTTCAACAATTGACTGGACAGTGTGGGTCACCTACCTTGTAGATGGAAACAACTCTGCTAGTGGTCCATTGTGGAGGGGAACCTTTTTGTAATGCCCTGTTAAACAAGGCGGTTAGTATTGGTACTATGGACGGCCCTGCCCACTTGAGCAACTCTGCCTGCACATCCGCCTCTGTGATTTCCAGTGCTGGGCCTTCCTGTGGGGGTAATGCTACTTGTGCACCCTAACGATCATAGCGCTGTTGCAAGTGTTAGCCCCACTGCTTCGAATGATGTTCCATGTAGGTTGTACTGGCTTTCTGAGCACCCTTCACCAGAAGATCCTGAGATTAATCCAAATTATTTGAAGAAATTAATAGTAAAAGAAGTAAATAATAGAAGATCCACAACTCGCCAGAAGCTCAGGAAAAGTTTGGCAATATCCGATCTTCTCTTTCGCCATGCCAAACAGTATATCTGCATGTTTAACCTGAACATACTTATGTTAAAATCCGTTGACGAAACCCTCCAATGTGCAGAAACATCGTTTCTCTTGTTCTTTTTTTATACCAGAAAATCTCCTTTTAAAGGCGGGTTGAAGAGTAATGGAGATACAAATGAAGAACCAATCATTTTCAATTGAGAAAGAATTAATTGCCATCTGAAAAGCATAAAAAAGTGGTAATAATACTACATATTAAACAAGCTATAATACAAGAAGACTGCTCACATCGACAAGAGCTTATAAAGGGGAAGGTCAAGCACGGTTATGCACGTAGAGCTTGGAGAAGATACGAATGGCACTAGAGAAAAGTGTGAGATAAGGGGGGAGAGTATTTATAAACGTGGTAAATCATGCAAAAAATTAGGCAGTAAATCAGGGCGGAAGGAGTTTGCAATAATTGCCCCCACCATCCTACCAAATCTAAAAGACAAGGTAGATGGGGATCTTGTCGAGTCTACAGTTGAACTCCCCATCCTTACTCGACTTGTACTCCCCAAGACAAGAGCTAGGCCGATACTTGGAACTCTGAGAGTCAAGGCAACACTTTTGACTCAGGGGATGTCAGACCCATATGCATTTGGCCAACACGAAGTGACTGGCTAAAGGACTAGCCACTGTGACGACCCCAATAGTTGTGCCCAACAGGATCCTCCCTCCACTTTACCACTGACCCGTTGTGTGGTGCTCAGTCACTACACAACCTCCATAGCCCAATGCGCTCTATGCACAGGCCGCATATGGGAATCATTAGGTTTAAATTAGGATCATCATCTAATAATGGATGACTAGGTCTCTACCCCCTTTCCAATACACAAGAAGTCAACCAATATCATGTATCAATATAACTTGAGAAATAAGAAGAAACAACTAATTCTAATCACATGCATCTAACTTACAGGTAGGGTTCATTGATTAGGGTCCATAAATCAGAAACGTATGTTCGAGAATGGCTCTACTAGAAGTACGAAATGCTAACTTATTTATAATGCCAATTTCCAAATGAACCACCTAAAATTCCACTCGAAATACATGCTCATGAAGAACTGTCTCCTGCTCCTGAGGTCTCCCCATCACTTTCGGGGAGGTTTGAGTAAGGCCACAGGGCTACTCTTGTTGCAAGCTATGTCAGAACGACAATCCTCGAATTGTACCGTGGAAAGTGAATGGGGATCGAAAGCTGGTAGAACCAAAAAGTGGCCTAGGGTTAGGGTTTGGCCTTTCATGTGTTACGGTTCACATGAAGGTGACTTGACTCTAATCGAGTGAGTCCATGTGGAGGGTCACCTAAAGAGTGAAGACATGCATGTGGAAATGGGTTTCCACCTTAAGTTGGCTATTGGCGCATGCCTTTTTTAGGGTTTTTGGTATATGCTTGTGGCACCAATGCAACCTTTTGTGGATCTTTATCTCTTTCTATTGAGGCGCCTTTTTTAACTTCTTTTGGCTATAAGTGTGTTTCTAGCCTCTCTTTTCTTCTTGCATGTGTTTGTTCTTGAATGATTTCTAATCGTTTCTACTAATTGTTTCTTGCATTTACGTATTGGCAGAAATTTCTTGGAGGAAAACAAGAAGGGTAGGTAAGTATGGACTGATCTTTATTCTACAATTCAAGTTTTCAAGATTTTGGATTAATGTCTTCTGTTTTCTATAGTTTGTTCCTGAATCATGGATTAGAGTCCATCCTTTTGCTTGGCTAATGAAATTTCTGATGAGAAAGAGGGAGATTTTGAGGAGAACTTAGAGGATGAGTTCGGTGAAGAAGATACTAAGTGTTATCTATAGAAAGTTGAGGCTATTGGTTTGTTATGAGATGGTGATAGTGATGCAGATTCTGGCTTGCATAATGTTAGTAATCAAGAAAGTGTTAGTCCTGCTGGTGTGCAGAATTGTAATACAGAAACTAAAAAGGAAAAGAGTGTGTCATTTCCTAAGTTGGACAAAGACATTCTGGAAAACATGAACGATGGTGGCATCAATAAGAGTCAGAATAAGGCTGATTGGAGGATTAGGTTTGATGAATGGCATAATCATCATGGTTTGGTTGGTTACTTCAAAACTCATTGAAGAATTGGGTAAGCAAGATTGTTGAAATGTTAGAAGGGTTTATTCTGCAAGTTGTCAAACTCGATGGCAACATCTTTCCAACTGAATCACAAGTGCTTAAAATTTGATTTTAGAATGTCTAGTACTTTTCTTTTCCTAGATTTATGGATTTATGTTTCTGATTTATGGGCTACAGGATATATTTCAAAAATTTGGAGCCATGATGCGACGTGCATAAGAAATTAGAGTTCTAAAACTAGTATTAAGAATAGAATAGGATAGATTTTTTAGAACATCCTTTAAATTTTAGAATTTGTCCTATTTTCTTTAGAGCCAGGTTAGCTTGTATAGCTTCAACAAGGAGGTCTCACAATATTCCTAGTATCCATAAAAAAAAGGGGGATAGATGAGCTCGGTTTTTCAGAGGAAGTAATGCTACTTAAGCATGTTGACCATCAGATTTGTCATGCTATGGGCCTGCAAAAAGATGGCTCTTTTATTGTGCTTCTAGGTGGTGTATCAGAGGGCCGAAGGAGTTATATAAAAATGTCATTTCTGGTTTTAAGACAGGTAGTTACAGAGGCCATTACTTTGTTGAACACGATGAAAGGACAAGTAAAGGTTGGGATGTCGAAATAGATGAGTATCAGGAAAAACCATTCAGAATGGCATTAAAATGTTTTGAGGAAGATGTGGTTGTGATGTACAAGCATCATCATTTGCATTTAACTCATGTAGAAGAATGTAGGTGTGAGCTTTTGCCTCCTGAGTGAGATAGAAGAGGTGAAGGAAAACACGTGAGATTTGTTTCATACAAGCGATTCTGAGGTCGAGGACTAATGTAAGGTTTCGATATGTTTTTCTTTTGTTTTTTAGTATTGTTTAATTCTAAATTTTGTGATGTAGGTCTGTTACAACTATAAGCATAGAGTGAACAATAGGAAGTTTTCTTGGATGAAATAAACGATGGGGGAATAGGAGTTGAAGGTAATTTTAGTGGCAAAAGTGCTCGTGCCACACTCTTTTTCATGAAGGCGCGTAATGGGATTTTCTTGAATATTGAAATGAATGTGACAGGCCATGGAATTTCCAGGGCATATAAAGGGTAATTTTTATATTTTCTGAACTGTAATTTGAGTTTCCAACTTTTCTTGCTTCTAAGTTGTTTCTTTTGTTTACATGTATGATAAGATGCTGGATATTTAGACAAAATGTGCCTTGGACATTGTTGCTCAACCATCCAACGAGGATGGTACTCGACATATGTATGTTGATTTTTATGCTGAAGAAATAAGGAAGCTGGATAAAATCGAAGATGGGAAGTTATCTTTCACTCCAGGCTGTCTATCTTCATCCCCTACTTCTGTTAGTTCTTCAATTTCTGCTTCTGCTCCTATTGGTTTATCATTCCTTACTCTTGTTAAATTAGCTTCTATTATAATTTCTAGTGTTTCTCAGGGTAGCCCTTAAGCTCGAAATATTGCCAAAAGGCTATTTTTTCGGACATTTGGATTTTTTTCCACTATTGTACAGTGTGACGGGCCTGGCCAGTTAGCCTCTCGGTAACTGGAGATCCCATCAATCTCTACCGTTGTATCTATTTACTCTTGGAACTCAGGAATTTACATATGCATACTTAGGTAAAGAATTTAATGTTTATACTTGCTCTAAGGTCCCAAATAAAATTATTCTTGCCATTACTCAGCAAAACTTCACACAACTCCCAAAGCTTTAAAATAATGTTAACTTCAAGCCCATATATAATAATAATGATGGCAATATTAATCAAAATATTACACATGCAGAATTAATACGTCGTATATGTAGAAATTATACGGACAGAATACTGGTGGCTAAAAATAAATATAAGTACAGAGAAAAGCATTTGGAAAAAGATAGATTGCAGAGGGATTGCTGAAGGAGCGAGTTGCGTGCAGAGCTTTGGGAGCGTGTTGGAGCGCAGAAGAAGCAAGCGGGATTCCAGGTGGGGATCAAGCCTTACACTTGGGGTTTTCTAGCGTAGAAAATTGTGTTGATACAGTAGGATTGTTCCGGAACTTGGCATGGATTTAGAGTAATCGTAAGTGCGTGGATATGAATTAACTTGAATGATTGTGTATGTAAGTATTTTATGATTGCATATAAAAAGCTTGCAAAAGCATCATAGATCTAATGATTTTAGGGAGCTGATCATTTAAATCATGCCAGAAGTGATTGGAATAGCTCAAAGTAGAACCTGAGAGATGGATTAAGATAAAAGTATGGCAGAAATCAGATAAGATTGTAAAAGTTTCTCTTGCATGCTGTTGTTTGCATAACATGATCTGATGAACTATAATGATCAGAAATCATGAGAAGCTACTTGTAATGGATTGATTTGGGCATTTAACTGGCTGAAATATGTAGAGAAGGCAGAATTAAGAGGCATTCTAGCCAACACGGCAATATTTCCTTTGCATGATGCCGGCAGGACGGCATGATCTTGTTGATCTGGGATGCTTGAAAAGCATGGCAAATTGCCCTGGAACAGGCCGAATTGGGCCTTAGGAAGGCCGAAATGGAGAGAGGATACAGAATTAGGAAGATTGGAATAAGATCTGGCTGGGAATGATATGATCTTGGTGGCCCGGAACTGGCCTGTAACCATCAGATTTGCATCATAAACTGGCCGAAATGGCAAGAAATCTTCCTTGCCAGCAAATTCGGGAAGCCTTGTGTGATCTTCATGTAGATTCAGTGGCCTGGAGGCCAAATCCGGCAGATGCAGGCCGGAATCGTGACCTGTTAACGCAGTTAGGGTTAGGTCAAGAAAAAAATGTTAACAATTGATTAATTGTTAGTAAAGTAGCAATAAAATAAGTTAAAGGTTAAGCTAAGGCTATGAGTTAAAGTAATATATCAAGGGTTAGCTGGAAAAGGAGTTGGCTCGGAATTTATGGAGGCCTAAGTCAAGGAGGAGTTTATGCTAAGGGATATACGTAATTTACGATTACGATATAAGTAGTCTTAAAAAAATTAGCTAGCTATATATTTAACCTTTGGAATTATTTAAATTTAGAAGGCACAAGTGCTATGTAGAAGGAAGTTGGTAATGAAAGCATAACCATAGTTGAATGCTATAGATTAAACATCATTAAAGCCTTAAATATAGATATTAACCTTGTTATTAGTGAATCTTGGGAAGGCGTAGACATTTATCTTTTATTTAATAATGATAGCTGCATATGGCATTATAGAGGTTATTTTAATTATTGAATCATGGTTGGGCTTTCTCTTGCTATATGAAATTAGTATTATGGAATTTACTTGATGTAGGCTTGCTAAGGCATGGGCATAAGGATGAAGAATTGTAAGTAATTGTTTATGATGTAATTCTTTGATATAGACCTCTGGGGCCGGAGTCTAGGTGCGATGGTCTAGACTCGCGGTTTTTGCACAGTAAATGTTAATGTTACTATTTGAACATCGGGCGTTGATGCAAGTGAGGTACAGCGTCATGCACCGATTAAGTGGTCCTCAATCTTTGGGCCTTGGCGTGGATGGGTGTGTACACACGTGGTTACCCCGCCTCTATGTCACCTGGCTTTGATCGGTACCGAGTTGACCTTGCTCAGACCCAGAGGAATATTGGTTGCAATGTTGATGCTTTGGTTGCCTGGCTATTGTATATGTGGTTTTTAATGTTGGAATCAAGTTGAAATGGCTATGCTTGGTATAATTTTGCATTGTGGTTATGCTTGTTGGATTAATTACTTGGATTGCAGGGGAACTGTGACGGGCCTGGCCAGTTAACCTCTCGGTAACCGGAGATCCCATCGATCTCTACCGTTGGATCTATTTAACCTTAGGAACTCAAGAATTGATACATGCAACTTAGGTAAAGAATTTAATCTTTTTACATGCTCTAGGGTCCCAAATAACTGCAATCTATGATAGAAGAAGCTGGAATGGTTTAGATTGATTAGAATTTGGAAGAATGGATTAAAATCTAAATTGATGAAGCAAAAACAAGCAAGGACAGCAGTATTTCCTTGCATGCAGCAGGGCATCGTCGGCATGATCTTGCCAATTTGGCATGCTGCAAAAGCATGTGAATCGCCCTGGAATGGGCCGAATTGGGCCTTAGGAAGGCCGAAATGGAAGAATAAGGCAGAATCAGGAAGTTTGGATGAAGATCTGGCTGTGAAAAATCGTGATCTTGGTGGCCCGAAACTGGCCTGTAATCATCCGATTTGTGCCATAAGCTGGCCGAAATGGCCAGAAAACCTCCTGCTAGCAAAATTCGGAAGCTTGGGTGGGTCTTCATGCTGAATCGATGGCTTGGAAGTCTGATCCGGAACTGCAGTTGAAGCCGCGTTTCTGTAGATGAACGTTAGGGTTAAATAACAAAAAAAATCAATAGTTAGCAAGGAAGGGAAATAATATAATAAGGATAAGAAATATTGGTAACCATTAGCAAATTGTTAAGTTAAGAACTAAGTTAGTAGGGCTAGGGAAAGGTAAGAGTTGCTGCCAATGACCTCTGCATTGACCTTTTATGCATGCTGTTTTAAGCCATGGGAGAACAGTTAGCCTTTAAAAAAAATATTATGGTATTATGTTATTAATAAGTTAAAGTTTAATTTAACAATGTTAAGGAAGAGAACTATTAAGAATTAGCTTTGCTAAAGTTTATGAAATTAAGAAGGCGGAGGTAATGGGTGGAAATGGGCCCCAGAATCATTAAATTAACTAGCAGAGATATGAAGGCAACCGTCGTTAAGGTCCTAGTCAACGATTTGAATAAAAATAGTTAACCTAGTTGGGAATTGGAGTTGCTAAGAAATGTTTTATTAAACTTATGGTTGATGGTTGCGTTTTTGTATTATGAAGGTTGTAATTATTTGAACTATGGTTGGGTTTCTTAGTTGCATGAAATTAGTATTATGGAATTTACTTGATGTGGGTTTGCTAAGGCATGGGCATAAGGATGAAGAATTGTAAGTAATTGTTTATGATGTAATTCTTTGATATAGACCTCTGGGGCCGGAGTCTAGGTGCGATGGTCTAGACTCGCGGTTTTTACTGATAAAAATGTTAATGTTACTATTTGAACATGGGCGTTGGTACCGTGAGGTACAGCGTCATGCACGATTAAAGTGGTCCTCCAATCTTTGGGACTTGGCGTGGATGGGTGTGTACACACGTGGTTACCCCGCCTCTATGTGTCACCGGCCCGATCGTAGCCGAGTTGACCTTGCTCAGACCCAGAGGAATATTGGTTGCAATGTTGATGCTTTGGTTGCTTGGCTATTGTATATGTGGTTTTTAATGTTGGAATCAAGTTGAAATGGCTATGCTTGGTATAATTTTGCATTGTGGTTATGCTTGTTGGATTAATTACTTGGATTAGGTGAGGTTACGGTAAGGCTACGTTATTGTTTTAAGTTAATGCTTTGTGATTATTAATGCTAGATATGACCTAGATCCCCGATCCCCACTTTAGTCCGTGTGACTAACCCGTGGTTAATGGTGTAGCGAGAGGCAGGACGCTCAGGAGAGGAGCCAAGCTTGGGGCGAGGGTAGATGCGTGTGGATTCTTTGTTCAATTAACTTGGCTATTATTGTTATTATATATGGGCTGAAGTGATATTATTTTTAAAGCTTTGGGAGTTGTGTGAAGTTTTCTTTGAGTAATGGCAAGAATAAGTTTATTTGGGACCCTAGAGCATGTAAAAAGATTAAATTCTTTACCTAAGTTGCATGTATCAATTCTTGAGTTCCTAAGGTTAAATAGATCCAACGGTAGAGATCGATGGGATCTCCGGTTACCGAGAGGTTAACTGGCCTAACGGACCTAGGATTTTGAGGTACATTGTGGAATTATTTTATTAAAGGATGCAAAGGAATAATAATTAAAATACTATGCATGCAGAGTATATATATCGTATATGTAGAGATTATACTGGTGATTAATAATAAATACAAGTACAGCGTGAAGCATTTGGAAGGGAGAGATTGCAGTCGAATTGCTGAAGGAGCAGGGTGTGAGCAATACTTTGGGAGCGTGTTGGATTGCAGGGGCGAGGTTACGGTAAGGCTACGTTATTGTTTTAAGTTAATGCTTTGTGATTATTAATGCTAGATATGACCTAGATCCCCGATCCCCACTTAGTCCGTGTGACTAACCCCGTGGTTAATGGTGTAAGCAGAGGCGCAAGACGCTCCAGAGAGTAGCCAAGCTTCGGAAAAGCGAGGGTAGATGCGTGTGGATTGCTGTTCAATTAACTTGGCTATTATTGTTATTATATATGGAACTGAAGTGATATTATTTTAAAGCTTTGGGAGTTGTGTGAAGTTTTGCTGAGTAATGGCAAGAATAATTTTATTTGGGACCCTAGAGCATGTAAAAAGATTAAATTCTTTACCTAAGTTGCATGTATCAATTCTTGAGTTCCTAAGGTTAAATAGATCCAACGGTAGAGATCGATGGGATCTCCGGTTACCGAGAGGTTAATTGGCCAGGCCCGTCACAGTTGGCTGTAACGTTCCTAACCGACATGCCCTTAACCAACTGGGCAAAACCGTCTAGACGTTTATGAGTAGTCGCTTCTACCCATTTATGCCGGTGTCTCGGGAATGCCCCACAGGCACATTCAAGGTTCGAATACTCGAGTGGTCTACCATGGGCCCGTTACATACAGTAGGGTCAATTAGAAGTGGTGCCAATAAAATGTCGCCACCTTGTCTACAAAATTTTTCCCTCCATTCATAAGTTAGCCTACTTCACTAAATGATGGATTCTTAAATTTGCCCCCATATGAATTCCATTCTTGATATTTATTCTAAATCGCCCCTAACCCCCCGAAAATCATCTAAGAGTGATGCAAATTCCCTATGAATTCTATTGTTGGTAAAAATTTTGAAATTGTCATTTATTTCCAAAAAAAAGGGGGCACAAAGCCATGCACGGTTCATGGATCTCATGATCCGGCTCCAACATCTAGGTATGGCAAGAAGATCCTGGAGTTTTTTTTTTTTCCTTTTTGGTCTATTGTCTATCTAATCTTAAAAAGATGCTTGAAATCAAATGGGTTTGTGCTTGCCTACCATAATAGGCAATTATGCATGCAATTGATATTCCAATTTTGTGGCATTCGGCTAAGTTTGTGTTACTTCTTGTTGTTTACCCCTTAGCATGGAGCTATTGAGATTTACAGTTAGATTACGGCTATGAGATATGTTGTAGAGTAGTTATACTTAGTTTGCTTATTCATGTTATCAGAATACTATAACTGTCCTCTTCATTTGTTTATGAGGCAATTGATCTCTTACATTTTAGAGAAATCGTACCTTATCTTAGCTATGTGCTCTAGCTAGCATGTGAAAGAGATTTATCCACTAAGAATGCATGCAGACAATGGCCTGATAAATACTTGTTCTTTTTGTAGACACGTTCTTTGCAATTCTAAGTTAAGGTTTTTCTTGCAGAATTCCATGTTCTTGAGACATTCCAATATGACAAGGCAAGGAATTTTGTCATTTTTTAAGCCTTCCTTTAAAGATGTCGTCAGTTCCTGCAGCAATGAGCAACAAAATGATCCTTCATTGAATGGGACAACCACCATACATGTGAGAGAGGATGTCATACTTTTGGATGAGGTTTCTGTAGCTAGGGATGTGCAAAGTAGTAATGCAGCAGCCACTTTGGATGCAAATATAAATGGACCAGGTTGTGAGCTTCCAAATTATAATGGAAATTCAAATAGTTCTGGTACTCGTAGTAAACAAAAAAGGAAGTCAGAGGAATTCAATTTGAGTGGAATTTTATTTCATTTGCACCCATAAGCAAAGGCAATGATAAGTTGGTTGGAGTAATTGTCTAAGTTGTGTGGTATAAACTTATTTTTCACCATAATGTCTTATGTATTCAAACATGTGGTCATTATTCCCTACTTAAATTTGACTTGGAAGATCAAACAGTCGCCAATTTCTAGGCTAAATAATATTGATCAAGATTCGCCTACGTTTCTATAGCTAAAAATTCTAGCCGGGAGAAATTCCCCAACATAACTAATCTCGAAAACCTAAGATTCGCCTACCATTCTAAATTACACCTATACAAATTTGGCCTTAAGGGCTACCCTGGTGGTTCTATTTTAATCAAGGCTCTCTTGCTTCTAACATTAGTTCTCCAATGCTTGTGATGTTCCTTCTACGGCAAAAAGCAGGCGTCCGGACACATGCTGACAATATTCATATAACATCCCATATGGCAGCCTATTTAGGGTGTTACTGGTACTAGCACATGCTAATTAGGTAATCAATAGAAATATTAACAGCTCCAATGAATGACAAATGGAATACTATGATAGAATAGTAGGTGCAGGGTGTTGATCTAAGTACTGGGGTCGTATTTTTTTGCCCTCCACTTAGCATACTTTTGCCATCTACTTCTCATGTACTTGTTATTATCTCTTCATCTTGTATTGATGAAGGAATTAAGGGTTATGATGATTTTCTGATACTTGACAAGAATGCATGGTATGAAGAGCAAGCCCATAGGCCATGATGACTTTAAATCTATTTCATGTCATGAAACAGCCTCAATTTCATGTCATGAAACAGCCTCAACAAGTAGCTCCTATTGGTTTTTGGTGGCATTTTTATTAATTGTGGCAGCATTAGTCCTAGTGGAATTTGTATTAATAAATATGAATCAGCATTATAGTTACTTTGATCTTGTTTTGTTTTAAAACATACTTTTAATATGAACAGACTTTTGGTCATTGCAAATACATTGAGAGTTATATCAACCAATCTTGTTAATTTGAGTTTTTTCGGTTTGACTAAAAACGTTTTTGATTTTATTTTAAGGTTGATTTCCTGAGATTTAAAGATTTTGGGATGCCGAAAAAGTTCACGATGCTCCAAAAATCGGGAAGGGTTTTTTTTTTCCTCTGCGGATGGTTACTCTTTCACCGCATGGATGCGACAATTTTGATATCCCTTCTATATTACATGCGGCCGAGAATGCCTTGGCTAGAAGCATGTTGGATCAAAATGCATCGGCATAATACCCTGTGCACTATAATTCGATCTCCAAATTCTTTTGGTAGCCTTGGGATCGATGGGTCTGCATGGAGGACAAGTTGCAGAGGGAGGTAAAGGAACTCCTATCTCCTTTCAACCGGAATATGAATTGTGCATCTGTGGCATCTTGGGAGCTTTTTAAATATAAAACAACAAGGCATCCAAGGCTCTGACGAAGGTAAAAAAAAACAAAAGGGCACAATTTTTTGGGTTTTTTCTTTTACTTGCATAGATACCTAGAAGTCCATGATTGCTAATGATTCTGGTAAGAGGCTTTCTTGGCCAAATTAGGCACCCGTTTGCGGGAGATAATGTTTTCATTGTCTACCAAGTTTAGGTATGAAATATGACAATTTCGGGTTCCATTTGCAATTCCTCTAAGAGCTGCTTGGACAAGCTTCCCAAGGTAAATTTACTGTTCTTTTTCATTTTCTCAATTCCAGTGACCTACCGATCCGAGGCTTCATGGGTAGATATTTGCAACAATAAGTTGTTTGGATTTTCCAGCTTAGTTTTTGCTTCAACATTTTTGTCTACTCCAGAATAGGACCTGCAATTCGTTGCTTGCAAAGAAATAGCTTATGTTCTTCTTTGCCTTCTAAAATAGCATCATGTTCCTCTATATCTTATATTCTTCTTTGCCTTCTAAAATAACATCATGTTTCTCTATATTCTTTGTTGCCTTTAGTGCCTGATCAAGATTTGACATGGTCATACTATAGACTTTTGTAGATAAGATTGTATCTTGGTTCATGGTAGGATGTTGGAGCTTTAAAGGCACAATAGGATGTTGCCTAACATGCCATTCAATCTCAGTTCAAAAGGATACGTGTTCATTTGAAAGCAAGGAGGCATTTATAGTCTCAAGATTGCATTCTTGGTGGCGCTATAACATTGTCATACGTGAGCACTACATTACTGAAAGCAAGTAAAAAGGTGAGTTGTCATGCCAATTTTGCACATTTGCATTCTCACGTAGCCATTTTGATATTCACTAATTTGGAAAAGCATACTCCAGTGGTAGTCCACAACTTTGCATTAACACACTGTAGATTCTCATAGAGAAATTTCGCCATGCATCAATACATGAACTAGAGCAGATTGAAGACCCTGAAGTCCTTTGCAAAGAGACCTATTCATTTAATTTTATACTCTTTTGTCTCAGGTACATTCTTGGCTCTCCTATCACACAATGAGTTTTCTTTGTTTCATAGGCCTACATGCTATTCTATGATGCTTAATTTATTTGCATACCGTATTTGCATATGAGCAAGCAGATCTTTTATCTTAGAGTTACTCCATAGGGTGCTATGGCTCTTTGTACTTTATATTTGTTAGTCCGAGGCTTTCATTTTGCGAAGCATTGTTATTGTATGTGGATGGTAAGCAGTTGCTGTATAGATAGTTGTGATTTGTTTCAAGAATGCCATGTAATCCAGCCTTGCTAGATACACGACTTTTGTTGAATATGTAGCATAATAACAGGGGGTTTTCTTTGTGTTTTTGTACGCTTTTCACTAAGGTTTTCCTATGATTTCGTGATGTATTCAAATGGATGTACTAATGCGTACATCTAGAGTGCACCATTTTCGAGCCATTAATTTTAGCCTTTTTTTTTTTCAATGGTCAACAACCAATGGCTCACAACAAAAGCCCTTTTTTTGTGCGTGTGGAGCATAATGGTCAACAACCAATGACTCACAACAAAAGCCCTCTTTTTGTATGTGTGGTGCATAATGGGCACATGAAGGGCTTGAAAACCAATGGCTCACAACAAAAGCCTTTTTTTAGATGCGTGTGGTGCATAATGGTCAACAACCAATGGCTCACAACAAAAGCCCTCTTTTTGTGTGTGTGGTGCATAATGGGCACATGAAGGGCTTGAAGGGCGCATGTAGTGCGGCTTCCCCGGCAACACATTTCTTATCATAACTTTTGATCCGGAGCTCTGTTTGAGATGATTTTTATTGTTGGAAAGCTCTCTCCGAGATCTTTTTGATAATGTATGATATGGATATGTTTGGTTAAGTTATCTATGCTAAAACAGCAATTTTTTCGGCCGGGTTTGGTAGGCTTTCACATCCTACCGGTGATTATCTGAGGATTGCGCTATTGGATATTGTTTTTCGGCTCATTCGAATGAAGCTTGCAAAAAATTACCATGCATTTTTTAGATTTTGAGGAGGTTATTAAGCAAATTCCAATTGTGCTAACAAGCAGAAAAGTTTCCCACTTTGGTTTCTCACCACAAGAATCCATGGAGGCCAAAGGTCAGCCGTTAAATTCAGTTGAAAAATGTTTGTGTATGGGTGTTGCAAACTTTATGACTTTTCGAGAATAATGGGATCAATCTGCTCTATCTTTATGGTAACTTTTACTTATGTTCTATTTGTTTTATTGTGATGAAATTCAAAAAGCTACGGTGATGAAAGCCTCAAATGAATTCTAGTTTTTTGGTTTGAATTCTAAAATTTTTGTCACATCCGGAGGGGAGGGTGGCGTCCCTAAGGCCGGAAGGGGCCAAAAAAAAAATTTCGCAACACAAACCATTAACATCCAACATATAAAATTAAATCCCCAACACATAACAACCAACACATAACAACTATTGACATTAACAACCAACACATAACTACCATTGACATTAATTAACACAACCATTGGGTCCAACACATTTAAATTAAAATCCCCTTAAACCCCCTTTGGTTTGGGTGCATATTCACACGGGGGTGACGTGAGGGCAAGCGAGCCCTCATAATTGTATTTTTTGCGTCTGAAATCAACACCATATAGTATTGCTTTTTGAAATCTTATAGTATTTTGCGAATCTTGTTATACAGTATAGCAAATTTTGTACTTGCATACCCCATAAACGAGGAACTTTACGTACGGTGTAGATTAAGGAATAAGGGGTGTGATTATCAAGATTTATTCCTTGTATTGATATATCAAGAAATCTTGACACATAGAATCGCATGTTCTTTGCATCTTTTGCTAGGAGAATATATAAAATAATAAGAGTTGATGCTCTATTTGGAAACAAAGATCTACTATTGCCGGGGATGTTATGTGCAGATGTTCTGTATCTTATCCATGTCCTTTATGTAAGTCGTGGTGTAGGCAGAATAAGCATATAAGAAAACCCAAGAGCCAAGTAGCTAAGTCATATAGAACCCTCGCTGTCCAGAGTTCAAGTCTCCGAGGAGGTCAACTCATGTACATTAGATTATTGATGCGAAAAAACATTGCACAATTGATCAAGCCAACGACAAAGCATTATTTGTTCTTAACCTGCTCATAGATTGTGTTCTTAACAAAACTGTCAGATGTGCTAACAATTTATGAGCAGGTTCAGAGTGATGGCCCATGGATGTGGTTTCAACTATAGTTTAAAAAGCTATGGCATTGATAACGTGTAGAATTTGATTATGCATTACGTGGCAAGCGCTATTCTTCTAGTTATCTTATGTGTTGCTGCTACAACATTTTTATCCCATGAATTTGGTTCCTTCATGTGCTTCACATTCCAGGAGTCAGCAAAATAATATGTCTGGCGTGTGCACTGAATGATGAGAGTGATGGCAAATGAACATGGTTCCAGGTGGAGATTGAAATGCTCTGGCATTGATATCATATGCGAATTGATAATAGATTACTTGCAAGTGCTATTGTTCTAGTTGCCTCATTTTCGATTACTCCGAGACATGCTCATCCCAATGAATTTGATCCTAAATGTACTGAGCATTGCAGGAATCAGAAAAATAATGTCTAGCATCTACAACCATGTTAACTAAGGGTAGAAAGTTTTAACTTCTCTTTCAATAGCTTGCTGCCATGTACATAAGAGAGAATAGAATAGAATAGAATAGAATAGAATAGAATAGAATAGAATAGAATAGAATAGAATAGAATAGAATAGAATAGAATAGAATAGAATAGAATAGAATAGAATAGAATAGAATAGAATAGTTTTTTTAACGTCCACGGAGACCAATAGGTCATGGGACCCATACAATGGGCTAGTACAATCATTACTATTAGGATTAAAAAACCCCTGCCTCGAAAGGTTTTCAAGGGAAAAACCTTTGCAGTAATGATGATACTAGACAAGCGGAGATAATGACTACTGAGGGCTCAGTAATTGCAGACGTTTATCTAGAACCTCAAGTATGTATAATGCCAAGTCATGCACAGATGGTGCTCTGAGAAGTTGTGGAAGCGTGGAATGGAATGCTAAGGTCAAAAAATGATTCCGAACTATTTCAAAAGCGGGCAACTTCAGAAGAGTATGGCTTTCATCTTCAATAACAGAATGGCGGCAACAGGCACATAGTCTCGCTTCGCGGCAGTGCGGCTGCTCCCATCTACCTGTCTCAATCCGTAGCTTTGTGGGACCCGGGTGCGAATTGATGCAATAGCTACAAGCTTGTTCTGGACAATGAAGCAAGCAAATAAGCTCGGGGCCCCGGTGCCAAGGTGGGATTTATGTGTGCATGATAATGACCAGTTTTCACTTGGGCCAAAGTAATGGCGTCCCCCATATCTTTTGAGAAAAAGCGACCATTGAGATATTGTTGCAAAAGCTCGGGATCGAAGCGGCAAGCATCGGCGATTGCTCGGTTTGCACGACCCAACGGGCAAACCATGTAGTGCAATGCTCTTTCCAACATCGTTTCAAAGCCGAGGAGATTCACCATGGCAAGTGCAAGAACGGGGATACCTAACATCATCCATGTGGTGCTCCTTGCGGGGATATAGTGGAGATGGCGCTTCATGGCGAGAATGTTGAAGAGGCCAAAACACTGTAAGAGAGAACCGCTTGCTGCATGTAATAGGTTTGTCCAATATCTCAATTTATATTGATTTGGTATCAGAGATTCTCCTTAGACTATTCTCTTTATATTACATGTTTTATCTATTGCACATATGCAAGATATAATACTCTTTGTTTCAGCTATGCAGCCAAGTTGTCTCTAGCAGTATCTAAAATGAATGGAGAGCTCTCAGTTTTTTAGACTTGGCCCTCTTACACGTGAGATTAACTAAAACACGTTGTATTACAGGAATTTAGAAAATGATATCTAACTGATACTTTTGTCTGTGTCTTTTTGAAATAATGGAGAGCTGACAAATGGCCATATGCCTAAATCATAGTGGTACATACAAGGAGGAAAAGTCCAAAAGAGGGACTTGCCACATAAGATTTTTTTATGGAGCAAGTTCTTTAACCATCTCTAATACATTATCAGTGGCTAACATCATCAGGGACTCTTCCATATGGTTGGTAGCTTTTCTTTAATTAAACAATTTTCTGTGTTTCCATTACCAAGTTCTTTGTGACAGGTTTAAAGTTTTTTGCAGGGAAGATTTGGCCATGCCCATGTCATTTTGCAGGTGATGTTGGTTTCCCAGGAATTATTAAAGCAGGAAGTGTATGTAGGTAAAGACTTCTTTTATCTAAACATTATATACCATCTCACATAGAGAAGGAGCATTGCATGTGATGATTGCAACTAAATTAGATGCGTTACGTAATTACCTTTTGTGTACATATGTTCACAGTCCGCATATCCTTTTTGAGTAGTTTCACTTTTTATTTTGCACCTAATTATACAAACTTACTATGAATTCATCCATGGATATTGCCTCATTCATCAAGGTGCAACATTGCAAAAATGTTCGTTAATCCGAGTCTAGAACTGTGAAGACAGTTGTGAGCAGATTAGTATTACCTTACAATTACGATGAAGCGGCCCGGGCACAACATTGCGAAAAGATAGTTAATCGAGTCTGAAGGCGTGTGAAGACAAAGATTGCAATTACGATGAAGCTGACCAGTGCGGCATTGCGTAAAAGGTAGTTAATCCGAAGTGGAGGCTGTGAAGACAGCTGTGAGCAGATTAGTATTACCTTGCAATTGCAATGGACAACCTGCCATTAGAAACTAAAGTCCATCAGACCACAGAAGTTGAACCATTATTATTATTGTTGTTGTTGTTGTTGTCGTTGTCGTTGTCGTTGTCGTTGTCGTTGTTTTGTCGTTGTCGTTGTCGTTGTCGTTGTCGATTTTTGTCGTTGTCGTTGTCGTTGTTGTTGTTGTTGTTCATGTTTGCCAACATGTAAATAATGCAGAAAATTCAATGGAGCTGGAACTAAAGTTCCTTTTGAATACTTCTTAGTATTCATTCTCCATGCGAATCTTTCCAGAGTTCTCTGCAACCTTTTGGTTTTTGGGAGACTCCATATCAAAAGCATGCAAGTACAACAGTAGAATAGTAATAAAGAATGGCTAAAAAACATATCAAAGCCAATCATATTGTAAAAACCCCAGAACTAGACAATCATTGAAGGTTATATCAAGTAGAAAAGTAAAGCCATGCATGGGAACAATTTTTAACCTTACAAGAAATTTATCGCGGCAGCCCGCCACGAACATTTCTCTTCTCTAAATCATTATTGGGGAATTTCAGAACAAAGCAAAAAAAAAAAGAAAAAAAAAAAGAAAAAAGTGTCAAAAAACTCCTCTTCAAAATTCCCTTGAGTTTCTATGAGTATCTCAAGGTTGTTGCCCCCCAATGATTTGCATATCAAACATTGTCGAGCATGTAATTACATGTTTCTACATGGTTGAGGACCCTACTTATTATTGTAAGTCTAGAACCATAGTAAAGCAACCTACAACGGTGAGATATGCTTCAAGAAGCTTAGTTGAATATAATAATTTCTTTTTGTTTGGCATTCTATCACAAGGTAAAAGTTCTTATCTAGCGAGAGTTAACTTCTTTGCTCAGCAATTTACCTCTCTGAAGGATTTCTAAGTGGAATCGTGCATATGAAAGTTAGCATAGAAGTTCCTGCGCTCCATACGTCTGTGAATGTGGACATAGAATATCATGATCCCTTTGGGAAAAAAATGAATCTACTTGACCTTCCTTAATGAGTATTGGATTAAATAGTTCGACAGATTAATTGTCGTAGTACTAATTGGCATATAATACTAATTGTCAGATATACATACATATCAATTATAAGAAACACCTGACATTACATTAGCATTGGCATTTATAAAAATTGGAATCACATAATCTGGACAACTTTATTGCCGCCGAATTTGAGGCATGATCGATCGGATTTTTAAAGTTTTGCTGTGAGATGTTCAATCTGCACTTGCACCAATTGAATCTACTTCCTCCTCTTTAATCCATGCTTCAATTGCACGCCCCAATGAAACTCTTTCTTCTTTTGTAAAACTCCTAGATGAAAATGTGTTGGAAATGGACATCCAGCATTTGTTGGAGAATGACATATTAAAATGCATAAGTGATGACGTGGAAATAGAGACGTTAAAAAACAAATCAAATAAGGGACCATGTAAAAGGAAAGGTAACATAAAAGTCAAGGGCAGCGAGTATAGCATCTTTTTACACATAGAAAATTTCCACGACGTTAAAGGGGCTGCTAGATTTTCAATAGATCCAGGGCTTTATCGAAACGAATGCAGATCAGGTTTGTTTATTGCGTTCCTTTGCAAATCAGCTTCCTCTACAAAAGATTTCTTTGCAAACATGGCAGTCCCAGAGATGCAATTCCATAGCAAATTCGACGCATCTGATAATAATCTTTAGATATTTAAGCAGCATGCTAATTGAAACACTCTACAGATGAACTGGTTTATTGTCGCTCCAAAATTGCTCTAGAATCCTCCTTCGCTCTCCTCGTGAAAGAATAATTTATGAATCCTCCTTTGCGGCTTTCTATGAGTGCTCCAGCTAGAATCTCCAGGATGAATCAACCAAGGGAGTTACAGAATTCATCTTTGTTATTTTAAGCCCAAGATACTTAGAAACGTGTTAATGTGAAAGACGGATCTGCAGTAGCCAGAGCACAACAGGAGCAGAGCAAGGAATCATAGATCCAGGGATTGCTTGCAGAGCAAGAAAGGGGGAACCATGACGTCACATGCTTAACATCACTTCTTTTTCCAGCGTGTCAAGCGTAGGTTTTTTTTGCATCAAACAATATAGAAAAAAAAAAACAGAAAAGGAACATGACTTATATATGAATGAAATGATAATAGGATGTGGTAACATTGACCAACCTAAGCTTTATTCATTAGAATAATGAACTATAAAATCCCAAGGGAATATAGAAAATAGAATTAGGAGGATATTCTAGTTTACCATGACTAAGAATAATATGGAAAAATCTGCCAATAGATACATTATCCATGATAGTCTAAAGGACCAAAGAATGAGGGGACCAATTTTACATAGACCAATCCACCAAGTTATTTCATTTTTTAGTTTTCTATGACATGTATTACCTGTTTTGTGGCACAGGAAATAACTAAAAGTGAGCACAGAAAGAATTATGCAAGGTACAATATAATTTGGAACCATGGAACAAATAAGTAAGTTTGATGGTGGATAACGTTGTTTTTGACCCTTGGGGTTGAGAAATTGGACCAATGTCATTAGATCTAATGAAGCATGGGTATGATGAATTATAATATAATTGATTCTAAAGACTAACATTGAGAATTGGATTGAATTAAATTGGTTTTTAACATCATCGGAGACAATTGGTCTATGAGACACAATACAATATGTAGCAATAAATGCTAAATAGTAGGTGCACGTAATAGTACCACTTTTATTATTAGGATTAACCCCCCCTCCCCCCTCTCTTTAGGTTTTCGAGAGAAAAACCTTAGTAGGAAAATATATACTGCCATACAATAATGTTTATGATGAGACTGGGGCACGTTGTATCTTCAATATATTTTCTCGATGGGCTAACACATCAAGCAAGTAAGACCCCAAGCGAGCTGGGAATGAAGTTTTCAATAATGTATGTAAATGTAACTGATGAAGAGGAAGATTTGTATGTTGCTCTTTGGTATGATGATAAGCTGAACAAAATTGGAAAGTATGTGCCATGTCTTCCACTCCATTCGACTGAAACATACATACAATCGATTTTCCTTATGTGTAGCATCCAAGCAACCTATCTCAATGCGCAAATGATGAGCCCCTGTATGAATAGATGCTAATACTCTTCTTTTTTATGACCCATAGGTGCTACTATGTAAGCTTGTGGGCGCGGTGTAAGTGAAGGGTTGACCTGCTCCATATAATAACTCGTTTTAACTTTGCCCATGATATATGCATTCCATAGTCTCTGACGAAAACAAGTATCAAGATAGGCACAGAGTTGTCCCAGCTCTCAGCTCTGTTGGCATAGATACTAGAATATGACTTTGATCCTGGACCCCCCATTTCGTAAGCCAGTTAAAGCGCCTCTCTTTCCAACAAAGCTTCAGCCGCTGGCCCCAGTAGTTTTTGTAGAGCCAAATTAGATAAGCGTTCTATATCCATGTTACTGACTGAGAGAATTGAGGCCTAAGATATTGATTATTTATTAAGATATAGGATATCTGAGATATTGAATACATAGTACAAGGTCTTCTTCTTTTCATTAAATAGGCCCGTGCCCGCATAAGTTTAATGAAACCCTTAACTATAACAGTGGTAATATGGTTTCGATGCAGAAGCCTACGAAGTAAGGGCACCAGCGCCCATAGTAATGGAGCGGCACCTTGAAAGGTCCGATTGATTTTATACAGATAAGATCTTTCCTTAATGTTTTAATCCCAGCCTGTTGAGATAATAATCTCACATCCTCACCGTACAGTTGGAGGACTCTGATCAAGAGTCACCGGTAGTTACAGATGACGTTTGGGCTGGATCGATCCAGCCAATCAGGCACACCTCTTCATATATTTCATATATAATCAGTGCTACGGGTTGGACCAGTGTGTAAATTTGACGGCTGTCATGCCCGTTTTTAGCTATTTTGCCCGTCAAAACGGGTAGAAATTTTTTTTGCCCTGCAAATGAAGGGCACCAAATTGTGAAATGCCCGTCGTAGGAAAGACTAGAAAAAAAATTATATGGCATTTGAAGGGATGGGAATGTAGGTTTGCCTGTCATTTTTTATCTACAGTATATCAATATAGTAATTTGTATAATACGATATAGTATTTGTATTTGTATATATATTTAAAAAATTAGAACCAAGTCAATGGTTCTAACAATAAATAATATCAAATATAATATCATAAATTATCACCCAACCAACCATTGAGCTATTCGATCAGTTATAAAACTTATCATTACGACATACCAATAGCATTCATTCAAGAAATTCGGCCTGACAGGTAGCCGACTACCGTTAGAAATTTTAGCGGGCTGGGGAAGAGAACCTGTCGTCGCGGATTGCTTGCCTGTTGAATGTTTCACATCCTAGAGTGCTACAATCTCGAATGAACCTAGAGACACTTGATGCACTTATGCTAATGTCACTATGGGATGCACCATTTGATTCCATAGATTGGCAAGCTTGTTAATGATCAATTTGTGTTTCTAAAACTTACCCATGTACTCTTTTTTGGTACGTTATTATATAGCACGTGCATTTTCTATGTATTTTTGTTAAAAATTTGGATTCTGTCATTTTAAATTTTTGTCTGGCATATGAAAGGTTGAAATTTGAGAACTTTCTGTCATGCGAAAAGGCATAAAATATTTTCCCTGTCCTTCCAAAACCATCAAATTTACACATTGGTTGGAGCCTGTCCAACCCAGTTTTCCCTCATCATCAATACATCTATTCTTCATATTTCTCTCTTGCTCCCTGTTTTCTAACATGGTATCAGAGCCCAAGTCATAGCCTGGGCAAATTTGTGGGTCTTAGAAGGATGGAGGATGCCAGTGCTGAGGCTGGCAATGAGGAGGACGAGCCTCCTGATCTGTAATGAGGGAAGTGGGCCTATTCTATCTATGCCATTCACATTTCAATCCATTCATTTCATAATAAATCTGGATGCCTGCATGCATCTTGGATATGGTGCTGGTGAACGCATCTTGTGCTTGTGGTGTTTAGAGACTGTGAAGATTCCTGCAACCAAATATATGAAGCCCAAGCAGGTACATTCAAGATGTATGCTATAGACTCCAAATTGTTATTCAAGACTTCGTCCCTGTAGGGAAGCCGGGTCCAAAACCAATTGGCCCACAGAGTGGTTTGTTGCAGGTATAGCAGTAGAAGACTGCATTGCAGTTTGAGGGGGAGTTGTTTGAAGATCTTGTTCTGGTTCAGATGCCAGATCAAGGGGGAGTGTTGAGATAATGATCTCACATCCTCACCGTACAGTTGGAGGACTCTGATCAAGAATCACCGGTAGTTACAGGTGACGTTTGGGCTGGATCGATCCAGGCAAACAGGCACACCTCTTCATATATTTCATATATAATCAGTGCTACGAGTTGGGGCCTGTCCAACCCAGTTTTCCCTCATCATCAGTACATCTATTCTTCATATTTCTGTCTTGTTTTTTTTTCTAACACAGCCTAGATTCTAGTACCAAATAGATATTTTCTGTATAAATAGAATGGAATGGCTTAGTTTAGCTTACAAACAGAGATGGGCCACCCGAAAAATGCAAAGGAATCATAAAACTCCGATCAAAGAAACTGAGGGTATCACCAAGATGGGCCTTAAGTGCAAGGCTATGTTTAATTACCGTCCTGCATCTAAAGCCCTAAAAATAGGGAATGAGAAGGCACAGATTGATGGCAAAACTGAAAAATTTAGCAATGCAAATGGTTCGAGTTCAGAAGAAAGCCTTAGTGAAGGAGAATCTGAGGATGCATTAAGTACATGCACGGAACTGGAAAAAGCTAGAAAAGACAAGGGGAACCCAATTGATACTTCTGGATCTGGAAGAGTTAAAAAAATATCACTTCCCTTAGTGGCTTTGGATGAAAATAGTTTTTGTCAAGACATACAGCAGTATTGCAACTCTGTTAGCCGAGTGTGTGGGGACAAGGATAGTATTTCCGAAGTGAATATGATGGAGGACTTCCAAGAAGGATATTGGGCTCAACTCCAGTAGCCATGTTTGGATTCTATAAATATATCCATAGGAATTTGTGTGATTATAACATTATAAGATGAGAGTGAATGTTTTGTTGAAACATAACGCTTGAAAATATAAGGGCCTAGTATCCAAATTTTCTGACATAACGATAAATGTAGACCAGTATAAACACATGGTTTGTAAAGGCTTATATGGACAAAAAAAAGCGAGTTTTATGATGTACACTTGATCATATAAACTAAATATATGGGAATATTTGAGCTCTGAAATAGATTGCAATTTGTATGAAATGCATTTGAAATGGTCCAGTCATGTTAGTACAATAGAAGAAAGTGGTTTACCAAAAAAAAAATGGACTCTGAATTTTTTTGCACAAATTTTTTTGCACAGACCAGTTTACGAACATGATTTAAATTCTGAAAAATGAAGTTTAGGTGGTAACTTGCCTATGGCCTAGTGGAGGGCTGGGCCACAAAAATAGGGTTGTATAGGCTTATTCTATGGATTCAATGTCGTGGAAAAGGCTCTGGCTTTGGCTAGGCATCTATCAGGGTATTAAAGAGTGGCTAAAATTCGCCAAATGGCTATTTTTTAGACCTTTAATCAAATTTTGTGGCTAAAGTTAATAAAGGTCATTTTTTAGAGAAAAAAACAATTTAGCCATTCCAAAAGGGAAAAAAATTTGGACATCTAGAGTTTAGCCAGGATAGGCTACATCATGGCATACTAAATCGCCATCTTTGAAGCTGATTAGATGCACCCTGATCAATTCAAATAGCCATGTTGAATCCATTCAGGGACCTCTTTAACTTAGGAATCGTCATTAGCTATATCAATCATGCTTTGATGGATATTGAATTTGAATCTATAAGTCGTTTAGGTTAAAGATTATGAGGAATGTTATGTAATGAGCATTTTAAGCTCTAAGTAATAGTGTTTTATTCTTGCAATTGTTGATCTCAAAGGGCTCTATGCACCAAGTTAGCCATTTAAATGCATTTGACCCCGACATAATACGTGTGTTCTCTCAAATGGTATTATTTGCTCCTTATGCATTGTACTTTGAATCTTTGTTGTTGTTTTGTAATGGAAGCATATTGAATCATTTGTCATTCATGTGGTAAGGAGTGCTCAGAATTTGAAGTTAAAATAGTTGCACTTTAGCCACCAACCAAGAAAAATTCGCCAATATAAGAATTTCATATCATATAAATTCTACATTTTAGCCAAGTGGGAAGATAATTAAAGGGTTTTATTTTATCAAATTTCGCCCAATAATATGAACTTTTATTTTCAATAGGTTTAGCCAACCTTAATTTGAATAGAAAAAAACATTTAGGACTCTTAAAATTTACCCTGGCATCTATATATATTTAAAGCAATGATTTCTGAATAAAATTTTTGCCGTCTGCTGCTCGAGCATAGCGGCCGAACCAACTGCTCCCCCTTCTATGTCGGAAGCGGCCGTCCGGACCAGCTCCTCCGCTTCTAAAGCGAGCGGCCAAATTGCGTGTTGCTAGTAGGTGGCCAGATCTTGCACCAGGGCTATGATAACGTATGTGTACATGTGTAAATACATGTATGGGAGCACTTTCTTATACATGGGTGTGAGGTGGAAATTCCATATCTCAATAATATTCCTTCCTGGCATTATCTTGGGATCCAATGATCCCAAATGAGAAATAAGCAATAGGTTAGAAAAAGAAGCTGAATATCCAACGTGGTCATGTTTAAGCCAACCCTAAATCGCAAAAACTCAGCGTTCACAAAGACGCTGTGTATTTTTTTGTGATGTGGTTTAAACATGTCAAGATGTTATAGGGTAAGCTATTTGGAATTCCCAGTTTAGCATTGACCGGCGTCAACCAGGAGGTGCTAACTGGGGATCACAGACCATTTAGATTACCCTAACAATATCATAATAGAGAAAAGATTTTACCTTGAGTTGTTGCAGGATCACCAGATTTTGTAGCTGTAGATGACCGATTCAACCTGTAATTCGAAATTCTTGCACACGATTGTGATTCCTCGATATGGGAGCATTAGACGTGGCAGCACAAGAATGCACCACCAGAATAAATCTTGATCCGATTATGATATTGTGGCTATAACATGTCAAAGACTCGGATTTGCCACGGATATACCCATGGTTTAAAGATGATGGCATTCCATATTTACGAAGCTTGTCGAAGGATTCCATTTTCCGCCATAAATTCATCTCCTAAACGCAAAATGCCAGAAAAAGTCCACCGCTATAAATGTCGGACGTGGGCATGTTATAGCCAGCCTTAAATGGCAAAAAATCCGCTAAAGTCCACAAAAACGTCGTGTATTTTTTTTTTTTTTGTTTTGGGCGTGGCTATAACATGTTAAAGACCCGGATATACCACGGATATACCTGTGGCTATAACAGGACGGAGTCCAATATATACAGCAGAAAAAGTAGTGTGAGACCGTACTTATTTGGTAACAGCATTTGCGAGAAAAAGTAGTTTGAGGTTGTTTGATATAAGTAGTGACCGTACCTATTTGGTTCGAGTGTATGAATGGCCACATTATTATCCTGGCCGCCAGGTTCCTCCATCCTTACCTTACAGTGTCGAATCGAATGAGCATCTTAATAAGAATTCTGGACAGGGCACAAAAGGAAATTGGAAGAGCATATTATCTGTGTTGCCGATCCTATAAAAAAACTAGATTGACCCCAGATTGCACTTTTGAGGTCATGTTTAAGGGACTTGAATGAAGTGATCAGGCATGCCTTTGGGCATTCTTTATAGAAGCAGAGCCGCAAACAAATGTTTAGATGAAATTTATGTAGCTTGGATAAAGGCCTCAAAACGAATGTACAGATGAGATTTGTTTGACATAGTCGTTTGAATGTAAAAATAGTCCCTCTTTGTTAATATTGTTTACGTAAAAAGCTGACCACTTGCTTTCCTACCACGGAAGATTTGAGTGTGTAAGTGAAAACGATCTTGGCAAGAGAACAAATAGTACTTGATGGTGAAATAATCAAGCAAGTAGAAGCCCATGTGACTGAGGATCCGTCCGTCCACAAGATCATATCTGCTCTGCTCACACAACACAACCAAAGTCTCCAGTAAAATAAATATCTGGCCGCCATATGTTGCTGGCCGCCAGAACCCCTATTTATACTCTCCAATACCACGTTCTTCACACAATCTTAGACGGAATTTTATAGCTCCCTTTGAGTTGATCAGTCGGTGGATAGATATGAGCAGATTAGCAAGAATTCTGGAAGACGCATTCAGCGCTGCTCCAAGCAGATTTAGAAGCCCTCCTCAAAAAATGGCCCAGCTCTCTGCTTTTTATCAGATGAGGGAAGAATGCCGCTGTTGTAGTTTCTCATCTGCAGCTCCCTCTCAGGAGCATGGCAAAAAGGATGCTTTCACTAGATCTGACTGGATGCTGATCAGCAGCTTGGACAGATAATGGCATATGGGGAAATTGGAAGGATACCTGTGTAATATAAGAATTAATTAGTTGAAAATAGGCTGGCCTGGCTCTATTATCCATATTCTCATGGTGCAATAAGGTACATGAGATTTTGAATGAAGTGATCAAGCATGCCTCAGATCAGAAGATGATGAAGAAGAAACATTTCTCCATAGCTCAAACAAATGTCAGAAAAGATGTTTTGATATTACTTGTTTGAATGCAAAAGGAGTTGTTTTACCAGAGAAAGTTGGAGTCTTTAAAGGGTGCAGTTTGTGGAAGATATGAAATGAATGAGAGAAGAGCATCATTGTCCATACTTGCATCCTGATAGAAAACTAACTGGAAGATTGACAGTTCTACATTTCTCGTCCAAATTACACTTTTGAAATCGTAATCAGGTGCCTTTGGGCACTCTTTATGCAAAGAAAGCACCTACATATGTAGTTATTTTTCATACAGTTGTTGGAATGCAAAAATAGCTTCTCTTTGTATATTCTGTGTCCAAGTCAATAATCATTCTTCTTAGACTTTACAGAAAAAGCATCAAGTAATCATCTAATGATTTACCAACCAGAAAAGTTTGAGGGGTCTTTATGTGAAGGTGTTAGCAGTTTATATCTGGATGGATCATAGAATAACAGGTAGAGATATGGAACCAAATGATTAATTGTTGAAATTAGACTGATTTTTTCATGACATGATCAGTTAAAGAATCCAAATTTGCAGCCTTTGTTTAGATATCACTAAATTGGGAAATGATTAATTGTAGAATTAGACCAGAAAGGTGGTTAAGAATTTTACATGAAAAACTAAGTTAAAGACACAACATTGCAAATGAAGGGAAGGCTCAGAATGGTGGATATCTTACAACTTTAGAGATAGTAAAATGTAGTTGAAGATGAACACATCACAGCTTCACTAGAGACTTGCAGCAGAAACAACGAAATGTAGAAGCTCATTATGTTGCTGGCACCTTGTTGGAGCAAGTAAAGCTCAAAAAAAAAAAAGCACACCACCTATTGTGCGGGTGCCCGTATATCTACAACTGGATGTGGTTAATCTGGACCTGCGCTGTTTCAATCTCAGAAAACCCAAGTTCAATGCTTTTTAACTCTATCCAGCCTGGTGATAACTCAAATTGAGCAGTTTCTTCAACAATCCAAGGTTTTCCAGGTGGCAAAGGCCTCCTCCCACGAAGTCTCAAGGATGATCATTTTATTTTATTTTGTGGTTATTCTAGACTGGCTGGACTAACCACTAAATTAAACCCGATTAACCACATCCCCTTCTAGATTTTTCTCACCAAATGAGATTATTTATATCAGCCCACGTGATTGAGGGTCCCATATCTGCTTTCTGGACCTATAGTCATTGTGGCGGCATATCTTCATCTCACACAAGACAACCAGAGTCTCAGTAAAAAAAAAAAAAAAAAAAAAAAAAATGAGACTGACCAAAGTCTCCAGTAAAAAAAAAATCCAGCCGCCATATCATGCTGGCCGCCAGAACCGCTTATTTATAGCCTCAAATAGCACATTCTTCACACAACCTCACAGCAAAATTTGTAGCTCCCTTTCAGTTGAATCCGTCATCCCATAGATATGAGCAGATTAACAAGAATTGTGGAAGATGCATTCAGCGCTGCTCCAAGCAGATTAAGAAGCAATCCTCAAAAAATGGCCCAGCTCTCTGCATTTTATCAGATGAGAGAAGAATGCCGCTGTTGTAGTTTCTCATCTGCAGCTGCCCCTGCTCCTTCTCAGGAGCATGGCAAGAAGGATGCTTTCACCAGATCTGACTGGATGCTCATCAGCAGCTTGGACAGATAATGGCATCGGAGGAAATTGGATGGGTATATCTGTGTGATAAATGGATCAGTTAGTGAAAAATAGGCTGGCCTAGTTCTCTTGTCCAGATTATGCTTTTAGTATCATGAATAAGGGCACCAGACCAGAGATTTGCATGTTGTGATCAGACATGCCTTTGCTCCTTAAAGAAGAAAAAGTAAAAGCACTTCTCAATAGCTCAAACAAATGTACAGAAAACTGTTTTGAAATGCAAAAGGGGCTTTCCCCTTATTTCAGCTGCTTGAAAATTTTCTGCGTTTCAAGATACTGTGATGGCTATTAGCAATCTTTTCTACATTTGATAACTTATTGGATGGCATGTTCACACTTGAGCAAGTTAATATGTCATCTTTCCCTTGTTATTTGGACCACCAAATGTGGTCTAGATTAACCACGTCTCCTTGTAGATATAGTGCCAACTTTTCTTCCCAGCTTGTTATGGCATATTAACAATAAGATTAGTTGGAAACTAAGTTGAAATGGTGGTTGGGGTGCTTAATATTATTCTACGAGAGTAGAAGGCAACTTCAAAGATCCATATTTTAGGATTTGGTAGATCATGGGTCCCATAATGATATCTCGAAGAAAAGGAGAGCCGCAAAAAAGTCTATAGACAGGCGAGCATGTATGGTGTCCAAGATGTGGTATTTATGTTTTTTTGGCGTACATGGAGCCAAGATGTGGTCTTATATGGCGTCCAAGATGTGGTATTTATGTTTTTTGGCATATATAGAGTCCAAGATGTGGTCTTTCTGACCATAAAAATGCGTTGTTCACCCAGGCTAGTATATCCCGCCAAGAAGTGGTACATTCAGCCATCTACTCCTACTGCTGTCAAGTATGACATTGCCCCAAACATCCATCTATTCTTGTTTTCATTGCCCCAAACATCCATCTATTCTTGTTTTCTTTCTAATAGTTGTCCAATTGAACACATAGCTCCTTAATTGGCAGTTGTTTCTCAAATATGGAGAACTCATCCCAAGTCCTCCTTGTTTCTTTCCACACCTTGGATGTAAGCTCCTTTATCTGCCTTTGGTAACAAAGCGGTTGATCATCTTTCAAAGCTTTAAAAATAGGGGCTGAGGGAGAATACCTCCTCCCTTCTATCGATTCTCTCTCTAGTGTTCTCAAGCACTTGAAAATAGAACTCACATGAAAATTCGGATCATCCCTCCATAAGATCAAGCACAAAATGACCATAGGTGCCAGTTCCATGTCCATGTGTCAAGACACTCGCCAAGCTTACTTTCATCTAAAAAGCGTTTGACAACACTTGGGCAAAGGATCTAGCTTTGGCAAGAAAGTCTTGTGTTGGTCCATCTTATAAAAAATTATACACAAAAAACTGTCAGGCTGCATCTGAGAAAATGTTCTTCACTGCCAACACAAGACCCCCAAAAATGAACTACTATATTTAGCCATTATTATATTGCCTAAAAACCATGATATATGTGGTTTCTAATGCATGATTATATTTGACAAAGAAAACCACAACTATATTGGTTTGTTAAAATTGATAGTGATTTTCTATGTTGGTTATTAATCCTATAGTGGTTTATTAAAAGTGGTAGTGGTTTTCTATGTTGGTTACCAATCTTATAGTCGTTTGTTAAAAGTAGTAGTGGTTTATGTGATAGTTTCATGTATATGTAATTGTCCATTAAAACTAGCCACTTCCACATCCACTAGTAAAGTTGGATTCCAAACCCAATTCCACATTTGACTCTAGTGATCTCATGGGACTTGCAAAGCCCACTCCTCTAAGGGAGGCATCTCATGTTGAATTGCCAGGAGCTCATAGCATGACTCGACAAAGTTGGTAGAATCAATACAACGAAAAGCATTTTTGGATATAGAGATTAATTATTTTATGGCTTATGATTTGAAGTATATATAAGTTGAAAGTTGGACATTTAAACCATAGTCTCTCGCTTGGACTTCCAAATACTTCACTGCTAGATTTTCACTTTAATCATTACTATAAATCAAGTCAACTATTCCTTGGTTTTGGGGCAAAATCTCCATCTTCTTTCATGTGTAAATGGTTCTTAAACAAGTGATGCTATGATCAAATCACAGAACCATCCACCATTGATCAACATCTTGGTAGCAGTTAATTTTCGCAACCCATAGCTCGTTATATTTATCACTTCCATAGCCGAGATTAGAGAGGCTACCAAATCGATGCCCCCAGTAGTTGTTTAAAAGATGACAAGAACATGTCTCTAGATTTTCAATATTTTGAAGTCCATTTTTTGTGTTTAATAGAAGCTATGAATCGTTTTGTTGAGACCTTGAAGCATCATAGCAAAAGAACCAACTGGTAAAATCATAGTCCTATTTATCTGGAAAGATCATAGACGAGACGTTCAATTATCAAAACACAAATTTTGGAACAATGGTGAACATTTTCAATGCAAATATAGGATTTTTTGAACATATATAGTAATTTTTTTTCCCTTGTTCTGCGCCAAAAGTGACACTAAAATAACATGTGTTCTTGATGAGATTGTATGGCAACATGTTTTGAAAACCCTCTATTATGCCGGATTGTGGCGGATTCACCCACAGGCATGGATCCAGTAGTTCGTGGCTTGATCCTAGAATTGTAAGGACATTTCCTTTGTGGTTCTACTTCTTCTGCTCCTGCACCCACTGAAAATGGTCACAAATACCCCAAGCGCCTTCCGGAATGGATAGAAAGCCAAGCAGACCTTCGCAAATGGGTTTGCTTGCAGATTAAGAAAATGTTCCTCTACCGCTGCAACGCGAAGATGATGCATGCCCATACATAAACATTGCTCACACCCAGGCCAAATCGACCTGATACCAGCAACATAAAGATTCCCACAAAGCATTAGTCATTAAATAAATATTATTTACTACACTTTTGCAGTAGTCGTTCACATTGTCAGAGTCATTCCTCACCAACCGTTGGTTCTCTGGTTCTCTAAAACCACTTCATCATATAGATGTCGCTATATCCCGCACCCAACAAACGTAATACCTTTGTTGGGGTTGCCAGATATGCACTTCAGAACCCATTCAAAATTGGTTCAAATTTATTACGAGAAAATATTTAGACGAGACCTTGGTTGTTATATTTCTCGTTGTTTGTTCTAAACTATTTGAGGTTACTTGATAGTGAAAATACCATGGTTGTTATGAACCGAAACTGCATATCTAATAGGCACCAGAACACAAGGCAATGGCTCACAGGTCAAATCCTGGGTCTTCTCAAACTGACAAGCTTGGACGCCCCTTTTGTACAAAATCACAACCCAAATGTAGGGGAGTCAGAAAAGGCTGCCGCGATAAATTTCTTGTGATATATATAGCGGTATTATGCGTAATTTTTATTGATGTTACACGCTAGAATTAAAATTTAAATCAAATAGACGTGTCTTGATTGATTTTTTTTAGTATAACAACCAACATATAACTATCATTAACATTAATTAATACAAACCATTGGGTCCAACACATTTAAATTAAAATCCCCCTTAAACCCCCTTTGGTTTGGGTGCATATTCACACGGGGGGTGACTCAGGACAGCAACAGAGTTTGTTGGATAGGCATATTCACCCCTTATTCCTTAATCTACACCGTACACAAAGTTCCTCGTTTGTGGGGTATAGATGTACGAAATTTGTTATACTGTATAACAAGTTTTACAAAATACTATAAGATTTCAGGCAATATACTATATGGTGTTGATTTTATACGTACAAAACATAATTATAAGGGCTCTCGCTGCCCTACGTCACCCCCCTTGTGAATATGCACCCAAACCAAAGGGGGTTTAAGGGGGATTTTAATTTAAATGTGTTGGACCCAATGGTTTGTATTAATTAATGTTAATGATAGTTATATGTTGGTTGTTATACTAAAAAAAATTTTGGGCCCTTCGGGCCCTAACAAAACTAAGAAGCTTGGATATTCTAGTTGAACACATGTATAAGAGGGCATGGTTCATGCTAGAACATGGATTAGTTCCAAGAGGAACATGCAATTTGTCCAGATATAAAGATAGCAAGAATATATTTAACATTGAGCTATGAGTGTATGACAAAGCCTCCAAATGTTCTCTATAGTCGCACCTAGATCTGTTTGAAAACTCCTATGATCTTCTTTCTAAAAGCATGAAATAATCTGTGTGCCTTTCCAACGTGCAAATATGTGACCTTCACTTTCTATTTTCCATGCATATGTGCTCCATGTTGGCTAGTGCTTGATATGCTTTGCAAATGCCTGTATATCTCTTCAAATACCTTAAACCCTGCTAATTCATCAATGTTTGAGGAACGATTTCTATTTCTATTGCTCCAGGGTCTGTGCCAAGGGTCTGTGCCAAGATTATCAGATTTATGGCAGTCTCTGTTTTCTGTTTTAGACCGCCAGACCTGCAGAAGAAATGGGAAGAAATGGGAAAGAGGGAGAAGAAACGCAAGAAGCCACCGTAGTTGCTGTTGGCTGCCCAACACATATCGTTATAAGCTCATCCTCGCTTTCCTTGAATGGTGGGTAAACAGATATCTCTGATTTTGTCCTTTTCCTTGGTCTCTTTCCTTTTTCTGGCCCGGAACTACGACGTTTGTTGGCCATTGGAAAATATGGACTAAAACACTTTGTCCAATTGCCTTTGTGCAGTTCACACCTACCCAAATCGGCCCGTGCGCTCTTTCATGTTTTCAAGCAACATGAAACCGCTGAACTAAAAGGATCATAACGCGAACCTCAGAATGACACATCCGTTGCTAATTTAGAAGTAAAGCCTGATTCATACTCTGCTTTGCAGCAAGATAACCGATAAAATGAGATATTAGCATTCAAGGGACAAAAGAAGAAGCGATATGAAGACCACTTCTGCCATGTGACAGAACAATACTATCTATTCCATGGCTTACCGAATTTATTCAAGCTTCACCCACAGTAGATCCTTGCCAGATCGAACTCCTTTGCAGGCTAATCTATCCACCAAACTTTGTGTTCCTACTGTGCAAACCCTATAGCCACCGCCTCTTTTGAGAAAGGCCTTGCAAGCGTGGAAAGGCCATGGGGCGGCGTCCCATAATTTTAGAGAACCCTCGAGAAGCAGATCGAATCGTCTGTCGACTTTAAATCAACAGTTTTGGCTGCCTTCGATCCGTTTGCTAGTAGCGTTGGTGAGCTAAGAAGAGAAGAAGAAGGAAGTCCGCCAAGAAGACGTCGCCATAGCCGCCAGAAAAAAGAAAAATTTCCCTCTCCATTGGAAGCCATAGCGAGGACAGAACTGCTGGAAATAGTCCTGTAAATCCCTTTCTCCACAAACCCTAAAGTCGAACCCTAAAGTTGAATGCAAGGCAAAACCATTGCAAAACCATAAATAAAATGTCATTCAGCTATGAGAATCCAGTGTGCACTCTAGATATACTGATTAGTATGCCTCGTGCAATACGCCCATGAAATCATATAAAAACCATGCCAAAAAGCGTACAAAATCACAAAAAAAACCCCCTGTTATAATGCTACATATGGGTGCAAAGAAACTATGTCAAACACTTTCTTAAACTAAGGAAAGAGCCCCATTCACGTAGAAAAAAGGCTAAGGCCAGGATTGAGTCTTGAAGATCGATCTAACGGTCAAAGTTAAATCCCTAAATGTAAGAGAAAATGTAGGGCAGACGGAAGGAGGCGGCCATTTGGAGGGAGGGACTTTTGCTGCGGTGCAGCCCAGGTAAATGTTTGCCCAGGTAAACTTCCGATGGTCGTCATGGGGTCCTTATGCACCCAAAGCCTTTTTCTCAATTTCTAGATCAAGATGGGCTCTTAGAATCGGCTATTGGAGATAGACAGAAGAATGCAACGGCTTGTCGTTCGGTGCCAATCTGCAATCCGGAATCAAAATTTATGACAGGTGCATATTTTTTATTGCCATTTCTTATTACAATGATATTCTATATAATAGCAGGCATTTATGCAACGGAAAATAACATTCTTGATAACGGACATGCGAATGACATAATGACATGAAATTTTCTGATACAAATGTATGCCAAATGAGTGATTTGTTGTTTGCAGAATGAATATTTGATCAAATTAATGGTCGAAACATATTGATATAGAAAATTATGCTAGGTGCTTATTCAACTGACTGAGAGGAAGAAGAGCAAGCTTTACTGCTGTTTCGGGTTCTGTAGAAGGTATATCATCTAATAAATTTACCATACTACACTTCTAACAAGCTTTCAAGTGGAGCAGGCTTTGCTGCTGGGGCATGAATCCATGTTTATATGATAAGCAGTGGGTAAGAATCAAATGTTGCTTTAGAATCAGTGCTTTTCAAATTCTGGATGTGAGAATAGTGTTGAGGTAGTATTTAGGCATATGCATGTGAGGAATGTGCCATCTCTGAATACCATGATTGCAATATGTGCACAGAATGAGTAGAATCAGAATGCTCTTATCTTTTTCCAATAATGGTAAAGAAATGTGCTAACCCAGACATTGTTACCTCCATCATAGCTTGAGTTCATGGGCAAATCTGATAAAAATCTTTTGCACGACAAGAAATTGCATGTCTTGATTATCCAAGTTGCCTTTATTATCAGAGTTGTTTGATGGTGATAGTCTTTCATTTTATCTGCCATTTCTCAAGTTACGATGCTCTTATGTTATTTTTTGTCTTTGCTACAATTTTGTGCCTAAATATACCTTCCTTACACTTTGCTTACAGGAGGATGCAATGCAATGAAATTTTTTGGATCGATAATGCTTCGTCTCATTTCCTGAAAGGTTATAGTTTTTATTATTTTGTTTCTTCTTAGAACGAGAATTTACTTCTTTTTATGTGCTTTTATCATTGGAATTGTTTTTAGAGTCCTTGAAACAGAACCATTTCCAAGGACATTATACCTTCTAAGTGTGCTGATTCCGAGGATATAATGCGTATCTATCTGCTTCAATTTTATTTAGCTTCACAAAAAGTCCCAAAGAGGAAATCGTTCTCAGCGTATCTGAACCAGCAGCAACGTTTATACAATTGGACCTATATATTTTGTACATTCTATACATGAGATGATTCACCAGCAGCCATGTAAGTATTTTAACTTTAGCTTCTATTTTCACATACGGATGCTTTTTAGTTTTTTTTTTTTTTTTTTTGTAGTCAAGATATTTATATTTTATTAAATAATAAAACAGGGTACATGACCTTATTAAAGGCTCCACAATAGGCCAGATAAGCACAATTTAAACAATGGTCACCAAATAGGAAGAAGTATCACCCACATTTCCAAAAATCAGAGTCTAAAAGCCTGATATAGACCTTCCAACCTGAACAAAGATTGAACCAATGTGTGAACCGCAGCTGCAACCATTTGAAGCTCACCCCCATAAGATGCAAGCAATTGAGGGGCAGATGAGGCAATTATCCTTCCGCGCATTAACTTGGCACACGGAATCCATCCTGTGACATTGTACTAGAGAAGATCATATCCTGTTCCAATCATGTACTAAAAGGACTCAATGCTCCATCTTCAAAATACTGCAGAAGATCATCTTTGGCCTTCCCACAAGGTGGTCCAATTGCTCACCGAATGCCCCTACTACTACTAGCATAGGCCTTGGTGAAAGTGCTCAACTTCCTTAAAGATGCACAAGTCAAGTTCCCGGGACCCTTGAAGCACAACTTCGATAAGTCAGCAGCAGTAAAGAAGCATTGGTCTCCCGCCCAATGTTCCTTAATTTGATCCATTTTTCACTATTCACGGATTGTACAGTACTATAGCAGTCCATAGAACCTGATTTCCCCTTGCTGGGAAAGGGGGAGGATGACATCAACAAGTGCAAGGTGTGCAGAACAGAGTGTTATGGAAGAATAAGGTGCTGCCAAATAAGCCATCCATCAGACCACGAAGATGAACACTGCCCACTAGATCTGCAGCTCCAGAGGCCCTGTCAATCTTGCAGCCCACGGACGTCCTAGGTCACACTATTAGTCCTCCCTTCACATCCTGGATGCAGGGACATAACACTGGAGATGTCCTATGACTTTGTAGACATTGTCAAGCAAGCAACACAGAAGTTTTGAATCTTTATCATACCCTCAATATAAACTGAACATCGGCCAGAACAGGGCCTGAATCTGCAGGGAGTGCAGTCTCAAAACCGCAGGGAATGCGGCCTTCAAGATCGCGATGGTGAGTGCATCCACAGGCGACCATTGACCCTTCTCATCTTAACAAAGATCACAAAACTGAAAAATCAAGCTCAATCAGCCTACACGAGCCCTAGCCATAGCCACAGTGACTGACTACTAGCTAAACTTAAGCCTATCACCTCAAAAACACATGGCAAGAACATCAGGCATACTGTTTACTGGTCGGGTTTGCTACATCAGAAAGAAGCTTTGAGAGCAGCGGCCATGCTTCAAAGGGACTTCCCGTTGCAACAAAAACCACTGAGGACAAGAACCAAAATACCTTCTGCTTGCAGCCGTGGTTTTGGGGAGATCGGCGGCGACATTTTTGCTCTTCTTCCAAAGAAAGATCGAGACCGTGTTTTAGGAACCCTATCCAGCGGTGCCGCCGCGCCAGCCCAAAAAGAACCCTAAGGCGCATCAGTCTTCCGCCTTCCTCTAATTCATTAGCTTCTTCTATATGCTTCATAAGAGTGAATATCTTGCTGAGCGTAGACGAAGGTTTGGTTCTAAGCTTAAAATGTAATTTAGTTTCAATTTATTCTCTGTTAGTACTTAGTTTTCTATCAACGTGTTGTATAAAAGGAAAGGGATACTTCCCTTTAGATTCCTTGCCCACTCCAAGGGATTTCAGACTTGAATGCCAAATCCTGTATAACAACATTCTGGAAGTGGTTGTTAGCTACTGAAATGCAGTAGTTTTTTGGTTTATAGATGTGATCTCCAAACACTATGACTATCTATAAAGCGTGGTATGCTGTGGAAGCATGAAAATACACAACAAAATGGTTACATGGCTTACCATAAAAGTTAGTCATAGGCAAGCTAGTCCTAGGACTGTGATTTCCTCATGAGTGTAAGGGAAAATCCTCCTTTAGCAACTGTGTAGCAACGTCTCAAAACCGTTGGGTTATTATCTTGGACCCATACCCTTTTTAGCACTGGAAAAAAAAGGAAATACCAGGGTTCAAATCCCTGGCTCCCCATTAAAGATTTGATATTTTAATATAAAAAACTGCATCAATTTGCTTGATAGACTTGTATATTCTTTTTACTAGAAAAATTTTATAGGATGGTTCAATCAACATTTTTTAATTTGTTAAAGAAACCAATACAACTTACATCTAGGAAAGGAATAACAGTTTAAATTTTATAGGATGGTTCAATGAACATTTTTTAATTTGTTAAAGAAACTAATACAACTTACATCTAGGAAAAGAATAACAGTTTGATGGAGACAATTTCTACTAATTGATGGAGAAACGCATTATGGTTGGCTTGTGTCGAAGTTGTTATGTTTACTAAACAACATTAATCCATGGCCAAAGTACACTATTGATTTGTCGCAATACAAGATAAATTAAAAATGCAAAACCTTTAGTATCTCAAGGGGGAAACCATTAGCATTTTATTATATTTTTGATAAAAAGTTAACGCATTTTATTATGTGAAACCACATTGGTTCAAATAGAATGATGTACACAATTTCATTGAAAAACCATTTTGAGTTTCACACAGAATTAAAGTCCAAACTAATGGTTTATGGTCTACATTACCAATTGAAGCACAATTTCATTATAATGGGAAAAATTTTAGTAAACTGGATTTTTTATTTTGGGGGTTGTATAGACCTTATGCAGGGGTTGTATACACGTGTACAGTACCCTGTATCATAGACCTTATGCAAGGGTTGTATACACCACCATGAAATATTTAGAAAACATATTTACTCGGTATCATACACCTTCTGCATGTGTTAGGTACATAGGTATGACACCCATGTATCATACATATATTTTTAAGATACATGAATAGAATAGAATAGAATAGAATAGAATAGAATAGAATAGAATAGAATAGAATAGAATAGAATAGAATAGAATAGAATAGAATAGAATAGAATAGAATAGAATAGTTATAGACCTTCTGCAGGTGTATGATACACGTGAGTAGTACACATGTATCATACATAAGTTTATAGCATACAAGCCTCAAACAGTCTTACATCCTTCTTTGGCAACTGAATAAATGCACCTACTGCTTCACCAATGTTATCTGCACCCCAGCATATGATTGGAAGTTCAATAGATGGCACCACAGATTTCGTGATCTCTGTTGCTACATTCAATGGATCAACATCCTTGCCATGAAGGGTGGCTCTCTTTACCCCAAATGGCATGTATAATTGCCCTCGTTTGGCTCCCCAAATGGCTCCATGGGGGTGCCCCAGGGTATGCACCGCCCACCTCCCCTCCCCCCTCCTCCCCCAACCCCCCATTTGGGGGTATATCTACTCCCCTAGCAACCAAACCGAAATGGGGGTATACACGCCCCCAACACCACCCCCAAATGGCCATTTGGGGGGTATACCCCCTTAAAAAAAAAAAAAAAAAAAAAAAAAAAAAAAAAAAAAAAAAAAAAAAAGGGATGCAAATGAGCCATGGCCATTTATGGCGCATTTGCATCCTCAAGGTGCCATGTGGGGGTATACCGCCCCCATGGCACCCCAAATGGCACCATTTGAGGGGTATACACGCCCCCCTCTTGCACCCTCCAAATGGCGCCATGGAGCCATTTGAGGGCTCCAAATTGCACCCCAAATGGCTCCATAGTGCCATTTGGGGGGTATACCTACCCCTCTGGCATCCTCCAAATGGCGTCATTGGTATACTGCCTTCGGCACCCCCCAAATGGCGCCATTTGGGTGGTATACCTGCCCCCGGCACCCCCCAAATGGCGCCATGAAGCCATTTGAGGGCTCCAAATGGCGCCCCAAATGGATCCATTTGGATGTATACATGTGATGAATGGCTCTAACAAAAAGACGATGCATATAGAAAGACTTACCTGGGTATGGTGGTCACCATTTTGGTGAAAAAACTATCGACGACTGGAGTATATGGATCTTGTAAGAATATTGCAGCGCCTCAAAAAGAAGCGCCCACAAAACCACAGGCAAAACAAACTAATGTTACACGAAAATAAATGACGCAAGAAGAAGCCTAGAAGTGCCGATCGGTATGGAACCATCGAAGACCCTGCATCCGCCTATAGAAGGATCTATACAAGCGCCTAAAGAAATGATATGTCGAGCAGCAACAACAAATTTGGGATTTCAAATTTTGAATTTCAAATTTGGGCGGGCGGAGGGGTTTCAAATTTGGGCGGGCATTTTTAAATTTACGCCCGCCTTCCACGAGCTTCGCCATACCCACCCGCCAGCGCCACCTACATTCCGCTTTGCTTCTGCCCCGCTTTTGCCGGCGCCGGCTACCAGCCTACCGGTGCGGCTTTGCTACTAGATGGGCCTATTGGACCTAAGCGCCCGGCTCTTCTGCGCTAGCGATGGCCTAAGCGCCGCCTACATCCAGCTTGCTTAAGCGCCGCCTACATCCCCACTTCCCGCCGCTGCGACCGCCCGGGCCAACTTCATTTGCCCGTGGCGCTTCAACGCTAGATGGCCCATTGGACCTAAGCGCCAGCGCCCGGCGCCTGCGGCTAGATGGCCTAATGCGGTGCAATGGCACGCTTAGCGCCTTTGTTTTCATCCTCTAGACACTAAAGATATCAAGAATCATGAAGGCAAGTCTCCAAGGCAAGGTAGGTCTTCTTTTACTTGATTTTTAGTTTTTTCCTAGTCAAATAGCACCAGTTTCTTGAATATATGTTTGCTTGATGCATATTGAGGATGCAAATGGCATGCATCCTTAGCATGATCTGCTTTATTAAATGCATGTTGAGGAATGCAAAAGGCGCCATGGCGCCATTTGCATTCACCACCATGCATTTGGTCCAGATGTTATATCAAATGCATGCTGTGGATGCCTCATCATGTTTTGGAAATGGCACCTTGAGGGTGCAAATGGCGCCATGGCGCCATTTGCACTCTCAATGTGCCATTTTCAACCATGCTGAGGATGCAAATGGCGTCCTTCGCATGCTTAAGAATGGCACCTTGAGGGTGGCGCCATTTGCACCCCAACACCCTTTTTTTTGGGGGGGAAATTTTTTTGGGTGCTGGGGGTGTAAATGGCACCATGTTGCATCCTCAAGGTGCAATTTCCAAGCATGCTGAGGATGCAAATGGCGCCATGGCGCATTTGCATTCACTAGCATGCAAAAAAAATATGTTGAGGATGCATTCACCAGCATGCATTTGGTCTGCTATAGCAAATGCACGTTCAGGTATGCCAGGAGATTTGCTGTGGAGTCACCTTCGTCCAGCTTGGTACCACTGAAGATTTTAGTCACGATGAGATTCAAAATGCGGCTTACAACTTTGACGAAGAGGCATTGAGTGGGGCAGGATTTGACATTCTTATGAATGTTGGCAAAGAAAAGCATGATCCTACTAATGGCAGTGATTCAATTCAGCAACAAATTTCGTAATTTAGCTTCATAAACAAATTTTCTTGATGTGTAAATTTGTCAATTTGAAGTTAATGATGCCCTTCTTCTGTAAAATAGGTAAAACTTGCTAACTTAAGTTGCGATTTTTTTTTTTGTTGTCCCCCGATATTAATGGCGTCAATAAATGGCACTTTAGATGCATTTTTTTTGCTAAATGGCGCCATAATTGCTCAAAAAATCGTCATAAAATGGATTAAAAAGGATTTTCATCCCTAATTGGAATCACGAAATTTCTCATTTTAATGAAATTGTGCTTATTGTACCATATATCTAACATAGCAAAAACACTATCTAATATAGCAAAAACACTATTCTGTGGCAAGGTCCTAGATAACACATATGTCGGCCAATGCTAGAATACGTGACAATGTTGACAATTGAGCAATCTGCAAGAAAGAACCTGCAATGGAAAGAATGCAAAGGAGAATGACCCGTTAGAAAGTTAGTAGCTTCAATCCTGGGCACTTGCCAAGTGAAAATATCAAAAATATAATAGCACTCGGAGGCTCCGGGGCCACACCGAGGAAGAAACAACAGCCGACCAACTAGAAACCGTCCGCAGAAAAAATCATCGCGGGAAAAACCATCTGATTAGTGCTGTCTCGGAGGCTACAGTGCCACGCCGAGGGGAAATAAATACAATAGCCGACCAATTGGGAACCATCCATAGAAAGATCATTGCGGGGAAAAAAGTTAGTAGCTTCAATCCTGGGCACTTGCCAAGTGAAAATATCAAAAATATAATAGCACTCGGAGGCTCCGGGGCCACACCGAGGAAGAAACAACAGCCGACCAACCAGGAACCGTCCGCAGAAAAAATCATCGCGGGAAAAACCATCTGATTAGTGCTGTCTCGGAGGCTACAAATTACACGCCGAGGGGAAATAAATACAATAGCCGACCAATTGGGAACCATCTATAGAAAGATCATTGCGGGGAGAAAAAAAAAATATCCGATTAGTCTTTGTCTCGGAGGCTACAATGCCACGCCGAGAAAAAATAAAGAAAAAGGAAATATGCACTGGAAAATAATCTAAAAGAGAAAACACGGAGGAATGTTGCACGGGGACTCGAAAAGAATAGAAAAATGGACAGAAAATACAAGTGGTCAGCTGACTGATAGAAAACGATAACAAAAATGGAGCAAGTTTACAAGTGGAAGGTCAACAATCGGACATGATCGAACGCAGACAACCCATCTGGGGAGGAGGGTAAGGAAACCGATAGGACGTGAAGAGAAGAAGAAAACTATAAAAAAAGTAGCTCAAGAGAACGCCGATGAGGACGAAGCAGAAGAAACACGTATATAAAGGAAACGAAATGGGCTCAAAATAGCAGATGACGTCCCTTGCCAAAGAATGGCGTTGCAATAGAACCTTGACATTCTGTGGCAAGGTCCTAGATAACACATATGTCGGCCGATAGAAGAGGAACAACTCCCAAAAAACTCAGCACAAAGACGAGATTAAAGTGAAAAGAGATAATGGAAACAAATCAAGAACATGTACAGAAAACAATGGGATAAGAGAACATGAATAGATACATGAGCCATCAAGGTCAAGCTGGCAAGAAAAAACGAGCAGCAACAGAACGGATGTGTTAATAGGGATAATGAAACAACAAGATAAAAGAGCCATGGGACAAACGAGGCAGAACGAGCAAGTAACGAGTTCTAGAGTACCTGGAGATGGCTCATCAAAAGAAAACGAGCAATTAAGGCAACCAGAGTACAAAGAAGGAAGACGAAACCAAGAAAAAAGGGGAGATAAAGAAAAGACAGAGAGAATGGAACAATGACGAAGGAGAATGAGCAAGTAATGCCAGAATCCACACAGTGGAATGCATAAAATGAAGGAGGACACAATGGAACCATGCCTTAAGATATGGAAAAGGAATATAAAAATGAAAGATACAATGAAATAATGAGGGGAAGGGACTTATGGAACACCAGCAGAAAGAGCCACGAACATGATAACATCAACAAAGTAATGATCTCAAGTGACTAATATATCCGTAAATACTACATTAACAAAGAGATTATAAAACCCAACTATCCTAACAAGCAATAGAAAAAAGAACACGAAGACAAATAAACCAAAGAAGGAACCAATGCAACTAATGTCACTAGAGTTAATCAGACCAGCAAGTTAAAGGAACTTAAATAAGGGAACAATGCAAACACAACCAAATAGAGAAATGATATCAAATGGAGCTACTGAGATAATGAGAAGAGTATAGCAAACAGATTACACGGAATCCATAATGAAGCACGTAGAACCTAATAGACAAGATTGAAATTTGGTATAAAGAAAGGGAGAAACGAGTCTACAAAGATCACTACAACAAAATGAAATAAAATGCACAAATGAAGCTGATGGGACGCATGGAGCAAGTGGAACGAATCTACAAACTGGAGTAAAAAGGGGAGACAAAGGAGACCCCAAATGACCAAAACCACCTAGAAACAAACGAATCTATTGACAAACTAGAACAAATGGAGATAAGGGCATAAAGTACTAGGAAAAAAGAAAATCATGGAAAAAAGATGAGCAAACGAGGCTAAAGGACACAGAGATAATGAAGCAATGGCAAATGGATGGACTAGAATATCAAAACAAGTCCAAAGGAATACCGAAAGACTAAATAATGATATCAAACAAAGAAACGGAACCTAGAGCAGAAGGACAATCGTGATAAATCAGACCAAGCATAGAAAAGTTATGCAAACGACACTGAGTGAAACAACTAGAACAAATAAAAGGAGCTAGCAAGTAAATGGCACATAGGGATCACATATCTATGTGAAGCAAAAGTTAATCTGAAGCACGGTCTAAAAGAATTACTGGAGTTAACGCACACACAAAGGATCAAAAGATCTTAAGGATAAGGAAGAAAGCCACAGGGACAATAGGTTGATGAAGACAATGGCGTGAACAAGAACTTACCAAGCAAAAAGACGAAACTAGAACCTATATGGCCAACTAGACTAATTGCACAATTGGCACCGAGATGAGAAAGCTATTTGCCAAAGGTAACATCAAATGGCCATACAGAGGTACAAGGATTGGAAACAAACCAAGAATAAAATACATGATATTCTAAACGTGGATCAAAAGATCAAAAGAAAATGAATGAGTTATAATGCTAAGAAAGGATATAGAAACGAAAAATGTATCAAAATAAAATCAGATATACACGTGCAAGCCTAAAGCACATCAATAAGGCATGCAATACAAGCATTATCGACCCAATGCATATGACCAAAATATGCATTCAACCGTATATGAGGCTAACCGAGTCGAGAAAGCAACGACCACAACATAAAGGTGATAAGAACAACAACTACTATAGGCAAAGTCAACAAGATGCACCCGACTTATAAGGCTAGCAATAATATGTGCCAGATGAAATACAACTATAACTTTATAAGATGCCACATGCTGCAAATCAAAAGGGAGCACCAGGGCCAACAGAAGCGGCAAAATATGAAGTACAGCCAACCTATTGAGCAAACAGGGAGACAAGACAATCGTATCGCAAGACCAAATCAATCATCCAAAACATAGTTACACAGAAGCTAAAGTAATATGGAGGAAACAATACCCAAGTGATGATCCTAAACGATCTGGAAATATAAAAACTGCTGACGAATAGAACAGTGGACAGATGGGCACAAGGTGCTCGGTAAAAATGAAAGTAACGAAAATAATGAGCAAACGAGGCTAAAAGACAAACAGAGACAAAAGAAGGAATGACAAGCGGTAGACCAAAATAACAAAAACAAGCTCACAAAAATGCGAAAAAACGAGAATAACGACATCAAACAACAAAGTGGAGTAACTTAGAGCAAAGGACAACTGTCATAAAAAAGACTAAGCATAGTAATGGGATGCAAAAGGTACCGAATGGAACAACTAGAACAAAGGTACAAATGGAGCTAGAGGGATCAACATGGTACAAATGGCACAAAAGGACATCATCACTATAAGAGGCAAAGTCGATCCGAAGCAAAGGACTAAATGAATTACTAGGGTCCTCGCATACAAAGAGGGCAAAACCATAAGCAACTATCAGAGGAGCAACTATAAGCAAACCAATGGAACAACGGTTTAACAAAGTCGTCTGGAAAAGGAACTCACCAAACAAAAAAACCGAAATAGACCTATATGACCGACTTGACAAGTTTCACAATTGGCACTAAGACGAGCAAGCTAAGAAAGGAACAAACATAAAAGGAGTATTAGAAATAGAGGAGCACCACAAAATACAAGATCCATCAAAATCACACAAAGTTTTCCAAGAAGCTACCATGCAGAAGAAAGATGCAAAGAAAGAACAAAAAGGATGCAATGAAGAGGGGCTCAAAAAACAGGGAACATTGAAGGCAAGGAGAGTAATGGAATGGAGGATGAAAATATAAAGACCAAGGGGGTTGGAGGATAAAATATAGAACGACAAAAGCAATGATGAGAAAGCAAAGGCTAGAATGGGCAACTGGGTCAACTCAGACAGGATGCCCACATCGAACACATGAAAGAATTGAAACCCCTAAGCTAAAAGATAATGCGGAAAGAAAAAAGGTTGGAGGAAATGATGTGATGAAGACAGATAAAATGACAATATCATAACCATAAACTGCATAAAAGGCTAACCGACTCGAGAAAGCAACCGGTACAATTTAAAGGTGATAAGAACAATAATTACTAATAATGAAAATCAACGAGTTGCACTTGAGATGTAATAATAAGTGCTAGATGAAATATGGCTATAACTTTCTAAGATGCCAAATAATGCATATCGAATGAAAGCACTAGGGCCAACAAAAACAGTTGAATAAGAAGTACAATCAACCTACTAAGGAAAGATGAGCAAAGAAGGAGATAAGACAATCATACCGTTAGACCAATCAACCAACTAAATCAGAGTAACACACAAAGGAGAGAGTACCCAAGTGACGATCCTGTAACGCATCCGAAAATATAGAAAACTACTGACAAATGGAACAACATACCTAAAAGTACAAGGTACTTGGAAAAACAAAAATAAAGAAATTAAAAGAGCAAACAAGCTAAAGAATAAACTGAAACAAATGAAGGAGCAAAAGGATTGATCCAACGAAACAAGTTCATATCAATAAGCATGATACCAACGTCGAGCAACAACGGGGAAACATCTAGAGCAAAGGACAACATGAAAAGACCAAGCAAAGTAATGGAATGCACAACAAGCAAAGTGAAACAACTAGAACCACACGAAAAAGGTGAATAAATGAGAACTAACTCAAGGTCATGTAAGCAATGTGATGCACCGTATTGACACAAGATGATGCCAATTACAAGACTAACACCAAAAACAACCACCCCACAAAGATGGTGACCTTCAATAATCCGAAAATGTGGAATCCAAGAAAAATGGATGGTCAACAAAAAGGAGAGTAACATGGAAACAACCAGACGCACGAAGATGAGAATAAGAATGTGTAATTAGCCTGTTAGAAAAAGCTTCAAATGGCACCATATCAACAAGCCCAGACCGTGAGCTAAAATGATGAAACACACAAAGGAAATGATATCACCAACCTTGGCCATTAAGCTAGACAAAGCACATAATTTAAGGAAATAAAATGACGAAGTGACAAATACATTTAAGATATGCACCATATGAGTTGTGACAAACAAAAAACTGGAATTACAAAGATGGGATGACATAGGACTAATGATGTATGCACCATAGCATATGAACAAATCCACCCAAGTCCAGAGGTACCAACATAAACACAAATTCTAAGAGATGTTTCTATGTATATAAGCATACACATATCTAGAGTCTGGGAACATTCAAACCTTCTATGCATATAAACTTAAACCAGGCCAAATTCAGAACTATTCGATACGAAGGTCGACACCTTCACTACACCGCAAGTCGAAGAACCATCAGCCTTGGTCACCGGACTCAACCGCAACTTTTGGAATTTCTTAAACAAATACTGTTAGTAGGTTTGTGCGAAGATCAATAAGAACCTAGTCCCAACACGATCCGGATGACGGGCTTGACACCAAAAATGTAGCAAAGCACTATGCACCACATCCACTGCATTGATAACAAATTGGCATCACCTGCCTACAAAGTCTTGGAAATAATGCATAAACAGCTTGTATTGAATATGGGAAACTAAAGCATCTCTGCAAAAAAAGATAGATGGAAAGATCAAATTACGAAAGCATAGAATAAAGGAAGCTTGAAAATCTGCTACAAGCAAGATGAAGGGCCTTCATTTGTATCCCTTTTGTACATCCTCTATAGTATTAGAATGCTATCTTAGATTTGAGCTTAACATCACAGCTTCAGAAGACTCGGAATAATAGAAGAGAAGGTGTCACTTAACCATGACCAATTCTAGCTAATACAACAAACATCGGCAAACATTGGCCAACAGGGAATGTCCCAAGCATATGGGCTGCAAACAGGGTTAGGGTCCATAATTCTGTAGTCTGTGCGGCTTACGTAAAAACTGAGATTTACAGAATGGAGTTCAAAGGAGGATCATATATCGGTTGGGTACAGATAATGAAACTTAAGCAAGAACAGACTTACCTCATGCAAAGAACCCTACATCATGAATGCTTTCCTGATCTGCAAAAAACCAGCTTGAATCTGACCAAATAGGAGTCCCATCCGGCATCAATCCAGTTGTTCTGAGCTCATCAAACTGCCAAGAACGCAGTAAATCAATGAAACAACCAAGCAATCAGAGTTCTGGCATCGTGGCCATACACTCTAAAATCCGAAATCGTGAAAAAAGGCACAGTTAAGCAATCAGGGTTACGGCATCCTAAAAATCAGAGAGAACCAGGCCCTAATCGTGAAAAAAGTAGAGCCAAGAAAAATATGGAAGATTATAGTAACTTATCTGTAAAAAATCACTTATGGAGTGAAGCTGCAAACCAACCACGGCCGACTGCAGATCCAGGCCCATGTTTTTGAAGACAATATTCGTCTATTGGGCCAGCGCCATCGATAACCAACAAAGGGGTTGTAATAAAAATGAGAAGGCATCCAATGCAACCCATTTAGTGGTTCGCTCAATCGGCCCATCTATCGTTCTGAGCGCTAGGACATAACACGCCGAACAGAAATGCTCAGAGACAAAAACCCCATAGGAAAAGAACCGGTCGGGCACCGTAGGAAGAAACTAGCAGAATCGTTTGAAGAAACTGATAGGACAGAAGAGAAGAAGAAAACTATCAAAAAAGTAGCTCAAGAGAACGCCGATGAGACGAAGCAGAAGAAACACGTATATAAAGGAAAAGAAATGGGCTCAAAATAGCAGATGACGTCCCTTGCCAAAGGTGGTTCTATTGCGTTGCAATAGAACCTTGACATTAAAAAGCAATTGAATAAACTATTATAATGGACTGTGCTAACAAACTAGAACTATAAACTATACCACACTATGTAACTAGTAATAGTTATTCAACATATTAACCCACAAAGTAATATCAATTTATAAAGATGGTTTTATGTAAAAACTGTTACGATAAACTAGTAATGAATTTTTTTTGGAGGTCTTGTGCAATACAATTGTCTACATGATATTTGGTCTGATTGGTGATCTGCAAATTGCTCCCTGATTGCCATTCTTTCTTTTTCTATTCCAGTCGACGCAAGTATATCCTTTAGTTGAATGCAAGTGTTGCACTTTGAGAATGGCATTTGTTGCAAGACACACACGTCTGAGAAGTGAGTTTTCCATAACCTGCTGAAAGATGATTGAGAAAGAGGCCGACCTCCAGTAGCTTCTAGAATGGAGTTGACCTCTTTAAGGCACTCTTTCTGGATGTAATGCTGTGGCAATACCCTTTGGACCACTCGTACACCGTGCTCGTTCACCTTCGACTTATGAGGCATGGCATATATCTCACAAAGCTCTCGAAGACTGCAATGCCCCTCAAAGTGTTTGCTCTAGGTTTCAAAGTTAGTGCATTGCCATGCTGGAACAACCTGTGCCTTTTTCTGACATGCTCCCAATATCTGGAAAATGATGTCTTGCTCAGGCCAAGAATCCATTTTAATGCTCTCCTACATATCTTCAGCCCCTCAATTGATAAAGTAATATTCCTATTTCTTCATCACAGCAGAAATTTCTATACAAGGAGTAGATGAAATTAATCCTGTCTTTCTGAAGTTGCCCAATGTATTGGGACCTTATTTCCACAAGGTCATCCATACTATACTGAACTGTGCAATCTAGATTGCAACACTCTTGTCCCCTCATTGCTTCTAGGTTTTCTTTGGTTGCTGCCATACTTTCCATCCTTTGTAAATATCTCTCGCTTCTAGCTCTTTTGGGCACCTTTGGCTACCTTTTATGAAACCGGTAACACCTCTTCCTTGTAATCAAAGGATGATCATCCACCACCAAGTCTTCCATATCGGCTGGGTTGGGCCTTGGGGTATTTATTTCAGACGGGCCTTCTAGGTTCTCACCATTCTTGTGTGTAATATGTCTAATTGGCCATCTTAACTGAGTTTGAGACCCGAGGAACCCAGAGCAGACAATGCAATCACTGGAGCTCCCTTGGGATATGATTGTATCGACCTGGATAAGAAGTTTCCCAATGCCAACACCCAGATGATCATCTCCAAACTTTTGATCATTCACACTATCAGATGGATCCACTGCAGTTATGGTGCCCTCTGCAAAGACCGTCCAGCTGCATGGGTGCAACAATAAGCAATCCATCTTCCTCCATTGGAGTCTAGGGCAATGTTTCGTGTTTGGCTTGCTTGACTCGATTCTGCTTTCAAATTCTCCCTAAATGAAAGAAGACATTCAACATGGAACATTATAACCATGTAATCATCAACACTATAAAACAATAAACAATAACCATATAATCATATAACATTAAGCATACAAGAAATTTATCGAGGCGGCCAAGGCCGCCGCGAACATTTCTCTCCACCCAAATTACCCACATCAAGATTTTGTGAATTACTTACATGAAGATTTTGTAAATTAGCAATCAAAAACCTATACTGCTCAGTTGCAAAACCGTTGGCTTGAAGGGTTCATGATGCTAGACCCCATTGGTCCATTAGACACCTTATCCAAATTGGAAATCGTGGTTGCCAGATTTTCATTTTCATGGGATTTACCTGCTCCTTAGCCAACAACATCCTTAACTATACCATCACACCCCTTCGTGTGAATAGCAACGAAGTATAACTGGCTGAAAAATGGCATGGTGTTCTTGTGTTTTAAATTTTTTTTTCCTCACAATAAAGAGCATATGAATAATAAGGTTTTTTTTTTGTCAAACACAATGTAAAAATGAGGATCAGCAGAGTAATAACTGAGTGTGGTCTTTTATATGAACCAAATCCGGCACTTGGGCACCTTCTTCTGCCAATTCGGTCATTTGCTACTGAAGCACTGTTTCAGATGTCTTAAGACAAAGAAACCAAATGCCTCTCTGTTCATCACCAAAACTATCCACCGGATGAAAATTTTCCTTGAACCGCAAGCAATAGAAGCTGGATCCTAGCAGTTTCTACTAGCAATAGAAGCTGGATCCCAGCATTTTCTTCAGTTGTTTCTACTAGCAAATAAAATCAGTTTTGCAGATTGGTATAGGAAGTTCTAGATTTACATCGCAAGCTATGTTGTACTGTGCCAATTCGGTCATTTACTATTGAAGCACTGTTCCAGATGTCTTAAAACACAGAAACCAAATGTCTCTCTGTTCATCACGAAAGCTATCCACTTGATAAAAACTTGCTTTGAACCGCAAGCAATAGAAGCTGGATCCCATCAGTAAACAGACAGTTCTGATCTAGGGAAGGCCAGATTTAGGCCAGTAGCCATGGACATAGCCATGCAGAACTTCAAAACATGCCTATATGAGCAGGCAAGGCGCCGCTTGCCAAAGCTGGAGCTCGCAACCTCTGTTCCAAAATGATATGGTCGCAGAGCTTCGGGTGTCGCCATGGCTATGGTGTCAAAAGTAAAAATTAAAGGAATGTACCTGAGTAGCCTAAGGTTTGAACCAGTGAGCCGCTCTCCTGCTCTCAGCCGTAGACTTTGCTTGAAAAAAAAGCAACATTTTCACCTGACCAGTAGTTCTAGCATTATAGCCTTCATACGATTGACTGTGGCATAGTGCAAAAACCTTCCAATAAAACCCCAGTCTTGTCGAGTTAGGTACTAAATCACAGTTTTCGGTGCTGATTTGAAGATCAGAAGACCTCGGCTACAAAATTTCTCTAGGGTTACATAGTAATAAGAAGCTTGCTCACTAAATAGATGTCCGTCAATACTGCTACAATCATGATACCAAAATTTGATGCCAGAGTCTTTAGAAGTAGACTATTTTATGAGATCTGTGATGCTCTTATGGAATGAAAATAAAAAGAGAAGAGAGATGATCTATCAGGAAGCGGCTTACTATTCTATCTGCAACAAACTTTAACCTAAGCGCGAAATCTAGGCATGGGGATAGCAAGTCCGGCATCAGTGGCCATCTCAAATACTCCATATAGAACTTTGACATAATTGAAAAGAAAATAGTAAGACAGACCTTGATGTTTTGCACATAGCTCCAAAGGCCCGAAGGCAGGGCACACTCATGAAATCTATCATTGGAGCAGCCAAAAATGACGGAAGCGCGGCCATTTCCCCGCTGGCTGCAGATGAATTTGCTCAAAGCAAAGCTATGGTACACCTTTGTATACCGAACCTATGGCAGCCAGACCAAAATTTGAATGTCTATATGGAAGAACGTGGCAGTGAAGAAGCAATTAGGGCCAAAAGAAAAATTCAAAAGAAAAAAATTCCTCAGGCGTGGCACCCACAGCAAAATTAGGTAAAAACCGTTAGATTCACAAATTTGATGCAAATTGCCGGAAGCTGTGGCAGAGATAGTGGATCAATTAACAGAGGTCAAATCTACAAATAAATCCAATAAATCTACCCCAATAAATCTATGCTCATGGATTCGCGGCTCAATGGGTCGCTCAAATTTGATATCGCAGTGCCAATAATTTTGAATTCGTTGCCGGATCTAGTCGGAGACATCACTTAGGATCTGCAAACTTGAAGCGATTGTCGAATCTGTTGTTGTAATGCAAAATGTTCGAAGCTGCAACGCCAAATCTCTGCCGACATGGATCTGCTAAGCTTTCTTTGCGACACAATAAGAAATTTCATTGCGGCGGATTCCAAAAACAAATTCAAATACAGTTGATTGACGATGAGGAGAAAATAAGGATTTTTTTTAGGCGGACGGAAAAAATGAAACTGCTTTATATATGTTTAGATAACCATATCAACACATATATAATTTACATTCCAAAGATTCGATTCTTTTATTCTAACTTAATTTGATGACATGTAATTCTCTTTTTCCTAGGTACAAAATTTCGGTTCAGTTTTTAGGCAAAGATTTCAGCTGAATTTTTTATGTTCAAGAAGAAGTTATTACGAGCCGACGTACTTATTATTATATGCTGGCAATGTGTGCTTCACGTGTGATAGAGTTTGCCTAGACATATTAATTAAGATTTGTTGAGAATTCGTGGAAGACAATTCTGACACGTTTTGGATCTGAATAGACAACTATATTTGAAGCTTTGAATAGACGAGCAATCAATGAAGCAACCAATGATGGAAAAAAGATCCAGGGGTTAATTTAATAATGAGGCAAAGTATTTGTTTCTCATAGCTAACAAACAACAATAAAACCTAAGAGCCATGAACGCCCACGAAGTAGCATCTGCAAAAAAAAAAAACGAGCAAAATGGGGCCATTCTCCGTATTGCTGCAAGATGGAGAATAGGAAAGGCTCTATTAGGCTTAAGATAGGTAATATGGCTGCTTTTCCTGTCAAAGGTTCATGGCTAAAACAGAATCTCGGATGAAACTGATCACTGCATAACAAGTTGTAGACAATTGTAGACATATTGCAGAAGATGTGCCCTTCTTCCTTTGCAGCCCTGCAAGTATAATCCTGTATAACCCCTGTTTTTGGGTGATTATTTCATCGCAAAGGTCCAAGGTTTCTGCAAGCAATAGAAACATGTGGCCCAAAAGAATCTATTCGTTGTAGTCTGGCTTGCGAAATTCGATAGAATGTGCTCAAATTCATGGAGCATTCACAAACATTGATTCTAGGGAAAGGTCCTTATACACAAATATCAACATCCCAGAAGTGAAGTGAAGTGGTGTTCCATTGAGTTGAATGGAAAAATAGTATAATGACCCATGGGGAAACAAACTGATGAATCCCAAAATGAGTGAAGAGGGGAACAAAATGATGAACCCCAAATGGGTAAAATCAACAAACACAACCTTGGGTTAGACCACCCGATATATAAGATAATTGTGTACAATAAGTACAGGCCCCCACGTAGAACATCTAGATGGTCATTGCATTGTAATGCTCCCAAACCGCAACAACCGCAAAAATCGTCAAGCGCCACCCATCCAAGCAGCGGTGACTCAAATCTGCCCCGCTAAGAAACCGCTCCATGCGTCCCACCTGGCCACTTGTATAAAAAACAGCCCCATGCACATCAGAGAGCTCCAAACTACAAGACCAAACCACATGCGATTGTCAACTGTGTTAGGAGCCATCTACGGGCCAAGAGTAAGCAAGCTACAAAGTGGGACTAGAAACACAAGAGCACAATATCAAAATGGAAAAGATGATCCATGAAAAACCCCGAAAACCACGAGGCTACGCCGAGATAGGAAAATATAGGCTCGACCGGAAGCATATAAAAAGCAGCTTCATGCACATGAGTGAGCTCCAAACTGCAAGACCGAACCATATGCGACTATCAAATGTGTTAGAAGCCATCCACGGGTCAAGAGTCAGCAAACTATAAAGTCGGGATAGAAATACAAGAGCATAATATTGAAAATTGAAGAGATGATCCATAATGATCCTCGGAAGCCACGGGACTACGCCGATATAAGAAAAATATAGGCCCGACCCAGGGGGGCTTCCCCTTGGTGCTCTCGGAAGTGCCATGTGCTCTGTTGGGAAAAATGCTAAAGCCCATCGACCAACACTGAAAAAAGTAAAACCCATATAGGAGAGTAAGAGGGGGGGGAGAACTCAGGTACAACAACAAGATTCAGCTCGGGAGGAAACGCCGATGAGGAATGCAGAAGACACAAGGCTTTTATGGGAGAAAAGGCCAAAGAAAGCATGTGCTATAGGTGCTTGTGCCAAAGAAAGCTTGGATCCAAAAGCGTAGCCGGGCGCTAAAATCAAGTCCCTTTTCCTAGAATGATGGTTCTCTTCTATATAAGAAGAGAACCATTGCATTCTAGGGAAAGGTCCTTATACATAAATATCAACATCCGACACAAAGAGGAACCTCCCTCCAAACCCCCTCATACATTGAGACCACGAGATTGTAAGGCACACCGCTAGGAAAGTGTAACCCATCATGAGATGATTTGGGATGCCACCGCAAATAGAGGGGAAGGGGCGCAAGAAACCCTAAGACAACTGGACCGCATAAGGCAAAGAAGGCATGAAAATCGAACATAAACAAGATCAATGGCCACCACCAAAGCACATGAAATCAAATTGTAGAACCAACGTACCAACAAACTACAGAGAACACCTAACGACAAGACGCTGTGGAAGTAAGAACAAACATACCTAACTTATATTATTCATGCGTAATCGGACTCAAGTTTTAACTTTCATGAAGACAATGCAAACCCCATAATAAGAAAGACCAAAAATTATGCACCATGGAATGCATAAAAAGAGAAGACATCAAGACCGGACATAGTCAACAAGCTAACAAAGAGCACATGGAACTAAAATTCAAGAATCAACGTACCAGCAGTGAACTACACTGAATAGTATAATGACAAAACACTACAACAAACAAGGACTAAAACCTAAACATATACGCTACATGCATAACTAGTTCAAACAAACTTTCAAAAATAGAAACAACATAACCTATGGGAACAAGATGATAGGGACCCCGAGACACAAGAACAAAAAGGTTTCATAAGGTGACAGAACAATTATGCAATTGAGAACACCGATGGACGATGCCACAGAGTCAACGAGGATGGGATCAAGGCCAAGAAAAAGAATGGATGAAGAAAACTGAGTGCAACCTGACCATTTAAATGCAAGACAACGGACCACAAGAACCACTACAACATGCACGAATTTGCGAAGATGCAACCACATTTTGAAATTTAAAATGCAGGCCAAAAGGGAGAATGTCGCGGGAAAAAAGGAAACACCAACGACTCCTTTAGTTTGTAAGAGGTCAACACAGAAAAGGCATGACGACTGGACGAAGAACTACATCAAATCAAGGGGCAGACAAAGGAGGGAATCAAGACAAGAGCAAAGCAAAGATGTATCTCAAGGGATAAAATGGAAACAAGAGGAAAGGAACAACCATAGGGGGGAAAAAGACAAACAGGAGACCAGAATGAAATGGATAGAAAAAGGGATCGAGAATAGAGAAACAAAGCAAACGAGACAAAATGGCCGAGGACACAAAATGGAAATAACTAAAGGCCCGCAAAGGCACTAATGAGACACTAAGAAACTATGACAAAGAGCGAGTATAGGCCCTCATAAGGGCATCCATGAGAACCACTAAGAACATATGAGAATATTGGAGTTAAAGAACAAATAGAGCAACAACAAGAAATAGCAAGGACTAAAATTCATGAATGTATACCCACATGCATAACCGATCCAAACGAATTTTCAACATAGAAACACCGATAGGAATCTTGAGACTCAAGAAAATCTAGAGGACTGGACCAAAGAACCCATTATGGCGAGAGAAAGATGGAGAAAGATGGGTGCTATATGACATCGTCGGAAGAAGCAGAATTAAGAGAAGAACTTGGTGAACAACTTGCAAATTTGGTTGACGAGGGTAAACCGGGCACTGAGACCAACAAGAATAAAAAAGGCCAAGCAAGGTGGATGAAACAACTGGGGTCAACATAGTAAAACAACATAATGAATGGACACCACCAGGGCAAAAAGCACTATGATGAGTCAAGAGGCGAGCAAAGGAGGGAGTCAAGACAATAGAAGAGCAAAGACATTTCAAGAGATAAAATGAACAAATAAAGAGGAAAGGGACAAAATGCAAAATGAAAAAAGAAAGGAATGCGAGATTATAATGAAATAGATGGAATAAGGGATTAGGAATAGAGGAACAGAGCAAATTGGGACAAAGGAGCAGGCCACAACTGCAAATAAAGCCCTCGAAGGCATTCACGAGAAACTAAGAATCAATGATAAAAGAGAAGAGTATGGGCCCTCATAAGGGCATCCAAAAGAACAATTGAGAATATATGAGAAACAAGCATGCACTTATCTACCTATACATACACCTAGAAACAAAGCTCAAGAATCTTAGAGCAAAAAAGGGAAGCAAAACAAATGAAATGGATGGAGAAATGGGATAAAGAAAAGAGGCACTAGAAAACCATGAGCCAAATGATTCTAGCAAATACCACCAATTGTAAAACTCTTGCAAAACGACCAAATGTAAGCGACCACCACAAATGGTACCAATAGACCAACGACGGGGAAACATGAGATCCTAAGCAAAAAAGGACCACATCTAAGTATGGAAGCAAAGCGCATCAAAAAGACTAATTGTGGTAGAAAATAGAGACGTTATGCACCACAACCATGTCTACGAGATTTGAAAATGTCGAGAATAACCAAAAGAAACATGGCATGAACTAACATGAATCACCAACCCATGACGAATGCAGCTAAGGAAAAGTTCATGAGTAGAAAAAATGCCAGAATATCCAAATGGAGAAGGTTATATTCAAGATAGTGGAAATACCTGACTCGCCTGACAACTCGTGCTAAAGTCCTTAGGTCAAGTGCCAAAATATCAACAAAAGGGGGCAACCAGCATGTGTTGATTAAATACAGGATATAGTGAGGAATTGCCCAAAATGCAATGAAGCAACTAAATGCAAAACTGACTTGGCGTAAAAAAAGCAACATACAAAGTAGTTAGTCCCTTGTTGAACTCTGTGGACAAAGATTTGACAACGATCCCCATCAATGTCGACTAGAGATGGCACCACCCCTTCATAATGACAAGACGAGGAAAAATACCAAGAAGCCAGTCTGACATTGATCCCTCTAGTCGCCAAGTCAAAAAATGATTCTTATCAGCATCTACTCGAGATGCCATCCCCAACCGAACTATAGCTCGAAGCTTTTCCACATCAAGAACCCTGGAACTAAAAACCAATGAAGGCTGTAAACTCAACATTTGCAAAAAAGGAGGGAACCATACATGGTCAGGCCACCAAAGAAAAAACCATCAACTCTGACAAATATACTAATCTAAACAGCAACTGGCCCAAGGGGACCAAAACAAGATGGGGTTTCAAATCTTCAAATCTGAAAGAGAGAGCAAAAGGACATAAAATAGACCACCAAAGAGAGAAACTATCACTAGGACGAACCTACTAAATCAAACACGCCAATCACCACTAAAAACTAGAAGGGCTAGTCAATTTTTAAATGAAGGTAAGATAGGTGACAAGAAGATAGATAGGCCACCCAAGGAAACATAGCACCACGACAATTATACAAAGCTAAATGCAAACCGACCCAAGAAATGAACCAGACGACTCTGCAAAAATGAGCAATAACCCATAATTTATACATTTACAAACAAATACACGCAAGTAAGAAAGCCAAAAAAGGATATGACACGTAAGATGGTGAATCTAGACACGGAAAAAGAGAGACAATGAGGATGGACACCATAGATCGACCAACCCAAAAAAAACAAGAATATGAGAACTACCTAAAGATCGACATAAAGGACAAAACCCAATGCAGGCAAAAACTCCTAGGCGGCAATGCATCATATATCCAAGCAAACACAACCGACCAAACGAGCAAAAAAAATCAGAAACCAACCAAAAATACCATGCAAATAACCTAACACGACCCATGCAAGAACCAGACAACCAAGAAAGCCACGAAGCAAACAAGGATTGACTCTAGACTCCAAGCTCAAGCACATCCAAGGCAACCAAGAAAAGACAACACAAACAAGAAAATGCTTTTGGGGGGGGGCCGGGGAGATAGGGCACAACGGACCCAAGCACAACAGACCCAAGCACAACCAACCGATGCACCAAGACCTTTGTGTTAGTAATGGCTAATAAGATTCACGAGGACTTCTTGTTATTAATATTTAATAATATCATGCACAAGGACCCCTGATTATAATGTTTATAACAAAAAGGTTTAACGTTGATAACAAAAATAAAAATAAAAGGGCACACTGGGCATCAAAACAACAAGGGAAAGAGGAGGCGTCGATTAGACGGACCAAACTCAACCTAGGCACAACCAACCTATGCACCAGGACCTTTTGTTATTAACGTCTAACAATATGCACCAAGACTTTTGGTTATTAATGTTTAATAATATTATGCACAAGGATCCCTTATTATAATGTTCATAACAAAAGGTTTAATGTTATAAAAAAGGGGCACAATTGATCTATGCATGGCGTCAAACAACAAGGGAAAGATGAGGCAAGGACTAGATGGACCAATCTCAACACAAAAACGATAAAAAAAAGAGGCAAGGACGAGAGTAATCAATCTCAACATAGAAACTATTGTAACCATCCTTTTAAGACCTCGTAATCATCCCTTGAACATCCTTTTAAAGACCTCGTAATTCATCCTTTTAAGACCTCGAACATAACCAACCCCCCATGCATCAACCTGGAAAGAAAACCTTATAAAGGCTAAGAACAAGACAAACAGAGCGAGAAAAAGCTTTTGCTATGATCCAACACTACACGCTGCTTTAACGATGTGAAATCCAGACAAACCACTTTGGAATTGGAACTAGAAACAAAAAACTTGCACATCTGAAATATAAGCATTTTAGAAGCAAGAACAAGACAAACAAGCAAGGCATATGATCCAGATACCATATGGTGCATGATGAGGCACGCAAGGCAATGTTTAGCTTTTGCATATGATCCAGATAACCATACGGTGCATGATGAGGCACGCAAGGCAATCTATAGCTTTTGGTGAGGCAAACATAGTAAAAACTTTCACAAATCTTACCCATTGCTTTCCTGAGGATGGTTACTCAAGATAGAAGATGTGAGGCCGCTTTGATGAGGTTTTGAACTCTAGCCTCTATGACAACAAACCACCTACTCAATAAAATGATTTTCTAACAATATGTAATCATAAAGTTCCAAAAGTCTATTTGAAACCGTGACTTCTTTATAACACTGGGCTTCTGCATAATATGAAGTCATGTAACAAAGAGGATGCTGCAATCTAAATTCAACATTCTAATTAGTATGAGTGTAAATTGACGTAAACTGATGAAGAAGACAAATAAGAATGTTCAGTCAGAAAGAGTGATAAACGTCTATCAAGCTGTGTGCAGGAAACAAATCCAGTGCCAACCTGCTTTAAACATAAGATTTATACATGGATAGAAACAAGGGTGTACATGGTACAGACGACCCCAACAGACCAACCAGAGGAATCAACAGGTGCCACGCCTAAACCCCCCAACAAACACCCTATGAGACATAGATCATAGTGGCAATTGTTCACACACATAGGCTTAATAAAATATACTATAAGAACAAAAGGGGCAAAACAATCAGAATAACAACATTAAATAAAGAGACAAGTGATGAGAGAATTAGATGTCTTGCAAAAATGCTAATGCAATGATATGATCATTTACATTCTAGTCACGTACTAAAGTACTTTCTTAGTTAAAACAAATATTAATGCGCATGCAAAAGTTCATGAGACCACCACATAACCTTGAAAAAACAAAAAACAAAAACCATACATTACAACCAAATAATCATAACAAAACCCCCCACATAACAAAAACCAAAAACCCTTGCAAAAACCCGTTAAAAACCTAGGAAAAGGAAATCAAGAAAAGAGGGAGGGGGGAATTGGGATAACGGGTCTGGGATAACGGGACCCGGGAACCCTGGACCACCTGATTTCGTCGGGATACTTCGACCCCGTATCCCCTGGCAAAAAGTGCAGGCCGGACTTGCGCAGATCCGGCGGCCGATTAGAGCTGCGGCGGTCCAAACATGGGAACTCGGCCGTGAAAAACTCGGATTTGGGCTGCAGGAAGATGAGAGGGGAAGGAAACGTGTTGTGAAGGAAGAAGGGTAAGAATCAAATAGCCAGATAAGAAGGAAAGGAGCGAAACAGCCGGAAACAGGTTTTGGGGCAAAAAGCATGACGAAAATCCCACCATACCAAAGCAATGAACAGTCGAACTGGAGCAGAAGGGCTCGAATCAGAAAGATAAATCAGGAGAAGGAACGAAGGGAAGAATCCCTGTGTCTCAAGTTTCAGATGTTGAAAGAGATCCTTGGGTAGGGTTGTTGCAATGCAGCTTTTGACCTTTCTGAATCAGGGTAAATGTCTTTTCTTCATCTTGTCCTTTATGAAATTTGAATGCCAAGGATTGGTTTGAGTGTAACAAATCAAGGCAGGTTGAGCAGGGCACATGGCAACAGACCTGTCACCTTTAAAAGTGATACCTGGCAATTTTGTTGAAAATATATAAATCATAGGCACTAACACCTCTGATCCCATTGATGTCCAAATCAATTCTTGCAGATACCTGGCTTCACCAAATAAGACGTCTCAATCATAAGTGTTTTCTATAGCATCACATCTTAGTAGATGCTTGCCTTGAGAAATAGTGCTTAATACATCTCATTAGTCAGAAACCACGCTCATGACTGAATACAATTTAGAAATTAACTAAAAAGATGCTCAATTGGTCAATCAGGTTCAATTCCTGACAAGCAAATAGCAGATGCTTGTGGAGACAAGTATCCTTCTGAAAAATGATCAAGTCCTTTGTTGTTGCTTTATGCAGGTCTGACATGGTTTTGTGTGAATTCAAGATGACAATCTTTAGCATTTCTATGGAGATGTTGCTGTTGTTTAATAGCCATAATTATGTAATCTTTCACCTATCCTTTGTCATTCAACTGTATTTAACCTAGTGCTATCATACTAAAAAGCAAATTTGATAGCAAACACAGTGAACACACTTGACCGAAGAAGAATTGAAAAGTTGTCACATAACAAGCAACCCTTTTGGACTCAAATGGTAGGCATCATAACCTATGCTACAATCCATCTTGCTTACGGTTGCACAAAAGGAATTTGCTAATTTGCTTAAATGCTTTTAGCTCTTACAAGAGCAGGTTGGTACAATTGAAATCCATCTATATGCACTCATTGTTGTCCCATAAAATACGCTACATAAAACCAAAGAAGAGGTCGAGAACACATCACAAAGTTACGAATAAAAGCTTTAAGGCAATCTACTCTGCAGAGACAAAGGAAAGACGGAAATGTACTTATTCAAAAGATCAAATAGAGATAGGAATCATTCATGGCCGATAGCCTCTGAAATATTTTTTCGGCTGTATATATGTGTCGCCTTGGTTCTTAGGTGTATATGGGCAAAAGATTAAAGTTTCAATCCATGGCATCTCCCAATTGGGCGAGCAATCTATGAGTCAGAATGCCTCGTTCTTATGATTCTAAGTAGGGCTTCACGTCGGCTACGGCAAAAAGATACTTTGTGCTCGTGCTTTACCTGCTTTGTCCGCTTCCGCTTGTCGCGCTTTTTTGTACCCCAATATCTAACTTACGCCCTATAACGAAATGTCATTGAAGAATATATATTTCAAGCGGCAAAGATATACAGACATTCAAGTAAGGACTATCTTTTCTTGTAGTTTGGAACTTGTCTAGCCTATCTGCACGTCTTTGGTTTGATATGAGGAATGTTCTTGTTTCAATCTTCTATCTGATGTATAACTTTTATTTTTGGTTGTCTAGGTTTTATTCTGATTGTTGCCATGCGCCACTACCAACAGACTTTGAGTTTGACGAAGGGCAGCAGTTTGCTAGGTTCTTGCATAGGTGAAGTCTAGAACTTATGAATGTTTGCTAAGATACAACAGCAATGCTTGGCTCGCATGAAGTCTGAAATCTAACTCAATGTTTTGAAGTTGAGTCTCCTATGTCATTTCAAATGTTATAGCAGCAAACTGTCCAAATAGACCATCTTCTAATCCTAATCATCCATTACCATTGCATTTTAAAATGATATTCTCAAAGGTTGCAATACCTTTTTAGGCCTGCCAAATGAGACATCTGTACTTTATTTTTTATTTTCTTTTATTCTCGTGTTTTAATAAAGTAGTAAATTCAAATTAATAGAATCGTGGTTAAATGCACTGAAATTGCAAAGCTTAGTATTTTGGTAAGATCACTATGGTGGCTAAGAACATGACAAGCAACTACCATGCATATTTTTACTCTAGTAAACCAACTATATATCGCATAACAATATCTTTTCTGCAACCAGATATGTTGACACTGATGTGTAACATGTGTTTCGGGGGTAAATTAACAGCACCCAGGCCTTAATCCCAGGGTCATCTATTGGTTTTCTTTCATGTAACTCTTGTGAAGGATGTTCAATGATTCTATCAGAACCATTTGGCATCAACAACAAAGTGAGCATGATCTGTGCAACAAGATCACCTATACAAAAAGTGATTAATACACAAGATATTACAAAAACTCCAGGATGCAGACCTCGAAAAGAAGACCTGGTTTCTCATGAAGAATATAATAGGGATTCAACAGCTCATGATTAACGCATTTCAGAAACCCACTTTTCTTCCAAACCCCTGCGGTCAACAAATAAGATGATTAAGAAAACAATTTTTGTAGACAAGAAGTCTTGTGTCTTTAATACCTAGTCAGAAAAAAAGTCATGATAGGAAACTTTTGATTGATTTTCGAAGATGAATCGTGATGTCTTCACTTTCGGATGGTAATGTTTTTCAAATGCTTTCTTATATCTTGTTGTTTGCTTTAACGCAAAAAACAGATCAAGCCCATTGTTAAAACATAGCATGGCTCGTGGGGCATATATGTTATAAAGAATGTAGAGAAGGGCCCATGGGGCCAGCAAAGGTTTAAATTTCCACCTATGGACAACAAAACTCATGCATGAGTAACACATGTTGTGCGCGAATGCAGAGAAGGTCCCATGAGGCCAACGAATGCTGATGTAAATGTTGGAAAGGCTGCACAATTGCGGGGCGAAAGTAAGGGGCATTCTCTTCACACTCGAATATTCATCTCCACACTAAGGAATAAAAAGGGATAGAGAATTTTGAATCCTTGGTGCATGATATGATCATAATTGGTGGGCAACCAAAGGTCTGATAGGAACACCATCAAAATATGAATGCACCAAGTTTAGAGCATATTTTTGAAGAAATATCTTAGAAATTTGAACTAAACAAACCATAAAGTACTGACTAAATAGAGCTAAGACTTCCTCAGCTTTCTATCGCCATTACAATGTCAACAGAATACACTTCATTTTCCTCAAATTCAACTTCTTCTACTCTCATTTCTGGGCTGACTGGGCTAACAATACTAAATATAACTTTATTTCCATCAATAATGAATTGTTTCATCTGATGATTCAGTATACACTCTGTAAATCTGTAATCAAAAGCAGCAGCAACATTTTGCAATGCTTTTGTTACATCTTTATTCTGCCTCAAACATTACACCATTGGTGAGAACAGAAAATAAGAACTCAGCATTAAAAGGTTCCCAAATTACAAAATGACAACTGAAAAGAAGCTATTTGATGTAGCTTTTGAAACCTCCTTATACTCATAACAACTTCCCATTCACTTACCAGGGGCAGGTAGTGGAGGTGGCTCAGTCTTATAAGTATTTGGGCATTGAGTTTTCTACTACCACACACTTTGGGATGTATCCATCGGTTTCTGGTCCGCAGCGGTGGAAAGCCACAGATGCAATGCAAAAACAAATACAAGGCGTAGCTGTAGATGCATGGGGTCACCAGCACACTTGTTCGGGGCCTTGGTTAAACCGGTCCTCCTCTATGGGGCAGAAGTGTGGGGGCCAGTGATATCCCTCACCACTTGGAACGATCTAGAGCAGGGCTGGAAGGCCTTCTTGGCGGCTGCACCGGCATATCGGGCTCGGTATGCTCGGTTAGTTGTGCCCCATCGCCTTGCATGAGCTATCGAGCACGGCCTCTGAGGGCTTGTTGGGATACCTCCGGGAGGTAATGGATACGCTGGACTTCGGTTATGCCCCCCGTCCGACATTAACCTCAAATTGCATTTGTGATTATGTATATAATCGTGGCAGTATGTCAAGATCCTTATTGCTACTAAGGTTTTCCCGAAAACCCTTCGGGCGGGGTTTTTAATCGGGTAATAATATCGCACGCTGCTCTCTTTGTACTTGGGTCCCATAGGCGGTTGGTCTCCGTGGACGATAAAATCATATTCTATTCTATTCTATTCTTATAATCATGATAGCAAGAGATATTGTAACTGAATAAATGCAAACGTATTGCATAACATATAACAAGGCCAAAGCTGCGACTGACCTTTCGTCTTGGTTTGATGCTTTCCCAGTAATGGGGCCTTCTTGAAGAACATGAATCGTGCAACTACCAAGAACAAATCCATCAATGTGGCAACCTAGATCACTACAAAACCAAACAAGCATCAACCGTTTTCTCAAATATAAAATGCAAGCAAAAAATGATGAATCAAACCCACATTTTACAACAACCTCATTTCCATGCAAAATCAGATCCAAGATTTCTTGACATTGGTTGTGACGTTCCAGGGGAATATACGCCATAAATACGTATATTCCTGGACCCGTCACTATACAAGCCTAAGCTCATAGTCTTGTATACCATGGATGGTGGCACTAGGGGGCATGACTAAGTTATTCACATAACTTAGCCAACCATAGGTTAAGCCCATTTTCCACGTGGCCTTAACCTATTGGGCACCCGCCACAAAGGACTCACCCTATTGGTGCCACGTGGTATCCTAGGGGGAACTAACTTATATTAGTGGGAACCCTAACCCTAGGCCTCTTTTCCAGCCCTAGCTCCCGTGAGACTCATCTACTCGCCAAAAACCCCGTTTGAACATCGTTCTTTGTGGCATAGATTGGTGCAAGCAGCCCCCTCGTGGAGTAGGCCCGTTCTTGAAGCAAGAGCAAAGATTACGTGAGTCGAAGACCATGGAGACGCCGGGATCCGGAGGGAGAGCCGGGGAGCAGGTATGTAGAGTAGTAGTTATGATAGTTCATCGGAACTAGCATTCCGATAAATGCTAGTATCTTGTATCTAGGGTAGAGCCATCCTAGAACCCGTATTCATCATCTTGAACCCAAATCAATGAACCCTAACCATTAGTTAGATTTGTATGATTAGGTTAAGATGTTCTTATGATTATTCTCATGATATGATGATTATGTGATGATGGTTGATCATGTTTGCTCCTCTTGAATTGGGAAGGGGGGTAGAGACCTAGGGCCATATGTAGTATGCTCCTAGAGTAGATTCCTTAGTTCCTATTAGATGCGGCCTGTGCATAGAAGCCCACCAGGCTATTGAGGCTATGATGCGACTCAGCACCACACAACGGGGCTAGAAACAATGTGGAGGGAGGATCCCCACGAAGGGGGGCCGGGGATCCCATAGTGGGCTAGGCCTATGGTCGGTCACTTCGTGAGGGCCGAGCATGGGTCCGACACCTCCTGGGGCAATGGTGCCGCCCTGCCTCTCGAGAGCTGCAAGTGTCGGCTTGGCTCTCGTTTTGGGGGGTTAAGTCGGGTACGAATCGTGTGTCGCCACGATTCTCTAGCCGCCCACGGAACTTCTAGACCCTGGGAAGGGGAGATGCAACCCTTCCTGCCTCGTCGGACCAGGGAGATGCAACCTGGAGTAGTCCCGATGGGTGATGCCATGGGATTGCGTATCCGGAAGGCTAGAGTCACGCCAGAGCCTGATTTAGCCCATCTGCAAAGTATGCACAGGAGGGGCGGATGGAGTGGTCAACCCTAGCCATTGTCTTATGCCAGCCCTCGCCGTTGCCATGACTCGGTCTGCTCTATCTTGAGGCCTAGCCGGTCAGTCATCCTCCTTACGAGTCTGAGCCTGGGTAGGAGCTCTCGTGTTTTACGGGTTATGATTATCATCTTTGCTCTTGTGGATATGTGATGGACTACCCTTCGAGGTAGTATTTGTATTGTTGATGCTAGTTCTGACGTGTTTATCGCTTCCGCTGTTATAGGAGCCCATAGGGGAAGGGCGCGCAAGACACCTTCGTGTCCCCTCCCCGCACTAGGGTCACCTTAGAGTGCGGGGTAGGCGAAGGGCTTTGTCGGCGGTTGTCGAGCGGACGGGGGATTTCCTCTTGAAAGTGTGGCCGGGCGCCGTATGTTTAGCAGGGAGCGTCACAATGGTATCAGAGCTATGTTCTTGGTTGACCAGGAACTAGCACTGACCATAACCATGAAAGTAGTCTAACAGGCCTATAGGGGTGTGAAATAAAAATTTCCACCATCGAACCCCGAAAATGAGGGAAAAAATTTTTCTCTTAGGTAGTGGGTCCGGAGTAAGGTTAAGTGTTAGACGAAGGAATGAATGAGTCCAATTCATCTTCTAGTAAATTTGGAGTGAAAATTATGCATCTGCACCAAATTTCACCTAAAATGGGTCGAAGAATCATGCCAATCGGAGACCCGAGTGAAAAATGGCGCAAATCCATAATTAGCACTTCAAACCATTAGAAAATTCGGAAAATTTAAGGTATAATACGAATTAATACAGGGTTAATACATACATTAATAATTAAAAATATGGTGTAATTAATAAGGGAGGCTAATAAATAGGGGTAATTATGGTGGGAGAATATTCCTAGGGACCCTCCTTTTTAAATATCTGACACATCATTCTCTCTCCAACCTTTCCCCCCCACCACCTCTCTCTTGCTCGCCTTTACGCCATCCATTTTCGAACCAGTAAGATATGGCTCGAACCAAAGCAAGCAAATGAGGAAGTATCACGACCGACCTACCCTCTCTATGGCGCAAGCGGCAGCAGGTCGGCACGTCAAGAAGGTTCCTGAGCACCTTCGACCGAAGCCGGGAGATGAGGAGTTGCCCTCCAGAAGCGGCCGGCTTAAACCTTCCACGACGAAGAGGACGACCTAGCCCCAAAGCAGACTCTTCATCGGCGGGTACCCAGAGAACCGGTGAGTCCCGCCACTTTGGGCCCTCGTCGGACACCGAGGTAGAAGAGCAGGTTGAGGAGCAGGTGGTGGACGCGCAGCAGCAGCAGCACCAAACTCAAGAGGCGGGCCCTTCTGCATCAAGAAGAAGGGCAAGGAGAAGGTTGCAAGAGTGGCCGAGGAGAAGGCTGCTAGGAAGAAGAGGGAGCGCCGGAGCCGAGGCAAAGCAGGAGAGAAGGACGAAGAGAAGAAACGACAAGCCTCGACGGACCGTCGTTATTGAAGAGCCTCGTGAAGAGGAGGAGGTACAGGAAGGAGGGGACGGTGAGGAGGAGGAGCAGAAGGACCCCGATGCGAGACCACCTTACCCCTGTGGCCCGAGCCATCGAAGGTGGTCAAAAAAAAGGTGGGGAGAACGGAATTCACGCCCCGCCAGGATCGTGAATTCATGCGCAAGATGAAGGTGTACCAAGAGTACCTCCATCGCTGGACGAGGTACAACGACCGGGCACCGGGCATGTGAAGTGCAGAGGGGCGCCGAGGGGGCAGTCAAGAAAACCAGCCTAAGCCACCCCCACCTAGACCGGAAAAACCCAAAAGGGTTCACCACGGGCCAAACAGTGTGCACGCCCGGGTGTTTAGGGAGATCAAGCACTTCCAAATGTGCACAAATCTCCTCATAAGGAAGGCGCCCTTCGAGCGTCTCCTTAGGGAAATCATGCAGGAGTTCCGGACCGATTATAGGGTTACCCCTCTAATGACCCGGGCCCTGCAAGAGGCCGCTGAAGCAGAGCTGGTGCAGCTCTTTGAGGAAGGGAATCTCTGTGCCATCCATGCTAAGAGAGTCACCCTTATGCCGAAGGACATTCACTTAGCACGTAGATTCGCAGAGAGAGGCCCTAGAGCCTCAATTTTGAAATTTTGTTGAGCAGTTAAGGTTTATTGTAATTGTGTTTTTCCCTATTAATATAAAAGTTGTTTTCCTTTGTAAATAGAAAAATTTTGGATGCTTGAAATCTAGGAAATTAAACCCAATTGTAGTAGAATTCTTTATAGCATACTTAGGAATACCCTAGAAATCATGACTATAACGGAATTCTGACAAAAAAATCATCAAAAAAGCAAAAAAATTGGGGCAACCGGGTGAGACCGCGCCAATGGCCTGGCGTCTCAAGGCCTTGGTAGCGTTTTCGATGGATTCACCCGGGTGCGCCAAAAATATGCTTTTAGGTGTCAGTTTTGTTCAAAATAAGTTGCTAGTTAGGTTAGAATTGATCCAATTAGCCATGTTAGCATCTTCAAACTCCCAAAAATGACCAAAAATGGCTCCAAAATAGGCCAACCGGGTGAGACCGCGCCAAACGCGTCTGCGTTCGCGACGCGGAGGCCATCCGCGCGGATTCACCCGGGTCAACCCATTTTTGACCCAAATTAGCCAAATTGGACCAAACAAACTGCCATGTAGTGTTTCTTGCTTTGTTTTGCTTAGGTTTGCACTTCATGGTAGCTCAGTTGGACACCCATAGCCATAGAACAAAGGCCTTTCTCATCTAGGTACCTTTTGCACGAATCCCGAGGCCAACCATAGTCTATAAAAAGGGGGCCTCATTTCCCATTTTCCCTTCAACAGAACTGCTCCCAGCGACTTAGGTGATTTTCTGATCCCTCACTGATCTTAGCAAGCCATTTTCTGCACCCTTCTTTGCTCAATGGCGCCCAGCAACTTTGAAAGATGGTACAATGCTGCAAGCCATATCCATCAGCTCCCTGCTGAGCAAGCCTTCTCTGTGTTTGACCACTTGTTTGATCTTCATGCAACTCTGTCTAGAACACCATACTACACAGATATCATGTGCCAATACGACCAACAGGTCCTACCTTGGGAAGTTAGATTACCTCCTAGGGGAGGGAATTGGGTTTCTCTTGAGACACTCACCCAAGCCTTAGGTCGAGAGATGGGAGGATCCAAAGGCAAGAAGCAGCTATGGGATAGGACTAGGACCATGCCCGATTACATGACCTGCAGACATAATAGGCATAGGTACCTTTCATCTCGCATGACCCTTGCCCTCTTCATGCACTATAAGTAAATCAACAAAGTAGGAGAACCTTCCGATTCAGCCCTTAGACTTAGCACCACTTGATACCGTAGGACCCGGGGATCAAATCCTCAACATAGATTCCTCCGTATGAATACCATGGCATGATCGCCGGGGCACCGGTCGCAGATCGGCGAAGACTACGAGCAGTTAGGGGAGCAAAACCCTAATGGGAGAGCAGGGAGGCAACAAGGATGCGAGAGATACATGTCAAGGCACGACGCGGCGACATCGGAAAGAGCACCCGAGCCACCGGTCGGCATCACGGCTCTGTGCCGATAGTCATCGACGGAGAGGAGTACATTTTAGCAAATGACACCCTCAACTTGTCATACTGCCAGGAACAGGGACTTCGAATCGACGAGCTTCTAGGCATGATAGCACATGGGAAAAGCACGGACCTCATCGACTATTCATACCGGAGATTCCAAGGGGAGCGGAGGAGAGACTCTTATCTTTGGGGAGACAATGTCAGACATAGCAGCCTATCAGCAGATAAGGGAGATCTATCGACAGCAGGAACCTATCATTTCAGAGGAGGAGTTCCAGCAGATACAGAGCACACTGTACAAGCCAGGGAGGGGCCCAAGCTCGCCAAGGCGAGCCGAGCCGAGAGCATGAGGGAAGGGTCCAAAGAAAGCATCAACTTGGACAATGCAACCAGCATGTGGAGAGACCATGAAGATCTTATGGCAGTAGATGCCTACGGCGGAGCGGCTCAAAGGAAGGGCACCGGATCGCGAGGCACGGGTAAAGGCACGGCACTCCGCTACTATCTTCCAGCCCTCAGCCAAGGGCAAATGGTGGTCTTCCACAAGGAGTTCAGCCCAAGGGGGGAAGAATCCGTGGCGCTCCTCATAGCACTCTCGGGCTTCGGGCAGCATTCGAAGATATACGCCTATGCGGACCACATCATCCTTTTCAAGAGGTCCGTCGCGCTTCATTGCCTCGACTTTGCGAGGGGACACCTCAGAGACGCATCTTTCAGTAGTAGCAGCAACGGCACTAGAACTCCCGGAACCGGAGATGACCCGAGCACTCGAAGGAGGATCGACAAGGAACATCTTGCGCAACCTCGGCAAAGGCCTCCGATTCAGGGATGTCAAGAACTTCTTTAAGCTTTCAGGGAGGCCACTGAATAGTTGTAAAATTTCCCTTTAAGTTTAATTGTGCTAAATGTTTTCTTGTACTCTATTGTGTTAGTATATATCTATCCTACCATGTAACTTTTATATATTTTATTATAAATGCAATGCTTCGCATGATTTCTATCTAAACATATATAAAGCATTCTCCTTTTTTCCGTCCGCCTAAAAAAAAAATTATTTTCTCCCCGTCGTCAATAAACTGCGTTTAATATTCTTTTTACATCCACCGCATGTGTTCTGAGTGAAATCGATTGTATCAGAGAAAAATCTACAGATCGCCCGCCTGCCTCAGCCAGATTTAATTCCAGCGCCAACGCCTGCTGGGCATACGAGCCTCCTGGGACCTCTCAGAGGCCCCAGACATGCTGTTTTGTGCTTCTCCCTAGATTGGATGCAATTTCTGGATCAAACTGTGCCCAAATCATTCTGAAGGCTTCAATGGATTTTGAGGGGGTCACAGATAGCATAGAGACAATCCGGCAGAAAAATGAAGCAAATACTTACGCATCATCAAGAAATTTGGCAGCCACCATGACGCTAGTGATTAGAAGCCTGTGCACATTGAGAGAAGTAATAGGTAAGGCCGGCTGCTGCTGAATGAAACGATCTATGCTAATAGTTGGTGCCCTCAAGCCATGGAAGATGGTCGGCTTTGAAGGATTCAGATTGCAACCGAAGCCTGTTTTTTCTCCTTGCCAACGCCCTTTCTAATGGGGATGATAAAAACAGAGAGAATGCGGCTTCTTACATGCCCTTGTGTCCAGCTCCAAAATACTATAAAGCCCAGATTTCGTGACCGCCTCGATGAAAACTCCATATCCAAGATCTCCGATCCGCTTGAATAAGCAAATGTTTCACCTCATTTTTTAGCTCAAGCTTGAGCCCAAGCAAAAATAGCCTAAGATCCCCTCCAAATGGCCTCGCCTCTGACCAATGCTTAAAAAAGCTTGCAAAACAAGACAATGCCGAGAACCCAAATGCTTAAGAGTATTGATGGCATGGATCGTTAAAGAATGGTGTTAATGCGCACCTAATCGTGATTAAAGAGCAGGTCTAATCCTGTCCAACAAAGATTTTCTATATGGCCATCTGCATCTCCAGCACACTATCCATGAAAATGAACCATAAGGGCCCTTCCTACCAACCAATTGTGATATTTGAGCCCCTACCATAGCCATATTGAAAATATACCAATGGTATATCTTCAAATAGCTGCACATCTTCCTTAATTAACATGCACTATTATGTTCCTAGTGAATTTCGATTAACATGCACTATTGTGTTCCTTGGTAATTAACCCTTTCCTCATGGCTTCATCATCTCAAATAATTTAAGCTGTAGCTAACCTGGCTTAATCTTCCCTTTCGCTTGCAGCACGACAACATATTCTCACCAACTGCGCTCCTCTTATCATCATACATGTGGTCTGATTGTATGTTGTGCCTTCTCTTCCCTTTCAAGTCAACTTAGGCAAGTTAATCGTGCTAAATTCCAGTTTGGAGTGTGGATACCATCCATATGAGAATGTTTCTTGGCGTGGACTCTTTTTCTAGGCATAGTGAGTTCATATCAAAATCGATAGGCCATTTAGCCAAGTTAATTATTGTTGAACATCTTTCCAGTGAGGAAAGTAACCATTTCCCAATTTCCTTGCCTTAGATGCTTCTCCAAAGAAATAAGTGGTGATCCATATCACAATTTTGAAAATGGATTGTAATGGATATGATTGAAGGCATTGCGTCAAGGTAAGTAGGTATGCCTTCCAACAGATGTTTTGCATCATCCTTATCAAATTGCCTCTAGAAAACTGTAGCATCCAGTAAATCTTACCTTGCCGTCATGTAATGGAAAGGGGTCAAGCGTTCTTGCCAGCCCACTGACATGTAGAATCCGGTTGAGCCTCAACATTGCTCCCAGATTCTACAGGTCAGAGGGGCTGGCAAGAATGCCATCTGCCTTTCTGTTCCACATCACATCGCATAAATTATTGTATAGGAATTGTATGTTTGCCAAATAATGGATATTTAACACGTCAATTATGTTTGATTCTATGATTGGTTGTCTTGCTATTTTAGTAACACCAAACAACTATCTATAGTTTAACATTGTGATGCTTGAGCCAAAATGAAGATTCTCTAGCAAGCCTTGCTTATGGTGTGTGAAGTCAATGGCTTGGTTCATCAAAATTAGAGGACAACTTTTGTAACTAATATAGGTGCAATGACTTCCAATGCAAAAGCTGCCATAGCTGCTCTGGCGGAAATTTAAACTAGACCCCAAATGTGGTTGCAAGGCTTATGGGTCTTGAAGATTTGCCTGGTAAATCTTGCCCTACTATCCGACGTCCGCTGTAGCCAGACCTGTGCTTGCCCCTCCATAGGCCTGTTACAATGAAAGAACTAAGCAAAATCCAGTATAAAGCCCGTTGCCTTACCATTTACTCCGATTTTGCATTGAATCCCTTAATGGGAGCCTCAATCGGACCAGATCGAGATAGAGAAACAGTAAAGTAGAGCAAATTGAAAACCCCGCACAATCTGTTCTTAAAAATAAGGAAAGAAGGGGTCAAAAGCTCTGTTTTCTTCCAGCACCGGAGCTCCATCTTGCAATCAAAAATGCGAAAGTGCAACATCACAGCAAGAGGATCCATAGTATGCCAATCTCGGTAAACTATAACTTAGAATGATGGACCTGCATGAAAAGCCTGCTTAATCGACATCAAGCATGTCATTTTTACAAATCTTAATGCTTTATCTGCTTGCAAAATCTTCCATTCTTCTGCAAATTAACTCCGGTGTGGCCGAATTAGCAGCCCTCCTGTGGCCGATCCTGCCTGGCAGCGAATCATGTTGCAGTAACCCAATTGTGGGGCGACGACGTCTTAGCCACAGCGGCCTAGAGTAGGTTGTGAAAATATCTTGAATGGATAAGATTCCTCCCCCTTTTTTCCCTATCTTCTTACCATCTTTACAATTTCTTCTAAATTTCGTCCAACTCTGGAAATAAATATCTCCAATTTAAATTCAGCCCTACATTTAAATTGTTTGAACTGGCATGCTGCTTAATGATCTCTTGATTATTATTAGATGCGTCAAATTCGTTGTGGAATTAGAGCTTGGGACTATTGCGACATGGCACGTTTCATCTCGTTAGCCATTGCCATAGCTAGTTGACTCTACACGCTGCTATCAACCAGCAAAATTGTTGAGAAGGATTAGAAGCAAAACCAAAGTAATTACACAATAGCTCTTGAAAGCTCTTGAGAGAACTCAAGCATAAATATTTCTCTTCGACATTCAATAATATTCTAACACTAACATCAATGAGTTGTATGTTGGAAAATTTTCACTAGGTTCATGTCATGACAAAGACATGACATGGTCAGATTACTTGGGTTCGAAGGTGACACCACATCGGGAAAGAGAAATGTTTGCGGCGGCCAACTAGGTTCATGTCATGACAAAGACATGGGCAGATTACTTGGGTTCGAAGGTGACACTAGGCTGGGAAAAAGAAGAAAGCTCAAGCGGCGGCCTTGGCCGCCGCGATAAATTTCTTGTATAACTAAAAATAATTCAATTGCAAGTAAGATTGATCAACATCTAATCCAAATAACATGTATTGATGATCAATCCTTGCAGCAAGGAACTCAGGTGCAGGATCCCAAGACCAGTACCGACAACACAATTGGGTGCCAAGGAACTTGTTTGGCAGAGACCAGGAAGACATTGAGCAAGACATGTCACCAGAGGCAATCAACGCAAGGCTGGTACAGATGAGGAACCAGATGCAAAACCTGATCCACTGGGCGACACCTCTGATGAATGCGCAGGAATATGGTCCTCTACCTCCACCTCCACCTTGTGCACCAGGTGGTGACGAAGTCCCCCAGCAGGAAGGGGAGGCTAACCAGGGGAACGTCAAGGATAAGAGAAGGAAAAGGAGAACCAGGAGCCCATCTTCATCTAGCTCCAGCACATCAGATAGTTCTTCCAGTGAGGACAGCTCTAGCTCCGACAGTCAGTCCGACACACCTAGAGCAAGAAAAAGGGCAAGAAAGATAGATGACTATCAGAAAAAGGTGGATAGTGCTATGAGCAACGTATGGAAGACAAGGAAGATGGGCCAGTTCTCAGGGAAGGACAGATCAGGCATGGAAGCTGAAGCATGGCTTGATGAAATGGAAGAATTTGGCAACTCCTACGGCATGAAAGTCAAGGATATAGGGAAAGTTGCTACTGGCTAACCTCATTGGTCGGCAAGGATCCGGTGGAAGGATATGCTAAATCCAACAAGGCGAGGAGGAACAATTGGTGCATTTAAGACTTTCGCAAGGCTTTTTCGCCAAGCACTATGTGCGGTGTAATCACCGTACTTACCGTGCGTCACGTGTATGGTACGTCACATAACGCGTCAAGATGCGGGGGTGGCGTCGTCGGCCCGATTTAACGCATCGAAAATGCGTTAAAATGTTGTTGTTCAAAAATGGCGTGACGACACGTGCGGTACCATAAAATACATTATGGTGCGTACTTTAACCAATTTTTTTTTTTTTTTTATTTATTTTTTTTTTGAAAAAAAAATCAAAAATACGAATGCCATTACCTATAAAATACGTACTATACCGTAAAAATGCGTCGCGACGCTGGCAAGACGTTAAACAATGAGATAAAATTTTTTTTTATTTTTTTTTTTTGTGAAAAAATCAAAAATACTGCATCAGTACCTATAAAGCACGTGATCAGACCAGAAGAAACGCACTGCACGCTGCAGCGTCGTTAAACAACGAGATAAAATTTTTTTAGCACACGGATACATTATGGTGCGTGCTTTAACCAATTTTTTATTTTTTTTTATTTTTTTTTTTTGTGAAAAAATCAAAAATACAATGCACCGTACCTATAAAGTACGTCTTTCACACGTAAAAAAATACGTCACCGAAATGACGTCACGTTAAACAACGACAGATAAAATTTTTTTTTTTTTTAATCATTGTTTGCACAAAATGCTTAAATGCGTCAGATGCGTCGACGCGATGCGTAAAGTACTTTAACTTCATCACGCTGCGACGTAAACAACACCGACTATGTGCCAAGATCGCACACTAGCGCCGCGAGATCAGCAGTTCTACTGGTTGAACCAGGGTAGCTTGTCAGTAGCAAAGTATACAGAGGAATTCATGCGGCTCAGGCTCCATGTTCCTGGAGTCTCGGAAAGGCAAGCGGTTGATACCTACATTGAGGGGTTGAACAGCAATATCAAGAGGCTTGTTAGAGCAATCAACCCAAGGTCAGTTGCAGAGGCCGAAGATAAAGCGATAAGTTTGGAGGAGGCACCAGCAACTCCAGCAGAAGAAAACGATCAACCGGGGGCAAGAGCTTCGAAGGCGATCGGGGGCAATATCAGGGTAAGCAATCAGCAGCTACACCATCAGGAGGCCAGCAGCAAGGTAAGGGTCAGAGTAAAGCCTTTGGGGACCGTAAGCCACAGAATGCATCAGGGGGCAGCGCTTTAAAGCGTCTTCTAGACAGTCTGCCGAAGGAGAAGAGACAGGAATGTATCGAGAAAAAGCTATGCTTGGTGCTTCCACCCGAGGGCACCCGAGCATGATTGTCCATTTCGTCATCACGGGCCTTGGCGAGAACTTGTGGATTGGGATTCCCCAACGTAGCCCGGACGAAAGGCGGCGACCAGCATGAGGCCCAAGATTTCATAGATGGTGAGTGCCACATATGTGCAAACATTAGGTCGGGTGATATTGAAAATCGGTCATTTGTCGCCAGCATTTGAGGGGATCATAGATAGTAATCCATATGTAGTCCTCATAGATACGAGGTAGCTCTCACAATTTTGCATCTCCTAGGTTGGCTGCCCTAATGAAGAACAAGGTATTGAAGTCTAAGCCAAGGCCGTGTAGCTATGGCAAAGCGCGCCATTCGCACACTAAGGGGAGAAGGATCATCTTTGACATAGACCTTAGTGGGATTAAGTGGCCGATGGGGGCTCGGATCTGAAGCCTACCAAAGAAGGCGTAGGTATAGAATGAGCACCCCAGAATTGATTGAGCTCAAGAAGCGGCTCGAGGAATTGCTTGAGCTTGGTTTTATTAGAGCAAGTGTGTCTCCTTTGAGACACCGATACTCTTTGTGAAGAAGAAAGATGGGAGCTTAAGAATGTGCATAGACTATCGCCCGACTCAACAAGCGACGATAAAGAATAAGTATGCATTACCAAAAGGCGAGATGATCTAATGGACCGGTTACAAGGAGCAAAGGTATTCTCTAAAATTGATTTGAGGTCGGTACCACCGGATAAGAATAAAAGAAGAGGATATCCATAAGACCACTTTTAGAGCTTGGTATGGTCATTTTGAGTTTCTGATAATGCCTTTTGGATTGTCGAATGCTCCGGCAACATTTATGCGCCTCATGAGCGACATCTTTGGGAATTCTTGGATGAGTTTGTTATTGTCTTCTTGACGACATTCTAATCTGACAAGTCCATTGAAGAGCATTGTCAAAGATCATCGAGGAAAGTGTTGGAAAAGTTGAGGCGTCATGGGTTGTATGGGAAGCTCTCCAAGTGCCACTTTGCAACAGGTAGAGTGGAATATTTGGGGCATGTGGTAACATCCGAGGGAATCTCTGAGATCCATCTAAGATTGAGGCAATAGTTGATTGGCCAGCTCAAGGAATGTGGCGAGTAAAGTAAGAAGCTTTTTCGGGTTGGCGGGATATTCTGAAAGTTCGTGAAGGACTTTGCTAAGTGGGCGTCCCCTTTGCCGGACCTCACCAAGGCCAAGAAGATTAAGGATTGGACTAGCCATTGGTTAGAAAGTCAAGCTTCCTTTGAGAGCTTAAGGAGGCCTTAACTTGCGCCGGTGCTTGTTCTCCCGGATCCAGAGTAAAGATAAGTTGATAGCAAGCGGATGCAAGCAAGATAGCAACGAGGCGGTCTTGATGGGGAAGGAAGGGTAGTCGCCCTCGACTCGAAGAAGATGAACCACGCCGAACAGCTACCCAACCCATGATCGGGGAGCTGCTAGCCATTGTCGCGTTAAGGATATGGAGGCATTATTTCTTTGGGGAGGAAGTTTCACTAGATCTGATCACGAGAGCCTTGATATCTTTTCACCCAGCCACTCCTCAACTTAAGGCAAAGGAGGTGGATGGAATTCCTCGAGGAGTATGATTTTGATATTATATATAAGCCCGGCAAGCTTAATGTTGTGGCGGATGCTCTCTCTAGGAGACCATTTGAGACAAGGACGCATTGTAATGTCGATTTCCACTCTTTCAGTGAGTTTGGCAAGAAGATTGAGGAGTCCTTGCCAGCGGATGTGGACTTCAAGGAGGTATGGGAAAGCCTCTCGAGGGAAGCGAGCGGATAAAAACGGGAAGCCTTCATGTATTATAAGAAGGAAGGCAACTGTTGTATCACAAGCATAAGTTGTGTGTGCCGAATCAGCAGAGGTAAGGAAGTTAATTCTTCATGACACACACAACAGCCCAATAGAGGGCATCGGGCTTCATGAAGACCTATTTCAAGATTAAAGTAGTTACTTCTGGCCGGGGAATGAAGAAGCTGGATAGCTGCATATATTGAATTACCCGGTTGTGTCGTGACCAAAGCGGAGCAACCCGGTTCAGTGCTTTAGAGCCATTGGGAGTGCCAAATCCGAAGTGGGGAGGTCATAAGCATGGATTTCATCACAGGACTCCTAGAACTCTTGAGGCAAGGGCGCATTGATGGTTGTCGTAGACAAGTTATCTAAGATGGCACATTTTGTGCCTTGCAAGACCTCTTGACACCGCATTAGATCTTTGCCAAGTTATTTGTAAGGGAGATTTTTAGACTCCATGGCATGCCTCGGGGAGATAATATCGATAGAGATTCTAAGTTTATGAGTGCCTTTTGGCGGGATCTCTTTAGCACCATTCGGACAAAGCTCTCCATGAGCCACGACATATCATCCCCAAGCGGATGGCGGCCGGAGGGGCGAATCGAATCATTGAAGACATGCGAAGCTATGTGTGGAATAAGCGGTCAAGTGGGATGAGTACATCCACTTGGTGGAATTCGCCTACTTGATTGCCAAGCGGGGAGTCATCTCGGATGTCTCCTTTCATAGTAAATTACGGGTACCCGGTGCCTAACCGGGATACACGGCACAATCGTGTCGAAGGTTGAAGTATCCCAGCCAGAAAGCGGCTGGTGGAAGAAGTAAGGGGTTACTTATTGGCGGCAGAAGCCGGTAGAAGAGTGTGCCCGACAAGCCGGGAGGACCGTAAGAGAGTTTAAAAGGTAGGCGATAGCGTCCCGGGTTGAAGATCAAGGTTAAGCAAGCTAAGCCGGTTGGGAGTTGCAAGAAGCTTGCCCCTAGGTGGGCTGGTCCGTTCAAGATTTTGGGAGAGTGGGCTCCCAAGCCTACAAGTTGGATCTTCCGGTCCATCTTAAGGTTCACAAGGTCTTCCACGTAAGTTTATTAAAAGGCACAATCCTAACCACGAGGAGGTCTTGGATACTCCAACTTTGTTGGAAATGGCGGAGGAGCAAGTAGAAATCGTGCCTGAATTACTTCTTGATAAGTCATTCAAGAAGACTAGGAGGTCTCAGTTCCTCCAATATTTGGTTAAGTGGAAAGCACTTGCAGTGGAAGACGCGACATGGGTATTGAAGCAAGATTTGGAGAAGCAATACCCCGAGTTTATGAAGGAGTTTGATGGGCTTAGTCGTCTCAGGCTTAGTCGACCCGACTTGCCAGTGGTTAGCTAGTATGCTTGTTAGTTAGCCTAGACCACGGCGCATGCATTCTAGTTAGTAGGGTGCATGTGTCGGAATCTTGGATCGTGTGGGCGATGATGGGATCGCCTTTAGGGCATTCTCTAGGCCCACGCAAAAGAGGTGCGCATGACCATTAGGGTCATGTGGTGAGAAAATGAGGCATGGTGGGCGATGATGAGACATCGATCGGATGATCTCTATGCAGCGATCGCGGGAATGCGCACTTTGGCCGTAGGAGGGTCATGGTGAAGGTTAAAGTGATCATCGCGATGATGGGATCGTGAGGCGTTCCTAAATTTGAAACCCTCGGGGCATGATGCCTTTGGGGTGTACTCGTCGAGGCGTCGTTAATGCGGTAACTTGAACATGGGCAATGATGGGAGCATCTTAAATGATCCTTAAGCTCAAATCCGAAAGGGCCATGATCTTGTGCAAGGTAGTAGGGCAACCTTGAGCCAGTAGTTCGGCTCAAGGAGGTAAGGGGGGTGGTCCCCTAAAACCACAAATTTATTAATTAAACTAACGTAATGTGTTCCTTGTGCGGGCAAGTAAAAGGGCATCAATAAGGGGCGCATTTACGAGAAGATAGGGGAGCCATAATTTAGAATATGAACCCTAATAACTCTTATAATAATATTTTGAATTATTGTAAGAAGTAACCTTGTTAAGGCTATATAATTTTGTATAAGTACAAATATAGCCTAAATTTTGACTCTAACTAATAAAAGTTGATCGTTAAATTAAATTAAAGTGTATGCTATGTTGTTTCTTTTTGGGCATAAGGTAGGTTCGTCACCTTGGCGCTTAATCTTTGAGAAATGACATTGTCCTAAGGGGAGAATGTGGCGTTCGAGGGGGAATATCGCCATAAATCATTATATTCACGGACCCGATCACTATACAAGCCTAAGCTCATAGTCTTGTATACCATGGATGGTGGCACTAGGGGCATGACTAAGTTATTCACATAACTTAGCCAACCATAGGTTAAGCCCATTTTCCACGTGGCCTTAACCTATTGGGCACCCGCCACACAAGACTCACCCTATTGGTGCCCGTGGGCATCCTAGGGGAACTAACTTATATTAGTGGGAACCCTAACCCTAGGCCTCTTTTCCAGCCCTAGCTCGGAGACTCATCTACTACTTCCCAAAACCCGTTTTGAACATCGCGTTGCTATGGCATAGATTGGTGCGGCACCCCAGTGGAGTAGGCTTGTTCTTGGAGCAAGAGCAGCATTACGTGAGTCGAAGACCATGGAGGCCTTGGGATCTGGAGGGAGAGCTTCGGGAGCAGGTATGTAGAGTAGTAGTTATGATAGTTCATCTGGAACTAGCATTCCAGATGTGCTAGTATCTTGTATCTAGGGTAGAGCCATCCTAGAACCCGTATTCATCATCTTGAACCCAAATCAATGAACCCTAACCATTAGTTAGATTTGTATGATTAGGTTAAGATGTTCTTATGATTATTCTCATGATATGATGATTATGTGATGATGGTTGATCATGTTTTGCTCCTCTTGAATTGGGAAGGGGGTAGAGACCTAGGGCCATATGTAGTATGCTCCTAGAGTAGATTCCTTAGTTCTATTAGATGCGGCTGTGCACTTAGAAGCCCACCAGGCTATTGAGGCTATGATGCGACTCAGCACCACAGCGGGGCTAGAAACAATGTGGAGGGAGGATCCCTGCCCGGCGGGGGGAGCGAGGGGGATCCCATAGTGGGCTAGGCCTATGGTCGGTCACCGTGAGGGCCGAGCATGGGTGGACACCTCCTGGGGCAATGGTGCCGCCGCCTCTCGAGAGCTGCAAGTGTCGGCTTGGCTCTCGTTTTGGGGGGGATTCGTGCACTAATCGTGTGTCGCCCGCGATTCTCTAGCCCACGGAACTTCTAGACCACAGGAAGGGGAGATGCAACCCTTCTGCCTCGTCGGACGAGGGAGATGCAACTGGAGTAGTCCCGATGGGTGATGCCATGGGATTGGCGTATCCAGGAAGGCTAGAGTCACGCCAGAGCCTGATTTAGCCCCATCCGCAAAGTATGCACAGGAGGGGCGGATGGAGTGGTCAACCCCTAGCCATTGTCTTATGCCCCTTGCCGTTGCCATGACTCGGTGCGCTCTATCTTGAGGCCTAGCCCGGCCAGTCATCCTCCTTACAGTGCGAGCCTGGGTAGGAGCTCTCGTGTTTTACGGGTTATGATTATCATCTTTGCTCTTGTGGATATGTGATGGACTACCCTTCGAGGTACTATTTGTATTGTTGATGCTAGTTCTGACGTGTTTATCGCCTTCATTGTTATAGGAGCCCATAGGGGAAGGGGGCAGAAGACACCTTTCGTGTCCCCTCCCCGCACTAGGGTCACCTTAGAGTGCGGGGTAGACGAAGGGCCTGTGCGGTTGTCGAGCCGGACGGGGGATTTCCTGCTGAGTGTACGGCCGGGCGCCGTATGTTTAGCAGGGAGCGTCACATTGGTGAAAAGTGGCACACTGTGTTGTTTAGAGACACACATGTGGGAGGAAGTGCAATGCTCTCTCATGGAAGAGTCACATGGAATTCTGAATTAGGCAGCGCAGCATGACAAGCTACACTGTGGCTGCAATTTGCCTTCGAGCTGCAAGCGAAGAAATCTGTTTGCTCTACATTGAACTGAAATACAACATGATTCAGAATGGCCATGCTGTGAATTCTGATAAATGCACGCGGGACAGCGATAAAATTAGCAGCGCTGCAAGATGCTTTGCAGCCAGTCACACTTATATGCCACCAGGGAATAAATTACTAATCGCATATTTCTTATTAGCCAGAATGACTTTAGCTAAACTTGCTCGATATTAATCCCAAAACTTTCTGTGGTTTAGCTAAACTCTACACATTTTTCCTCTCATACTTTCTAGCGTTTAGCTAAACTAACCCAAACATCATCCCAAACATTTCTATGGTATGGTCAACAGGAAATATTAAATCAAATTACTATACCCTTTTTCAATATATTCCACTTATTTTAGTCATTTCTTTGTGAAAGCATTCTAAAATAATGCAAACTAGCAAAGTCTAGGACTCAAATTAATTCATAATGCTAAAAACTAAACTACTAATCATATATTTCATATAAACTAGAATGATGTTAGCTAAACTAGCCTGAAATTTATTCTAAAAGTTTCTATGGTTTAGCTAAACAATATAAAATTTCACTCTCTTACTTTCTAGCATTTGGCTAAAGAGCTTGGAGGTGGTAAATGGGTCCAAAAAAGTTAAGCTAAAATTATTATTTTTTTCCCAATATTTTCCATTTACTTTAGCCAAAGTTTTTTGAAAATGTGCTAACAAATCGCCAAATAGCTAAGTTTAGCCCTTAAATTATTCCATGTATGCCACTGTTGTTGTCTCTAAGAAATGCATGTGAACACAGCATCAATCTTCTTTTTCACAATTTTGTAGACATCTGCATTCTCAAAGATATTTAAGGTGAAAATCGAAGTAGGACAAGAAACATTACTGTTTGTTCTTTATATAAATGTACAGGGACGAGGTTAGGATTATAGCGAATCTCAAATAATTTCCAAAACCATTTTGCCAGGTCATATTCAAGCAATAGGCATCCTTAACCTGACCATCCATTGGGTTGCACCTTCCAACTCTGATAGCAACTCAGCTTATCTATAAAGCCATTCTACATGCCAGAATAGCAGCAGTTCCTATGTCTGCATATAGATATTTTAAAATCTCTTTCAAAATCTTTTTTTGCTCGGGCACCACTTACCATGGCTACTGCTGTTACCAGCGTGTAGAAGTCAACTGAATTATAGGCAAATATTTCTTTCCCAAGAATTATAGGCATTATATCCACAAACTATCATAAAATTCTCGTTGGTACTCTAATGTTGTTATATATCAGGCCTATACAAAGAAGCTGCACTCAAAGGGTACTTTCGAAAGCGCAAGGCCAATCACATGAAGTGAGGCTATTACATTCAAAAAGTCTTCACATCAATAATAGTTTACACTCACTTGTAACAAACTCATCAATAAAGTCGGTTTCTATTTGCCCATGTGCCATTGCGCTAATCGATGATGGAAAACGATGCTTTAATATCTTTTCTCCGCGAGCAACAAAGACAAAGGAAAATTTCTCATAGTAAACTAAACATAAAAACTAAAGTTGTATTATTTCCATTGCAAACAACATAATCGAAGTTGCCTGACCTTTAGGAGCCTTGTATGCGACATGCCTTCCGTAATTATACATCATGATAAGAGCCAAAGCCTTCCATTTTTTCCAAATTTGATCATCTTAAGTATTCAATGCACAAGTGTTAAAGAGCTCCTTTTTTTCAATACATTCTTATAGCAAGTTACTCATCTATGACAAAGATATCCTTTTAAAAAACAGTGTTAAGTTCATCTTTGTTGAGCCATTATCACGCACGATAGTTCTCAGGAGACAAACCATGTTCCTTGTATATAATATTTAAGCCAAAAGCTTCCCGCATATAACTTATCTAAAGGAGTCTTATATTGGGGACAAAAGTTTCCATCGAGCTCCATAATTAATTGCAATTGCAACTATTATTCCTAATAAAAACATACCGATCTTTCGAGCACCAACAGGGAGGTAGCGTGAGACAGGTTGCTTGACAACACGGAGAAGCTTATCGGGGCCATTGGTTGCACGGATGCTCAACTTCGCGATAGTTGAACCGCACGTTCATTAAAAGCGATTAGATGCACGAGTCATGATTAGGAAGTAAATTTTTGCGGTGTTTTAAGCCCTGAAATAAGCATACCCATAAGTCCACAGAAACGTCTAAATGTCCGTGGAATGCGAATGTGAGGATTAACCTGGATCTGCTTCAGTGCTTCAATGGCAGTTTAGAAAGAGGAGATAAGAAATCCGCCACATAGTTTGCATTTCCGACTCAACAGGCAAAGCATTACCTTCTTTTTTTGATCTGTTGCAAATCCAAACCAAATCCAAGTCGATTATTGCTAGCTTCCAAGGTATGGTTTTGAACGATGTCAAACTTAATTTGGTATACCAAATGGTCAATCTGTCCTTTCCATGCTAATCTAAATTTGGTGTGAATGATTCTTGCATACAGTTTTGAATCATCAAAGAGTGAAGGAGCTTACCTGAATCCAAGTCTTTTTGATGGGTGCAGTCATGCACCAGGTCTCCAACTACAACCTCGTCTTGGAAAAAATGTCATGTATGAATTACAAAAATTTCCTGACCATGGGCAGTACTTAGATAAGGTGATGCAAATGACGAGCATAATGAATAATGACTAACAAAAGCTATACGGCTTCATTCGAGAATGGTTAGAATCGCCAGAAAGCAATCAACCTTTATTCATCGATGGAAAGGCCGGTAGAGGCAAAACATTCCTGTTGAATTGCATATGTCTATCTATCCGCGGCAGAACAAAGGTATAGTACTTCCATGCGATGCGACAACATTGGCGGGTCTCCAATACCCGGGAGGACTAAGCGACCCACTCATTTGTTCCAAATCCCCGTAGAAGAAAATAACGCGGCGCTTCACTCAATGATAGAACATGATTCTGGAGCAACAGAATTGCTCATTGCAACTAAGGTCATTATCTGGGATGAATTCCCAATGGCAAATAAAGCTGTCATAGAAAGTGCCCATCATTTATTGCAAAGACTATGTAGAAACAGTCTTTCCTTTGGAGGCAAACACTTTAAATCGGCGTTGGAGATTTTAAACAAGTCGCGCCTGTTGTCAAGGGAGGAGGAAGAAATGCAGCATATAACGCATCCATAAAATCCTCTCCATTATGGCAAACTTTTCGTGTGTTCAGATTGGAACAACCGGTATGCAACGCTCGTGACCCCGAACTAATGCATTTTGTCGATCGCATCGGAGAGAATTGGGAGGAATCCACTGTCTCACTAGATATCTTCCACATAACTACTAGTGTAGAAGATAGNCGCTGAATTCCTTTATCCATCCAACATACTTCGAGATTTAGATTCATGCAAGAAGCGCACCCTTTTGTCGACTATCAATAAGAGTATTGATAGTTTTAATGATCGCATATTTAATAGAGTTCCTAATTATGACAAATCTTATTATAGTCACAATCACATCACCGAACAAGATGAAATTGTACATGACCACCCCTACGCAACATCAGATTTCCTTAATAACTTCACACATTCCGGAATACTTAACCACGAACTAAAGCTTAAGGTAGGTGCAATATGCCACATTATGAAATGGCTAGACATGGAAAAAGGTCTAGTGAAAAATGCGAGAGTTATGATCGTATCAATGCACGCCAAGTTTGTAATGGTAAGAGTATTAGATGAGGCGAAGTCAAGAAGATGCATGTACGCGTTTCCGATCTCTAGAGGCCGACTTCTTTTATCAACGAGGAGAATCGGCCTTGGACCATTCATAGACGTCAATTACCCCTCCGACTATCATATGCAACCACTTTCAATAGCTGCCAAGGATTGACGTTGGATCGTGTTGTTATCGACCTACGTACTGAGGTATTCGTACATGGCCAGTTATACACTGCGCTTACTCGTATGCGAATGCTCTCATCCTACTCTCATCAGAAAACATTACGAGGTGCACAAAAAATATTGTCTACAAGGAGATATTGTGCTGATGAAGTACGTTTTCCTCAATCTTTTTTCTGTACAGGTCATGCAAGAAAAAGATAAAGGACTGGACTTCCAATAAGGTGCGTCCTCTCCATCTTTCACAATTATCACAAGCATGTTTTCTTCAACTTTCATTACAGGTTACTTGGACTTCAAAAAAGGTACACCCCCTACACCTTTAACAGGTACTATTATCTACCCATATGATACGTGATCAGCTGTTTAATTACCATAAGATTCCTCTCAATGTTTTATCAAAAAGAAAAAAATAAAATCCATCCATCGCGGTGATAGTTTAGTGGTAAATCCATTGGTTATGGGATGCCCCAGCCAGGATCAAAACCCATTGACTAGCATCGGATGGTTAAAAAGGGAAAAAGAAAAAGAAATAATATCCATCACACTTGTGGCCTACTGGTTAGGCTATTGGTTATGGGAAAAACCCACCCAGGCTCAAAACCCACTGACTACCATCGGATGGTGGAAAAACAAAATGAAAAAATCATCGCGGTTGGCAGCCTAATGGTTAAGCCATTGGTTATGGGCAACCCCCCGCCCAGGCTCAAAACCCACTGACTACTATCGGATGGTGACCAAAAATAGTTAAATAAGAAAAATGCAAAATATGCCACAATAACAAAGTGGGAATCCCATGGTAATTGAATACAGCTTTCATGTATCATAGGGGCACATGAACACAAGGCAATAGTGTGGGTTTTCATATGAGCACATGAACACAAGGCAATAGTGTGGGTTCAAATCCCATATGTTCGTGAATAAGAGAAATGTTCGCGAGAAATAAGCGGATCATATATAGCGGCAACGAGGGGCTTAACCCAATTGAAAAAGCACCTAATAAAAACAAGAATGTTAAATGAATGTAAATAGGGGTTTGGACTAGAACAACAACTGGAGGAATAGAAGACAAAGTAAACCAAGAGAAACCATTGGAACCAATCATGCGACCAAAATCCAACGATGATGACTGAGGATAAGGGGTCTTGAGTAAAAAGCAACGAAATTCTAGCCAAAAGCAACTCAAAGCTCAAGTCTAAATGTTGACAACTTGGCATATGCATAAGATATTTTAATCCTGGAACTCCAAAGAAATGTATACTACTAATTGCAAAAGCATAGACACCACATATACTATTCTAAATGGGGGCAAAGGAGCTTCTCTCTTCCCCCCACCCCTCCCATGCATTAACTTATCCTCTAGAGTCATACAAGCAAAGTTTCTAGTGGACCTTAAATATCTTTGACAAAGTGTACTAGGGGATAACATTGTATATTATTCCATAACATTTCCCCTATGGGGTGGTCCATACTAAAATTCTTAAATACTTGGCCAAGTCCTTGCCCATCTAGAATAGCCAGTACGACATTGGTCCTATCAAGACCGACTTAAACATCGAGGACTATGCATTTAATTTGTTGAATCTTTGTGACAAAATAAATATGAAGTATGATATATTTAAACTTACAAGAAATTTATCCTTTGGCGTCATGCCACGAACATTTCTTCCCAACATTTAAAAAAAAAAGTTTTGTGCGAAGTCGAATAGATCTCAATTCTGGACATCCTTGAGATGCAACGATAGAGATGTATGTTGATTGCAGTTCACATACTGTGAGGCAGGTCAAGACATGCCTGTTCGACCCATATTCTTTGCAGGAATGGTCTAGAGTGCACAACATAGAATATTCCCCATAAACTACTGCAATCTAATGGCCTCGAACTCTGATAGAATTGCGTGTTGCACATGTACTCGGAACTATATCTTATAGAATTGCGTGTTATGCACTTGTGATTCAATTTGCTTATTGGGCAGTGCTTGTGTACGTACATTTCATCTATCGAGCCATTTTAGGTGATGACAATGGTTTTGTTCATTGAGCATTGCTTGTGGACATCCATATTATTTATTGTTTGCAGATTGTGTGGAATCCAAAGCTCTTAACGCATGCATGTGCGAGATTCTGAGCATTGCACATTATGACATTGAAAAGTAATGCAGCACATTTATACTACGGTATTTCGTATTGTGTTTCATAACTCTAGTGAGCTGCATATGGCAATATGGCCCCAAACCATATATGGCACCAAAATCTCTCTCTTTAATTTTGGTCTTTTTGGACACGTTATTGTAGATGTCTCACTAAATACTTATGAATAATGTGCATGTTAAATAGTCACTTACAATATTGCTCTTCCTTTATTGCTCTTAAGGCATGCATATGCGAGATTTTGAACCTTGCGCTTTTCCTTGACCTCCATATATTAACATAAGCTGTGAGATCTTTGCCACATTAACTCCTAAATGCATTCAAAAAACTATGATATCTGTACAAAGAAAAGCTCAGCACAATAGTTCACACACAGCGATAAAGATTAGCATAATAGTTCTCAAGGATAAGCATGAATATTGAATAAGCAAATTGGTGGAGACAAAGAGAGGACACTATTTAGGACCTGAAATAAGAAATAAGCTGCATTGAATCTAATTATGCATGACAAACAGAAAGAAAAGGGAAGCAAAAAAACAGAGGATTTAGAAGGGTACCTGCATGATGTTGATCAGTTTGCTCATTCGAAATCAGGAGCCGAAGTGTCTAGTTCGGCCTTTCCGTCTTGATTGAAATTTTCTTCTAATGAACCAGAGCAAAAGCATGCAGGGACTGAGTCAGATTTGGCTATGGCCCTTCAATCTATTTACATCAAAATCACGCTTTGAATAGGCTATGACAGACAGAGTTCTTCTGCGACAATGAATCACAACAGGAGAAAAAGGCGGCTATCAAAGTGTATGCGGCTGTCAATGCGGCTGTCCTTTTCTGGATTTTGCGCTAACTGTTCTTTCTATGATGGGTTGACCAAAAGCCTAGCTAGATCTGCAACAAATCTTAACTAATCCAACGAAACCCCTTCAGCAACAAACTGGCGCCATCTAGAGCCTTAAAAAATCCGTTGAATCTGTAAAGAAAAAATTTTGCCGACCAATGAGCACTGACGGGCAGCCACGGCCTTTGTGGAGAGGAACCGAAACTCAAGCTTTGATTTTTGGAATCGGTATTTTGTTCGACATCCAAAATGCAGAGTCAAAAAATTAACAGAAGAAAAACCAATATAGTATTTTTTACGCTCAATCACTTGCGCAACTATCTATTTCTTAAGCTACCGAAGTCAAAAATTAACGTAAGAAAAACCAATGTAGTATTTTTACGCTTCAATCTGCTTGCAACTATCTATTTCTTAATTTGCGTCACATTTTTACTTTTGCATTTTTCTCTTCTAACCCATTTGCAAAGTTTTGTCTCAGAAGCTCTAAAATGCCGTTATTTGGAAACTCGAATAAGCCCAAATCCGTAGAATTTTTGTGCCTGCTAGCCCAAATCCAGAGTACAAAAAATCCGGTCAAGAAAATTAAGAAGCCTTACCTTCAAAATACGGAGAGGAGTTAGCACACTAAGTTTACGGGATGCCATAGAAATAATCGAAGATCGCAAATCAATCACCGAGTTACGCTTCCTCATGTCGATTTTTGAGCTAGAACACCTGGCGCAGATCCACGCCCCACGGAACAGGCGAGAACGGTGGCCCTTTTTCTTTCGATCTCTATTTTCCTTGCCTTTTTTTTTCTATCCCTATTTTTTCCTTCCGGAAATACGTGGCAACATTAGAGGCAAGCATCAAGATCGAATATACTGAAAGAATCTTTCCCATAAGAATTATACATGTTTTGAAAAGGAAATTGGTAAACTTAGCCGCAGCTAGTCTAGGAATAGCTTCTATCCTAGCAACAATGCGAGAGCCGATTATATCATTTGAAATAAATAATATTCTCAGTCTATGGCTTAGCCAATTGCTAATAACCCTCTTGACTTGAGGTGGCCTTACCATAATTGATATTAATGGTCTTATAATCTTACTAATTATAAAACTTAAGTACAAGAACTTGCTAATTTGGACTAACATTTTACCAAGGGTTTTCATCCCTTTCTAGGCTACCTCAACAAACAAAAAGGGCAATCTAGAAATCATGTCAACATAGGTATAGGACGTGTGCAATATGTGATTTCAACATATCCGAAGACACCATTTTGAGATGATTATTGCACGGTCTTGTTTCCGATTTCTAAGCACCTACTTCTATACTATATAATAGTTAGAACTTTGAACACACCATTTTGAGATTCTTTCCTATTTCCAAGCACCTACTTCTATACTCTATAATAGTTAAAACTTTGAACACACCATTTTGAGATTGTTTCCTATTTCCAAGCACCTATAGTTAGAACTTTGAACACGTTAGTCACGTGAGATGACATCTGGGATGGGCATGGGTATACCTAACGTTAGATGGGATGGATGTGGAATACCTAACATATACCTAATGTTATATGGGTCATGCGAGATGCCCATCAGGGATGGGCATGGATATACCTAATATTATGTAGCTTCACACTTAACGTTATGTTATGTTAAAATTTAACTTTTAACATCTTACCGGTTATGAGTAAATTATTTTGCAATTCACACCAACCATTACGTTAAAAATTTAAGATAACGAATTTGATAAAAAAAAATGCATTCACATATACGAATGGTTAAGTTAATTTACTAAATAACGAATTCAGTTAAAAAGAGGTTCACACGCTTCACGATCCTAGTCCAAGGAGAGAGATTCTCTTGTGGATGGCTAGAAGGTGAGAGTGCATGGCTATGGGAGAGCTTGGTGTACAACAGATTCTTCCCCGAAGAATTGTTTACACCTATTTCTTCTGTGACTCCCCAATCTGAGGTTCTGCTTCTGGAATCTTGGTTGGGGGAGTTTGTGGGAGATAGGAATGCAAGTGCGGCTGGCATCTTCCATACGCATTGTTCGTGGTCAGATAGCAAAATAGTGGTGAGAGTTTATAGTTAGAAGTACAGATTGCTTTGCATTAGTGGAAAGTTAGGAAATATTAAAAATGGAAAAAAAAAGGACAAGATTCATTGGAAAACAAGGGGGGGGACGTATTGTCTGCGGGAATGTACAACAGTTGGGACAGATGGGATTGGTATTGGGAAATGTGCAGAATTTACAGAAAGGGCCAGATTTGGGGGAAAAAGGGACAACAGTGACGGGAGGAAATAATGACGGGATTACAGAGCTATTGGATACCATCCGTACCCTAAGCGTGAAAGGCCATAGCCAAACCGAGGAGATAGTGGGTCACCTTGTAAAATGATCGAAAAGGGTGAAAAGGTGAAGGAATTTGTAGCTTTGGGGATTTCCTTACCTCTCGGCAGATATGGTGAACACCGTGAGATCTTCAGGAGTGGGGACCTTGCAGCGCCAGAAGGAGGCAGTGGATCAAATATCTTGGACTATGCGAATCAAGTGGGGGAAGAAGTGCGAAAGGGACTGCTTGCAGACAAAGAACCGGTGTTTGTGGGTAAGCCTCTTCGAAATGCAGCTGTAGAAAATAAACTTAAATTTACGAAATCTCGAGGCCTTATTGGTCTGATTAGATCCGCGAGGGGGTAAGACTTCAATTTTTAAAAGGGGAACTAGAGAGATTGGAATAGGGGGGATTATCGCCCAGTATCTATTGGATTGACTTTCCTTTTTTATGGTAGAATGTGGTAATATCAAACGACCCAATATTCTTCTCAAACAGGGTACTATTTCCAAAGCCAACACTCAAGTTTTCTTCCAGAAATGGTACCCATCCTTTGATTCCCAAAGCTTCTCTGAACTATTCCACCCGGCTTGGACTTATTTACAAGGACTAAACCCCCTGTATTGGAACGAGCAGTCTTTGCTCACTCTGTTCCAGAATACAGGGAATATCATAAGCTGGGAAATCTCCCAAGACAAAGCCCCAAAAGTATGGGCACAAATTGATATCTTGAAGCCAATCCCTGAGGAAATCAAATTTATGGATTACTTTGGTAATCCTAAATCCTTGAAGCTGGTATGGCAGGGTCTGCCTCAGCCATGCTCGGCTTGTGGTATCAGACTCCATGGAGGGAAAATTTGTAAAGGGGGAAGGGAGATTAAGACTGGACCCAAGGAAGCGAATCCAGGAAAGAAGAAGGAGGAGGAATGGATTACACCAAATAAAGGAAGGTTAGAAAGACAAAGGCAGAACAGAAATGGCAGTGAGAAAAGAAAAAGAAAGAAACAGAGAATCAGAGAAGAAAAAGAGAAAGAAAAGGCTAAGGCAGAGTATGGAAGGAGTGTGGAAAAGAGGACAAAGAGTGAATGGAAAAAGAAAGTTCAATTCATGGAGGAATCTTCCAAAGTTAAGGTCCTAAACAATCCCGAGTCTAAAGGGAAAAGCATTATGGAGAATCCCACTGAAAGAAGCAGGTCTACTTCTTTGTCAATCAGAGAGCCTCAAAGTGTCAGAAATGATTACTCCTCTTCGGAGGAATCAGCTGGATATAAAGAAAAAGGGGGGCCAAGCTCACCCAAGTCTAGTGTTGATTCCCCTCTACCTGTTGTGGAGCTTTTCCCCAAAGAGCCAGGGAGCATTGAGAAGGTATCAGAACAAGTGCCTTCCACAGACATCCTTAAACACCACTCTGATCATGATGGAGCCTTACCTGAAAGTACAAGCACAGATGTAGATCTAAGCATATCATAGGGACATGCAAAAGCTGAGCAGAACAATGTTCTAAGCCAAAAGGTTACAACTCAGGAGGCCAAGGAATTGGTCTTTGAACACATTAGTAGACCTCTAAGTCCGGTGGCAAGAATTGGGAACTCACCCCAAATGCTTGTAACTCCAAAAGAGGCTGGGAACTAATTGTGAACAAACCAATAGACTTGTAAGCCCTGCTGGGCAAGAGTTGGTATAGGACATCCCTGTGGCAGAAAAAGATATCTTCAAAACTCCATTTGCAGACAATTAAGAGAATTGAAGGACAATTCATCCATAATTTGCATGGAAAGTTTTGGGAGGGGGAAGAGGATAGTGAAGATGAAAATGGGGGAATCCAAAAGAATTAACCTTTGCCACCCCACTTCCCACACAAAAAAAAAGACAGAAGAAGGTCTATACTCCCCAGGGAGAATGGGCTCAGAACTTAAGTTCCAAAGTCCAATGAAGATTGTGTCTTGGAACTTAAGAGGGATTAAGGGCCCCTAAAGAGGAAAAAGGGCTCGATTGCCTTGAAGGAACTAAAGGCGTACATAATCTTCTTGCAAGAGCATAGACTACCCGTCTTTGAGGCATCAAATTTAGGCTCGTGGATCTTCCCCAATGGAGACTCAATATGGGCCCAGAGCAGATGGCACAAAAGGGGGCATCCAGATTGCCCGGAATGGATATAAAAAGGTAAATTCCTTTGTGCATCCTTCAGGCAGATGGCAGGTGGTTTTCTTGGAGGTAGAACAGGAAAGTGTAGGCATTATCAATGTCTATGCTTCCACTTCCCCAGAAGAGAGGGAGATACAATGGAAAAATATGACAGAGTGGTCTGGGGGGATGATTACAAATAATTGGATTCTCAGTGGAGATTTCAATAATACTCCCTCGTGGGAGCAGAAAGCAGGGAAAAAACTCAACATGTCAAAAGGAGAGAGAACACAATGGGACAAGTTGGCTCATAACTTTGTATACCATGCTCCCTCTTCATCTAATGCATACTCATGGTGTAACAAAAGACAAGGGAATGATAGGGTATATTGCCTCCTCGACAGGTTTTACACCAATATATCTACCTTAGATGGGTGGGATAGTTTGATCATTGAGAATGACTGTAGTAACTCAATATCTGATCACTATCCACAAGTTCTGGACACAGGTATCCTGCCTCAGAATAGACATGCTGATACATCATTCAAGTTTAATGTTAGTTTGCTGAACAACAAGACCTTTTGTGAAGACTTTGCAAGGTTTTATGCCACTCTGGAGAGAGTCAATGCTAGTGGCTCAATGAAAGAGTTCATTAGGAAATGTAAGCAGATCAAAAATTGGGTTAAGCAATGGGGTAGGGAATGGAACAAGAAGAAGAAACAGGAAAAGATGGAAGTGTATTTGGAAATGAGGGATATCAGACAGAGGCTTTTCCTGGACAAAACTAATGTGTTGCTGCAACAGAGAGAAGAACTCCTGGAAAGAAAAGTAAAGCTAATTGAAGAACATGAAGCTAAAAGCTTGGCAGTCAAGAGTAGAAGTCTGTATGTCAATCAAATGGATGACTGTAGCTCTAAATTCTTCTATAGAGCAGCTAAAAGCAGGATCATGAACAATGGAATAGTCTCACTACATGATGAGAATCAGGGTGAACTTTCCAAACAAGAGGACATTCAGAAATTATTCTTCAATAAATACAAGGAGCTTTTTGCAGCCACCTGTACAGATAATAGAAAAATGATGGAGTTCTTTGATTACCTTGGCCCTAAGGATGCACATATTGAAGATCAGCAGCTTCTAGCCACGCCAATGGAGGCAGAGATTCTTGCAACTATCAGAAGTATGGCTCATGGGAAAAGCCCGGGTCCTGATGGACTGCCACCAGAATTTTATGAACATTTTTGGAGCATTATGGATAAAGACATTATTACATTTATCCAAGGAGCCTGGCAGGCAAGAAATTTACACCCAGCAATAAATGCAGGTTTAATTGCACTGGTGCCAAAAGTGGACAAACCCTCTACATTCTCAGTCTGGAGGCCAATATCTCTCACAAATGTATCATACAAGATACTGGCCAAAATTTTTGCCAATAGAATTAAGAAAATCCTACTGGGAAAAAAATTAATCCAGCCACCAAGCTTTCTCCCAAAAAGCGAAGCATATTGGATAACTTCATTGGAAGTATGAGGGTTTACTAATTGGAATGGGGTTACCAACCAAGGATGTGTATTGCTCAACCGGACTTTAGGAGAGCCTATGATACCATCAATTGGAACTTTTGCAGACAGAGCCATGGACCAGTTAGGGTTTTCAGAGAAAGTGGTTGCAAAAATTGCTGGATTCAATGCCACAGGGTGTTCTGCAGTCATGGTCAATGGTTCCCCATCCCCATTCTTTGAATGCAAAAGAGGAGTCAGACAGGGATGTCCTCGGCGCCCCTATCCGCTCCTTATTGTGGCTGAAATGGTAACAAGGATCATCATGAAACCGCAACAAACGTATGTAATCTGTAGTCTCAAGTACTCGGTTCAACCGACACCTTGTCGGTTATGCAATATGTCGATGACACGCGTTTGTGTTCTTAAGAAAGCGAGGGAGACAAGATAAGAACTTCTTGGAGGCAATGGATCTCTTTGAAAGGCATCTGGGGTGGTTTTAAATAAAGATAAGTGTGCATTCATTCTGGACAGCTCAGATGACAGTATCCATGGAATCAAAGTGTGTGGCCTCCATACTGCTACAAAACTGTTGGGCCTACCTCTTGCTCTTAACATGAGTATGCATGGCTTATGGGAACCAATTGTCATCAAAATTAAAAAGAAACTCCAAATGTACCCCAAATCTTTATCTTTGGCTGGAAGGGTGCAAATAATCAATGGAGTAATAGCCAGTTCTCATGTTTATTTTTCTTCAGCCATAATTGCAGATAAGAAAACATATCAGGAGTTAGAGGTCATCATGAAAGAATTTATATGGCAAGGGGCACACATGGTGGGGTGGAAACATCTCACCCTCCCCAGGAAAAGAGGCGGACTAGGATGTAAAGATCTGTTTTTACAGGCCCAGGTTTTGGCAGCAAAGCTAGTGTGGAGATCTTTGATGTCAACATCAAGGTCTCCTGCCCTTCTAATTACCAAATTCTGGATCCAGAAAACTTCTTTGGTAGGGAGTCCATCTACCCCTCACCACCTCCCAGATTCAGCCTTTTACCAACTCAATCCTGCTCCAGGTACATCTGCCATTATGAGAAGAATTATCCAAGCCTGGAATAAGGTTTCTGTTTGTTTTAAGGCCCATCCAATTGAAAATGTTTCTAGAGACTTTAATTTCTTTTGGCATCAGGGCTTAGTTGATGAGGAAGATGGATGTCTAGCCTTAAAGCATCCAAGGAAATACAAAGAGTGGAAACTCAGTGGATTGGATACTGTTGGAAATATGTTAAATGGTGAAGAATGGAAAACATGGCAGGAAATATCCAATGTGGTACAGGACTCCATTTCGAACAGGAACATTCACAAGATCCTCACTAGACATCAGATGGGAAATACAACCCTAGCTAGAGATCAGAACTGGACTGTACAAGGCAAAGGTTACAGTGTGGCCAGAATATATGCCCTGCTGCTGTGTGACCAGGGAACTAAAGTCTCAAATCAGTGGGGTTGTACAGAAAAGGAGGTCTTTAGGGTCATAAAGAAAGGATGGAAATTGCAGTGTGCAAAAAAGGTTATTTTTTTCAGATGGCTGGTGCTCAATAAAAGCCTAAAGTCTAATGTTTACAGGGCAAAATACAATGCTCAAATCTCTGATAGGTGTCCTTTAGGTTGTGGCCAAGCTGAAACATCTTGCCATATCTTCATATGTCCTTGGCTGGCACCTTTTTGGACATGGATAAGCCACTACATAGGTCCTCCTCCTGCCTCAGAGCAACAGTTATATGACTTTATAGCAAATAGCTCTCCCTTCATGGACACCATTAGAACTCTTGCTCTTTGGACCATATGGAAGCATAGAAATGGTGTTGCTATAAATCAGAACAACCCGGATTTGAATCTCCTCAAGACAACAATTCAATTGGAGCTGGCAGAGGCAGCCATGGCTCATAGACTGAACAGGGGAACAAATTATGACAAAAAGTGGGATAGTTTGGGATCCTTTCAAGGGTTCTATGCATTTTTCTCTTCTTATTTTAATAATCTTTGTGCTGGTGATGGCAGAGTACCTGGTCAACAAACACCGTGAAGGAGGTCACATGAGAGAGGTACCAGAAGATACACGGCCAATGACTCATCAAGAAGTTCTAGAAGCTTTGCTCTGGGTAAAGACGGAAACCATCATGGTCAAAACATTGGAGAAGATCCTGAGAGACGAGGATATCTGGCAATTTAAACAGGATCTCAGGCCGTACTTTGAGGACAAGCTTAAAATTTGTGTTGGTGCAAGAGAATCTTGGATACTTTATATTCTGGACTCGGCTGCACTTGGGGCTGTGGAACTTGACACTCTGCTCTTCGAGAACACAACCCATGCTTTTGCAGTGATAACTCTCGATGGAGTTCGGGATGATTAAGGCCTCAATAGAACCTGACTATCTTATATTTTCAGTATTATGCAGTAAACTTGAACTTTAAATTATTGATATTTTGGATCTAATCCTTAAAACAGTGTTCTCTTTTAACTGAATTTTCCTCCTTTTTGGAGAGAGACAGCCTAGTTAAGGCCTTATAATGAAGTTCTACTACATTGCATTTTGTATTACTATGTATTACATGTAATATAATTCCTCCGCCGTTTCTACAAAAAAAAAAAAAAAAAAAAGAGGTTCACACCAATAATTATGTTAGTGGCTAATGTAACGGGTTTTGTTAAAATTAGATTCACACATACAACCGTTAATTTTTTTTTTTTTTTTTTTTAATTGTTAAATTTTAACACAACGGAATCATATGTGAACCACAACTTTAACGGAACTAAATCTATTAAAAATTAGCCCTCTTAACTGCCACGGGCCTAACGAAATTTTATAATGGGAATGGTGTGAACCCAATTAACATAAATTTTTTAACTTTATTGAATTTAACCCCCTAGTGTGTACCCACCCTAATAATGGGCCATTCAAATGAAGAAGGTTTTTTTCAGTGCTGAAACAGCGCTGGGCATTCATCAACAGCTTAGAAAATTCCATTTAGCATCGTGCCACTCACAGCACACGAGCTGAGTCAAATTTTTGTGTCTGGCTGAGAAGTGCTTAACCAGCTGGGTGAATTCAGCAGACCATACAAGAAAATTTCCCACAGAAAAGAGGCTAGCAGCATGTGAACGACGGCAAGGTTCAGGAGTTTAGCGCGAGGCAACAGCCCCCGCAGAAAAACTTAGCCATGTGATCGCTATATAAGTGAAATATATCGTGTGTTTGGCATGTCCAATTGGGACAACTAAAACATCAAGATCTACTCATATCCCAAAAGACAAGGTGCTCATTCTAGCTAGATATTCTATTCTATTCTATTCTATAGGATGTGCATATTTACCTCAAATATTTTGGGTGAAAATAATTTTACCAGGTTATTGTGATTCCATCGCAAGATATTCTCTCCCGCATAAGAATCACAAACCCTCAGGAGCGGGATCCGCTCGAGGTCCCGCTTTTCCGCACACGGCGGCTTCGTTTAATACCTTCCGGCGGAATCACAACCTCCAAATCCCGCCGGACGGAATCACCGCCCTTTTATTCCACGCGAGGGAATCACCATCCATAATTGATTCCGCCTGGTAGAATATCCCAGAAAATTTAAATTTGTTACGTCATGTTCATTGGGAGGTTTTGCTCATTGGGAGCTGCGGCGGCTATGGCGGCGGCTATGGCGGAAGTAAGGAGGGCCTGGAGTTGAGGAAATGCATTGGGCGAAAGGTAAAAGACCTTGAGCTTGGGGAATCGCCTGGAAGCGGTGCTTGGGGAGCACATCTGGGCAATAAACGATTTGGCTACCATTTTTCACTTGTTTTCTTGTTTTCCGTGCGTATATGCGCGCTTATGGCAAGTAACAGTGCGGTTAGAACAAACCTGTTTTTTCGTGGTTAGAACACGGTTGCAAAATATTGGATGGATTCACGTAATTTTGATATAATGAAGCTTAATGAGCTATTTGGATGGAACATGAGAGATAGGATTAATGCAAACATATGGGCTCATTGTATTTGCACATGCAAAGAAGTCGGAAACATGGCCGATTGTTTTTCGTGTTGTTTTACAAGCATGGCCGACAGGTGTGAGAAGTCGCAAGCATGGCGGAGAGAGGTCGCAAGCATGGCCATGGCCGGAGGATGTTTGAAGCAACAAAGGTATTATATTATGTCTGAGGCAGTGATGGCGGAGAGGAGATTTGAAGCGGGGCGGCTATGCTTATAGCCAGAATAAATCCGTTGAGGTTTTTATTAGGGGTTAAGCTTGCATGTAGAAGTCTTTGGTCGTGGATTCTAAGCATTTTCTTGCTTCAACTGAGGCTTTCCATCGATCTGGGCCATCGCCATTATTCTTCACCGCTATAGCTTCTAGACCCTACTGCACAAAATCATAGGAGGACAATTCAAATCCAATGGCTTACAACTTTTCAACAGTTTGTGATCGTTTCCAAGCCTCCCTACTGTAATCCAAGCCAGCCCATAAAATATCCAAATGGCAGAAGTTGTTCCCACTTGGCAGGTTGTTTCCCTTCTCGCTGATGATCTACACCGGGTCGCATGACCGTGTATAAGAGCAAAAAGATCGTGGATTTTCGCCCACGAGCCCCGGCCATGGCGATAATGCGGTTCAATTTCTTTGGGCGAAAGATAGTGGAAACCAAGGCGTAATCCGCCTCCCTGTGCATGGATTCCCAACAAACCCAACAAAGATTAGAGCTAGACAATATTTTCTGGTAAGAAGGGGGTTTCTATTCTATTTCTTGCTTTAAAGCTTATTTCTTGCTCTTGCTTTGAAGCAGCCCATGGCATTGCCGATATTGGCAAGGGGTTCAAATCCCCAATGAGAAAAATTTTTGGGCGTGGATAGCATATCCCCCAAGAAAAAATTTTGTGCGGTGCATAGCATAACAATGGACATGCACAAACAAAATGGAATAGCCAAATTTTTTTTGCACCATTCATGATCTTCAAGTAACGTAGGCTTAGCTTAAACCATCCTCAACCATTTTTTATACAATCGGGCATAAACCTGCGGGATTGAACCATCCGCCCACCGGAATAGCGGTTGTGATACCGGTGGCGGAATGCATTCGTGGTGATTCCATCTCGAAGAATCTTACATTTGTGATTCCCACGCGTAATGGCATGGTTGTGATTCCATCTGGCGGAATAGCAATGTTGTGATTCCGCGGCGGGATACGTAAAGTGGTGATTCCATCGGCCGGAATCGGGCGTTTGTGATTCCATCCGGCGCGAAATAGCAAGGTTGTGATTCCGTGCGGCGAATAACACGATTATTGTGATTCCGTCTCGCGGAATAAACAATTGATAACCTTAAGGTGTGAAACTTCATAAAGTTGCTATATTTTACCATTTTTTAAAATCTAGATTCGATGGTTTACTAGGATGCGTACACTAAAGAACTTCATAAAATCGCCAAAATTTGATAATATTGCATCCCAATTATAGTAAATTCGCCAAATTAATTGACATTTTATAGTAAAAACCTCAATTTGATGGTAAAACATCCAATTCTACTAAATTCGTTTCTATAAAAATGTTGGAAAAATAAGAAACAATCGCCACCATTTCTATAGTTTAGAAGCAGCTAGAGGATGATAAAATCATCACTGGGAATAAATAATACGGTTGTGATTCCGTCTGGCGGAATAACACGATTGTGATTCCGTCTCGTGGAATAAATAATACGGTTGTGATTCCGTCTGGTGGAATACATGTGCGGTGATTCCATCTCGAAGAATCGTAAATTGGTGATTCCATCCGGCGGAATAGCAAAGTTGTGATTCCACCGGAAGGTATAAATGACCTGAAAGCGACCTTGTCAGGTACGGATAACGGGGGCTCTGGTACGGATAACGAGGTCTCCGGCCTGGTGATTCCGCGGGATGGAATTAACCGGGGTAAAAATATTTTCACCCAAATATTTTTAGTGAGAAGATTATCGTGCGCAAGTAACCATCAAGAACGACGGGATTTACTTTTCTTTTTGTTTTTGTTTTTTCCGCACATGGAATGATATGCAGATACGAGGTACTAGAAAAAACACGCGTCTATGCATTTGCAACCGCCATATTATGCGGCCGCCGAAGCACCAGCCGCAAGCTGCATTGCAGGCTGCCCCTCTTATTTATACCCCTTCTAATGCCATACTTCTTCACAGTTTGTATTTGCATTTGCATCAGAAAAAAATGGGTCGATTGACAAGAGTTTTCGAGGATGCGTTCACCACTGCTTCTACCAGATTAAGAAGCAATCCCCACAAAATGGCTCAACTTTCTGCATTTTATCAGATGAGGGAGGAATGCCGCTGTTGCAGTTCTTCTTCCCCAGCTGCTTCAGTTGTTCAAACTCAGCAAAATCAAAATAATGCTCTCACAGAGTCAGATTGGATGGTTATAAGCATCTTGGACAGGTAGAAAGCGGCACAGGCTTTTCATAACTCTTAATTCATGTCTTTCCAAAAAGAGGAGGACAGATCTGTGTTGCGGGCATCCAATCTGAGATCTGTGCAAAAATAGGCACTGTCACGATTCCAACAAGCAAGCAAAGATATCTTGCCTCTGTTCATACTTTGTACAGAATGTAAAATGAAGGAAAATTTGTTAAATACCTCATATACCTCATGAAACATTTCTCTTATTGAACTGCCTTTCTGTTATTGTTTGCAAGTTTTATCTTGGCATTTCACAATCGGTGCGTTGTGTTTGCTTCAACATAGATTCTCCTGAAACGGATGAGAGAATAACTTCAAATAATGTCGGTTTTAAATGCTAGACACAGTACTGTCAATTTTTTTTCTAGCCAATGCAATTCCAATTCAATGGTTTTGTTTTTGTCTTTGTTTAAGGGGGGCAATCTATATGTGGGAGGATCATAGAACAACAGCTAGAGATATGGAACGAAATGATTAATTGTAGAATTAGACCGATTTTTCCATGGCATAATCAATAATCAGTTAACAAACCAAACGTTGCTAAGATAAGACCGTTTTTTAGACATTAGTGTATTGGGAAAACAACAGATGAGTTACTAAGTTCTTTACCAGGAAGGTTGAACGTGCAAAGGGATAAATGTGGTGGAACTACAGAACAAACAAATAATGAGCAAAGAATGGCCAGGAAAACTATTTTGAAATGCAAAAGCAGCTTTCTGAAAATTTTCTGCAATCCTTTTTTTTTTTTTTGTTATCTATCTGCGTTACTGGCTGAGTTGGATGGCATATCTACACTGAGCAGAATCGAAGTCACTTTTAAAGACATGAATAGCAAGTTAATGTTCTGGCATATTAACACTAAAATTAGTTGGAAACTAAATTGGAATGGTGGTTGGCTTGCTTAATATTACTATAGAGAGTAGAAGGCAACTTCAGAGATCCATATTTCAGGATTTGGTAGATTATGGGTCCCATGATGATATCTCGAAGAAAATGAGAGCCACAAACAAGCAGCGAAAGCTTCTTCAGACTGACTCCCTTATGTTATGTGGAACGGGAAGGGGGAGGGCATTCTTGCCAGCCCCCTGACCTGCAGAATCCGGGAGCGCCGTTGAGGCGCGACCGGATTCTGCAGGTCAGGGGGCTGGCAAGAATGCTCGACCCCTTCCTGCTCCACTACGTCAAGGTAAGCCCCAACCTGATTCTCCCGGTTTTCTGATTTTTCATTCTGGATAAGAATGATCCAAGAAACAGAAGGAACGGAGACCCACTTACCTTGACGTATATCTCAATTCTAGTCTGCACCCACAAAGCATTTTTGAAGTTTGTTAACATACAAAACAAGCAGGAAAAATCTTCCTTTTCACTAATTGCATTGATTTCAGATATGAGCAAATTAACAAAACTTTTTGAAGATGCATTCGCAGAATGAAAAATAATGAGCAAAGAATTGGCCCAGCTGTCTGCCTTTTACCAGATGAGGGAAGAGTGTCGCTATTGTTGAGTGCCGCATCTCCATCTTATGTTCTCGACATCTGACTGAATTGTTATGGGCATCTTCGACATATAAAAAGCCCCCTAATTTGGAGGTGCCAGATTTTGTAACTTAACAGTGGGAACAAAGATCCCTTCTAGCAAAGGGGAAAACAATCCAAATGCCCCTAGTTTTTGCTAAAAATTATGAAACGCACTTTGGCAAATATGGTAATAGAGAGTTTTTGTGGCTCATCAAATTTATGATTTGTCTTCAAAAACATTGTAGATCAGGTTAAGATCCCTCTAACAAGGGCGGAAATTCATCTAATTTAGTTCATTTGTCAATTAGCAAACATGCAAGATCGTGAAGGTTTACGTCTCTGTACATGCACATGCACGGATAAATTTAATTGCTAGCGCCCTCATGTAGAAGGTTGATCTAATTGGCAGTGTATAATGCTAGGGTGCTCCTCTCCTTATGGTCTTCCCATTGCCAAGATTTCTATACCAAGTACCTATTAAAACGACTTCCTTTCTGGCAAAGTGCTGGCCCCAAGGATCCGTAAATGTTTTCTCCACTACATGTTTAGTTTGCGTGCATTTAAGCAATGTTATCGCCAACATCAACAATATCAGACTTCCAATCCACGTCACCTTCAAGAACAGGACCGTACACCAATTCTGCTAAATCTATCACACCAGGATTGAGCTTCCAATTCTAGACCTGTTCATGCAACTGCTATACTCCTTCCAACATGCATGACAAAAGCAAGAAAAATTCATGTGGGCAACTTGAGTTGGATCTAATCTTTGCACTGGTCGAATGGCATGAAACTTGCTCGAATTCAATGTTGCACACTCTCACTTCTATGCTGCCTCTTTAGGATTTGGCTTGGGAAACCTGCCTCCCTTTCAACGTAACATGGCTGCAGCTAATACTGCGGTAAAACCTAGAGCAAAAAAGACTTGAAAAAGATAAGAAGCAGCTCATACGGCACGATCTAGAAATTTTATACATATCAAAGACATGGTTAACTCCAAGTAATCTTCCTCCCAAGATGCAATTTTACAAAGATCACTTCCTTGAGTTCAATGAAGATGGTTCATCGAGCGTCCAGGATATTTGAATATTCACCTTGCACATAGAGTGAGAGATGCTATTAGTCAGCTCCGGGTCTCATCTCATCATCTTGAGATTGAAGCTGTTGTGCTAGTAGACCCAAGGTGGTGCACTCGAAGAGGATCTGCATATTGTGTCACTTGAATGTAATTGAGTCTGAGGAACATTTCATCTTCACATGTCCAGTCTATTATGAAATACGATGCAGATTGCATTGCCTATTTCGAGAACCTACCCCCCTCTCTCAATTGATTGCCTATGAGGACCAGAAATGTATAGCTCTTTTCCTTCATCAAATGACTATGCATAGAAGAAATCTATTAAAGGAGCAAGCCGGGGGAAGAGTGGGACATGAAAATGATCCTACACAAAAGCTGATAACTCTCTTTCTCATTGGAGGTGATAATGATAATAAACAGAAGCCATGTTCTCTTCTTGGACCATCTCATCCAATCTCAACATGAGTAACTATGAAAGCGTCTAGAAGAAGAAAGCGGACAGCAAAGGAAAAACATAAGCAGTCCTTCAAAAGAGAAAACAAGTCTGGCATCACTTTATACTTTGAGCCCCTAGCCAAGAAGACAAAAGTTTCTTAATTTCATTGTTTTAGTTTTTCTTTTTCTTAAGCAATATCTCTAGGTGGCTGCAAATGCGCCCCTAGCTGGGCATGATTGATGTATATTTGGTCTCATAGACCCAAGCAGTCTCTCGTAGGCGTTAATATAACCTTCCTGCCTTCCTTCCTTCCATTCAAAGTACCTGAATGTGTACCATGCTTGTTTTCAAGATGTTTGCAATCATTAAAGTGTTGACGCAGAAAAACCACAGCATCATGTGCATTTCCAATGGCAAGAATCTCTTTTGAGCATTTCAACTGTCATTGCCCTCTTTATCATAGCACCCGCTCCATCATGTTCTCCTATAAAGGAAAAAGACACAAAGGTAAGTTAAAAAACAAGAGTTCTGGCTTGTCATTACAGCCACGATAGCCCTATATCTACGTCTCTATATCAAGCATAATTAGTCCATCCTTGCAAGCCTGCAACTACATACCATCCCTTTCTAAGCCACCTCTACTCAATCAACAACCATAATAATGCACCTACTAGATGCGTAAACTAAACTTAGAGCAAGCAATATAAACACCCGAAAAAGAGACTTAGATTCACGTCTCAAGTAGGGATTAGCAAAGCCTAAGTATGTTAGAGGTTACACTTAGTATGAACCCTATAGCCTGCATGAATTGTTTCCATCTGTGAGACTAGGAAGTACAATCTTAATTATTACATAGCAGATTCCCACATTTTGAAACCCACTAAGGCTGCAGCATCCTTGACATACTAGCCTGTTCTTTCTTGATTCAATATACTTCAACATGAGATATTTGTTCAAAATAAGAACAGTAGGAAAAACAAAAAATATAAAATTTACTAGTAACGCTGCTCGGCGTTGCCGGGCATAAATACGGTTCTATTTTAGATGTTATGTTTCCTTAGTCTGATGCTTGGACCTGAGGACTGAACTTGATTCCTGACATCTATAGATGATGTTGCCTCTTGTTTCATCTGGATAATCAGTTGGATTTGCAATTTTTGTACTCAATGTGATGCTCATTAATGCATGTCTTGTCTTGACTTGTTCAATAATTGGATATACTTTAACCCTATGCAATATTCAATTATAAATATAGCTCTGAAAAAGAAAGAGGCATGTCAAAGTGGAACCTGTGATAACTACAATGATAGAACTCCTCTCTACTTGCATCCATCTACCGAAATAAGAGCTAGTTGGAAATAATACTTTAGCATCCATCTATCTGAAATTGAAATTTTAAAAGTCTGTTTAATTCATTTATGATGGATTGACATTTACCTATTAGTTCAATTAAGGGGACCAAACTAACATTCTTGAGCTAGTATGTGCAAGACATTTTATGTTTCTGCAAAGGATCGCCAAAGTCCAGACGACTAACATGTGTCCAGCTCATCTGAAACTTTTGGACCATACATGACTAATGGCATTGACTGGTTTGTGACATCGAAAACATTTACAATGATAGCGTGACTTTCAGCAAGCTGCCTCAGCAGGTTTTTGACCAAAGATGCAAAATCAAATCCTCGAGCTATGTATCTGTTTGCACAAATGCATGCCATTAATCCGATGTCCATTAATGGCTAGCTATCTTATGTGGTTGATCTTATTGTAATTTATATATGTGTAATCTATGTTCTAAGACAACATATAATACGCCCCACATTTGCGATGACATGGAGAGGAAATCCCATGGCATCAATCAACAGCCTAACAAAACATCAGTATGACTTCCATAACTGTAGATCCTGAACTCTCTTGCCCCCAGGGGTTGGGAAGTGTGATCTGCCAATGCTTTGAAAGAATGCCCAAGTTAGAAAGATAAACACCACCTTATTTGTTTGCAACATCTAAAAGCCTGATGTCCAACATGATGGAGCAATGGCTAAGATCATGATTGCCTACTGAAAGAGCTTTCTTCTTCCACCAAACTTGCAGTTGGCCACCCAATTCATGGAAAAGTGCAAATTTTTATTGGACTATATTCATAATAGAGGCTGTAAATCCATATAAGCTTCACATGCTACCACAGGCTTAAGATTACTTAATGTAAAGTGGGTCTATGTCCAGAGAAGCTATCATTCTTAGAATTAATATTGAAACAAATCCAGCATATTACCGACGTAGCTATTGCTTGTACTCGGTCTTTGGGCGTAGCATCCAAGCAAAGATCAGAGTCGTAAACAGTAAATGTGAGAACTACACCAAGATGGTTTGATTAAAAAGTCGAGGAAAAGGCTAGTGAAAGCCCCTTTGCGGAGCGCCTCAACCACAATACGTTCTCCGATCTTCCCGCATGCATTAAGAACATCTAGCCACTTAGTATCCGCCAAAAAGTAATAATAGGATCTAAATGATGCAGAGCTACACCTCTCCTCGACATCATATCCGGAGAAGCAAGGTGCAATAGGGTCTTCGAGTCGTAAGCGGTTGGTGCATACTGTCTTGCCTGAGGGTTTGACTCTTTTGTATACATTCCCTTGATTGCCCAACCATGCTCCCATTCAAATGCTTCTCTTTAAGAACATAACACCCTTTTGGCATATGCAACACCGGTCCACGAGGGGTCTCTCAAAGGAAGTGCATCTTTGTGTATGCAAACAAAACTTCCCCGCATGAGATTGAGGTTATATCATATCAACAAAAATTGGGATGAAAATAAGATCTTCAATTCTTCCGAATTTGTGACAAAATTATACTACGGTCTAGAGGAGATGGTATTTTTTTTTCCAATATGGGCAAGTCAGCAAGGTCAAGTTTCATCTTACGGAATGAATGCTTCAAACTTGTTGTTGAAGGTCCATTTTCACATTCGCCCAACCCGACGTCAATATCATGGCATCATTTGGAATCACGTAAATTCTAGAGGAAAATAGAAAATATAACATAAAATATGGTGATACCTATCTTTGTCATGGCAACCACTTTCAAAAAGGCTCTAGTTACTATAGAATCCCTCATGAACATCTAAAGAATAATGGAATATGGTGACACCTATCTTTGCACCTAAATTCATGGCACATGCTTTTAAGGCACTAAGAAATAATATAAGCCTTTCATGAATTTTATGACTGCTAATTTGTCTTCCTAGCAGGATATGTACTGCAAGATGACATCAAATAAGCAGTTGGCCGTTCAACCAAAGATGCCATAAGCATAAACAATAACAGAGAATATATACCTCATTGCGAGAATAGTCTATGGATCCCTAGCAGAATAGTTTATGGAATGGGAGAAGAAAGGCCGGGAAGGTCAGTTCATGATTCACTTACGAAAGATGCAACTTACATTAGCAAAATTGAAAGCTTTTATACCCTGATCATGCAACCGAATATACTGAAGGCCTTTTTTTTGAAGAGCTTGCCTTTTCACATAAACAACAAACACTATCAAGAAACGACATCAGAGAAAGCTGTGGTGATAAAATGCAGTAGAATGCTACTTGTGCAAAATTCAATAAAACCAAAGATTATACAATCCCATCGATCCGAGACATCGGATCGCCATTCTAGAATGGGGCGAGCATGCATGTCTTGCATGCATGCATGCGGCGCATGCCTTCTCTGGTTGGGAGTTCGCTATTTTAGGCGCGGTTCTGCATCAACGTCTCATCGGCGCTTCCTCTTCTCTCTCAGCAGTACCTTATTCTCTTTTCTTTGAACCCACCCTCCCCCCCTTCTTTGTTTATTGTATTTGTCGCCTGGCACGCGTGACCAGCCCCTCTATTTGAAGAGGTTTTTGTTTTATTGTCGCGTGGCACCCGTGATCAGCCCCTCCACTCTGGGAGGTTTGTTTTGTCACGTTTTTTTGGTGTTGGTGATGTGTAGGTATAGGTTGGCGAGCGGCAACTGTTTCGACTTCTCCATTCGTGGGTTTTGGGAGCGATTTCTCTGCCTTACGTTTGTCCAAGCCCCTTGCCGAAGGCTTATCACTAGGGTTTTTCCTCGAAAACCCGAAAGGGCGGGGTTTTTTAATCCCGGTGATAAGCTTTCGGCAGGTACACCAGCCCAACATCTATTAGCATTGTGTTTTATGGGGTCCAAATTATATAATTGGATATTCCCTTTATTTTTCATGGGTAGTTCGCATGTGTGCGGCTACCCACTATCCACCATTGTAGAAAATCTGCTGAGATGAATGAGAAGCCTGGCGGTTTGTTGGTTTCATGCGAGCCCCATTCTAGAATTATGCAAAGAGAACAAATCGAAATGTTTCTCAAATACCTAAAATATAACTGTTCTCACAATTGAAAATGGATGAATCCAGCCATGACATCCCGATGACCACAAAAACTTGATGTAACCTATATCAGCTTCAAGCAAGCGTAAATTAATGCTGGACCTGAAATATTTACATGATCTAGAAGAAGAAAACATTGTTTGATACAATAACAGCCTATAACATGTTTCAAATGGCTACTGCCTAATTCACCAACATATAATATAATGGAATACCTCAGATACTTGCTTCCAAACATCTAGGTGCACGAAGCATGGTCTTCTAGCAAAGCAATATAAATCATTTATTTCTACTTCTTCGCAGATTTTCTCACGGTATACGTGTAGTGAACTGCAAGCTTATACATCCACGCACGTTGAAATCAAGAAATACCAGATGACAAATGCATGCTATGCTATAGGTAGAGAGCATGAGACAACTTTGAAAGACACTTTGACTGCAATTTCATAAACACGCAACGCAGTCCACTGCTTCATCGCTTAATCATACCTTTTTATTGCATATTCAGAATCACAAAATAAAAATCAAAAGAGGTTTGTAAGGTTTACCGGAGGGGCCCCGCATATAGGTGCTTGAAGGACCAACAGAGTGGTATGAGAAATGCGAAGACAATGCTTAGCTTCATCATAATCCAAAAAGGTATATATGGAGTAGGAGCCTTTGTAAAGAAGCTACACACATGTATTAACCACATACCTTGCGGGATTACGGTGAAGCTAAGAAGCCGTCTTCAAACAAACTTCTTCAAGATTTATATGCTATCAAAATGGTGCGAGAACATCTCAACCGGGCAGCAGAGAAACAATGGTTACTTGCACATTGCACGCCTTTGCATTTCAATTTTGCCGTCTTTGTCAATTCTTCCTCGAAGCAACCCCGCAAAAAATATTTATAGCCTCTCCATCCTTCAAACTAAGGAAGTGCGCAGTTGCTTTGATTATGAAGAAAGCATTAATCGATCATCTCCAATCCCATCGAAATTAGTGTCATGCTATTTCATTGCCGACATTGTTGGAAAATCAAAACTCTTTGCTTCTAGTATAAGAGCTACCTCTCAATCTACCGAAATGAGACATTTCCATCACCCGCCATGCATGCAAATCATGTCACTTGTCCTTTCACACAAATAACTAACACAAATTTGAACTTGCAGCAACTCCATTCTCGGCAGCATTAATAGCTTCGCCGTCGTGTCCAAAAGTCTGAACAATGCTATCTGCTGAGAACGAAGCTCCCATATCTTTTATCATCTCCTGTAAACTTAGAATAAGCTGATATCTCTTAAAAGCCAAAATAGTAGAGTCAGAAGAAATAAGAGGATGATTTTTACCTGAGATCCTCCTTCTATGCTGTTAAAATCGATCCGGACTAAATTTGAGAGAGTATAAAAATGATGAAACAAAAGTTTGTATGAGCCTGCATGCCGAAAAATCTTGAACTTAGTAATCGTGGCATGCATCCAGTAAGGAGAGCCAGAACCTAAATCATACGAAACAAATTTCTCCCGATTTTGGGAATATCGGGATTTTATTCCGTCATCAGAAAACCCCAAAACCTTAGTAAAATGACTTAAAAAAAAATTCTAAAAAAGTTTTCTCCAAATCGAAAATGAACCAAAATAATTCCACTCCCATTATAGCATTCATGCATGCATGATATCAAAGCTGCTACTATCAGCACCTCTTGCTACCTTTATATATGCAATTAGAATAAACAGACCTAACCAAACTCTAAAATTGTAACCAAGCACCCTGAAAATGGTTAGAATAGACATTACCACACCCTAAACCCAACTAACAGGCCTGTATTCTAGCACAACCCACCTATTGTCCAACGTATTTTGAATAATAATTTCAGAATTACCGCCACTTGATATCAGACTATAAGGTACATGTGCAAATTAAATAACATGCCTAGAAATACGAAAATAATTTTAAGAATAAAATTATAGAATTGTACCTGATCAAATGTCTTCCAATTGATAATGTATTGATCATATTTCTTCTCTTTCGAAAAACAAGAAGTTTTGAGGAGCCACAATTTGTACATTAGAGCAGCAAGCATTCATACTTTGTACCATTCCTCAATTTCAGCCTTAGGACAAGCCAAGGACCTCCACAACTCATGTAGGTACTATTCTTAGCAAGACAACGTGTCCTAAGTCCACGTACAACCATGTGCAATCTTTACCATGAATCCTTGAATCCATTCTCATTTTACTTATTGCTAATCTGATATAATCCACCTTCATATGATGAACACAACAACACGTTTTTCGATCTTTTATCTTCCTCATAAATGCTAGAATCAAAGCATGGAATGCATTTAGTGAAATCTGAAAATCAATGATGTCTCTTTTGAATCGCTCATAGAAAGCCACCTGCATAAGCAAGGAAACTCATCGTCAATTCAAGAAGCACAAGCCAAATAATTATGATGTAAGATAGAAGTAATACCTGGGTCTCTTCGAGAAAGTGCAAAGCATGAAGCACCTTCTATTTTCTTGCAATTATTTTCACAACATCCGTCTTGTTGGGTGAAACCCTGGTATTTTTAGTCCAATAATCTGCAACAACTTTTCTAATTTCGTCCAAAAATCTATCATTCCAGACTCTCCTTGAAAACATAGACCATGGCCCTTCACCTTGTTCGGCAAAAACTGTTCTATTCCTTGTCGTGTTTACAACATTTCTACTCAAGTTAAGAGCTCTAGCTATTGCTGAACAATTAGTTTTAGGATCTGTGATATAAACCATAGCAGTTGTTCTAGTTCTTAGTACATCAGTCTTCCTCACATGCTTATGTGATTTAAAGTTTCTCTACAACTTTCTTGACTATCAATATATTCAGTAAAAAAATATCTTCATCAGCAAGATTGAGTTTCTTTATAATATTAGAAGATACCTCGGATAGATAAAGCCTTCACAGATTTCTTGAACTGCTTTTTGCACAGAATTGGCTAGTTTTTTTGTCATGTTGTTTTTTCTTCGGATGCCGCGTTTGCCCGATGCTTCATTTTCTTTGTCAGCAGTAGTGGCTTTCTTCTTTTATCTCTGAATCCGCTTCCTTTTTGCTCGCAGGCACTTTCTTTCAGCATCACATTTACAGTTGTTACTATAATTTAAATCTTCATTCAAAATTCCAAAGATGTCTTAAGCGCCAAATTTTTTTTTTTTTTTGAAGGACGAAAGCCAAAAAGTTTATTAATCAGAAAAAAAGTACAAAATTTACATGTTTCATCTAACTGTGTAAGCACAAAAAGATGCCACAGGAGCACGAGCCTGGAGCACAATGTACTTACTCCAGAATAGGAGACTAATGATAAGAATCAATTCAAGATATCAATCGGATCGTTCCATCATTTTTGAGTCAAGGGAGGAACACTCGTGAGGTCATCACTATCTTTTAAGACCCCACCGTAATAACACCGCGTGTAGAAGAATTAATGCCCTGAAAGATCTGGTGTCTGCGACGCTCCCATATCGACCATAGGAGCCAACCAGAACCAAGATAGAATGCCCTTTGTTTAGCTGGAGGCCATGCGTTGGAATAGGATGCCAAGAGAATGCATCTGCAGTCCCAATGCAATCATTAAACAAAACCACAGAGCGAGGACCATCTTTGGTTGAACCTCAGGACAATCAAAGAGACAATGCTCAAGAGTCTCAACATCTGAAAGACAAAGTGGGCATACTGCAGATATGCGAGGATCATAGCGATGTCGGAAGGCATTAACCCCCAGACACCTATGGATAACTTGCCACCACAATACAGAGACTTTAGGATGGAGCAACCTATCCCAAAGCCATCGCCATGTACGACATAAAGTGGGATGTGGAACCTGTAGGTGCCACCCATCTGGCAACTGGAGGGGCTATGGTGCTAAAAGAAGGCGATATACTGATCTGACAAAGTGCTTGCCTTTGTGAATATTTTCATGACAGTCCCATGGCACCCTTTCAGCAACACCAATTTGCACTATAAGAGGCAAATTTTCTGCGACCTTCTCCCATAGAGATACATCCCAACGAGAGAGCAAGAACTTTGCCTGAAATTCAGGCTAAGACAGTAGGCGACCCGCCTCATACCATGCTTGAATAGAGACAACACCTGCAAGAACCCATCGTCTCTGTGTAAGCGCCAAATTTTTGAGCATGTTCATAACCAAAAGCATCAATATCTTCGTCCTGAAATTGGATAAAGGGCCTGAAAAAGAATAGATTCTAGGAGACTAGAGCAAATGGTATTAAATTCAATAGTTACCTCTTGATATTGGTAAAGACTGGTAAATATCTCATTAACATTGAATGAAGAACGAGTTCTGGCAATGGATTCAACAAAAGATTGCTCTCAATCCATTGCTCTCAATTGCCATGAAACAAAATCTAATTTGACAAACATGGTACATTCTCCCCTAAAGTTTCCCGTTGGATGCAACAAATGACTTGGAATAAATGACATGGCTGTAAAATTTCCATACGTAGATCTTCAATCGCTCAAGATCAATTTCTTTTCCTACTGAAAGGTGCAAAACGTGTGAAGGGTAGTAAAAGGTGTGAAGGATGTTGAAGGGCGACGAGTGACGTTTGTGAAGTTTACAAAGCACATCACCAACACCTATATCCTAGACATGTAAAATTGTTAGGTTCTAATATTTTTGAACCCTACCACAAAATTATCTCTTGCTGGTTGAATTGCAGTGGCCAAGTCTGTCCTCAGAGTTACCCATGTCTATATGTCTTCATTATAGCTAGCCCCACAAGTCAAGGTACATGAACCCATTGCAATAGTCCAAAGCTTCATATGGGCTGGCACTGAGGAGTGGGTGTGGTCAAGGTAGCCTGGTCCAAATACATTCTTCCAAAATGAAGAAGGTCCCGGCATGATGGACTTCTCATTGCAGAGCAAAGTCCTTATTTCAAAAGGATGAAGGTGAAGAATGAAGAATGAAGTTGAATGATGAAGATGACTCTCCTGCTTCTTCGTCATTGTATTCCTCTAGGCAAGAAGGTTGTTAAACCAATTTTGCCTTGGATATTGTTTCATTATTTGCAGCCTTTTCCTAATGCTACCATTTCTACATGGATGGCAGCATGTGATATAGTCGGATATCTTTTTTGGCCACGCCCTTCCACCCATGCCTTACTGCAAATTCCGTGGTGATGGTCACGCTGCCATCAAACCTCGCATTACCTCCAATTCCTGCATTTGTCCATCTCCTTACATAGAGACAATGGGTCCTTGCAGCTGTTGTTTCCATTCAAGAATGGTATGGAGGTGGTTACCTATTGTCTTGGTACGAGTTTCAGACTATATTCTTACTCTTCCGTTGAGATGTGTCTGGTTGGGAGAAGGTAGCAGAGGCTGGTGTCCTAGAAAGGTTGGCTTGGGGTTGCCACGAGGATATTCCCAAAGGCAAAGACCTTAGCTCCATATATCTCCTCTTAACTCCACAGCCCCTCCCACTACCAAATACATGGTGCTTGCAGATTTCAGAACTTAATCGGATTCGTATGTGGCATTGGCTTTGGGATAAGCTGCTCCATCTTAAAGCGTCTACTTTTTGGTGGTAGGTTATCCATAGGCGCCTACGTGTTAATACCTTGAGGCATCACTATGATCTTGGGACATCTGAAGAATACCCGCTCTGCCTTTCAAACGTTGAGACTATTGAGCATTGTCTCTTTCACACTAAACCCAAATTTTGGTCGACTGTTGAAAACTCTAGTCTTCTTAGGTCAACATGTCCTTTATTCAGAGATCGCAAAAAAACCTGCATGTAGATCTATGGAGGTGTGGTTTTACTAATTGGCGGTGTTGTTTCTTAAGTGGACATGGAGCGTCCACTGTTATTTTTGTAAGGTGCTGTGGTTTTTGTTTTTTAGGGGGTGGTGTTTTTTAAGGAGGTATGTTTTTTGTTAAAAACAACTGTGGTTTTTGTTTTTTGAGGTGGTGTTATTTTGTGGAAGTTGTAGTTTTTGGAGGTGTGGTTTATAAGTAAGTGTAGTTTTTAAGGAGGTTTTTTTTAAAGGATGTATGGTTCTCTGAATGGGTGTGATATTTTAAGGTTCTTTATAGCCAATCTTGTAAGCACCATTATACAACCATTGCACTAGTCCCATCCATATGGCACCCCATAAAGTATTCATATTGTCATTGCATACGCCATGTGTAAAAATACAACTATCTCATCTATTGTCCCTCTACCTTTCATGCTTATAGAAAACTATAATGCAAAGGCATATGAAGATCCCAAAATTGAGTTGAATTGAATTTAACTTTAACATCCATCGGGATCAACAAGTCTATCAGATCTAATGCATGTGTGTGGGCACGCAGGCTCTAACATGCCACGCGGGCTTTAATACGCCAAGGTGGTGCAAACATGCCACGTGGGCTCCACCATGCCACCTAGGGTCCAACATGCCAAGGTGGCTCAAACATGCCATGTGGGCTCCGATATGCCACCTAGGCTCCAACATGCCAAGGTGGCTCAATCATGCCACTTAGGCACTAACATACCAAGGTCGTTGAAACATGTCAAGGTGGCTCAAACATGCCACGTGGGCTCCCTTGTTTTTTAGAGATCGTGTATAGGTCGGGTTGGAAGGTGTACCCCTTTTATTAAATTCGTTTCAATGTCAATTTTATTGTTTGATTGTTCTCCTTTGTTCAGTCGTCGTTGATGTGCATGATCTTGGAGTCTAAGGTCAGTCTTGGGTCTTATACCATCAATTCCTTGGATGTCTGGTGCTTGCATGGGTCATGTTAAGATATGTTGCTTAGATTTATTTGTAAGGTTTGTAGTTGGTAGCTGGGAGGTGCATCTTTTATAGCATAGTGTTATTTGGTTGCTCTTCTTGTTTTATGTTCGTAGGGTTGGCATGTAGGTCTTGCTCCGTCAATCCCTGTTTCTGCTGGATCTTCATAGGTTGGAGTGCATGTCCCTTAGTTTCGTGTTTTAAACATGTCATCTTGTTTTTGTTGGAAAGGAGTTCTTGCTTTCAGTTTGTCCTTTAGGTTAGATATGGTTGAACGCTAAGGTCTTGGGTCTTATATTCCTAGATTAAAAACATAACCTAGATGCTTTAAGTATCCCTTTCCCTTTTCTCTTTATTCGTTCATTTTATCCCTTGAAACATCTTTGCTCTTCTATAATCTTGACTCCTTCCTTTGTCTGCCTCTTGATTCATCGTAGTTTATTTTTGCCCTGGTGGTGTCCAATCATCATGTCGTCTTACTATGTTGACCCCAGTTGTTTCATCCACCTTGCTTAGCCTTTTTTATTCTTGTTGGTCTCAGTTGCCGGATTACCCTCATCAACCAAATTTGCACTTTCCTCCATTCGGTTTGTTTTGCTCTATTCTTCTAGTGGTTCTCATTTTCCCCAATCCTTTTGAGGTAGAGTCCTTTCTCTTACTCTGTGCAGTCTTTCCCATCATGCTCCCACGAGTGACAAGTGGAAAAGAGTCCGTTTGGTGTTCGTCTTGCATGATGTTCATGCGACATTCCCTTTTCAGCTTGCATTTTGAATTTCCAAACTGTTGCATCGTTTTGCATTTGTACATGTTGTAATGGTTCCTATTTTCGATTGTCTTGCATTCTTATATGGTTTTGTTCTTGTTTCAGAGTGCACTTCATTTTTTTCATGGATTCCTCATCTTAGCATTGTCCCATCCTCGCTAACTCTGTTGCATAGTCTACCTGCTTTCTCAATCGCCTCCTCTCCGCCCGGCACCCCCCCAAATGGCGGGGTATACATCCTCCCCCTCCCCCCCGGGCATCCCCCAAATGGCGCCATTTGTGGGCTTCAAATGGCCCCATGGCGCCATTTGAAGGGTATACCTGGCCCACCTGGCACCCCCCCCCAAATGATGCCATGGAGCCATTTGAAGCCTCCAAATGGTTCCATGGCACCATTTGGGAGTGTCAATGGGGGCAAGTATACATATGAATGAATGAATGGCTCCATGACGCTATTTGGGAAGTGCTAAGGGGAGCAAGTATGCATGTGATTTCCTCCATCACATGTACACATGCTCCTCTTGGCAGTCCCCAAATGGCTCCATATGGCTCCACATGGCCACATGTGGGGAGTGCCAGTAGGAGCAGGTATACATGTGATGGAGGAGCACTGTAGTTGGGTTGTCTGAGAGGGAAAATGGTGCTTTCATGGTGTTGCTTTTTCCCTTAGACCCAATAGTGATATTTCATGTCGGAAATAATGCCATTTTCATGTATTTTTTGCTTGTTTTTTGGTTTTTGCATGCAAGTTTCAATTTCAATTGTATAACCTATTTGTGGTAAAGAGAGCTACCTTTCATGGCAAGGATGTAGATCCATTGATTGTAGCAACAGAGGTCATGAAATTTGTGGTGCCAATTGAACTTCCAATCCTATGCTGGTGTGCAAATAACATGGACGAAGCGGTAGGTGCATCTATTCAGTTGCCAAAGTAGGATGTAAGATCAGTTCAGACAGGTTTTCTAAATATTCATGTATGTTACAAACATATGTATGATGTTGTATGCTATCCACGTGTATCAACACCTGCAGAAGGTCTACAAATCTATTCATGTGTCTTACATACATATGTGTGATACATGGGTGTCATACCCGTGTACCTAACACCTGCAGAAGGTCTACATTAAAAAATTCTAATTCACTGAAAATTTTCCCAATATAATGAAATTATGCTTTTATAAGGGCCTATACTCGCTCTTTGTCATAGATTCCCCATGTCTCATCAAGTTGTTCTCTTGAGCCTGTTAGTCCCCTGGTGTCATCTTTAAACTATGTCATATGATCCCCTTTCGATTCCTTGAATTCATTGTTCCAGGCTCCAGATTTCTGTCACCTTAATGGGTCCTTTTTGCTCTTGAGTATCGGGGTGCCTATCGTCTTGTTCCTGTAGGTTATGTTGTTTCTACTTTTGAAAGTTCATTTGGACCGGTTATGCATGTAGGGTATATGTTTAGATTTTAGTCCTTGTTTGTTATAATGTTTTGCCATTTTTGTATTCTATGATGGAGTTTGAGGTAGGTTCTTCTTTGTGTCAGATGATGATATTTGTGCATAAGGACCTTTTACTAGAATGCTATGATTCTCTTTTATATAGAAGAGAACCATCATTCTAAAGAAAGGGACGCCAGTTTTGGCGTTAGCTCTCCTTTCGGACCCAGGCTTCCTTTGGCACTGGTTGCCCTTTCTCCCATAACAACCTTGTGTCTTCCTGCATTCCTCATCGGCATTTTCTCCGAGTGAATCTTGTTGTTATACTGAGTCCCCCACACCTCTTGTTTTTTTTTTTTTTTTTTTTTTAAGAACCGTGTCATCAATATATTAAAAGAATGGTAATGTTACAATAGGTTTTACTATATAGGTTTTACTTTTTCGCTCAAGGTGTTGGCCAATAGGCTTCTGCATTTTTTTTCAGCATAGCACATAGCGCTTCTGGAGGGCACCAAGGGGAAGCCCCCCTCGATCGAGCCTGTATATAGATATTGGAATTCTCGATCTCGACATAGCCTCGTGTCTTCCAGGATCCTCGTGGTTTGTTTTCCCATATTGATGTTGTGATTCTTGTATTCTCGATCCTGGTGTAGCCCCGGGGATTCTGAAGATCCTCATGGATCATTCTCTTTTTCGATAATGTAAATCTTGTATTGTTGGCCCAGTTTTATAGTCTCCTGACGATTGGCCCGTGGGTGGCTCCTAACCCTTACACATTCGATTATTGACGTGATTTTTGCAGTTTTTGGAGCTCTAACCTCACTAGTGCTCATGAAGTGGTGTGTCTTGCCAAGTACCCAATTGTTAGCTCCGATCTCACTAGCACAGGTGGAGTTGCTTTTTCAGACCAGCGGCCAAGGTCAGCGCATGGAATTAATGTGGCAACCTTAGCAAGGCATATTTTGAGTTGCAGCTTGGATGGTTGCCAAGGTGGGCGCATGTAATATTGTGGTGGAGACCTTAGTAAGACTTGTTGGGGCACAGCTTCGACGAGTGGCAGTACTTTTGGAGTTGCGGTTTGTGCGGTGCGGATGCGATCTTCTGACTTTCTTCTGTCTTGACATTCTACTGGGGCCTATCCTCGCTATGAAGGATTTTGTGTTAGCCTCAGATTTGACTAGGCAATTGGGTTCTTACTCATTTTGGGGTTCATCATTGCGTACCCCTATGTATTATTGTATTCATTCATTCAGCTCAATGGAGCACCACTTCACATGATGATATTTGTGCATAAGGATCTTTCCCTAGAATTCGGGCGACCAATTAATTGGTCTTGATTTTTATCCTAAGGTACTTCATTCGAAATAGTTTTCGGGGTAGTTTTAAGGTACGTAATAAATAAAAATTTATGTATGCCCTATTGTGCTTTGACCCCAATTCAAATTTCGAAACTAGATGCCATAGCAGGTTGTGCATAAGATTAGAATATAGCGTGATCCACAAGATTTGTGGCCTTGAAAAAGCCCTCCCACTATTTCTACTGCTACAAAAAGGCAGCGCCTCCAAGCATGCCACAGACTGTATGCCACAGAATTCAGACCTGCCAAGTTTTGCCTCCTCTGCATCAGCATGCCACCTGCAATTACAAACATATAAAAGGTGCAAGCTGGAAGAACAATGCATTCCACAGGATCCACTTTAAGCTTTGAAAAAAATAGTCTTGCTGCAACTATTTGGAAAAAATGGTATGGGCCAAAAGCAATGTCGTATCATCAAGTGGGCAACCATATCTCCCTCTGAAGAATAGTATTATAAAAACTTTAACGATAAAAAGAAAAAAAGAAAGAAGAAAAGGATGTTTTTGAAATCGGTTATTCAAGACGGACATTTAATATCACAAATTGGTTCAACATAGAACTTGTCAATCAGTTAAAATAACGAATGTAGATATCCTATATTGATATGCTTGTTTTTGTTGAAAATAGGGCTTCTTCAGAGTCAATGTTTGTGTCATAGTTTAAGTGATTAAATTTCAAATTCAAAGGGACTCTTGTGAGACCATGGCTCCCCGTAAACCATCAGCAGATGGACATTCCTCGATTTTTCCTTGATCGTTTAAAGTAGGTAATTTTTGGGCTTGTGGTTGCACCCCCACAATTTTTTCACACTGAACAACAAAACCAGAGTTCAAGATGAGGAACAAAAGGGGCTTCTTCAGAGCATAAAGCAGCAGGACTGCAGGTATGCACAGTAGAAATCGGGCTGCCACAAAGAATCAAAGCCTGCTTTAAGAAAACCAGATTGAAAATAAAAAAACCAATGCTGCATGTTAACTTCGCATGCCGGTGTCTGAGGCTTTGAGATTTCTCATATTTTCGACTTCTGCAAAACATCTGGTGCCAAAAAGCAAACTCTTCCAAAAGATTGTGGCTTCTCTGTTTTGTCCCCTACCGGAAACAACTTTCATATCCGGAAGAAGATCTCTAAACAGAGCATTCCGGAAGAAGATTTATTTCGGAAGTTTAAAAAGTATGGGCTACGGGACATATGTCTAAGGCCGATGAATGGGACGACAGAAAAGATGTTTGAAAAGCTTTGTTGGCCGGATAACTTTCAGATAAAGATCTACTCCTCTTTTTCAACAAAAGACAGCACAGGATGCATCAATAGCTCCATTTCACCGATCTGTCACCTGTTTCGCCATATCTGGCGTCAAGATCTCATATCTGCAGCACAAGAGGTAAGATGTTAAACAAAAGATAATGCAAATGAAAAAAGACAAGATATACAGCAAGCGCCATAAAGCAAGACCTCAAAAATGTTGAAATGAGATCAAGTGCCTCCAGGAACCTAGAGATTGCCATCGCCAAAGCTCGGAGCTCCGCCTTAGCCGGACCAAAAAATAGAAATGGAAAAAGTGACGCACGGAATTTCTACCTACTGGCGGATTACGGCTGGGAGCCGCCTGGTTTGAGGGGTTTCCAGCGGGAAACCGGCAGCGGCGCCGCCACTCGCGGGAAGCCGGCTCGCGACGGCGCCGCTGCAGGTTTCTCGTCGGAAACCCCTCAAACCGGGCGGTTCCCTAGCACATAAACGTTAGCCATGATTCCCATTATCTAAATGTAACTTTAAAAGAGACATGGATACACCTTCTTCAAACGATGTCATCCTCTTTGGGTTGGATCTCTGTCGAGACTGAGTGGGGATAAAGAAATGTTCACGGTGGCCGCAGCGATAAATTTCCTTTACTATATAATATAATAGTTCGAACTTTGAACACGTTACCGATATCCGAGGAATATAGCATGTGTTAGGCATGGCCAATTGGGACAACTAACATGAAGATCTACTCTTATCCTAAAGACAAGGTGCTTTAATTCTAGCTAGACGATGTGCAGATTTAACTGAAGTGTTTTTCTAAACATATATAAAGCAGTTTCATTTTTTCCGTCCGCCTAAAAAAATCCTTAATTTCTCCCCGTCGTCAATCAACTGTGCTTGAATTTTGTTTTGAAATCCGCCGCCATAAAATTTCTCGTTGTGTCCCTGTGCCCCTGTCTTTCGATGCCCCTGTTTCTGGCTCAGGGGACCTTCTGGTTGTCGCATGGAAGCTTTTTCAGATCCGGCCGCGGCAGCAGACTAGGACGAGTTTCTCCTTCATGCTGGTTTAAGATTGGCATTACAAAATAAAAATAGATTTAGAAGTTGGAGAAGGTTCTAGACCATTCTTGGAGCCGGACTAGCTATCTTATCTAGGGCGGTTGCGGTCTGTTTCAAGTTGTTGGCGGATCCTCCTTGCAGTAGTGAGCTTGCTTTTTTTTTGTAGTGGCGCTATAGGACGGTTTTTTTTGCAGCGGCTTGTGCTTTGCGATTGCCTTTTCTTTATTGCAGAGATCGGGTGGGAGAAATTTGCTGCCCATAAGATATGCAGCGGCAGCTGGGAGCAGAGGATGTCCTCAGCGATTGATAGGCAAGAACGAATTATGTTAGTCTTGCCAAGGGATGTGCTGTTTCTAGTAGATTGATTTCTAACGCTTCTACTTAGCTAATATGCCTAAGTAGAATGACAAGTACCTATTTTCACAAAAATAATTGGATGGATTTATCATTGCTACTCTATCCATTTTTTCTATGTCCATCTGTCGCTTTCAATATTACCTTACAAAATCTTTACATTGACAAAAGCTCTGAAATGCGGCTGCAATAATACCTTGACAAAAGCTTTACATTGACAAAATTCTGAAATGCGGCTACAATAGCATGTCTGCCGGAAGCAAAGTATCATTTTATTGTTTTTTCAAACTCAACAGGTATTTTATGCACTGCTTTGAAACGATAGAGCTCTGGTTGGTTATTAGTCTGTTCTGATGCACAAGAATACCATGCAGTTTCAGAACAAATAACAAGTGTTGAAGAATTATTTTTATACTGGAGTTATCCTGATTTTCCTGAAAACTTGAAGCATGGTATGTGCCATCACAGCTATGTGAATGTACTTCAAGTACATTTGACAAATCCATTACTTTGTTACACTCTTGCAGGGGAGTGCGTAACCAGCAAAATTCATTGGCGATATGAGTGTCCACTTTGTCTATAAATGCTAGCATGAATTAGCTAAGGATGAATATGTCATGCCTTTAATTTTAGTTTGTGTTGGATGGATGACCTTACCTAAATCATGAAAGGTTCTATACAATGTATGGGATTCTTTTGTGCTTGAAATATACATAGAATAAATTGTGCTGCAAACATTTCATGACTGGTGATACATTATCAAGGTGACCATATCACAATGCATTTATTTGCATTCTCTGTTCAAGCTCGCTTTTAACAATTTGCCATTTAGTGCATCTTTGCATTCCCTGTTCAAGCTTGCTTTTAACTATGGCAGGGCTTCACGGTTTCCTGGAAAGCCGGAATAATGGTCGGACTTGTTGAATCCCTCCTCTGCTCTGTTTGAATCTGCTCTTCTACCCGGAATCTGTTTGAATCTGCCCGGAATGCCCAACGAAATCCCGGAATGCCCTGAATGCTCTGGTCCGACTGCCTGCTCCCTTCCGATTTACTACCCTAGTCGGCCGCTTCCAATACGTCTGTCTCTACGACCGTGATCCCTTTTTTTGCCCTTTCAATAGAAAAAAGGGCTTCCAATCTCACCCGTTGATTTCCAATAAATCTCCATCGTAAGTTTGATGTCGCTCTGCAAGTTCAAGTCAAGCTCAAGCTCAAGCTTAGCTATGGTGTCCATGCTAGTTCCTGCGGCTATGGTATTGTTGCTAGCCATGGCTGTGCAAAATGCATATGTTGTCTACAGTTACAACAATTTTCCGTGCAGCAACACCCCTGGGCTTTGCTAGTGGATGAGCATTCCTTGCCCTTCTAACTGCCCTCTAAAGTGCAACTTCAACTGCAGAACTTGCAAAAGCAAGATACGAAGGTACTTCTTCATGTTAGTCACTTGGCCTGTATGCTCAGGTAAATGATCAGCTATACTGAGTTAATGAGTCGACAGAGTAAAGATGGGTCGAAAAAGAGAAATGTTCGCGGCGGCCGCCGCGATAAATTTCTTGTACTGAGATTATTTTGCTCGAGTAACCAAGAACCACGGGATTTACTTTTCTTTTTGTTTTTTTCGCACAAACTGACATGTTCAACATGGAATGATATGCAGGTACGAGGTACTAGAAAAAAATACGCATCCGTGTATTTGCAACCGCCATATTATGCGGCCGCCGAAGCACCAGCCGCAAGCTGCACTGCAGTCCCTCCTATTTATACCCCTTCTAATGCCATAATTCTTCACAGTTTGTATTTGTATTTGGATCAGAAAAAATGGGTCGTTTGGCAAGAGTTTTTGAGGATGCGTTCACCACTGCTTCTACCAGATTAAGAAGCAATCCCCCAAAAATGGCTCAGCTTTCTGCATTCTATCAGATGAGAGAGGAATGCCGCTGTTGTAGTTCTTCGTCCCCAGCTGCTTCAGTTGTTCAAATTCAGCAAAATCAAAGTAATGCTCTAACAGAGTCAGATTGGATGGTGATAAGCATCTTGGACAGGTAGAAAGGGGCCCAAGCGCTTTTGTGACTCTTAATTCACGTCTTTCCAAAAAGAGGAGGACAGATCTGTTTTGCGGGCATACAATCTGAGATCTGTGCAAAATTAGGCACTGTACTGTTACGATTCCAACAAGCAAGCAAAGATCTTGCTTCTGTTCTTACTTTGTACAGAATGTAATATGAAGGAATTTGTTAAATATTTAATGAAACATTTCTCTTATTGCATACTGCCTTTCGTTTATTGCTTGCAAGTTTTGTCTTGGCATTTCACAATCGGTGCGTTGTGTCTCTAAAATAAAATAATAAAGAGCTGAACTCTGAAATGTCTAAATTTGAGTTTGGGGTCCCTAATCAGAAGCTGGGCTTCTCACAGTTTTGAGGTCCTAATGAATTCTTTTTTCCTTATTTAGGAAAAAGAAACTCTCCTTTGTTCATTTACATACCACATGCAGTACTTCAAACATGGCTTGACTACAGAACAAACGTAGCAGAACTACAGAACAAACGGAGGAGAATGGCATGCCACAGATGGTTAAAAAAACTTCACACTTAAATTACTGCACAACATATTAAAGGACCAAGTTACTGCACACCATATGAGAAAAGCAAAAGTGAAAAATGTGGTTAAGAATTTCACATAAAAAACTTTAGTGGGAGGGATACTACAACTTTCATTGAGCATGAACAAAAGCAGAAGCTGATTGAACTGGTGCTGAGCAAGTAAAGCTCCAAAAAAAAAGACTTTGTTGGCCCACGTGATTGAGGATCCCATATCTGCTTTGTGGGGTCTTTGATACGGACCTATTGTGGCGGCAAGACCACAAAAAATTGATGAGCTTATAAAATGAGTATGAGACCACGCAAGCAGAAGCTCAGTAAACTGTTTGTTGGAGCAAATAGAGCTGGAACAGAAGACCAACCACCTTAAATTAGACCAATGAAAATTATTAACTATCAGCCCACATCAAAAAGAAGGCCACACCACCATAAATTAGACCAATGACAATTATTTCACTATCAGCCACGCATCTGCTTTCTGGACTATAGTCATTGTGGCGGCATACAAGACAACCAAAGTCTCCACTAGAAAAAAAAAATCCAGCCGTCATATTATGCTGGCCGCCAGGACCGCTTATTTATAACCTCAAATACCACATTCTTCACACAACCTCACAGCAAAATTTGTAGCTCCCTTTCAGTTAATCAGTCATTCGATAGATATGAGCAGATTAGCAAGAATTGTGGAAGATGCATTCAGCGCTGCTCCAAGCAGACTAAGAAGCAATCCTCAAAAAGTGGCTCAGCTCTCTGCGTTTTATCAGATGAGAGAAGAATGCCGCTGTTGTAGTTTCTCATCTGCAGCTACTTCTAGTCCTTCTTCTCAGCAGCATCATAAAAATGATGCCTTCACCACATCTGATTGGATGCTCATCAGCAGCTTGGACAGATAATGGCAAAAGGAAATTGAAAGGGTATATCTGTGTGATAAATGAACTAGTTAGTGGAAAATGGGCTGGCCTATCATGGTTCAAGGCGTCAGACCAGAGAGATCAGGCATGCCTTTGACACTTGCAGAAGAAAACTAAAGGCACTTCTCAAACAAATGTACAGAAACACCATCTTGAAATGCAAAAGGGGCTTCTCTCTTATTTCAGCTTTCTGAAAATTTTCTGCAATCTTTTTTTTGTTATCTATCAACATTACTGACTGAGTTGGATGGCATATTTCTCGGTGACACTTTAAGAACATGAATAGCAAGTTAATATTCTGGCATATTAGCACTAACATTAGTTGGATTGGAATGGTGGTTGGCTTGCTCAATATTACTATAGAGAGTAGAATGCAACTTCGGAGATTCATATTTCAGTATTTGGTTATTTGTAGACAGTAAGGAGCAAAGAATGGTCCAGCTCTCTGCCTTTTACCAGATGATTGAAGAGTGTCGCTGTTGTTGAGTGCCTAATCTCCACCTTATGTTCCTCTGCTGCAGCAGCATAATAGTTGCTTTGCCTTCTCCATATCTGACTGGATTGTTATGAGCATTAGACAAATAAAAAGCCCCCTCAAAAGGAATTTGGAGATGCCACATTTTGTAACTTAACATCTTTGACGCCAGTATTGTAGTATAGTGGTCTCAAAAATCCCTTCTAGCAAAGGGGAAAACAACCAAACTGCCCCTAGTTTTTGCTAAAAATTATGAAGCGCATTTTGGTAAATTTGGTAATACAGTTTTTGTGGCTCGTCAAATTTATTATTTGTGTTCAAGAACATTGTAGATTATTTAAGGTCTCTCTAACAAGAGCAGATTCATCGAATTAAGAGCAGATTCATCGAATTAAGTTCATTTGTCAATTAGCAAAAATGCAAGATTATGCAGGCTTTCATCTCTGCACATGCACATGCAAGGCTACATTTAATTGCCAGCGCCCTTGCAATGGTGCTACTCTCCCTATGGTCTTGTCATTGCCAATTGGTGCATGCACATAGGTTTGCAATTTCATTAGCTACAATTTTCTGAGGTACTCCATTTGCATGTACTTTGTTTTCACGTGTCAAGTATATTATGAGATGTAAAATGTATAGCCAAATCCGAAGGAGTTGCTATCGGTGCTGTAGAGCAGAAATGAGTGGTAGTTTATCTCCAATGAATAATTAAATATAGGAGATTTTGCTCAAACAACAGTCTGCTACAGAAACAGCCTCCCATAAAGAGCAACTAGCAGAAAATTGCTGAATTCAACCTCTGGGACAATGGGGCTGTATAGTCCTTTTTTAGAATCTCCAAAATAGTAAAATGGTAAGTCCTTCAAAAGAAGGGGAAAACATGTATTATCTCATGTTTTGCATCACAGGAATTTAAATTTCGACATTTGATCTTCGAGTTTGCTTTTTAGTTTCCTGTTCTGAATCACAATGATTCTATATGGCTTTTGACTCGCCCCTAGATAGATCACATTTGTATTAATTGGACCAAGCAGTCTCTTTCTGCCACTAAGGGAAGGTGTTCTATAAAGAATAAGGAGCTTGAATTTAAACGCCCCACGCTCAGATGTTTATTACTTTTGTTTGCTTCCTATTTGAAATAGATGGTTGTCTGACATGGAATTTACTAACTTTACTGATAGAGAGTTGAGATTGTTTGCTGCAGCATAAGAACTTTAACACGACCAGTGCTAGTGTGGTATCAGATGAATTGAGTTTGGGGCATGTCATGTCCTAACCTTCTAAGACTCATTAGAGCATGTTAAAATGAGTCCACCTTTGCATGAAAGTTGGATTTAAAATTTGTGCTGGGGATTTGGCTGCCCCATCAGTGACTGGTTGTAAATTTAGCTAAAGAAAGTTGCTATATGTGATATATGCTAGCTTATGATCATATGGCTGATGAATGGTCTCGTGCATCCCCAACCTTTAGATTGGGAAATATTCTACAGCATATACCCCATCAGTGCATCCTGGCCCTATTTTAGGGATTGACATCCTTATAGCAAACTATTGAAATACAATGCTGACTCTAACATAGCAATTGCTTCCTAAATTAGCATTTTCTCAATTCAAAGTTAGAAACTAGATGCCATAGCAGGCTGTGCACAAGATTAGGATGCAGCATGGTCCACATTACAAGATTCGTGGCCTTGAAAAGGCCCTCCCACTATTTCTACTGCATCCAAGTTAATAGAAGATAAATAAAACATGAATAGAGAAGCAGATGAGGTCAAGAAGTTCAAAGTAAGGACATCATTTCAAAGAGTTAAAATTGAAATCACGGAGTTCAAAATGAGGACATTATTTCAGGCACAATAAACCTATCCCTCAACCAACAACGAAACAACCATGAAAACATACCTTTTCAAGAGTAGCATCTGTTGAAGGGGAATCTATATGTTCTTCTCAAGACGTGTGAAATGGCAATACATTAGTTCTTCTCTAACAACATTATCAACCCATTCAATGGCAGTTCTGTGATTATCTGCGACAAGCTTTATATTCTCATGGCCATGCACTTTCTCTAGTTTTTATAATAAAAATGATCATTCCATGGCATAATGTGAGCAGTTGTTCTACCTGTCTGACCACAACCTGTGTCATAGGTATAATAGGTTTTTTTTTAGTAGTTCCTTCTACTTCAATCAGTTTCATACCTTCTCATCCGAAGTACCAGCTATCAAAGAAACAACTTGCTTTCCGCTCCGCCCCCTCTAGCCAGCCAGGGCGGAGCACCAGTATGTGTTTTACTCCCCTACCGATAGACGGCACCGATGGCGGGCCGTTGTGCGTGTTGCTTCCTCCCTGGTCAACACAGGTTTTTCTATAGGCTGAGAGCAGATTCGGACCATCTTTCTAGGGTTTGCAATCCAATATTTTTTGAGTTTTTTTTTTGGGTTGCCCCTAGGGGGGCAAACCCTTGTTTATGTGGGTTTATGGCATATCCTTGGTATATGCTAGAATATACCTAGGATATGCTGCTGACTGCTCAAAACCTACTATTCGGCTGTAAACTCTCGGTCACCTGCGTTTCGATCCGTGATGCTCCAACCGAGTAATCGGGCAGGCGTAATCAAGAGCATATGATTTGCGGTGCAATCCTCCTCGACTGCAGGCCATCGCTTTTCTCGAGGGTTTGGTATAGTTGGGATTTTAGCCTCTGCCGAATCAAGAAAAGAGATTGGTACCAGAAAGGCATTAGCTATTGGGAGGTGGGCTTTGTATTAGCCGCCTATTTCATGTTTACTCTTGGTTTAGTCCCTCGCCTTGATCTGCTTACCAAACAGGCATTGAGGCATCCGCTAATGGAGTGCTTGGTGGCTATGAAAGCGCCAATGATCGTGATGTTTTGGAGAGCAATGCGTTTCTGGTCGGATTACTCAAAAATCGAATTCGTGATAGGGAAACCTTGTGGCCCTTGGTAGGATCCTCTTAAACTATAAAAATCTGCATTGAATTTGGAAGAAAAGATTGTTTGCACATATTATTTTCTAAATCGGTTTGGGTAGATTGTGGAGCGGGAGTAGGGAGGGTGACAAAGAATCTCTTGTTGCGGCACTTTCATGAGGTGCATCTCTTTCAAGGCTGAAATTTGCAAGTGTCGGTTGTAAACTTTATAGTGTCAATTTCGTTTATTAAGTGTTGACTTGGACAATGATTTCGCTTGTTGGTGGACTGGTAGAACCCGTGGAAGCACTTTTCGATATTGCTCAAGCTAATTTAACGAGTATTGATGTTTCCTGAGATGATGCTCAAAAGACTCAAAATAGAGTCGCCAATTTTATCAGACTCCATTACAAGTGAGCCTTTATCCCTTTAGTCAAGACTATGGCAAAACTATGATCACATTTCATGATAAAGACTATTATGTCTTCTTCTTATGTGCTTTACCATCCGTAATAATTAGAAAGGCAATCCAGATTCTTGTAAAAAACGAAGTTATAACCAAATTTCGTTTGGCCTTTGAAATCTATCATGATGTTTTCGTGATATCTGCGTTAAGAGAGACCGTGATATTACATGCTAAAGATTTTGGATAATCCCGAGGGGAGTAGCAGATATGTTATATTGGTTGAGGATCCTCACCAAAAAGAGACATAAAGGATAGGAAAGGGAAAAAGATTTTGTTGATCGATGGGGTGTATAGCAACCCAAGGATGTATTTCACGTAAAATGGCTTTAGCCACTTAAGATTACTTATTTATAAAGATGAACTAATGGAAGAAAACTAGAGTGATCCAAATTTCCTAGCTGAATGCTTTGCTACAATACAAGGCTTGGAGATTTGTGGGCTTAGTACAAGATAGGAAACAAGAATAGCCACATTGGGGCATGATGAAATGCAAGTGATGTATCGCCAGCCTAAGCAAAATCCCCAATGAGCCTAATCTTCTATATGCATGATCAACGTAAAAACAGGAAGGAATTGTGATGGTGATAAAGTACTCATTGATGTGATGATTATTTATTGCTATTAAGGCCATTTTGATCAGGCTTGATCACGCCACTCTCCGCCAAGAAAGGACTCCTCGAGAGTGAATACTCACATAGAAGTGAACACAAGTAATCTTATCGATACATTAGGAAAACGGCTTAAAAATAAAGGCATGATCAACAAAGATTTGTTCATATTGTGGGGTCTTCGAGAATGATACCACTGTTACCAAATCTGTGGCAAGAGTTTTCGCACCATGGAGCTCATGTATGAATTTGATGTTCCGGTCCAAGATATGGATTATTTGCTTGGGAATGAGCTGGTGAATGTACGTTTGAATGCATCTCTTTCTATAAGATTGCGAATTTTGTGTTACCTATTGCCTAAGCTTAAATCTGTCCTCAACAAGAAGCTTAGAGATTGATAACCATCATGCAGGGCTGTGCTGGCATCCCAACATACTACAAGTGTTTCTTTTTATATTCTATCATTTCGGGAAACTTGGATGCCTAGAGCATAGTAATATTTTCCTCAAGATATATGCAACGAAAGTGTGAGTTTTTTTTCCTTCCTCAAGAAAATTTTCTATTATGCTAACTTGTTTTGATCATTGATTATCGTGAATTTATTTAAGTAGTAGGGCAAGATGATGTTATATGGATCCGGTGGTGTATTGGACATCCGATGATTGCGACTTCATTTCCTTTTTTCAATCGTGCAAAGGTTTGTACTCATGATCTACACCAACTATAGCATTTCAAGCTCCCCCAATTGGCTTTATATTTACTTTTGAGCGCCATTATTCGCTTAAGATAATCTTGATGTTGTTTCCCTCCTTTTGTTCAAGCAAGTCAAGAGAATAAGAGAGAGCAGTGGTGTCGGAGTACTATTGAACATCTACTTGCTCCATTTGACTAAAATGAATGAATATGGGAGACGAGTTGATGCAAATGGCAAGTCGATACTTGTCGAATGGCCTTCTACTTGTCGTCGATGGAACATATAAGTTGCAATGAACTTTTTCCATGCCGAGGATTATGCATTCCTTGCATCATATAATTATAGTTAGCATGCAATATCCGCTTTTACGTAACGAGGGTCAAATTCAAAATAAGGTCACATTAGCAATGGGACTATATGCAAATCGTCAGATAATTTATTCTCGATGTATGCTTTTGGAAGCATGGCTCTATTGGCTTAGAGAATACTAATTATGCCATTGAGCAATTAGCATAGTTTTGAAGGCAATATAGCAAAGAAAGCAACAAGAAATACTTGTGGCATTCACGATGACATGTTTACGCTATTGAGTTGTTGGGTGTGTAGGCTTGAAACCAAATGGGTTTTTGTCTTGAAAGAAAACATAGCTTCACAAGGTACACAATGTACTCATTTACCCTTGTTTCAGTGGACTTCTTTTTCCATGTTATTCATTGCTCACATTTGTTGTGGCAGGATTTGTGGTTGATAAGGTAGATATAAAGTTGTCACAAGGTCCGATTCTTATTTCCAAGATCTTTTTCGTCAGCTGGTTTGTTGCTTTATAGGACAAGGGTAAGTTCTATCCGCCATAAGGGCATCCCATATCAAATTTCTTCATGCTTAATTTTATCGGGTTCTCACCACTAAGGTCGCAAATAACCGAACTAGTCAACCATGTCAGAATTGCAAGAAAAATTTTCTTTATTGTCGGTGTGTAATTGTGCATTGAAGCTATAGGCTGCCCTAGTAGTGATGTTTACTGCCCTACTTACTCTTCATTTAAGTGTAACTAATTCTATCTATGGCTAGAACAAGTCAATGTCCCCGGAATTAAGACATGGCAGAGATACATGGCGCCTTTTAGACTAGAGATATGGAAGGCAACTAATTAAGGATGCCTTTTGTGTTTCCGCATGTAAAGGTTTTCCAAGCGTAATTGTTTGTCAGATTTAATGTATGCACTGACAATTCCATCTTCTCCAACAATCATGAAAGTACCAACTCAAGAGTCCTCAGGGACGAGAAGGGAAGTGCAGTACATGGAATAAATTACTACTCCTATATTTTAGTGTAGCCAAAATAGGTTTAGCTAAACTACCTTCAAATTGGGGCTAGAAGTTTCTAACACTTGGCTAAACTAAATGGTTTTTCTCCATCACAGTTTCTTGCTTTTGGCTAAACTTTCGCAAAATGGAAAGGCAGATATTAGCCATCACGCTATAGTAATTTAAAAAAATCCAAGCAATTTGGCAAAGACATTGAATTTAGTGTAAATACATAAATCAAACACAAACATACATGAACATTTTCAAAACCAAAAAAAAAGGGACTACATTGTTCCTTTTCCTCTAATGCTTCAACTTTGTACTTGGAACAAGAAAGAAAGTGGAAAAAAAAAAAGAAAAATATAAACCCTATTTGAAATTTCTTAAAGTTAGTACATACATTGGTGTTGAATTTCGGGCTAATCTATCCATTTTTCCAAGCCCACTCTATCTTAGGTTTAGCTAATCAATGTCCTGATGGATATGTCTGGAGGTAAAGGTTTGGCTATTCAACCTAAAAACTCACTTGGGCGGCAAAAAAATTGGGCTAAAATTTTCTTTTTTTTTGGGCATTTTTTCCATTTACTTTAGCCGTTTTTCTTGGCAAAACTGCTACAAAATAGCCATTTGGCTAACCTTAGCCGTTATTTTATTCCATGGTGCAGTAAAGACTAGGGCAAAGCCAACAAATCAACCAAGAAGAATAGAATGACAGTTATAACAAATCGTTTCGCTGTGCAATGGCTGTTCTTTATCTGAATGCCATGTTTTCTTGTTATACTGAATGAAGGAATTACTTGCTTTAGAAAAGGACTCCAATTACATTTATGGTATTTCTTCTTGACTTCTTAGTATACACCGACGTTTTTGAAATGCTTCGGATACTATAAATGTATGTGCATATATGTAATTTGAAATATGTATCAAGCATTGATACCACGGATTAATCGCCCTCGGAGCCATTACATGCAAAGGTATTCTTAAATATTAGATCCATTGGAGTTCATAATTCCGAAAGCAATAGACATCAGCTTCATGAAATTTTCTTTAAAGATTCTGTAAGCCAACAAGAGGAATTGTTTCCTCGACAAATTTTTGATAACACAAACATCCAAGTGCTTTGACTTCCAGTTTTGTCTAAAACTCTAACCTGGATATTGTGAAAACATGACTTCACGGTTTGATTTAGGCCACTTCACCCTCGAGAAATTGGAGGGCAACCCTCTATGCGCAGCACCTTGTTTTTTTTGTTCAGTAAAAAAAATTCAATAAGGAGCCCTTACGTGAGACATATAGTAAGTACTAATCTTTAGCTTTTGCCTCTAGAAGCACTACAGATTTTCATTCTCTGATGAAATTATATCTGCAATACCAGCCCCCACAATCACCACATCTACGCTTGATGCACATCTTGCTGATCCCACACAATGTTGCGCCTTCCAGGAATAGTTTCTTCAGATACTGACGCTATATGTTTTGAGGCCTACAAAAACATCACGCTTGAATAACAAACAGGGATCGATAGCAAAACCGCAACTCCAAGCTAGGATTTAGGGAACGTTCCCATGACCCTAACCGGACTTTAAAAAAGATGCCACGTGGATAAAGTTATTTTCATTTTCTGGGACGTGTCTCCATGCGTGGACCTGACCGTGCACAAAACCCTGGTTCTCAAACGGGGACAATCCAACCGGATAGTGCGCCCATAGCCGGTTGCACCTGATATTTGCGCCAGCGGTTTCTGAGCTTGGAATTTTTTCATCAGACCAACAGCCAATCCTCCGGTTAGTGCTTTTCTTTTTTCCTGGTTTTAAGCTGCTCTTCAACTCTAACATTTAGAAATTCGGTCGATTGAAATTGTAAACTAGGAAGAACAGTCTGTCATGTTAAACTGGAAAGAAAAGTTTTTCATAGGAAATTGCTGCATTAAAATCCAAAGCAAAAAAACAAAATCTGTGCAATGAATTCCTATCATTTTCCCATATAAAGAGAAGAATCAGAAAGAAGTTTGCCATGTCTATATCTGTAGGCTGAATTTCATTTCTGTAGTTGAATTCAATAGATCCAATATATTTATGAGAGAGCGCTAAAATGATTTTTTTTGGAAGGTATTTGCCATGGAACCGATTGTATTACAGTTGTCCTCGATCTTGCAAGCGATCTTCATTGCAATGAGAATCAATGAGGAAATGAATGCCATTATTGAAGAAACATGGAACCAGACATTAGTGGACAATCCCTTTGCATTACCTTCTTTAGCTGCCAATGACTTTGAGCTTACAGAAATTAATTCTCTATGGTTTTGGGCTCTGTTGCAAGCGCAAGGAGCCTTGTATGGTAGCTCTTTTGGGCCCTGGTACATACGACCTCGTTCAACCCATTGGTGGTACCATTTTGAGGAATACGTTATATATGTTATCTAACACGCTTCAAGGAATTGTTTTGCGTTTCCAAAGAGACCTACTATTACATATGCTTACTTGTAAAGGACGTGTTGCAAAGAAATCCTCCAGAAGGTCTTGTCACGATTCAAGCACGCCTAATTTCAGTTGAGAAGCAGGTCGCAGTTGCCCTTCGTAGACTAGCAACAGGCGACAGTTTTCTTACATTATCAGAGCTGTTTGGAATTGGCAGATCTACAGCAGCAAGAATCACTTTTCAATTTGTTGAAGCTTTGCTGATGCATGCGACTCACCACTTCCACTGGCCAGTTGGCCCTGAATTGAGGGTAGTGAAGGAAGGCTTCCAACGCCTTCAAGGCCTTCCCAATTGTTGTGGGGCCATCGATGCAACGCATATACAAATTGAACTTCCTGATGATGAGCAAGAAACAGACTGGTAAGATAGAACTGGACGCTATTCTATTCTAGTACAGGCTATAGTAGATAGTCGCACACGATTCTTAGATGTGGTTGCAGGTTATCCAGGAAGTGTTAATGATGCACGCCTTTTAAGAGTTAGCGAATTTACATCTATGGTCATTGAGGGACAAAGATTGAATGGGGAGGTGGTATACATTGATGGACAGCCTGTTCATCCAACGCAGTTCAAAGTTTTTTGAAAATCTGTAGATTCAAACTTTGTTGAATTGTAAATCAAAGAATTTCGCACATGAAGCCCACCATAAAGTTACACCATAAAGTTACAGGAGTGAAGCCCAGATTCTAATGCATTGCATACTAAAATCTGAAGCACAGATTATCAAAACTTATGTAATGCATGTAGAAAATAATCCTAATGTTTTTACTGGAAAACAGATTCGTAATGCAGAAAACTTTTCATTGGTTCCATTTCCATTTTCCCCTAAGAGCCTTATGGAAACAATACATTTTCATTTCGTCTATCAGTATAGCAGCCTGATTACCATAATTCTATTTCATCACAAGACTACTGACAAGAATGTCCAGTTTTATTTTGGCTAAGACAAAATGTATGCAAATTTTTGAAGCTTGATGCATTTCTCAACTATTTAGAATAAGCTGCATTTTTTTAAAAAAAACCAGCCTGCTTTCAGCACATGTAAACTAGATAATGCCAAAGATGCAATCGATATGCAATTTACTTAAAGCATAATTTTTGTTTCAGCTTTCATAATGCAGCAATAATCCTGCTTATATTTTCAAACTTAAGAGTATGTTTTCGACCATAAAAAAAAAGAGCATAATATCCTTACTTCAAGCTACTAGATACCATGGTATACATGTAAAGATTTATGATCCGTGCTCGTCAAATCCAGGGAAAAAGACAACACCAAGATAAGAATTTAAATTGTTACCTTGTTTCTTGTGCAATATATCATGCATCAAACTTTAAAATAGTATCAAAACGATAGAAATGTCTGTAGTGCATAGTGTGTTTATATTGCTTCGTAACTTTAGCTTCCAAAATCATCCAAATCCAAAATAAATTGGAGAAGTCAGACTGGTTACCTGCAGCAAACAATACACTAATTAGCCTTAGTCAGGGTAACAGCATATTCGCTAGCAGGTAAGCTATAGTCTGGCTTGGCTCTTCGCCCTTTACCAATCATACATCAATAGACATTGTATACACAAAAAGCTCAGTTCATAGCTGCAGTTTAGTTGTCAGATCACCATATTTTTAGATGTAGCCAATCATTTGCAGCTGTCTACCAGACCTGCCTGGGTTGTTCAGCACGAATTCCATGTGTTTATAATCCTAAATCCATACTCTAAGCCTAGTTAACCGTTAGGATTAACTATTAACTCAATAGAGATAATGTAAACAAGCTTTACCTTGCCATTTCTTTAGCATTTCTAGACCATAAGCATTTACATATTATAATAACTTAAAAGAAACCTGATTCAGCTGTAGCTCCTCATCATTTTCGTCTTCACTTGAATATTCTTGTTGCTGGGCTTCAAGGGAATCTGCTACTTTGTCTATGCTAGCTTCTGTGCCCATCTTGCCTTGACTCCATGCCGATATACATGTGTAGTGAGCAGTAGACTGGATACCCCTGTGTTAGTATAATTGTGTACATAAATATGTCCTGCATCATTTTCTTCAAAATCACTCTATGTCACCTCAATATCTTGAAGTTTTTTGCTATTTCTTGCCCGTTCAATGCCTTTGCCAAGATAACTTACCCACTAATGTTATCATTAGCGTCCATGTTTCCCGCACCCTAGCATATCAGTTTCTCACACTTACGAGGGGATAAATCACTTTTATTTCTTTGCAATGCTTTTTGGGACCCGATCCCTAAAGATCTCGGCAGTTATAGGCTATAAGGCCAACTCCTAAGGCAGAACACAATTTTAGCACCATATGTGGCATGAATTGTTTTCACACAGGCTTTTATTAGAACACACCATACAGTTGACAACCATGTAGGTTGTATCCTGCTAAAACTGGTAGGGGTGCTAAGTTTCATAAGACCCTTGATAAGGTTTTCATTGGGGTGTACGGGCAATGCAAACACTTGGAGAGGCTCAAAAGTCCTTAAGGGCAGTCATGCAACCATGCAGTTTGTGAGCACTAAGGTAATTTGTCGCAAGTCGTTGGCATATGATGGCATATGAAGTATTTGCAAACACTGGCTATGCAGCACTCAACATGAGTTGAAATCCCTTTGGGTTTTTCAATTGGCATACATACCACATTAAAGGTCTACTTGTGCGCTTCATGGAGGTACGTTACATTAATTGGCTACCAACATATGGGTTAGTTTCTGATAAATTTTGACCTTTGGAAATCTGTCTACAAAAGCATAGCCATACCGATGCCATACTGTCACCAAGTTCATCAATGCAAATGGCCAAGGTCAGCATGACCACATTCTTAAAACTAAATCCCTGGTTCAAGATGGCATATTCTCAAAACCAGATCTCCATTATTTGTTACTCTGTCATTTGATGGGAGCTTGTCGTTTGGTACTGGAGCTTGTCATAGCCTGCTGAACCCTGTTACTTAAATTACTTGTTAACCCTATTCTCTTGGGTCAAGCTACAAATGCAGACAAATTGAGGCTATCGAAAGAAAGGTTTTTAACTTAACTTCTATCTTTTGTACTAGGCAAAACCATAGCTTTTGTTTCAGAGATGTAAGGCCAAAGCTATTGATTTCTGAAACTTTTGGGCTTGAGACCATAGCTGAGGATGACACTGTCATCAACAGACCTGGCTATGCTGAAAAAAAGAGACAAGAAAAGGCCAAAGAAAGGGCATCTGAGGTATCTGTCTGGAAAAAAATTCACCACTTTATCTTGTTGCCATTTCACAGGCCCCAACAAACTGCCTTCTAAGGATCAGGATCACTTCTGTATATTGGAATTCTTGCTCTATTTGCTTACATTTGGCCTTTGAACATGGCTCTTTCTGGTCTTTTCATATCTGCATACAACACAATACTTCTGCAAATATTAGATAATGTGCATATTTGATTTGATGAACCACTTGACGTTTGATGTCAGTATTCATGTTCTTAAGCTGGTATCTATTTTACTAGCAATATGTAATATATTTCAGTAAAAAATCTAGCATTTGACGAGGAATGAGATGATTCAATTTGTTATGCAAAAATAGACATCTAAGCTTTCTTATGCTCAACAACTGTTTGTTTTCGTGTATGTCTAATGATTCTGCATCCATCTTATTCACCACGCAACGCATAACTTCAATTGTCCTTCATTTTTATTTCACAAAATATAAGATTGAATTACTACCATATTCACCTCTGATAATGCCATGTCTCAGCTTGGCGAACATATTCATTACTTGGCGGGCTATATCACACAAGTGTTTCCACCATAAACTAATGTTGCACTACAATGACAGACTCAGGTTTACTTCAAAACAGTGTAATTTAAAACTCAGAGAATTTTTGGAAGCTAGAAGCGTTGGATAAACTCAATTGATTTCGAGTTACTCAAAAAAATTAAGAGTCATTCCATTGCAAGTTAACCAACGATTCCAACAAACAATTTTAAAACCTGACAAACAGTAATACTGCTTTGCATATGACAAAATTGCTAGAATACAGACTGATCCAAAATATTTCTGAACATGGGATGCTAATTCCTAGTTCCAGCAACATCAAACGAACACTGAACACTGAGAATGTGGATGAATTAGAATTTTTGAATTCAAATAATATCTTGAATTCAAAGAGAGATTTTAAAATTGTCTTGTCCGGACTCTAGAAGAAAAGGTTTGTAAGCCGATAAGAGACTTGACTTGAAGTACACGTCCAGAAGTTGAAGATAGGTAGAGACTGCTTCGAAGTTAAAAGTCTGCTTCATGATCCCGATTGCCTTCATTGCTTCTATCATCTGTTAAAGTTCTCAAGCATTATACATTCAATAGTGTTAGAATTTGCACCAAGTAAACAACTACAAACCTGAGTTACTTACTGGTGTCATTTTTTGGCCAAGTACATAAACCCTGTTGCAAGCATTTGAAGAGCATTTGTTGCTGCTGTTTGAACAGCTATTGCTCGGTCACGCTGCCCTAGTGTGTCCATGTGCATCTCGTAAGTGAGTTTGCGAGCCTCCATAGCTTATTCCTTTTTGGCCTCCTCAGCCTTGTTCAAGGCTTTTAACAAGCCTTCGTTAATTTTTGGCTTACGTAATCGTTTCTTACCATTGCTGAACACCTCTGCACTTGATGGCGTCTGGTTGTCTTCACCATCCATTGTATATTCAGCATCATTATCTACACAAAGTTATTGTTAGTGAGATTGAAATGCACGCGAGAAGAGACATATGCAAAAAAACTTAGAGACTACCAGCAGTGGGAATGGTGAAAGATGCAGGTATGGAGCTCTCAGATACAAGATTACCAGGGGCCACAGATCTCCTCATACCATACCACATGTCAAGGGCATCGTATACATCCTGGATGAAGTTCAAGGGAAGGCTTCATTGCTTACGGTCTGCGTTTGACATCTGCCAATAGGAATTGTGACCACTTGGAATATCCTCATAGTCCTTCACCTTTTTGAAATCAGCAATGAGCGTCTCCCATTTGGATTGGCAGGCTTTTGAAGATCGCTTCACACCATGTGCCCAACAATAGTTTTCCACATCACTCCAATGCTCAGGCTGCCTCTTATGCTTTTCCCTGGATCCTACCATGGCTTGTTGCTCATAGTCCTCTCGCTTTGCAGCTTGAAGAACTAAAATCTCGACCAAGCGACCCCGACCCGTTTGAATGCACTCGTTTAGTTACATTCTTTGCCTTCTTTGTCATCCCCATTCTTTGTGATCATCAACAGTTTGTGCACCTTTTTGTGGTGCACCAATACTTCCAGACACATCATTACGTGGCACTTGAAAACGAGACATGCTGTTTCGTGATGTGCCCACAGACTCTTGTGCCTCTTCCTCCATCTCAAATTCAGATGAAACTAACATCCTCTGTAATGCCATGATACTGCACAATCAAGACATTAATTTGAAAAGCAAAAGAAATGAGCAAATCAAATGGGAATTTGATACTACCATATCAAATGCAGTACTCTATTTATATCCTAGCAAACACCAGTTAATTATTCAAACCATTTCCAATGTCAAACAAAAGCAGAAGCAGATTATGTTTCAAAGATTTCATTAGCAGAAGCAAATTTTAAGGTCAACATTTTATCATGTCTGATGTCTGATGCACACCAATTCATTTTATCATTTTATCATGTTTGATGTCTGATGCACACGAAAATGATGTCTGATGTCTCTGCATACCAATTCAAACTAAATAGAGAAGTTCAAACTAAATAGAGAAGGATGAAAATGATGCTTGTATGAATTCACTAACCTGCAATTTGTTCACTGATCAGACAACAGGTAGGGCGCAAATCCTCTTTCCCCAACAAATGCGTCTCCAAGAATAAGGACGATAAACCCAATTCAAGAAACGAAAAGTAAAATTTAAAGTGAAGATCGGACATGGTGGCGATGCTAGTGCGTGATGATGGGATGGAGTGCTTGAAAATGTTCCGGTATTGCTTGTGGAGATTTCCGGTAAACTAGAAGTGTTGACCGGCTAGAGACAAATCAAGGCATCGACTGGAGCTCTCAGAAATCCCCTGCCCTTTCTGAAAATTCGAAGTTACCTTCGGGAAAAACTTTGCCACGTGGCAAAGTCAGATCGCATGGGTACTGAGTGACCTGAACTTCAACTTTTTTTTTTGGAGTCAGGCGACCACATGGGAATGTCGCCTTAGACCGGATGCTCAAGAATCGCCATCAAATGCAGATAACAACATCAGTTCTACCTTCTAAATTTGACCCTTTGCATCAGACCTTCGGGTCGGATCCCGCCGGAAAATGCACTCGTGTATTTCCAACCTCTAGATCTGGAAATACTCCACAGCGTAACCATCCTCGGCGCATCCTAGCCCCACTCCTAAGCATTTGACGTGTCAAATGCTTAGCCACTATCCATCCTATTTGACGTGGCGTCAGACCGGTCATGATTCCATAAGCCATAATTTCCACGCCAATATTATGCCACGTCAGCACTGAGTAAGCATTGCGCTATTGTAAATTTGAACTAGGGGAGGGTGCCCTTCTTTCACCCACTCCCCTTTAATGGCCCAGTTTTTGCCCCTTAATAGCCCATTTTTTACCCTTTAATAGCTCACTTTTGCCCTTTAATAGCCCACCTTTGCCCTTTAATAATGGGCACTTGTGGTCCAATGAAGGTCAATTGTGAGTATTTAGTGGTCCATTGGAGGGCTTTTTGGTGGTCCATTGAAGGGCATTTTGGGGTCTATTGGTGTCAAAATTACTATACAAATAGCATTCTTCCAATTTGTCGAAACGACTTGTGCTTAGCATCAATTGAAAGCTAAACTTTGAAATTTTATAATGTTATTTCAAAATAAGAGATTAAAAATAAATAGACCCCTCATAATAAAAATTTTTCGCTTAAGTGGGCGGTTTATGGGCACCCTCCCCTATGGAGGCCAATAACAGTTCCGGATAGAAGATTCAAGTGGCAGAGCAGAGCTTTTCGGCAAAGATGGACCCTCAGACAGGTTAGTTTATGCCTTTGTTGAGTGTTGCTTCCCCTTTTTTTAGGTCTAATTCTCCATAAATAGTATATAGAATAGAATAGAATAGAATAGAATAGAATAGAATAGAATAGAGTTTTTATCGTCCACAGAGACCAATCGGTCTATGGGACCCAAAAAGAAGGCGCAGCAAACGTATTACTGTCCAGATTAAAAAAACTCCTGCCCCGAAGGATTTTGGGGGAAAACCCGTGACAGGAATAAGAGTGCGAAAGAGATTAGCTTCTGTCTTTACTCTCAAGAATAATAGGGCCTGAGATTAGCCTAAGAATAGTAGGGTCTATGCATTACATTACTGCATGATAACAATGATAAATTTTAGAAATTAAACTACAACATTATTTGAATTTAGTCATTCATTATGAAGAAGGGCCTTTAGTTGACCCTTCTTGTTCTGGGAATCATTGAGCAGGCAATGAATCATTGAAAGCGAGACTTTCATCTAATGATCTCATGCTCTTTTGCATATTGCTGCACCACGGTAAGACATTTCCTCATTGCCAATTGACATTTGTTTTAGCTTCCATGTTAATCGGTTAACAACAATAATTTGAAGGCCTCCTCTTAACATTAGGTCTTTCTTTAATAGTAGTAGTGCTATAAGATACTTGTTATTTTCTAATATTATTTCCACAGCAAATACAAGTCTAAAAAAACATTAGAAGCATTGTACTATGATTTTAAGTTACATTAAGGCCTTTTTCCTGAACTTGTTTTTGTCATTCCAGCATGTAACAGTGGATTGATAGTGGCTGGGCATGAAAATTCTGATTAGAAGCAATAAATTCGTTGGGCAACCTTATTGTTCTTTTATATTCGAGCTTTAGATGAAGACACGTCATGCATGATGAAACAACATCTTCAAGCATGGATGGGTTTTTCTACTCTAGCAATATGTGGTGCATATTCAAGAGCAACAAGAGTACCCAATTTATAAAAGTATTGGGACGGCTAGGCAGCGATATTGGGACGAGGTTGGCACTCTTGGGGATACTGACGAGAACTTTGTATGGGGCAAGGATGAAATACAGGACTGAGGCCATGGAAGACGAGTCGGGAACTGATTTCATAAGAATTGATACCATGGATTACACCATGGTAGTGGGGTGACTTGGGAACGTTGGGGCTACTGCTACAAGTCTTGTATATATTTCTTTCATTTAGTTCTGTTGTTGCTTGCATTTTAAGCAGTTTCTAGATGCCTAGAATGGAGATGGAGAATGGTGAGCAGCAGGCTTATGGGAATGATAGGTGTGAAGCAACTGGTGGGAATGGCGTTAATTGCATAGACAACAATGATGAGTCCTCTATGTCCCCTCTGCACATGCCTATTGCACTGGTCCTAGTGTGCTATGCCTTCTCCTATGGTCTTCTCTCCGAATGGGAAGCGAGTGCAAGTTGTGCTTGAAGTAGTCTCAAGCATTGTGAACATAAACATGCTTGCTGAATCATAGCAGCTTCAGTGCACTTGTTCAGGACGCAAGAGGTTGTTTGAAGAATTTGGAGGAGGTCGTATCCCATATGAAAGAGGAAGAGGTGGAAGCCAGTAATAGTGAGCACCAGAACATGCGGACGCACATGGATTGGGAATAGCCCCTGCCCTTAAGGGTAGATAAGTTGCATGGAGCTGCACTGTGCACAAAGGATTCAGATCCCCAGCTTGTACTTTTTGTATGTTTGTCATTGCGAGGCAAAATTTGACAGGCAAGCATTCTGTGGCATACAGTCTGATCACGTTCCTGTTGTAGGTGTTGACTTTTTTGCCACAATAAAGATAATGGTAGGGGCTTAAAGGCCACTAATCTTGTCGACCACACTGCATAGCCTATTTTAAAGACGCTAATCTTGTGTAAAGCCTATTATGGTGTACGACATGAAAATTTGCTAATTTAGGAAGGAATGGCTATTCTGAAATCAATATTGTGTTTGAATTGTTTGCAAAGAATGTCAATCTCTAGATTACGAGTCACTTAACCATTTGATGCTTAGGTGTAGGGCTGGGATGCACTGAAATGGTATATGTTCTAGAATATACTCCAATCTAAAGGTTAGAAATGCATGAAGCCATTCAATAACGATATAGTTATAAGCTAGATTTTATTATAGAGCTTTTGTTCTTTCTAGGGATGCACTCTGCATCTACTATTACATGGCTTTTTGTGTAAAAGAATTAGGACATCTATCAAATATTTCAACATGAAGGCTTGGAGAACTGCAAAGTTGATCATAGAAAAGTTTCATTGCTTGATGCTTATAGAATCCTTTTACATAGTTCGTCAACTATATAAAATGATGTATGCACATTATCCTATAGCACAAAATTCTGAAGCATAGAACATTTGAAGCAAGAGTGTGTGTGGTTGTGTTGTAAAGCCTACAAGATCTGCTTTGCTAAGGTTTGTCTACTCACCAGTTGTTTTGAATGCTTTGAGTTCATCTTTATGGTTGTAGATAATAAGCAGTTTATGCACCAGTATGTTGTTTCAAGCTAAAGAGGCAAAGAAAAGTATTGTTTTTAATAACACCTCTAGAACAAAGTTATTAGTTACAGAGCACTATAGAGTTGTATATACCAGATATATCTACTTTGTAGCATCTAATATTATAGTGTTCTCATCTCACAAATACTTTAAACAACTTGCTACAATATCATTTAAAGCTGTCTTGGCACAGTTAAACACCAAAGCTGATTCAAGAAATGCTTGTGAATTGATGCTTATATGAATCACAGTGCTTTGCCTTAGACAAGGGGCAGCGCCTCTGGTGCAGTTGATGACCCCTCACACGAGCTAGCTCCTTTTTATATTGTTCCTGTTATTGGGTGGTGGGGTCATAGTCGACATACAATGAGGTGCTCTTCAGCTTCACACCTGGGCACAGTATGCGTCTCTTATCATTGCATTTGCAACTGTGAATTTGTCAATGCGTGAGCGATCGTGGTGCTAGACACAATGATGAGTGGCCTAGCAAAGTGTACGGGAGCATGGAACCTCATGTGTGACAAGACCAATATGTGGAGCCGACCAAGGCCCCCGTTATACGGGAGGCCACAAACTACCACATTATGTCTCCTATGACTCTGTTCCCATTGCTTGCTGAGACATAGGCAATGTTCCCCGCCGCGTTATCTGTTGGGAGATGCCTGTTCTTTGTGTTGAACCCCATGGTGGCTGTCAGGGAAGAGTAGCATTCGCATGTCTGAGCTGGTGGGCTTCGATCATGAGAACATGAGCAAAAGCAGCTGCTACGTTTGCTGAGCAGCCCTCATCTCTTGTAACTGAGACCCGAGCTCTTTCTGAAGCTGTCTTGCTTGGCCAATTTGTGCACGCATTGTTGCGACTGCTCACGAGCTTCTGCATGGAGGACTTTGCCATGTTGAGTATCTGCGGCATGCAACCCTCATACCTCTCAATCCTGCATGATGGAGTTTACTCCTATTTCCCGAGCGGAAGAAATTTACCACAAACTGCTGACCTTGCCTTTGAGGGTCTCACATGTCGGGAGGTGCTGGCACTGTGTACCTCAGTGGTTGTATGTAACGTCTTCTAGACCGTGGTTGCCCTCTCCTCAGCTTCCATACGAAGTAGAGATAGGATTGTCCTAGTCTCTTGCTCAAAATGTTGTCGATCTGGGTTGATCTCGAGCCATGGTATTAATCCTGTAGACAGTGTTTTTAAATTTGTCCGAAGATCAGCAATTCGCGTCCTATCTTGCTTTCTTTCAGAGTGTTTAGTCGGAGGCCATCATCAAGCTGTTGAATGCGAGTCTGTATGCTGGAAACACGTTGTTTTTCCATCACCAATTGTTTTTTGAGCAACTTGGTATGGAGCTTTGTATTTCTTCCGCTACGCATGCAATCCTAGTTGTGTTGCCTTCTGCTATCGCTTGAATTTATTTGCAGTGCTCCTCAGGTGTCTAGTCTAGTGGTGTCGGTGATTGTGGAGGTGCAACTTGCTATTAGGTTGGAGTACTTTCTATGTGCCTGACAGGCCATGCTAGTTGCACGGGTCTTTGCCGTGCCTGTCTTTTCAGTGTATACCTGTCAATCTTACTCGTATCACCTAGTCTGCGTAGGGGTCTTGCCTCTATGTACTCTCTCAAGAGAAGTCTAGCTACTATGTCTGGGGGAGGGAATCTATCAGTGTTGTCGATATGCATGTATGTGGAATAGGTTGGAGGGGTGCAGGGCTCGTGTGACTGTTCTATCACTGGGGTTGCCATTACTAAAGCAGAGATCTAGAAGCTAGGTGGAGAGAAAGGGGGTTGGGGTGAGTAGAAAAGGTTCAAGGAGCTAAGGAATTCTTGGAGGCTCAACAATATCATGGTATGACATTAAAACATAAACGATGCCCACCCTCAGTGATTGGCATAGGCGGGTTTGGGGGGGTTCAACCTTGTAGGTGAAGGTTCAATTCTTGGTATTGTTGAAATTCGTAGATTCTCTTATTGCATACTGGCTTTCTTTTCTTGATTGCAAGTTGTTTCCTGGAACCTTTATTGCATACTACCTTTTTTTTCTTGATTGCAACTTGAAAATTTAAGGATGCTATTGTGTTTGTTTCAAATTAGAACCTTGAAAAGGTAAATAGAGAGCCAAATTTTGTTGAAGAATATAAACCTAGTTTTGGGATCTATAATCAGAAGTTAGTTTTGAGGTCTTGATTGCAAGTTTTCGCCTAGAACTTTTATTGCATACTACCTTTCTTTTCTTGATTGCAAGTTTTCGCCTAGAACTTTTGTTGCATACTGCCTTTCTTTTCTTGACTGCACGTTTTCGCTTGGAATTTCAAGGATGCTGTTGTATTTGTTTCAAATTAGAATCTCGAAAAGAAAAACAGGGAGCCAAATTTTGTTGAAAAGAATAAATCTAGTTTTGCGATCTGTAATCAGAAGTTAGTTTTGAGGTCTTGTCAGCATTCGTGCAAACGTGACCAACCAAAAACATTGTCTGGTTTTATTCATATTTTGTTTTTTTTTCTTTAACTTAAATACCGCAGTCAGATAGTCATCAAAAAATGACTTCTTCATTTGGAACAAATAAAAGAAAGCTAGTATTTTCTGCAAGAAACAATATGAACAAATATAATGTTTTCAAGGTGGTGGTTTTATAGGCATAAGATAGATCTATATGGTTAAGAGTTAAATCTGATTTATGGGGAATATGGAGGGATGGCTTGCAATGCATTGGCTTAGGTGTGACATTTGTGGGTTGGGGGATGGATTGTTTTATTTCGGTCAATGTTATCTTGGCGGTGACCGGAGGTGGCGTAGCCAGAGTGGACAAATCGGGTATGGAGATGAACGATGTGCTAGAGGTATGAATCCGATCCTTTTCTTTGCGCAAAATAATGTTGCTGAAGTGAGCTCGCCTTAATTGTCCCATGTATAGAGTTGCTTTTGGAAGAAATAGATAGATTATGGTGGAAATTTAGACATGGTAAAATCCTTCTTCATGAACAGGGGCATGGCCATAATGGAAGTTTTCATTCCTATTAAGCTTTGCTATTGAAGATTATGATCCTCACATACATGGCTAGCCTCTTCATCCATTTGCAACGAATTCCGTTGAGGCAAAACTATCAGCACCTCCTTTCTTCTTTACAAATTTCCATGCATTTAAAATGCTATAGTTGATCCATGCAGATATGTGTGGCCCTATCCAGCCCCCTAGCCATGGCTTTTGCTCATATTCTTGATTTTAAATATGGAGCACAAGAGTTTACATGCCAATCTCTCATAACTATTTGTATGGATGGTTCAAATGCATTCACTATAAGGCATCCAACATTAGTTGACAGCTCCTTTTAGCCACAAACAAAATGGTCGAGTTGAGCGCCATGAACATTCTTGCACACTTTTGGTGGAGAACTTATCATCACCGCAACTTATCTCCTTAACTACTTTCCCCCATCGTAGCCTCAATTTTCAACTCCCTAAAAGCCTTTGGACTGACAATTCCATCTTTCAAACACCTGTGTGCTTTGGTTATCAAGCTTTTCTGCACGTCGTCCCATATTTGCATCAAACAACCAAGTACATTAGTTGTTGTTTGAACCAAAAGGTATACCGTTGCTTGGAATTCTTGTCTAAACTTAACTTGTTTTTGTTCTAAACGAGATGCAACCCTAGACTACCACAGTCATCGGAGTCGTCGATCCTACGACCCAGATCGTATGCTGGGGACTCTGGGTACCTCTCTTTCGTTTATAGTCATTTATGATTGAAGGCGCCTATGATTTTGAAACATATTAACATAAAATACGATTTTGCCTAAGGTTTTGAGGGAATATCGAACCTCTATACAGCTTTGCCTAAGATTTTAGAATATAAAATACGAGGGCTCGAACCTCTACCAAAGTAACTCAATGTCCTAATAAGACTACTTTAACCAACGTACCCAGTGAGCTGCTACATATTTCAAACAAGGTGCACCCTGGACTACCACACTCATCGGATTCGTCGATCCTACGACCCAGATTGCATGTTGGTGCCTCCGGGCACCTCGGGTTTCGCTTATAGTCATTTATGATTGAAGGCACCTATGATTTTGAAATATGAGATATGATTTCGCCTAATATGTTCCGGAATTGTTATTTTTACATCCATATCAAATCCCCCTAGAACCCCTGTTATTTTGCTACATATTCTAGCGCCTTGTTCTTGCCAGTGCATTCTTTCATCTAGCGCCTTGCTAATGTTGCTCTCACTAGTGCCGTGACAACTCTCCCCCTAGGCCTTTTCTTTCTCTAAGGTTTTAGGGTCATCTCGGCATTGATTCTAGTCATATCCCAAGATATATATACTCTTGTTCTAGCTATATATCTATTTTGTTTTTAGCACACCAGCCCCATTGGGCCTACGATTCTAAAATTTTACCCTATCCACATGGCATAGGCCTCTATTGTTGGACCTTCATTTTTTCATACCTAGGACCACGGAAAATAGAAAAGGTAGAAATTATAGATACGAAGATTGGTTGGGGTGCTCAAGGTTAAGATGGCTCCCTCCCTTTCGTTCCCCTCTTCCTTTCCTTTCCTTCTTACTTTCTCCTCCTCCGATAGATTTGGAGTGTTTACAAAATCATAGGGCAATCTTTCTTTTATTATAATATTTTTTTGAAGGTTCTAATCGCTAGGGCTGGAAGTTTTAGCCGACAGTGCCTAACGAGGCTAGAAGTATTAGGTCGATCTTCCTTACTGGATTTGGCCCGAAAATAGATGGTTTGGAGCTCTCGCGCGGTAGAACGGGTCCCTACGTTTTTTCTAAAATCCTTCATTCCAAACATGCATTAGATGTGGCAGAATGGATTCTTCTCTAGGTTAATTTCTCTATTTTCCTTCATCTTTGAAATAAAGCTGAAAGATCACTTGTTCTCTGTCTTTCTTGAAGCTTGATGAAGCTTAAAATTCGTTTCTTGATCAAAATGCTTAAAAAGCTTTGTGCATATATTTGTCATTTGGTTGTTTCCATAGATTGGTGTTAGCATCGTGGTAGAAACCTATTTCAAGGTCGTAGTTTCTTTTATTAGAACTTGTCTCAGCATTGCTTGGAAGTACACTGTCCATTTTAGAAACATCCTCCTTTGCAATAGCTTCAATGTACCATCCATGGCCGTCATCAACAGCAGGCATTCAAACTTCTCTTAGCAAAATTGCAGGAACTCCACCCACAACTCTTTAGAACATTAGAGGCATCTACATCCATGCAAGTACTAATCAGAGAAACACCTTTTGGTACTGGCAAAAATGCGAGAAAGCTTGGAAAACCTCAGCAGGTGATTCTCAACTGCCTTTATACCCTAGTATGTATAGATACTTATCAGGGCATCAGTTTGATTGTCATGTGAGGTGGTCACCATGACATCCCTCCTAGCTAGTATAGTAGAATTCCTATTTAAATTAGTAAAAAAATCCCCACCAGAAAGCTTGATTTCCAAACCTAGTGGCCTTGCCTATTTTGTCAAAAGCTCTAGGTTTCCAACACCAAAAGTAATTGCCCCTTCTAATCAAACACATCAATGTCCTTGTAAAGCTCCTTGTTTCCAGATATCCATATGCATTTGGTAAAGTTCCACAGCTTCGTTGTTCCACACTACAGTTCTGCAATTTGCTCTTCTAGATGCATGTAGATCTGCTTTTTATGCCTAAACATTGTAAAGTTGTCTGACAATTCATCTAACAACTCTTAACCTTAACTTCTTAAGGCATTGATTCTAATCAAATCCCAAGAAATATAACTCTTATTCTAGCTATATATTCATTTTATTTTATTTTGAAGCATAAAGAATTTTGTTTTATACGATAAAAGTTACATGACTACATAGCAAATAGTTACTCTCGTCACAAGTTTGAAGAGGGGGCAGCTACAAGGTAAACTTGCAACTTTACTCTAGATAAATTGATGAATGTGGATGTTGTGAACCATGTGCAAACTGATTTCGAATATTTTATTGAAGATAATGGGACTTTGAGGGGGCCCAAATATTATCCCTGGCTCAGAACTACGGGCATAATAAAATAATTGGTTTATCCTCCTATATATATTATTATTACAAAAAATTCCGGCTCCAAAAAGGGTCATTTTGGAATTATGTATATTTATTTTCAGGCAAAAAATCAGAGTAAACTTAAGATACTGTGTGCTTTTAGAAACCACATTTTTTTCCGACAGTTGATTCTCACAGCCTGGCACGTATGCCTCTTGCCTTCTATGCCCCTCCCTCCCAGAGCCTCCCGACCCGTCCTCCTCCGGCAATCAAACCGCTTGAAGCCTACGCTAGGGCCGTCTCCACATCCCCCGTTTGCCAATTCCGGTGTCTAACTAAACGAGGTAATTTTTGTGGTTCCTTTAATTTCAAGCTTTAGTTTAGCACATATAGATTTCCTGACACTTGATACACTAAGAGCAACTACGGCAAACCAATTCTCCGACAACTCCTTGCCCTTTCTGCCATACCCATCAGCCTGATACTTGACCTCTTACAAGCGCTGATTTGACGCCTCTCAGACCGATTCCCAGCTCTGCGAGCACCCTCAATTTTCACACAAACGAATTGAATCCCGTTTGCGGCGAGGATTTCCATGATATAATTCGTGTTCCACATGCAAAAAATGGGCAGGGCCTGCCTCCGCTGCGATAGATGGAATAGATAGAGAAGGCATTTCCTGACGTGTTGCAATAGATACTCATAGAGTAATTTCGTTTCATTCTTTGAATAGTGGTGTAGAATCAAAATTATGCCTCTTAAAAAAGGGCAGTTCCAGTAAATTAGAGTCAGATTTGCGTTTAGTGCATAGAGACTGGAATCGGAAAGCTAAATTATGGCAGCAAATGATGAAAACAGAGTCTTCCTTAAACTTTTTCCCCCCAGAGGACAAACATTATTCTGACTGAGCGAAGCACAGATCAAAATAACCACAGATCCAGCAATTTGAATAGCTATGAAGTATAAGGTGCAGCATCATGCTTCATATACAATTCATGTGCCTCTGGATTTAATTGAGAATTGGGTGCTTAGGTTCCTTGAGTAGAGTGCTCCCTCGAATCTTTCTAAGCAGCCCATGCCCTTATCCTCGATTCGATACTGTATTTCTCTGTTGAAATTTGAGGCGACCTGCAACAAGCCTGCAAAGCCTTCTCAAACATGGTTGAGGAGAGGCTTCTCAAACATGACAAACTGAATGCAGGCAGCCTGTCTGATGCGCACTGCCCATGCACTTGGAATCGTTGGAGCTTTTGCTGCAAAATACAACGCAGAAGCTCTTTATTTCTATTTCATCCAAACAGCAATTCAAACCGATCTGAAATCTGAAAACTCTAATGGGCTCTAGATGGGATTACCACAAGAAAAAGCGCAGGGTTCACAGAGTTCTGTTTCTTCTCTTTCACAGAGTTGTATTTAGCTTTTCTCCATAAACTTGCACATAACAACATCGATGGAAACCAACTGCTTGCAAAACTGCTTAAGAGCCTTGCGAAATATTAGCTCTGAACAATTTAGATTTGGGAAATGTAGGCCGAGTCGTCCCAGATGCTCAACTATTTAAATAGCTGCATCGAAAAGGAGAATCTAATTATGCGCTTTGCGCTTTCTGCAAAGCACAAAGTGCATGGATATAAAACGAAATGCATGGATTGAGGGGTTAAAACGACAGCATCAAGTCCGGTAAAAAACCCATCTCAAGGAGGATCGAAAAAAGCCATGTGAAGGAGATGGCAAAGGAAAAGGAAACAAAACAAGATAACCGGCAGAGGATGAAGCATACGCAACTTAGATGTCGAAGAACGGCACCTCTGGCAAAAACAAAAAGCACAAAAGAGAGCTCGGACCCCACAGGCAAACAAAAAAAAATTAGCAGAGTACTCTGCAAATACTGTTCTTCGCCCAGAACTATGTCTAAATGCTTCGACCCAAGAAGAACGGCATTGAACAGATCTTTTCCCTAAGCTTTGCTGCCATATCTTTTCAGCTCTTTCCTTAGAATTCATGATATGACAAAAATTATGTCACCTTGGCATGTGGCCAAGGACTTGCACCATGTTATGCTACGTTACATAATTACTTTAGTGTCATGCTTACATATGACTCGTCTTTTCCCATTGCCAAATCAACAGTGCCCTATCAATGGACCTCTTTAACAGGTCAAAGCATGTAAACTTAGGCCTATCAAATATAGAGGCCATGAAATCGAAAGGCTTTCGAATCGGAATACTTTTGAATGCTTGCCACATTGCAAAAGAATATTATTCTTATCTTTTTTTTAAGACATCTGCATTGCTAGTCAACAAATTATTTCCATATAGGTTCAAGGCAATAGTGTTTTTAGACCATCTACAATTCATCAAAATATCGTCTAGCTATGCATATAACGCTCTTTAGGCTATTTATCTTTCTTTTATGATTTGAACAAGATCTTTTGTGAATGTTAACTAATATTCTTACAGATTGACTCTTTTGATATCCGCTGTGATTTAAATGTTGTCAACGAATATAGAAGTGAATACGAGCATATACAATAAGGTAAGATTTATACTTCTAGACATATATGAGATGCTTGATATATGAATAATCATCTAGATTATAGATGAAAAGAAACAAAATAAAGAATAAAAACTTTAAACAATGAAGATTCTGATATGGCTAGTGCATCAACATTGAACAAATGCTCTTTAAGCTATGTACTAAAATTTCCAACCATAGATTATCTTTGTTAATTAATACGATTGCCATGATTAAAATTATTATGTAGGAGATGTGAAGACAGGGCACGTATATCAGACATGATGAATCTGTTAAAGGGTGAAGCACAAAATCAGACATTGACGAAAAAAAGAGGGCGTCCAAGGTAAGTGCAAATGCCACATCCTATCCTTTTCATAACCATAGTTGTCTATTTACTATGCTATCTTACTTTAACAATAGCTTTCTCATAGTTACATGATATCTTTTCTCCTTACTTTTACATCTTATCCATTATCTGGTGTTTTGACTACTATCCATTTTATGCCATTCCATTAAGACTCTTTTTTCTCTATTTTCAATAGGTTATGTCCAACTAACTTGAAGGAGCTTCCCGACGATAAGCGTCAAGCACAAAATCAAACAGTGACAAAAAAGAGAGGACGCCCAAGGCAAGTCTGAATGCTGCACTTTATTGTTTTTATGATGTCATTACTACTATACTCCAATGGATGTGTTGTGTGTATAATGTATCTGGTTCGTTTGTAGTTTAGTATGTCTAGTGCTTGCCATGGATGTGACGTGTGTATGCAAAGTTCTTTTATGAATATAATAAAACAAAATAATCCTAAATAGCTATTCTTTATCTGTTATGTGCTCACAGAATTAAAAGGATGGACGATTCTAGTGTGCCAGATGATCATAAACAAGAACTAGCAACCACAGAGATGGAAGATCATCCAAAGTGAGTGCAAATACTATGCAAATTTTCATTTATGATATTTGTCAGTAATATCCACTTAAGATATTTGAGTTTTTCCTTCTTATATAGTATACCGTTTAATAAAAAAATAGACGATTCTAGTGTACCACATGACGATCATCCACCTAAGATATTTGAGTTTTTCCTTCTTATATACTATACGATTTAATAGAAGCACATGCTTTGAATGTTTTTAACTTATGCACACCACTAAACTAAAGCAGGGATAAGCAATCCATATGCAATAAATTAAACTATACTTCACTGGCACGTTTCTGATCGTGTCTTTGGTAGGCTATACTAACATCTTAGTTGTAATTATGTTAAATCTTTTCTTCTTAGTAGTGTGTAGCGCGCATATAATATGTGCAACGCATATGTAATATACGCAATGCTTCTTCTAGAGTTATGATAAAATAAAACAACTCTAACGAGCTATACACTTTAAGTTGTCTACTAAAATTTTCAACCATATGTTATTTGTTAATTGACAAGATTGTCATGATGTGAAATTATTGTGTAGGAGATGTCAAAACAACACACGTATATCAGAGACAATGGATGTATTAAAGAGTCAACCACAAAATCAACCAGTGACAAAAAAAAGAGGGAGTCCAAGGTAAGTGCAAATGCCACACCCTGTCCTTTTTATAATCATAATTGTCTATTTATTCTTCTATCTTGCTTTAGTAGCACTTTAGTCATGATTCGATGATATCTTTTCTGCTTACTTACCTGTATATCTTCGTCTTACATCTCATGTATTATGTGGTCTTTTGACTACTATGCAAGGCAAGTCCGAATGCCGCACCTTATTATTTTTACGATGCCGTTACTACTATATTGCAATGCACGCGTAGTGTATATAATATATCTAGTTCATTTGTAGTTTAATATGTCTAGTGCATGCGTGTGTGTACAAAGTTCTTTTATGAATATAATAAAACAAAATAATTCTAAATAACTATTCTTTACCTGTTATATACTCACAGAATTAAAAAAATGGCCGATTCTAGCATGCCACATGACGATAAACAAGAATTATCAACCACAGAGAAAAAACATCGTCCAAGGTGAGTGCAAATACCGTACAGATTTTGATTTATGATATTTGTCAATAATATCTACCTAAGATATTTGATTTTTTCCTTCTTATATAGTATATTGTTTAATAGAACCACCTGCTTTGAATGTTTGTGAATGTTATGATAAAATAAAACAACTCTGACGAGCTATACATTTTTCCCATTCCCTATTCGCAGCATTGAAACATTGGACAATTGTGATATGCAACATGAAGACATGCAAAAATTATCGAGCACAAAAAAAAGAGGCCGTCCAAGGTAAGTATAAAGCATCCATCTATATTGCTAGTCAATTATGCTTATTTAGAATAGATTTTCCACATTCATTTATTACCAGTATCATATTTAATCATCTCCTTTTTCTATAGTTAATATTTAATAGAACTATATAGCTTTGGATCTTAGAATTTGTCGATATCTTCAAAACAAGCTGTAGATAATGAATCGATATGTAGCAAACCTTACGACATCTAGCTGACGATTTTTTCGTCGTATTTATAATAGGCTATCCCTAGCTACTTTACAAGGGCTTCCTGATGATGAAATAAACAAGATCCTTAGTCGCCGAAAATACCATCGGGACTATGAAGCCCAAAAAAGATTGAAGAAAATCGATAACTCGGCAATAAAACAAATACCAGCATGTCCAATAGATCCAGTCTCAGTTAGCCCAACAAATGAGCAGAAGAATAATATGCGTAGAGCATATAAAAGACACCGTGCTAAGAGTCATGAGACTCATGAAGGTGTGAAATCATGTTCCATGGAGGCCACATCGAGTGTGGCCTCCATGGAACAAAATGATCAAAGCACAATGACCATTGATCTTAACACATCGATTTGCAATACTGCAAGTCAGCACTGGCAAAAACAAATAGCTATGATGCAACAAAACATGAAACCTGAAAGACATGAACCATTGAAGTGGACAAAAAAATGTAGCATATGCCATATCGACCTACTTGACTCCGAGAATATGTCATTTTGTTGCAACAATGGTCGCCGTCTACTCCCATCCCTTGAACCTCTACCACGAATCCTGGAGGAACTTTACTCCATCCATGAGTTCTCTAATAATTCACGCATCATAAATAATTTATTCTGTTTCACTGCCCTCGGTGTGGAGGGTGATTTCATTGAAGATGCCGTCGTCTGTTGCAATTATGGGTCGAACGTACCATCGGCTCCTATCTGCAGGCATGCCTACAAGTACTCTTCACTGGTACATATACGACAACTCAATGAGACACGCCATTGCTGCTAATATGCAAGTGCCATCCACATGGATTATGCAAGTTGCTACAGCCTTGAATGACATCAATCCATATGTTAGAGAATTGAAAACTGTAAAGGAACTACACCCTACACCCACGAGACTTATGCTCGCAGACCCTTCTACATCAGACGAAATAGCTGCCATTGTCCACGCTAACAATAGCATTACTATAAAACCTAGAACTGCAATGATTTGGATGCAACACGACCACGATCCAGTATTCCTAAGTATCCTAGATCCTACGTATGAACCACTTCAATACCCACTATTCTTCCCACATGGAACGCTAGGATGGCATCCGCATAATGACCAAAAGATGTCCCAAATAGATTGGTACCGAACTAGACTACTTCATGAGCCTCGCTTTTCACAACTAGGTAGATTATGCGGCGAGTACCTCGTTGACATGTACTCTAGAGTCGAAGAAGAGCGACTCAACTACATCATAACTGAGGGCTATCGACGAAACCTAGCACAACATGAAGATGATTTCATCGATGATGAGGACGAAAAATCGCATTATAAGACCTTACCAGCATCTTTCCTAGGCTCTAGACAATGGTGCGCCGTCCAAGTCGCAGACGCCCTTGCGCTCGCAAGGGTGAAAGGAAGACCAAGCTTCTTCATAACCATGACAACCAATCCAGCCTGGCCAGAAATAAAGCATAAATTGCACCCGGGCCAAAACGCATCTGACAACCCTGCTATTGTTGTCCGAGCATGTCATGAAAGAGTCCAACATGCAAAGAACATCATCCGAAAGTATCTCGGACCCATATCTTACATGATGCACGTCATAGAATTCCAAAAACGTGGACTACCCCATGGACACATCGTTGTAAAGACAGAGCATGAGATCCCGATAGACATGATCGATAATCTAATATCTGCTGAACTACCAACGGACCCCACACTCAGAGCACTAGTTGAGAAATACATGATCCACAGACACACAAAGCGTTGCCTCAAGGAAAACAACAAGTGCTGCTACAACTACCCAAAACCCTTAAATCCAACGACATACATCGACGAAAAGGGATGCGTACAATACAGACGCCGAACAGAAGAAGACGTAAACGTCGTTCCACACATCCCATTTCTATTGAGAGAAATGGACTGCCATATATATGTCGACATCGCATCCACCGTACATATATTCGCATATCTTTACGGCTACATATACAAAGGCTTTGACACCACTCGTTTTCACATCGATTCTGCAAAGCATACGTCAAGCAAAAACATCTCAAAACCACCTATCACAACAAATATTAGTGACCAAAATCACACAAAAAATGAAATCCAGGATTATATTTCTGCACGATACCTATCATCGATGGAAGCCACATGGAGAATCATGTCTTACCACATGACCGAAAAGCACCCTTCCGTAAAGTGCCTTCCCCTACATTTAGAAGGCCACAACAAAAGCTGTTTTAGAAACACATCTACAGACACAGGCATTTCCCTATTAGACAGATATTTCTTACGCCCGCTTGCTCCCAAATTTGACTCCATTACCTACATCGAGTACAATGAACAATACACCTCCACTACATATAGACCAAGCATTGTCCTCAAGCCCACGGATCATCTAGAGCAAAAAGCCACAGGCATAACCCAAAACATCATCCACGAAAGAACAAAAGGACAGTTAATCTGTAGAATACGACTACTACTTCCAAAGCTTGGAGAGCCTTTCTACCTTAGACTCATCCTACTCCACAAAGCCGCACGATCTTGGAACGAACTCAAAATCCACGACGAGAAACAATACGAAACATATCAGGAAACTGCCCAAGCCATGGGACTAATTGCACCAACAACCGAAGCCATAACGATAATGCAAGAGGCAATCTCATGCCTGCAGACTCCATCACAACTACGATTCCTATTCGCGTTGCTAATACTAGATTCTGGACCAGCACTCCAACTATGGGAAACATTTAAAGACTACTTGATAGCTGACTTCCTACAACAATACCCAGAAAACCAATCAATTGCCATCAACGAAAGCCTCCTCGCCGTCAACAATATCTTGATCCAGCACGGAACCAACACTGAAGCTTTCGGTCTACCTACGCACAACATCCCATGCAGAGAAGTACAAAATGAACTTAGCAAATTCCCCGACCACGAGGAGTACCTCACAAAGAGCTCAACTATGTCAGAGACCATGAATCAAAACCAGACCTCAATTTACACCCACATATGCAAACTTATCAACAACAATAACTGTCCAGCCCCAATCTTCATATATGGAAAAGCCGGAACCGGAAAAACATACGTACTCAATGCCATCTGTCTCTACATACGAGGACTCAACCAAATAATCCTACCATGCGCCACCACAGCATTGGCATCGCTGCAATACCCCGCCGGAAGAACTGCACACTCCCTCTTTCAAATACCCATCATCGATAACAATATCGGAATCCACTCACTACTTGACCCACACTCTCCGAGGGCCCTATTGATCAACACCGCAACAGCAATCATATGGGACGAGTTTCCCATGGCAAAACAAAAGGTCATAAGAGAGGCGTCGATGTCCTCCTGAGAACATACGTGCATCGCCCGATCCATTCGGAGGAAAACTGCCAACAACGTTTCATAGTTGTTTGGGACTCACACTCGACAAAATAGTCCTCGACCTACGAACTGAAGTCTTCACACACGGACAACTATACACAGCACTCACACGCGTGCGAAAAAAAGAAGATGTGCTGATCCTTCTTGACAAGTCCAACACCAACAAGACCACAACCAACGTCGTCTACAAAGAACTACTTCCGTGAAAAAGGTGCGTACTCAAAAAAAAAAAAAAAAAAAAAAAAAAAAAAAAACACTCCATCCATCTCATGCACAGGGTGTAGATGGAGGACCGATCCCCTCGGAGATCGATGCTCCCTCTACACCGTGGGCGCCGCACCGAAGGTCGCATTTGGGTTCGACTCCCAGGGGTGCACAAGGCGCCGGCTCCGCCGGCGCCAAATTCTTGTGTATATGTATTATTTTATCTTCACTGTGCAACCTGCAACTCTCAAAGAAAAAAAGAAAAAAAAAGAGGAGTCTATTTTTGGAGCAACCGCCATTCGCGGCCGCCGAAGCTGCATTGCAGCCCCCTTTTCTCTTATTTATACCCATAATCCATTTTTCACAGATCATCACTTCTTCCGTTCTAATTCCTTATTACTCTTTCGGAGTTTATATCTGCGTTTGGATCCGAAAACATGGGTCGATTGGTAAGAGTTTTAGAGGATGCGTTCACCACTGCTTCTACCAGATTAAGAAGCAATCCCCACAAAATGGCTCAACTTTCTGCATTTTATCAGATGAGAGAGGAGTGCCGCTGTTGTAGTTCTTCACCCGCATATGCTGCTTCAGTTCAAATTCAACAGAGTAAAAATAATGCCCTCACAGAGTCAGATTGGATGGTGATAAGCATCTTGGACAGGTAGAAATGGGCACAAGCTTTTCATAACTCTTGATTCACGTCTTTCCAGAAGAGGAAAGCACAGAGCCGATCTGTTTGCAGCCATACAGTCTGAGATCTGTGCAAAAATAGGCACTCGACATGCAAGCAAGATATCTTGCTTCTGTTCATACTTGAAACAGCAAGGCCAGAAATTGTACATAATGTAAACTGAAGGAAAATTTGTGAACATTTTAACGAAAGATTTCTCTTATTGGATACTGCCTTTCTTTTCTTGACTGCAAGTTTTGGCTTGGCAATTTCAAAATTTGGTGCTGTCTGTGTTTGCTTCAAATTAGAACTGAAATGGGGAGTGAACTGAAATGGGGAGCCACTTAAATTATCTTCGTTTTTGTAGGACTAAAAACATTGCAGTACCTACTTTAGAATATCTGGTATGATTTGTTCTCACCTACCCTCGCCATTTTGATGGCCCGATTTTTTTTTTCCAATAATAACACCCAAGGGTCAGGGCATTATCCCCCTTAGCACTTCGCCCCAAGAGGCCGTCCGATCACCATCGAAATTGGTCTAAATCCTCCATTTTCATAACAGCCTAGGGTGTTATGAAGTAGAACTATGTCATAACACCATAGTGTGTTATGGCTCATTAAAACCACTAATCAAGATTGATCTCAACCGTTGCATCACTATAAACTTGAGGGGCGGTGTGTTAAGGGTTGAAGGAACAATTGTAACAATTGCAAATTTCATGCACAATTGCTCTGGTGTTCTCTGTAAAGGACGAGGACAAATATATGTGTCCATGGCAGCTCTAGCATAATTACAATGGCATAATGTTGCCTCCTTCGACAAGCTGTTAAGGAGGCTTTAGCTTAAGCTTCAAATTTTTTATCTTTGCAAGCATTCAATAAGTGAAATTCCAAAGGTCCACTTCCATGAAAATAATGTGGATTCAAAAGACATGCAAAGTACCATTCCATCCAATGTGTGGAATTATGAGTAATATCTTCTTCTCCAATTGAAAGATTGATATTCTAGATTCTAGATTGATATTCTAGCATTAGCATTACCTTCTCTTATTCTTGGTAGCCTTTTAATATTTGGTTATTGTATTTGGTGATGGGGCCTAGTCCCCGAGTTTTAGATGGGCTGTTGCCCTTGCATGTGCCGTCCCATAACCCGTTGGGTTCCCGTGGACGTAAAAATTCTTATCTTATCTTATCTTATCTCTCCCTCTCTCTCGAGAAAGAAAAATTTCTTATTATACTGCCCCTTAAATTTGTTCACTAATTTTAATAGATTTTATGCATATTCTTATAAGGACAATACAATTTTCAGATTAAGAACTTGGAGATTTTAGACTAGTTGAAGGAACATTAGGGAAAGTTCCAATTGGTCCCAACATTGGTGCTAGATATGTGAACAACACACGCAGTGGTTGGGTGCATCCAAGAAAGCATGTGTCTTGTCTAGGTGTGGTGATTAATATATTTAGGGTACACTTATTAGTCTAGGTATGCTCGCAGTTGCATGTTTAGACAATAAAAATTTATAAATTCCATGAAGAACAATATCTAAAGGATATGGCACATAAATAGGATACTATAGATGGGCAAAAAGTAGAAGAGGGCCATGCAAGATGCGTCTTTAGCATGATTTAAAACTGCAGCCATATCATTTATCAAGCCCTCGAGCACCAGCCAGACTCCTATTTAGATCTCCTTCACATATTATTTGAGCACAAATGTTACATACACAAAGGATTTGCATTTAGTATAGAAATGGGCAAATTAGCAAAGGCTTTTAGGATTGAATCGAATTGAATTAGCTTTTATCGTCCATGAAGACCAATAAACCCCTAAGGGACCAAACAAAGAGCACAATAGATGTATTTTTAGAGCGATGCTTACATCTTTGCTTAAGAAGCAATTCTAAAAAAACGGCTCAACTTTCTGCATTTTATCAGATAAGAGAGGAATGTTCTTGTTGCAATTCTTCATTGGGCAATTGCTTCCGCTATTTTAGGACAAGAATGCCAAAATGGCGCTCTAACAGAATTAGGCGGGATGAGGAGTAGCATTTTGGATAGGTAGAGGCATTCCTGGCACCAAAGTATAAAGGTTGCAAATTAGTGTCTCTGCAGCAAATATACACAGGGGAGCTACTGCAGATCTCTATGCAATATAGAAAAAAAGAACCTAGAATGGAGAGATATTGATAATGTGATATATGCGGATTTGGTTTACGAAGGATTACATCAACAAGATAGTTTTTTGAAAAAATTTAAATTGATACCATGAACATAGGACCTAAAAGTAAAAATATACCAACTATGCACTTGTAGTTTGGAAGGGAGACTGGTTTCATTAATGGAGATCCATTTGGGTCATATTTCTTTGAAGAGATTAAAAAAAAAATCTTCATCTGTACAATCCTTCATGTTGCAATAAAACAAGTGTTAAACTGAAATAGTTTTCTTGTGGTCCTGAGCACATGTACCTAAGCCAGTACAAGTTGTGGACCCAAATCACCCTTGCATGAGCACATTCGTCCACACAATTGATGCTTGTTCTTATCAATTGGATGAGTGTAACAAAATGTGTGGTCAATATGCTATTGGATTGAATGGAAAATTAATAAGAAATACTTATCAATACCTTTCCTCCAATTTCAAACTCTTCTATCACAATATTATGTGACTTGAAACCACCAAAGTCAAAACCTAGAAGACCTATGTTGCATTATAGAACATAATCAATCAATAGATTTAATGATAGGAAAAATGAATGTTATTATTTCAAAATATGTAACAGACAATCGCTTATTCCTGCTCCTTTTTCCACTGCTCTAAGATCGACAAGGGTCCGATTGGCCACAGCAATCAATAGAAGTAGAGTGTGCTTCTACTTGTCTAAGATGCTGATGACCAACCAATCAGATTCGGTAAGCGCATTAATGTTGCTATGCTGCAGAATGGGAAGAAGAGGGGGTGGAGACGTTGATCTGCAACAACGACATTCGTCTCTCATCGCATAGAAAGCAGTGAGATGAGGCATTCGTCGAGGATTAGTTCTAAGTCTGGAAGAAGCAGTGCTAAATGCATCCTCCAGAACTATTGCCAATCGGCCCATTTTGGTTGAATCAGAGCAGCGACTTTACGAGCAAGAATAGGAATAATTTGTGAAAGGCTAAGAGTGCAATAAATACGGGGAAGTGATGGCTAGTGATCTGGCGGCCCGAAGAGTATGGCGGTTGTTGGACATCTAGATCTGTTTTGCTTTTCGTTTTTTATTGACCTCGGACGGCCGCCATTATTTTCAACTTTCCATCATTCTTCTAAAAACCCACGTTTCAACAATATCATAATATATCATAAATTACTTTGGATGCCCCATGGAATAGATATCTATATATTCAAATCGATCTAGGCCGTTTATTATAAATGCCACGAGGTGGCAAAGCTGCAATCATTGAATCTCTAATGGGCATGCATGGGGCATGAACCCCATCTTTAAATGGTTGGATCGGGGAAGGTGCCTTCGAAATAAAGGTAGAGGTGGCACCCTTATTTCATATAATAATTTAAATCAATCTCAACCAGTTGCTTAGGGATGGCGAGGTGGCACACCTTTGACCGTCAATGGTGCGTCGAAAGTGGCAACAAGGGAAAGTTCATTAATTAAAGAAGTTGCAAGGAAAGTTCTAAAAAGGGGGAAGTTGTCATTTATGTCGTCATTTATTAAAGTTTACTCTTATCTTCCTAAGGAAATTAGCAAAGATTTGAATGCTAAGGTAAGGTTATCGGTCTGGCCGAGGCTGATAACCAAAAATGCGTGATCGAGGCTGTACGTCCGAGGCCACACATTTTTTGTTATTAGCCGAGGCAAAGACCGATAACCACCTTATCGGGCAGATAACTAATTATCTCCTAGTACTGATAATTAGTTATCACCCCTAGAAGTGATAACTTAATTATCGAACTCTCTTTTTACACTAGAGAGTCTGTTAAGGTTAGAAGTGCGGTGAGGTGAATAAGGTGCACGTAATCCAAAAAGTTTTCGACATGTTCCAAAAAATTTTGGCATTCTAATATCTTGAAACCCTGGCCGTCTTTGCTCTGTTGCACCGATTTGTTCTTGGTGGAGATACTTTTGCTTTAAAGCATATGTTGGTATTCCAAATTGGTGCTCTCACTTCGTTGTAAGTCCTTGCACAATCGGTTTTGAGCAAACGTTAAGTTGAATTATGTCCTTCAATTTCTTTGTGTTTTGTTGCAGGAAAATATGATTCTGGCCAGCGTAGAACACTTAGTTCTTATTTGATCTCATTGTCTGGCTATTTCCTTTACTTTAAATCCTCCTTTACGTTATTTGAATCGCATTGTCTACTCTACTTTATTTGAATTGCATTGGCTAGTCGTTTGCATTTTTTCGTTTGGATTTAAATGCTTTGTGGATGCTTTGCAGAATATATGGAACGATGGCTAGCCTAGGGTGGGTGGATCAATTTATAGAAGAACGACAACCCTGTGTTGGTTTTGAAGAACCACAGTTCTGTGTTATCGTAGCACAGTCAGAGTCTGTAATGGGATTGGAAAAGGAGTTGCTTCGCATTTTAAAGAGGGTATTGCAACTACTTCACAACTTTCAGAAAAGGACTTTTCTTTTTTTTCGAAATTTTAACCACCTTTAAATTTCGCCTCTATTCAACTACTTTTTTAACAGCAAAAAATGCTGTTGATGCTCTATTGCATTTTGGGCGGCGACGCCTCTCCTCCTCTCCGCACTCTGTTTTGCCCTAGCTGCAAAGAAGCTTCAATGCCTGAGCCCTTTTTTTGGCCATGAATTCTGTGGCTCCATTTTTTAATTCCGTCTCCCATCTCTGAATACTGTGGTTGAGCAAGAGTTATGTTGTGGTAAATTCAACCCTTTTCCTATTTTAGATCCAGCCAAGAGACCCTTTGTAACTAAAGGCGGTGCTTTGGAAGTGCCTATAATTCTAGATGCAGATGAGTCTGCCCTTGTTTTTGCTAGGCCAAGAGCCTTTCCCACCATAGCTTCTTCAAATGCCCAATAGAATCTGGTGAAGCCCTGAACAGAAGAAATCAAATTTATCATCTTCACTCTAAGGTGCCTTAGTCTGGTTAAATTACAGTTTTAATCCAGCTTGAATCAGGCTGGAGCAAAAAGAAATGCAAAGAACTGCTACAGAGATCAAGATCTCTCAAGAACCAGTTGAAATTTAAAGCTGGATTAAAATTTCGTCGGAGAATTTCAGTCAGCATGAAATTTCGGAAGAAATTTTCAGCTGTCTTGGCGGCGCCACTCGCGGCTCCGAAAATTTCTTTCCGAAAATTCAAGCTGACTGAATTTATTCCTTCCTAAATAATGCCTACATCAAGCTGCTGTAGCGGCAAGCGACATGACTAGTTAAGGATTATGGCATCAACCCCCTCGGACATGGCTCCCGTTTTGAATATGTGGTTCTCCGCCATAGCTCAGATCTCCATCCTCAGTTTTCCACTCTAAAAGGCATAAATCCATCAATTTTTTACCTCTGGGTTTAGGCATCACCATTACAGGCCACAGTCCTTGCTTTTTATTTCAGAAATCCAGTGCTCATTTCGTGGCTGGTACGTTTCTAGTTTTTCCCAGAATAGCAATAATTAGGCAGACTTTTAGAATCTAGTTTTTAGTTTTGTGAGCTAATTTATCTTTCCAGGATTTGACTATTGGGGCTTCATTGTAACGGCTCATACTCTAAACCATTTGTTTTTCACAGAAATATGCATTAGGGTTTTCACAAGCGGCAATCCATTTCTTTGCATTGTCGTGGTGCAGCTATAGATGCTTGGAATTTGTGGACTGCTTAGAGTAGTAGCTGTCATGCAACAATTTTCTTCTTTTAAGGTCTTTCCTGTATTTTTTACTCGAAATGCATGGACATAAGGTATGTTAATTCTTAGAGCAAATTCAACAAATTCAGATTCATTGGAGGATTGCTTAAACTTTTGTCTCCAAGAATGATTGAAATTCTGTGTTTCTAGTAAATGGGTGTATTAATCACAAGGTTTTTCTTCCAGCGCAAGTGAATTAAATGTTTAGTATATATATTTGCACTACATCACATTGCCAATATTTCGTTTGTAATCTTTTGAACATTGGAATCTCAAAAGAAATTATCACCACACTGCAGTAGACCAAATGAGATTATCTCATATCTGTACATACGTAATATTTTGTCATGAAACCTTGACGCTCAATTATTAATTATCGTGCTAGAAAACACACATTGCCATTATTAGCTCCAAGCTACATCATAGCATTATATGTTGGGAGCCTGTTTTTATTCACAAAACACATATATGTTTGATAGGCTTTGAGTTTTGTGATTGATGGAGTGCCATACCCACAATAGATGTAATTTTATTTGTTGATGTCCTTGCCAAACTTCTAGTGCTTCTTTCTCCACAGCTTTCGAGCCCTCTTCACCTCGTATGTATATTTCCTTCATTTTCTTTCTTTTTTTAACTCTGATGTTAATCATCACGTGTGCATGCTATATAGTAAATGTGTGTAACAACAAGATGACAAATCAAATATGAATTGTTGAATCATAATACAACAGGCAGTAATGACTCATCCATTGACTCGGCGATGTTAGAAACTGGCTGGAGTCTTAACCATTGCAGCTTGGTATAACTTAGCACATTGATGACATGAGAGGCTTTCCAGTTGAAGTTTTGCTGGGGTGATGGAATAGTGCTCCTTGGCAAAAAGTTGCTGACTATCTACAATCTAATCTCTGTGATGACTTTAAGGTGTGACATATCGTAAAAATGCTATATTTCGCAAATTTTATGAATCTAGGTTCGATGGTTTAGTAGGATGCGTTAGCTCAAAATAGTTATACAATCGCCAAAATTTGATAATACTGCATTCTACTTAATGGACATTCTGTAATAGGAGATCTTAATTTTTGGTAAGACATATTAATTCTACTAAATTCGTTTCTATAAAGAAGTTAGAAAAATAGAAAACAATCGCCACCATTTCTATGATTTAGAAGTAGATAGAGGATGATAAAGTCATCACTGTGTAATCTGCCACAACAAGAAGATATTTTGATGTAGGTTTGCCATCAGGAGGTTAAGGAAAGCAGACTTATGAACTTATGAGGTGGTGCTTGATGCTGATATTCTTCCTCCTTCTAATAAGTGGCAGCTTCAACTTCTTCCTCTTTAATAAAAGCAGATGTGAAGTTGGGTAATACTTTGTTGGCAAATTCTTCATATGTGTCTCCGGATTAATATGCTTGTCCATAAATTTGACTTTAGAATATCAGATTTGTGTCCAATATGCAAGCAAAGAATTGAAACCATTGAGCATAGCTTCTTCATGTGTAGCCACCTTAGACATGTATGGAACTGGTTGTTCTCCCTTTCCCAAATCTCACTAACAAGTCAATAAGTGCTTTTTCCAAATCACACTAGTACCTGGACGAAGTTACAATGCCAAGCTTTCAATCTAGCATCAGGCTAGTTGCGTTCGACTACCTGAAAAAGATGAAGACTGGTAGTTTTCAACGGCCTGGATGTGGCAGATGACTGTGTTCTTGAATATGCTCAAGTTAGCTTGCTAAGACTTATCATTGTTCTTCACTTGCATGCCATAAGAGGCGCTTGATCTTTGAGTATTTGGATGTGTGCCCTTATGCAAGATAGGCTACTCCAGTCAGTGGGCCTTCGCATACCCTCAGAGATTTGACTCATGTCTTTGCATCTCTACTTCAACGGAGGGAGGGAGGGAGGGAGGGAGGGAGGTGAAGTGAAGTGAAGTGAAGCGAAGTGCTTATTACGTCTGTTGAGACCCAATGTGTCTATGAGGCTAACATAGTACATATCATAAGTTGCCATCATATCATCCCTTCCTTAACCAGACCTCTGCATCATGATACCATCCCTTGTCTTACTAGCATGCAAAGCAATATGAGGTAGGTGATCTTCTTCCATACGGCCAGTCTTGGCAATATATGCGGCAAACCGTACCATGGCTTCAGCTTCTAAAGGGAGCAAACTTGCTTCTGCCAACATCATTGTGTATAGTGTCTGCATTTTGACACCTATTTCATAATATAGAAAGCGCTTTTGCAATTTCTCAATAGCTAGCCATAGATTAGCTGGAAGACTAGGCCCCCAAACCTCACATCCATATAGGACCACCGTCTGTACTAATGTCTTAAAGAGGATCTTTTTCATGGACTAGTCCCACCTGTAATTGCTTTCAAAGATAGATAGATAGATAGATAGATAGATAGATAGATAGATAGTATTTTTACGTCATGCCACATTGGCAGCGTCCATGAGGACATATGACGGACCCCAAAGAAGAAGTCACTAAAAAAAGAAGTCACTAAATATTTAAAAGAAGTCACTACTTCTAACTGCTGCCTTTTATACCAAAATGCATGTTTAGCAAGAGTGCCCACTGCCATAATCTTTGTCTTAGAAATATTCACCTCCAAGCCAGTTCTATCACAAAATGCAGCTGGGATTTCTAAATGTTTATCCAATCCTTGCTTGGTCCTTGCAATTAAGACTATGTCATATATGCATATAGCAGTAAGGATATCACATGTTCAGCCAGCACTGCTCCTGGTTGACCATTGTACGGAATTCAATCTTCAAGCTCATCTATGAAAATGCCAAAAAGTGTCGGGGGAGAGCGGGCATCCATGTTTCACGCCAATATTGTTGTTTATGCGCTGCTTACAGATAGCAGACCAAGGTCGTGAGAGCTCCACTAAGACTTTCTCATAAAGTTTCTGGGTAACTGACCTTAGTGCAGGTGGGACATTCAATGCCTCCTCCATTTGGGCCCATAATTTCTGGCGAGACACCGTGTCAAATGCCTCAGTATAGTTCACAAATACCATAAACAGGCATTTCTTCTTCCCCTTCACATTCTCTATGATAGCATGTAGTCCCACCAGCTAGTCTATCGTATAATGTTGAGGCCTAAATCCTGCCTGCCCCTTAGCTCTTACTCCATTCTCCTCAGCCCAGGCATTCAACTTTCCCTCAACAATGGTAGCAAAGAGCTTAGCCCATAGGTTGCTTACCATAATTGTCCGATAATTATTCGGATCTGATACATCTCCTCCTTTAAACACATGCACCACCCTATTGCATTGCCACTCTGGTGAAGACCCCTGTCACATCACTTTATTGAACATTCTAGAGATAAACTTTGCAACCGTGTCACCAGCCCACTTAACCAACTCTGCAACCAATCCAAGGCTATCAGCAGCCTTATTATTAGCCAGGCGCTTGATGTCATCACATATATCCTCAACAGTAAAATGTATGTACCCCAAGCCAACAAAGGCGCATGTTCCTGTATACCTTCTTTATGATATAGCTTATACACATGATTAACCAGCAAATCACATGACAATGCATTCCCCTGATTTTTCTTTACTTCCAACCTGTTCCAAAAACGTTTAGGATCTGCGACCCATTCCATTAACATTTTTCCCAGTTTATCTTTAATATATGTATATTTCTTTCTTTAATATATGTATATGTACTTGGGTCCCATAGGCCAGTTGGTCTCCGTGGACGATAAAATCATATTCTATTCTATTCTATGTTCCTTGAGCATTTCTTTTTTATTGGCTTCAGATGCCATAACAAATTTCTGACGTGCCTGCTTGCAATCCTGTCAAACCAAGAGTTGCATGGTAACCCTTTTGCTGCGCAATTAGAATGAAAACAAGATTCGACAACCTGTATCAAAGCTCTAGTAATACGTGCGCTCATCTGGGACACCTCATCGTGTTCTTCTAGAGTTATCTCTTCCATCAATTCTTTAAACTTCTCTTGCTTTTTAATGTTCACCCTATCTCCATGTGATACAGCCATGTCTTGTTTCCTTGGAGTTACCTCTTTATGAGCCACAACGGAAAACAACAAAGGATTATGATCCGATTCAACCCCGAGTGTGTGTGTGTGTGTGTGTGTGTGTGTGTGTGTGTGTGTGTGTGTGTGTGTGTGTGAGAGAGAGAGAGAGAGAGAGAGAGAGAGAGAGAGAGAGAGAGAGAGAGAGAGAGAGAGAGAGAGAGAGAGAGAAAGAAAGAAAAGAAAATTGCTTTTATTTTCCATCTATGTTGTCCTTTTTTCTTTTTCTTTTTCCTCCCTCCCCTTTTCTTTTCTCCTATTCTTTCCCTTTTCCCATGCTATTGTTCCTTTTCCTCACCCTTTCTCTCTTCCTTTTTGCCCATGTCTTTTTTCCCTTTCCTTTTTCCACTTTCTATTTTCCCTTTTTCCTCGTGCCTTTTTACCCTCCATTTTTTGCCTTTTGTCCTCCCTTTACCCTTAAGGGATCAAAGCGATGACCAATCACAGTGGTGAGAAGTTGTGCGCTAAATCTTGGCATTGGAATGTAGTCTAATAATCTTAGCCATCGAAATTAGGGCGTGGTCCATTACATACTTATGCGATAACATTATAATATAAGATAAGTTATAAATTGGAAATTGGGCATTTATCATGCTAATTAGCGAGTTTATGAGTTAAAAAACATTTCTTATTTTTGTTATATATAGACTTTTATATTTAGCTTTGGTAGTTTACGGACTTGAATCCGTGATTTGTAAAGTTTCAAACTTCATGGACGAGTATATGATTATTTTCTGATGTTTATGATGTTTTTGTGATGTTTTGTATTACTTTTTGATGTTGGGGGCAAGTGGGGAAGGCAAAAAAGGACACGGGAAAGGGGAGGAGAAAAAAAAGGAAGAGGAAAAGAGTGAGGAAAGAAGAAAAGGGAAGGAATGGGGAAAGGGAAAAGAACAAAGAAGGAGGAAAAGGAAGGAAAAAGGGCACCGGGAAAATGAGAAGAGGGAAAGGGTGGGAAAAGGGAAAGGAAAAATAGGAAGAAAAAAGGGTGGGCAAAAGGAAAGGGAAATAGAGCATGGAAAAAGGGAAAGGGAAAGAGAAAAAGAAAAGTGAGGGGGAGAGGGAGAAATAGAAGAGAAAAATGGGCAGAGAGAAATGGTTGAAAAAGGAGGAATAGGGAAGGGAAAAGGCCATCGGAAAAAGGAAAAGGGGAAGGGGAAAGGGAAGCAAAGGGAAGGGGAGAAAAGAAAATGAGAAAAGTTAAAGGAAAAAGGGAGGCAAAAAAGAGGAGGCGAATTAAGGGAGGGGGAAATAAGAAATGGGAAAAGGGAAAGAGGGGGGGTAGAAAAATGGAAAAGAGAAGGAGGGGGAAATAAGAAATGGGAAAAGGGAAAGAGGGGGAGTAGAAAAATGGAAAAGAGAAGGAGGGGAAATAAGAAATGGGAAAAGGGAAAGAGGGGGAGTAGAAAAATGGAAAAGAGAAGGAGGGATAGAAAAAGAGAAAAGGGGGAAGAGGGAAAGAAAAAAAGGGAACAAAAATGGATGGGGAAAGATAAAAGGGAAAAAAGGACGAAGAAAAATGGAAAAAAGGGAAGGGCAAAAGGGGAAAGAGAAAAGGGAGGAGGAAAGAGGGAAAATGTGAAAACTAAAAGGGGAGAGGAAATGGAAAAAGAAAAGGTAGGACGAGAAAAGGGAGAGGAAAAAGGTGAAGGGGAAAATAGGAAAAGAAAAAAGGGAAAAGCAGGGAATGGAAAAATGAAAAAAAAAAAAAAAAAGGAAAAAGGGAAACGTGAAAGGAAAAATGGAAAAAAGGAATGGTGAATGGGAAAAAGGGAAGAGCAAGGAAAAGCAAAAAGTGAAAATTGAAAAAAGAAAAGTATGATAGAAAATAGTATGAAAAAAGAGAAAAAAAATATGATAAAAGGGAAGGAAAAAAGGTGAAGGGAAAAGTGAAAAAAAAAAAACAAAAAAAAAAAAAAACGAAAAAAGAAAACGAAAAAAAGAATAGGTTGAAATGTGATAATGGAAAAAGAGAAAATGGGAAAATGACAACAGAAAAAGGAAAACAAGAAGAAGAAAGAGCAAAATTTGGTTGTATATTTTTCATTGTGTAATTTTTTAAATGTGAATTGATTCAACAATTGCGTCAATGCATTCACAGCTTATGCCTAGCAATGCTGGGCACCATTTCTAATATCCCTTTGAAGCCTTTTCTCCTGTGTCATCAACATCATCATTTGGTCCATTGTAGCTAAATTTGCAGCATCTTCCACTACATCCTTTTTGGTCATTGTACCATGATCATCCTTAGTCTCCAATTGCGTACTTGTCTGAAGGACTTTTGCGGGCTTTTGAAACTTAACTTTACTTTGTTGCTTCTTCTCCTTCTTCATCCTTCCAAGAGTCAGAAGCAATCACATTTTGATTATACATATTTCGACGTATGATTGATATTCCTTCTGCTACTTGGGTACCTTCAAGTCCACTTTCCAACAAACTCTTGTATGAAGCCATCTTCCAATCAAAACCTGCTCTAATCCATTTTGGCTACACTCCATTAATTGAGATGCAAAATCAACCATCTTCAAATCCTTAAAAATTACAAGCTTTTTCTTTGCGTCTTCGATTAACAACTCCAAGGTAAGATTCTTGACAGCATGTATCCCCAAACTGTACAACCTCGTTGTACCCTTTCCAATTGTCTTCCCTTATAAAAAAATACAAGATCATTTTTTTGACCACATTGTTGGACCTCCACAATCTAGCATGGAAAATTCCCTCCAATAGTTCTCTCTACTAAATTTTCAGCATCATTAATGTCAAGATGAAACATTTTTCATCCCTGATAATGGAGGTTTCTAGCTTTTCTTGTGAGTACTTGTTGCCACCTTGCTAAGATGTCCTAATTTTGAGATGGTCAGGAACCGTTATTTGACTTTAGCATTACATTCCATGCCTCCACAACTTCTCAGAGCCACATCTGTGCATGACTTGGCATTATACATACTTGAGGTTCCGGATGAACGTCTTTAATTATTGCGGCCTCGGTAACATATTTTCTTCTTGCTTGTCTAGTATCATCATTACTGCAAAGGTTTTTCCCTTGCAAACCTTTTGAGTCAAGGTTTTTTAATCCTAGTAGTAATGGTTGTACTAGGCCATTGTATGGGTCCCATGGCCTCTTGGTCTTGTAAATGTTAAAAAATCTATTCTATTCTATTATACTCTTTGGAGTCTTTATCATTGTATGAACCTGCAAAGCAATAATCGGCATCTGTTGGATGACATATTTTTTGCGATGCAACAATTTGCAATTGCTAATGTAAACACAAATATATACTTATAAATTAGGAGATGAACCGTTCATTAAGACCATTTGTCAATTAAACATGATGTTGTGGCAAAATGGTTGGTCAATTCAGTAGTATTATGTTATATGCATCTTAATCTGCTTCCATTTTGCAGGGTCATAGAAGCAATATTCAGCTGAAACATTGGAGCTTTAATAAAAACATTAGAATAGAGATCCATACTCTCTTGCTTAAACAAATAGGAAGAACCTATTTATAGACAATTGCCTTGTTATCATGATGAGAAGCAAGTATGTCTTCAATAAAAGTGATGATCTTTCACAATTCCACATCTTCTTTTGACAACTTTGAAGATTATTATTGAATAATCTAAGGCATGTGTCTACACATGATGTACATGCATTTTAGAAAAGATTCATTAATCTTACTTTGCTCATAGTACCACCTCATGCAAATATTATCACTCACATTGAAGGTGATACCAAATAGTACGATTGAAACGAAGGTACACAAAAATAAACATTATACAATGCTCATATTTAATGCTCCAATCATAGAAAAAACAGAAACAATGAAGCAAATTGAGGCATTGAAATACCTTGTAGAGCCTTGGATACCCTCCCTTCAAAGGCAAACCCTCTATAAGCTCGCACCTTGCTTTTTAGGGCACGTCAGTTAAAGGAAGCATGTACTGAATAGTAATAGTAACTCATTCACCAATTACAAGCTACCTTATTCTTCCTATTCTTTTCTCCTTCCTATCTTTTTCCATTTTCTTTGGGAAGCTTTCCCCTTCACCTAGAACCCAACCAACCTTTGCCTCAAGCTTGCCCTACTATAGACCTCAGAAATCCACCATAGACCACCTTGTTACTTTCCGGGTTATGATTGATGATGTTAAAGGGACAAGAAAGCCACTATTTGCGGCGTTTGTATTGTAGACTATACCAAGGCCTTTGATACGGTATGCAAGGGTAATTTGTGGATTAGCATGGAGCGCATAAGTGTGCCTGTAGAGTATAGAGAAGCGGTAAGATTGCTTTATGAGAGAGTCCTGGTTAAACTTTCTAAGCCTTTCAGTGAGGAGTGTGGAGATGTGGTGGTCAGTAACATTGGAGTCAAGCAAGGATGCCCTATGTCTCTGACCCTCTTTGGAATATTTATTGATGAATTGGAAGAATGGGTACGGAATATAGGGAGGGAAGGAACCACTTTGGATGGATATGTTATTCGCTTGCTTTTATATGCTAATGACATAGTATTGATAGCCAGGAGCAAGGAAGGGATGCAAAAACATTTAGACGCTTTGGCTGATTTCTGTGATGCTAAGGGGCTGAGGGTGAATTTGAGTAAAAGTAAGGTAATGATTTTTGGGACAACGCTGGACAGAAATTATGCTTTATTTTATAAAGGCAATCCTATTGAGATAGCTACATCTTACAAGTATCTGGGGGTTATGATAGATAAGAACTTCAGGTGGAACCAAACAATAGAGCAGAGAGTGAATGGGGTATGCTACCACTAGAATGTGAGGCTATATGCCAATTTTTAACATACCTATGCAAGGTAGGCAGTTTGGCTGATGACAGTTATCCCCGTTTAGTTCTAAAGGAATCATTTGATAAGGGATGGTACGCAGATAGCATGACCTGGCTAAGAAAATGGGGGTTAAGCTTTGAGGGGCTACATCAAAATAAGGATAAGATTAGGGAATGGGTGGTGGAGACGGTTATGCACCGTATATGGTCTAGTCTGGGCACAAAAATGCTGCATTATAGAGCACAAATGAATCCCAAGTTGCTAGAGATGAGTTATTTAAGCGCTAACATATCGGTCAGGAAAAGACATGTCATTTGTAGAATGAGGTTGAGCGCGCATCATTTGAATGTGGGGGTAGGGAGATGGATGAAAATTGCATATGAATACAGGGTATGTCGAGCATGTGAATCAAATGAGGTTGAGGACGAGGAGCATGTAATTCTCAGGTGTCCTGCGTACCAAGCTTTAAGGAGAAGATTTGGCATTCAAGTTACTGATCTTGTAACATTTTTCCACCTTCCAGCAACTCGCATTGCAAGCTTTTTGATTGATATGTTACAGCTGAGAGAGGCAAATATAAAAATATCTACAGGTTGAATTAGTGATGGAGAAGAGAGTGAGCATGACGATGAGGGTCCCCTAATGTTTGAGGGCTCATCGCATGAAAATGTTTATGATTTTGAAAATGTTTTTCTTGACGTCTCATAGACCGATGGTCTCCAAAGATGGAATAATACACATCTCTCTCTCTCTCTCTCTCTCTCTCTCTCTCTCTCTCTCTCTCTCTCTCTCTCTCTCTCTCTCTCTCTCTCTCTCTCTCTCTTCTCTCTCTCTCTCTCTCTCTCTCTCTCTCTCTCTCTCTCTCTCTCTCTCTCTCTCTCTCTCTCTCTCTCTCTCTCTCTATGAGAGATCTCTCTGGTTTCCCACATGCATGCAATTTTTTTTTATAAGAGATAAAATTTCTACGTATTTTCTAAGAGATGCTTGAGAGATAATTATCTCTTGATGGTTAACCCCCTTAGTTAGCATTTTTTTTGTTGGCGGACGAGGGGCAAAAAGCAAAAAAAGTTAAAATAAAAAAAAAAAAAACCCTTTGGCAAATGGATCCGGGGCGACCTTCAAGATCCGCCTTTGGACAATGGGCTTCCTTTGGCCCCTGGCGAATGGATTCAAGCAAGGCTTGCATGATCAAGCCCATGTTAGATTGATTTGACGAGATTTGTTTGAGTAAGATTCATGGAAAAAGGGGTTTTTTTTTTCCTGTAAGCTTATGTATTTCAGATTTTAAATCCCCCATTTGTAGATCATTTCTCTACAATTTCGAGCTTGAATCCCCTGTTTCGAGCTTGCATTTGAGCCCATCTAGAGCCGTTTGAGCTCAGTAGTATGATTGAAATGAAAAGATAGTTGCTTGTCAGAAGATCCGGGAGCCTTTGGCATGGCAATCAGAAATAAAATATTGTGTTTCCTCCAATTGTGAAGACCGGAACTAGAAGCTTGAAAATCTAGAGCTCATGTTCCAATATAGGGAGAACCAGACGAAATAGTGTATGAATCAAAGTCCAAAATGAAATGGGCATGATCCGACAAGCTTGCAGGAAAAAGTTCCTGGCTTATAGAAGCCAAATCTGCAATAGAAGCCAAATTCGAAGCCATAAATTTCAAATCGAGAACCGGATCCGTGAATACAATGCCATGCCCCGCTTCCCGCCTCGCCCACAGGCCCAAATAAAAAATATGATCCAAGCTTTCAAGGTATTTTCCACTTTCTAACATCTAGCACACCATCTACTCAAGTTCTTCAATTTCTAGAACACCCATGTCTTTTCCCCCCGCCTTCAAATTGCCGGATTCCACCTTAAAAATCCCTCGAATCAGACGAGTGCACAAATTTTTCTCGGGTTCATCCGCTTTTCTCGCTCAATACCTTGAACGAAAAAGTCCAGACGGATTTTTGGGGCCCCGCCAGAGTTGCCGATGGCGATGGCATAACCCGCTGCCCCTGCCCTCACAGGCTCGACCGCCGAAATGCCATGCCGTGCTTTGCCTTGTCCACAAAGAATACCCCCGCCCAAAAAAAATAGAAGGGTAAAAGGCTTAACTGTTTTTGGGGCATGCGAAATGGCCCACAGGCCAGTTAACCTATAAACCTTTTCTCACACACTAAAAGGTGAGAGTGGGTTTTTCCCACTCTCACCTCTCTCTCCCCCCTCTCGCCCTCTCTCATGCTCTCTCCCAAAAAAATTTGGAGCATGTGGGAGAGCTCTCTCTCTCTCTCTCTCTCTCTCTCTCTCTCTCTCTCTCTCTCTCTCTCTCTCTCTCTCTCTCTCTCTCTCTCTCTCTCTCTCTCATGACAGTAACTCGGGGGTTAAGCTGCAGACACCATATGAAATGATGCTCAAAGAATCTGGCCTGCTGCCTCTTGAGGGTGAAGCATTATGCCAAACATTGCACTTTCTTCTCAAGGTGAAATCAATGGATACGGATAGTTTTCCGCATTTGGCAATGAAAGAAAGTGAGAACAAGGGATGGCACGCTGACTTGAGGAAATGGCTTAGCAAATGGGGTATGAGCTTGGACAACATGCCGCTTGACAAGGACATGATAAGGGAGTGGGTGAAGATACACTTTCAGTATAAAGCATGGCAGGGGGCAGGTACCAAAATGGAATACTATCGCACCTCTATGAACCCGGAGCTGAGAGCAATGCCATACCTTCAGGAGGGGATATCCATGCACAAGAGGCACACAATCTGCAGATTTCGACTCAGCTCACATCACTTGGGAGTGGTGTTTGGGGTCTGGGTTCGGGAACTCCTGGAAGACAGCCCTCTGTGAGGACCCGTGGATCTAACAGGAGAGTCCGGGGGACTATGTCACGCGGGATTTGCTGAAAGAGAAGAAAAAGAAGAGAACAGAATAAATGAGAGAAAGATGATAAGCTTCCTTGATATCAATGATGAAAATACATGAGCTCTCGCAAAAGAGAGAAAACTGAAAGGAGACAAGACTCAAAACTCATCTAAAAACTTATGAGCTAACTCTACTCATATATATAGTACAATGGCCTTGGGCCCAATATAGACACTCGACCGATTCGTGCCGACTCGGAAGGAGGCCTGATTTGCAGTGAATGTTGGCGGTGCCTCTTGAAGTGCCTAGAATCACGCCGACGCCGACGCGGGCGGTGACGGGCCGCCACTTGTCCGAAGGGGCTCTTGTTGGCCCAACGGCTTTGATCAAGCGTGGGCTCGCCGCTTAGTCTTCGTGGAGGCTTGGATGTCTCACCCGTGGTTGACCGAGGATCTTTGAGCTTGACTCGGTCCGGACGATAGATGAATAGTCCCGCATCAGAGGCACAGGGAACACTCCCCCCACCAAACGACACTCGTGAGTGAAGAGAAAAGGAGGAAGCGCTTTGGAGGGGGAAGCCATCGGGCCGAAAAGTGATCCTCACGGAGTGAGGACGGGCACCATTATGGTACCGGGCTGATGAGATCTTGGCGTGATTGAAGAGCTTGAGGTGTGTTTTGGCCAAGGGCGTGGATCGGGCATCAATAAGAAAACGAGAGCGCACCATGTCTTTCGCGCAAAAGGGGCGCTCAAGAAATGTACCGACACTCCATGAGGAGACAGGTCTGAAGGCCAAAGGCACTGACGCTGGCATTTGGATTGCAGTGAAAAATGGGACGCTGCCGATTTAAGGAGCTGAGCAAAATGCATTTGAGGGCAGCGCAAAATCCTGCTTGAAGATGGACGAAGGATCGTGAGGTGGAGGCGCTCTCGCAAGAAGGTGTTGAGACCATGAAGCGATCCGCGGCTGTTGCCAACCACGCCATTAGCAATGTAGATCCAATTGGTGGTGTTGTCCGAGTAGCACCTTCTTCCCAATGTGATCGGGCGAACAAAACGTGGATCCCACCGAGATCCGTCGAGATCCGGGAGGTGGTGTCCGCCTGCATGACCATCCATGACCTTGGTCCAAAAAGGAAGGCGCCAATCAGAAGTCAGGAACCGGGGTGGAGGTACACCGAGGGAAGCATAGGGAGAAGGAACCATGCCCGTGGGCGTGGGTTGCTGAGCAGTCTCCCCGAATTGATCGACAAGATCCGGATCAAGTGCCCGACACCACCGATCCCAAAGAGAAGCGTGAGAGCCGAGAGTTGACAGAGGGCTATCCCATCCCGTGGGGACCGCCTTGCTATCCAACGAGAGCACATGAATCGATTGTAAACCGGCGAGGTGTCTTTGATATAGACTTGTGCATAGGGAAGATCTTGGGATGTCCTAGATACTTCCTAATTTGTTGTTGTAGCTTCGCTTACCCGAGAGATAAATGATTGGCAAGCCGTGCATGTACTCCCGATGAAAAGTTTTGGTCCGAGCAGGATCCGCAAGATATGGATTGTTATCTGAAGCACCCATTGGCGCAGTGGGGTCACCCCCCGAAAAGCCGGGCGTGGCCCATTGCCAAAGTTTTCCCCGTATCACCCGTGATAGAAATCATGAAAGATATAAGCCATGGGCTGAACCACACCGGAAAGTGAGAAAGTCCGGATCGGCACAAAGGTATGAGATCAAAGACAACAAGGGCACAAAGACAACCCTTTGTCTTCAATGGAGAGTTTCGCCAAATCGAGAAAAAATCAGATCGCCGCTGGGATATCTACGTGGCCATCACCTCGCGTGCCACTTTGAAAGGAAGAGGTGGCGCCGAGCAACCACATAATCATGATAGCAGGAGGGAGCTGGGAAGTCCAACCGCATTCTCGCGGAAGAATTGAAGTCCGGGGCCAAGTTTGGCTTGAGCCTCATCGCCAGATCAATAGCTTGCTGCAAATTGTTGTTCGAGATCACGGATCCGATTGTCCCTTTCGAAAGTAGGCGGATGGGGTCACGGACCCGTTTTCGAAGGATTGACCCGGGAGGAGGATTTCCGGTGTATTGAGGCTAAGCACCGGCAATCTCCGCGTCATCGAAAGTATTTTCTCGTTTCGCACCTCTCGTAGTAAGCTGATCTTGAAGAGAGGTGAGGTGAGAGGTTCGTGGTAGAAAGCCGAGCCGAATCAAGGAGGCGACTTGAGCGCCCGGCGGAAAGATTTTGAACTTGAGTGCTGAAATTTTCACACGATTCCAGTACAAGGCATTGAGTTTAGCAATATCTTCGGCCCTTGGTACTGTGAGAGCAGCTTTGGACTTGTTGTGCTCCAATAGAGTCTGAATTTCATTCGACCGAGCCGAGCCTGCTGATCCGCGAGTTGGCTGACTTGAGCTTGTGTACTCTTGAGATCCGCATGAGCCACGTAAGAGAGCTTCATGCTTGTCTTGAAGTTTGGCCTCAAAGTTGCAACTTGGGGCGATTTGCGGCTTGAAGGTCTTGGTGTACCGCGATCGAGGCCTCGAGTGCTCGTTGAACCCCGCTCATAAGAGCGCCTTGGGATTCCTCAGAACTTAAGAGCAGCAGCTTGAGCATCCTGGCCGACATCGATACAACAACCGACGAGGGTGTTGTGGTGGTGGAACCGGCTGCACGGTTTGGGAGGTTTGGGAAAAATGGTGTGAAGTGGATGGTGTAGCGGAGGAAGAGACAGTGACATGAGTGTGACCGTGGTCATGACCGTGGGAAGATGGGCGTGATGTGCCAACTTGGTGATTGATTGGAAGGGAGCTACCGAGTGGAATTTTGAGAATTTGGTGGTGTGGGAGGGAAGTAATGACGGATGAGGGCTTGAAAGTGCCCTCCCACGAAACTTCAGAAATGGAAGTGGTACCGGCGGTCCATTTCTTGGAGAAGACGATAGAACATCATTTGGGGCCAATCTATGTGGTGTTTGGAGGCGTGGGCAAAGGAGGACCAGGTTATAGAAAGGCTTATTGATATGGGTGTTCTTGATAGAATACCCAAGGAATTTCCGCCACGAAATTTAACAAAGGTCTCGCGGAGGCTTGTCGATATTGGTCGACGATGGACATTGGCATGATAAGCGGTGCACCAAACTCGCGGACATCAATATCCTCGTATAGCAGACCATGATACACAAGGAGTGTGCAAGGGAATATGAAATACCTCAGAAATCAAGTGTTGAGTCAATGAAATAGTGGTGCCATCGACTACAAAGTGGTGTAACTTGCGGGCTGTTAACAATATTGGCGATGAACCGCCGCGAATCGGGCGTGATTTGGAGCCGGAAGTTCCATTTGAGAGAATTCAGTAAAAGCTGGTGTCGTCGCGGCAACTTCTTTCTTTATGGGGCCAACAAGGGCTTCACCGGAAAAGTGGGGCCAAGAAGGAGACAGATGCAAAAAGGGCGGATCCTTGGGAGCAGTAGCTTGAAGTGTAGAAAATCTTGGGGCAGCCATGGGAATGATTTGCGTAATCCGGCGAGAGATGCCAAAGGCGGAAGACGAAAGTCGAAAGCACGCGAGGAGGATGAAGGCGCAGAGGAACTAAAAGGTGTGTTTTAGGGCGCATAACCGAGGCGAAGAGGTATGAAGAGGGCTAAACAGAACCGTTGATGATGCCGTGTGTCAAAAGATGCGAAGAAGGGGATGGAAAGGCAAAAATTTGGCTAAGTCCCCAAAAACGTAAGGGAGAAGCAATGAACGGTGAGGATGAGACGTGAAAGAAAGATCGATGTGACAGATGGCAAAGGACACCCATTAATGTTCGACGGGTGGAAAGAAGGAATGGCATTCAATCGCGGCAACTCAAGTGGGATATCATTAAAAGGAATGTGTCAAGGTACCATTGCTAGATATGCGGCGGGAGAACAGATTCTCATATTAGAAAACGATTTTGCATTGCAAAACACGCTGGCGATTTGTGTGATTGGTCCACGCCGACAAGGAGGGCCTCAGTTGGCTATATAAGACGAACCGAGAGAAACGAAGGCATCCGATGGCGCCAAGATGGCTGCTGGCTGGCTTGAACTAAGATTGCACCATGCCAATTTAACCGCCGAGTGGATCACTTGTAAGATGAATTGTTCGGATCTTCGGGCGCTGCCACAACCGCGTGGCATTCGTGATGGGCGGCTGGTGTGCGGGATGGCTGAACATCCCGACCAAGACCAACGGGATGGAGGTGGTTCTCGCACTTCGCTGGGATCCTGAGCGTAACCTCTACCATCTCCTCCGCGATCACCTCCGCCCAACCCGGAGTAGAGGGTTTTTCCTCTTAGGACTTAGTAGATAGGGCTCTGAGCCCGTTTTTTTGTATATAGGGCAGTGCCCATAGCGGAAATAGCTGGGCTGCGCCCACATTTTGTAAAAATCTCCACTATAATATAATCTACCGCCTTTCTAGTCACTTTCTGTGGTGTTTGATTCTTGAAACTGCCTCGTGTTGGGATGTTCACTTTACGTGGTGATGAAATGCTTTTGAGGCGAAAACCATTAATTAATGTAGGTAATGGAGTGCCATCTAATTCAGCGAGTTGGAAAACTTTGGGTCTAACCACTTGAACAATTTGATAAGGGCCAAGCCAACGAAACTTGAGTTTACCCGGAAAATTTTTGTACCTGGAATCATAAAGAAGAACCAAATCTCCTTGTTTGAATGTTTTTGTCTTCAAACGTTTGTCATGTAAAGATTTTTGCAATCTGTTGTCCATGAAGAACACCTAATATAAGCATCCCTTCAAGTTCATCCAACTGTTCTAATTGATAGACCCGTTCTTTGAGAGCATTTGGTGGATTATGAGCAAGAGCCGCTTGAAACCGGAGTGTTGGAAGAATGTATTCAAAAGGGCATGAGAGCTTCCCCGACCATAAACCAATTTAAAAGGAGTGTGACCCGTAGCAATCTTGAAACAAGTATTGTAGGCCCAAAGAACGAGGGAAGTTTTGTCTCCGCCAATGTGCGGGAAGCGCCACAAATTTTCTTGAGAATGGTGACCGAGTTTTGTTGGTGCTTTTACGCCAACCCATTGCCTTGAGGATAGTAAGGTGTGCTCTTGTGATGATGTATCAAGAGATAATCCACGGCTCTTTGATAGTATGATTGATGAAATGAACACCACGGTCACCGACCAGCAGCAGGTGGGGCGTAGAATCGGCGTGATAATTTGTTGATAGAGGACTCGAGCCGTGCTTGCGGCAGGTGTTGTCCGGAAGTGCACAAGCTTCCGCCCATTTGGTGGCGAAAGTCGGTGAGAACCAGAATGTATCGGCACGCAGTGTGCCGCGCAGAGGATCTATAGGTCCCACAAAGTCCATGCCCCATTTGTTTGCGGGAAGTGGGCGTGGCGGCCGGCGTCAAGGGAAGAGCGCCACGGGCGGGGCGCCCTACCCGTTGGCAAAGCGCCACACGCAAGGCGCGGGTGGAGCATCTTTGAAGAGCGTGGGCCAATAATACCCTGCGAGAAGGATTTTTGCGTGCGTGGTGTCACCATGAAAATGACCACCACCGAGCCCTTGATGAGCTTCTCGAACAATGTCTGGAACTTCATGAGGTAGAACACAGCGTCGAAGGATGGTGTCCTTACCCTTTTTGTAGAGATGTCCGGCAACCATGGTGTAGTCACGGACCTCTCGGAGAAATTGATGGCGACGGGATTGTCGCTTGGCAGGAGAGAGCGTCTCATCTTCTGGTGGAAGAGCACCGGTGAGGAGGTACTGCTGAAAATCATGAAACCAATGTGGTGTTGCCGTGACTAAAAAGAGTTGAGCATCAGGGAAGGCGTCTGAGACCCCTGTTGCGGGATCATCCGCGGTGGATGCGTGAAAGATAATCCGAACAACATGAGATTTGCCACCTTTTATGAGCGATTTCAAAAGGAGCAAATTCTTGGAGAAGAAGGACCCAACGAGCAATGCGGCCCGTGGGCGTGGATTTGTTGATCAAATAGAGAAGTGCTTGGTGGTCCACAAAGAACTTGATTTGACTGCCCAAAAGGTAATGACGAAGCGTTGGACACGTAAAAATGAGACCCAAAGCTTCACGCCCGCGGGCGTAATAGTTGGCTTCGCCAGAATTGAGTTTTCGGCCGGCATAGCGATTTGGTTTATCGATTAAGCGATCATATTCTTGAGAAAGAACAGCTCCAATAGCAAACGCCGAGACATCGAGATGAAGCGGAAAGGGCTTGTCCCATTGAGGAGGAACAAGAAACGGTGCTCGAGTAAGCAAAAGCTTGTTGTTGGAAAGCGGCTTCCTGGGAATTCCAAGCCCAGGTGGATTCGCCACACCGTGAGTTTATGAATGGGACTGCAATGGCCGCCACCCAGGTATGAAGGTGGAGTAATAATTGACCTTCCCAGAAAGAGCGTGTCTCTTTGATATTGGCTGGTGCTTGAGCTTTGAGCACACAATCGATTTTGGGAGGATCGGTGGTGATTCCCGCTTGCGACAACATGGCCTATGAGAACACCGAAGTGGCCGAAAAGGTGCATTTTCGTGATTGAGACTAATGCCGGACTCATCACATTTCGAAAAGACGAGTTCCAATTTATCCAAATGGTCACCATGGAATCAGAGGCGAGAGAAGTCATCTTGAAAAATTTGCAAGAAGGGATTTTCCTTCATGAAATCATGAAAACCGAGAGCATGATGCGTTGAAATGTTGAAGGAGAGTTGGATAATCCAAAAGGAACCACCTTGTAGGCAAAAGTGACCCACACGGGTGGTGAAAGTGGTCTTGAGTTGATCGGATTCTTTGATGGAGATCTGATTGTAGCCGAGAAACCATCCATAAAGGAGTACATCTCATGTCCAACCACTTCTTCCAACTTGGTCCGGTGAAGGGAAGTGGAAAATGATCACGCCCGTGGCCCGATTGAGTTTCGATAGTCTCTACGCACGCCGGATCTTACCATTGTGCTTAAGGGCAATGACGATAGGGCTCACCCATTCAGAATGTTTGACCTCATAGATCAAACCTGCAGCAAGGAGTTTGTCAATTTCCGCCTTGACGCGATCACGGTAATTAGGGTTGAGCTCAGATCGTCGTTGCTAATCGGGTCGTGCATCGATTTGGTAGGAATGGTGAGTTCCCCAAGCTTTTGTTGATTCCCAAGATCTTTGTAACTCCAGGGTAAAATGTGTTTGAATTTTTGAACAGCGTGACGGCCCTGTTACGATAAGGAGCCGGAAGGTTTGCAGCAATGCGGACAGGTTGATTGTTGCCAACATCCACGATCTCGACTTCGGGAGTCTGAATATGGGGTATGACTTCAGTATCCTGGACAATGTGTGCAGGAGGTTGGAGCATAACCGGATCGTGGCACTTTGCGTGGTGAAAAAAGAGAGGTTGCTCGGTGTCCTCTAGCGGTGGTTGCTTCATGGCGTGTACATCAACGGGGAGTTGCGGGAGTGTCGGCGATTCGAAAAGTGATCAACGCGTTGGATTCGATTGCAAGGAGCCGGTAGGGTCAAGCAAGGCAGCCACGGCTGGGTCACGATCAAGAGTCATTTCTCCCCAAGGATCGGCATATTGGGGTAGGATGACAGAGGCGCACGCCAGGGGAGCCCGAACTTGATAAATATTACGGCGTCTTTAATCGGTGTCGAGAGAGAGGGTTCCGCATTGTCAACGAAATGATCCCTTTGTTTGCAAGTCCATGGTGGCATTGAGATGACCATCTCGTGATGACTAACCGGTCCGCGGGCCCAAGAATGGATACTCTTTGCCTGGCGGAGAAAGGGTCTTCCCACCAGCATTTCATAGTCACCTGGATCTTCGCCAGCTTTCCAAACTCCAAATTCCATGGGAAAGCGGAGATCACCAATGTTGATGTGAAGAATAGGTGTGACGCCTTGAGGTCTCGTGATATGGCCATTAGCTAATTTGATGTCATATGGGGCACGAAAAAGAGTTGTGTGATGCCCATTTGTTTGCGGAGTTTATCCGTGATGAGATTGACTGCGACTTGCCTCCATCGATTTGAACATGGTTGACTTGTTGATTTCCCACCGTTGCATGGACCGTGGGTGTAGAGGTATACAGCCCCAATTAAAAACAGGTTGGGAGTGGTAATGGCGGTCCTTGAGAGCAGGACAGAGTTTTAAAATGGTAGCCAAGCTTAAAGGAATTTTGATCTTGGCAAGCTCCTCTTGGAGTTCGAGAGGTACATGAGAAAAAGGATCTGCTGGTTCCACTGGTGCGGGAGTGCGTGGCAGGGAAGCAGCAACTTCTTTGAGTAAGTCAACCTCGGCTGCAATATTGGGATATGTCTGAGAGCGTGGAGGTTGAGATGTTGAAGGTGTATCTTGTCTTTGTTGAGCTCTAGTGGTGGCATGAACATTTGCCAATGTGCGGCCTTGGCAGCTTGCATGAGATTCAAAATGCTTTGGCGAACTTTGGGCATGACATTTGGCATGAGCTTTTCTAAGTCAGTGCAAAGTGAACCTTTTTTCGTCCTCATGAGGAAGGGTGTCAACCGCAAAGGCAAAAGTTGCGTGTCCTTCCACGAATGATAGTCAAGGGACGTGATGCCTTGGTGCGGCGTGAAACTAGACCAACCCAATTTGGGCGGGTATCTGGGAGGATTAAGTGCCCGAAAAATTTCCTCTTGGGCTTGTTGATCCGGTGAGGTTGATGTCTTTGGAGCGGGTTGATAGCGTGATTGCCGAGGGCTCTTGGTGGCTTCTTAAGAACTGGTCGGGCCTTGTTTGCCATTAGCTAGCCGAGTTGGTAAGCCGTGAGGCGGACCGATGTGGTCCGATTGGTACCGTGAAGCCGCACTGAACCCGTGTGGAAGTTGAGGACACGCCGCGTGGTGGTATGACCCCATTCTTGGATGTGATAGCACCGAGCTTTAGAAGGATCAAAAGGAGGACGTTGGTTGGATCCCCCCGTGGTTGGTCCCATTGGTCGATAGAGTTGCGTGGGCTGCACCTGAAGAGGTGGTGGCCGATGATAGTGCGATTGTGGCTGAGGTGTGGTTTGCACTTGATAAACCATTTTGTTGAACGGTGTGGGATGAGTGCGAAGTGCACTCTTCCGTGGCATGATTGCACATGTTGCATCGCTTGCAATGAGGCGGGCCATTGGTGGAGTTGCACTCATTGGCCAAATGGCCTTGATATTTGCAAATATGGCACCAGATTTGGATCGCTACTGTGGATTAGCGTGTTGAGGCCTGAATGTACCGTTTGTGGAACCATGACGGGTGGAATGAAGCGGGAGCTCTTGAAGAGCCACGCCTCGGGAGGAAACATTGTGTGAGTGATTGACAAGGTCGATAGCTGCGTCATGAGTCGAATAGCGAGGAGGAAGTCCTTGGAGAAACCGGACCAAAATCCGCTCTGTGTAGGGTACTCCTTGAGCCTTCTTGGCGAGAATGTGAAGTCGATCCGCGCAAAATCCGGCGCAGACTCGCGGGCTCTTGTTGAAGTTCATTGAGTTGCTTGAGATGAAGTTGATCATCATCCGTGGTCCCGTAATGAGAGAGAAAAGCAGTGCGCATTTCGGACCAGTCTTGTTTCCAATGGCTTTTGTTGGACATGAGCCATTGATGAGGAGAGCCACGCAGTGTGGTGGAAAAGATGTGGAATTTCAGTTGAGGTTGCGCGTGACCATTTAGGACAGCTAGAGCCTCAAATTCTTCCATGTGGGCCTGAGCACTTTGGTCTAACGGTTTGCCTTTTCGTGTTGCCAAAGGTGGGATAAGTCAGTTTCAGAGTCTGAAAGGTAGATGTGAAAGTGCTGGGCTGGACAGGAACAGGATAGTGAGGATATTGAGGTTGAGGTGGATGTGGCATTGTGCCTGACGGACCCTGATGAAGGGGTGACTGCGGTTGAGAAACTGAAGTAGCCGGAGCATTGGTTTTGAGATCTGTAAGGTTGTAAACAGGAAGAGCCGTGGGAAACGTAGGGAAAGGATATTCCCGGTAGGCATAAAGGAGACATGTGGATAGCCGGTACCCACCCGGGAGATGATGGTTGGCGAAGGAAGAGGCATTATGGCCTGGAAGAATGATGGATGTAGGCATGTTCGGGGGGTGAAAGTACGGTTGAGAAGGTTGAGCCGATAAGGCTCCCGATAGTGATGAGGGGACCGAGGTTGTGAGCAATGTTTGCACGCTTTGGGGCGGGAACTGGACTTAGACCGACACGAGGGGTGGGTGGGCGGGACCGAGCCCTAGACCAAGATGGCCTCCCTCTATGTCATAAGCAGCATCCATACATGTCGCGAATGGGGTTTCCCCGACGCTGATGGCGCCTCTTTAGATGCCGCTCGAGAAAGGAGTTCTTCCGGGCGTGAAATTACTAATGACATGGCGGCATGTAAGAAAGTAGGAGAGAATCGACCCTAGCCGCATGCGGTGTTTGGGGTCCGGGTTCGGGAACTCTGGAAGACAAGCCCCTGCGGAGGACCCGTGGATCTAACAGGAGAGTCGAGGGGACTATGTCACTTGGGATTTCTTTGAAAGAGAAGAAAAAGAAGAGAACAGAACAAATGAGAGAAAGATGATAAGCTTCCTTGATATCAATGATGAAAATACATGAGCTCGCTAAAAAGAGAGAAAGCGAAAGGAGACAAGACTCAAAACTCATCTAAAAACTTATGAGCTAACTCTACTCATATATATAGTACAATGGCCTTGGGCCCAATATAGACACTCTGACTGATCTCGGTGCCGACTCCTGGAAGGAGGCCTGATTTGCAGGAATGTTGGCGGTGCCTCTTGAAGTGCCTAGAATCACGCTGACGCTGACGCGGGCGGTGACGGGCCGTCACTTGTCCGCGGGCTCTCTTGTTGATGACCAACGGCTTTGATCGGCGTGGGGTTCGGCCGCTTAGTCTTCTGTGGAGGCTTGGATGTCTGACCCGTGGTTGACTGAGGATCTTTGAGCTTGACCTGGTCTGACGTATGCATGAATAGTCCTGTACCAGGAGGCACAGGACTAACAAGTGGAGGTTGGGCGATGGGGTGACATACCTCGCGAGCAGCGCACATGCAAGGTATGCGGGTCCAATGAAATAGAGGATGAAGCACATTTTGTTCTCCACCGTCCCGGCCAGATCAAATTCTAAGGGACCGAATGGGGAGCAATCCAGCTTCCCTCCTGGAGTTCTTTTCACAACCAGGTAGCATCACTGGGAGGTACCTAATTGAAGCAATGGAGCTGAGATCAGTCTCAATAAGAAACTACAAACAATTGTTGGAGGAGTTTAAAGAAGACGCGAGAGAGAGCACAAGTCGCACTCCGACAGGGGGTGCACTTTGACATGCATGCTTTTGTTAGACAACCCTTGTAACTGCAACTCTTATCAGTTTAATAGCTGAGACGGGGTCCATAGGGCCCCAATGCTGCCAAGGCCCATGTTTGTCGCCTCTGCCTTACACTATTGTAGAGGCATGGCATAGCCCTAAACCTCTTCTGCAAGGAGGGGGTTCCAAAAAATTATAAAGCGTATATTGTTTTCTCTAAATGTTATAAAACAAATTTCAGGCATTCAGGTCAAGAGTAGGACGCAGGTCAATTGTCGCAGCTGTTCAGATGTTAATTTCCCAATTGTTGCATATGTTTAATTTCCCAGGTCTGATCAAGTTGACATAATCATTCACTGTTGGGAGGATTGTATACCACTGAATACTTTGGAAGATGACCTCCCTTTCATGTATCTCCGTGTTTGCATTGTATGTATAAGCTACCTGCTAATTACCCGTATACAATTTGTTGCTTGAGCATATATCCTAGATATACCATAGTGAAACCAACGGGGCATGAGAAACATGATCCACTGTCAAAGAATTGTCTCGGTCTTTGTTTTGGGCAGCAGGCAAGGCATCCAGGTTCGGAGTAGGTTGTGTTGACGCAGATCAACTGTTGCAGCATATACCCAGGCGTCACATCAATTGTTGCATACGGTAATTTTAATTTTTCAGGCTTGATCAAGTTGACGTAATCACTCACTATTTGGGAGGATTGTATAGCTGGTGAGCACAATAGCTGCTACTTCTTTGGAAGATGATCACCTCCCGTTCATGTATCTCTAGCCTTTGCATGAGAAACCCCACAATGCAATTACCCCACAAGTAGATCACACTAGCACTCAAATATCATAGCTCAATGCAGGTGGAATACCTAGTTCCTAAGATTTATGTGGAATGGTTGACGATGAAATAAATTATCAAGCTGGCGAATATTCTTTTCAGAATGCTCCTTTCCAAAGTTCATGTAACGTCTAAGGGTCGCTAGTTCTGAAGAAGGCACACAGAGTTCTTCCCAATCACCACTAGAATGACATTCTCTAGTTTCTGAAATGAACTATGGTTTGAGCATGTGTGCATACGATAATGACATCACCCATCAACTCTGTGGATACCACAACTACCTCTTCCTAGCAAGCTAAAAAACTGGGGATGGACGTGAGTTCTCCACCTGCTAATAGCCTCAAGCTTTGAAAGCATCATATCCCACAGGCATGGAGGACATAACTCGAACATAAAGAATTATATGAGAAGGCATGCTGAGTGTTAGTCTTCATCTTTGCGCTTGGGGCAATGACGCAGTTAGTGAGGTTTATCCGAGACGCGTCAATTGCTGGTTGAAAACTATTTCCAAACCCCCTCCTCGGCTTCCTCACGGGAGCCAGGAGAATTTCTGGAAGGCTGGCCTTTGGCTCTGGCCTACAAATCAATCCGGTTTAATCTACAATTCAACATTGTCACAATCTTTTGCTATTGTTGAGAGACGATTAATCTGTAATATTGTTGAGCCCTTATGCTATTGTTTGGTAGATGATTACTGTCATATCGTTGAGCCCTTTTGTTATTGTCCGTCAGACGCTTTTTGTCCTATGCACATAACCCTTTGTAGTCATGCATTCTTGCTCACAAAAGGGAAAGGGTGAGGAAAGGAGAAAAAGGAAAGGGAAAAATGACGGAAAGAAGCAACATGTATCTTGCTGAATATAAGTTGGAGTTTATCAGTAAACTTATTACGGATGGCAGACTGGTCCAGGCTGCGGCATTCAAGTTTACATACAGATACATTGATGACCTGTTGGGGATCAACAATCCATTTATCAAAAAGTTTCTTGGTTTGGAAAACAATGATTGTAGCCCAAGTATTTATAACTTGGAACATCTGATTATTAAGGATGAGACAAATTACCACAATTAGAATGGTGGATTTCTGAGGTCTATAGTAGGGCAAGCTTGAGGCAAAGGTTGGTTGGGTTCTAGGTGAAGGGGAAAGCTTCCCAAAGAAAATGGAAAAAGATAGGAAGGAGAAAAGAATAGGAAGAATAAGGTAGCTTGTAATTGGTGAATGAGTTACTATTACTATTCAGTACATGCTTCCTTTAACCGACGTGCCCTAAAAAGCAAGGTGCAAGCTTATAGAGGGTTTGTCTTTGAAGGGAGGGTATCCAAGGCTCTACAAGGTATTTCAATGCCTCAATTTGCTTCATTGTTTCTGTTTTTTCTATGATTGGAGCATTAAATATGAGCATTGTATAATGTTTATTTTTTGTGTACCTTCGTTTCAATCGTTCCATTTGGTATCACCTTCAATGTGAGTGATAATATTTGCATGAGGTGGTACTATGAGCAAAGTAAGATTAATGAATCTTGTCTAAAATGCATGTACATCGTGTGTAGACACATGCCTTAGATTATTCAATAATAATCTTCAAAGTTGTCAAAAGAAGATGTGGAATTGTGAAAGATATCACTTTTATTGAAGACATACTTGCTTCTCATCATGATAACAAGGCAATTGTCTATAAATAGGTTCTTCCTGTTTGTTTAAGCAAGAGAGTATGGATCTCTATTCCAATGTTTTTATTAAAGCTCCAATGTTTCAGCTGAATATTGCTTCTATGACCCTGCAAAATGGAAGCAGATTAAGATGCATATAACATAATACTACTGAATTGACCAACCATTTTGCCACAACATCATGTTTAATTGACAAATGGTCTTAATGAACGGTTCATCTCCTAATTTATAAGTATATATTTGTGTTTACATTAGCAATTGCAAATTGTTGCATCGCAAAAAATATGTCATCCAACAGATGCCGATTATTGCTTTGCAGGTTCATACAATGATAAAGACTCCAAAGAGTATAATAGAATAGAATAGATTTTTTAACATCCACAAGACCAAGAGGCCATGGGACAACCATTACTACTAGGATTAAAAAACCTTGACTCAAAAGGTTTGCAAGGGAAAAACCTTTGCAGTAATGATGATACTAGACAAGCAAGAAGAAAATATGTTACCGAGGCCGCAATAATTAAAGACGTTCATCCGGAACCTCAAGTATGTATAATGCCAAGTCATGCACAGATGTGGCTCTGAGAAGTTGTGAAGGCATGGAATGTAATGCTAAAGTCAAATAACGGTTCCTGACCATCTCAAAATTAGGACATCTTAGCAAGGTGGCAACAAGTACTCACAAGAAAAGCTAGAAACCTCCATTATCAGGGATGAAAAATGTTTCATCTTGACATTAATGATGCTGAAAATTTAGTAGAGAGAACTATTGGAGGGAATTTTCCATGCTAGATTGTGGAGGTCCAACAATGTGGTCAAAAAAATGATCTTGTATTTTTTTATAAGGGAAGACAATTGGAAAGGGTACAACGAGGTTGTATAGTTTTGGGGATACATGCTGTCAAGAATCTTACCTTGGAGTTGTTAATCGAAGACGCAAGGAAAAAGCTTGTAATTTTTAAGGATTTGAAGATGGTTGATTTTGCATCTCAATTAATGGAGTGTAGCCAAAATGGATTAGAGCAGGTTTTGATTGGAAGATGGCTTCATACAAGAGTTTGTTGGAAAGTGGACTTGAAGGTACCCAAGTAGCAGAAGGAATATCAATCATACGTCGAAATATGTATAATCAAAATGTGATTGCTTCTGACTCTTCGAAGGATGAAGAAGGAGAAGAAGCAACAAAGTAAAGTTAAGTTTCAAAAGCCCGCAAAAGTCCTTCAGACAAGTAGGCAATTGGAGACTAAGGATGATCATGGTACAATGACCAAAAGGGATGTAGTGGAAGATGCTGCAAATTTAGCTAGAGTGGACCAAATGATGATGTTGATGACACGGGAGAAAAGGCTTCAAAGGGATACTAGAAAAGGTGCCCAGCATTGCTAGGCATTGTCATGAACCTACTCGAAAAACAAGGAAAATACGTGGAAAATACGCAAGAAATACGGAAGAAATACGCCAAGATCGGCAAAGAATCTGATATATGAACAGGAATCAATAATACAATAGCCCGACGGCAAGCAGGAATACAAGACAGATGCCTAGAAGGCTCAAGACTGGCGTTGAACCGGAATGGTTTGACAAGAAAGAGATGCCTCCTTATATATCTAGACCAACGGTCAGGATCGCGCCACTCCAATGGATGAGATCGTGCTAAGTGTCGCGCATGCATTTAGGTTCTAGAACATTCTAGAACCTTCTGGAGATAATCCCACATATGAGAAAGACCTGAAGGAATGTCTTCAACAAATATTGGTAGCGCACTTGGCAAGGGTGTATGACTCGCAATTGGAAGGTTGCGAGTTCAAACCCTGTCTTGTGCAACTACCCTTTTGCATCTGTGTGACGACCATCTTTTGTACATACAAGTATAATGATTGTATAATACGAATATCCGTATGGTCGTCACACCATCCCCCTCCTACGACCGCGACGAGTCCTCGAAGCTGGGGCCGGAGTACTCAAACTTGGCTTGTTCGGGTAACGGTGGTGAAACTCCGCAATTTTGTCAGGCGCATTAGTCAGATTCTCGGCAGGCTCCCAGGTTCTATCACTTGGCGAGTAACTTTCCCAATCAACAAAGTAATACAATCGTCGACGGAGAAACTTGGAGTCCAGAATCTCTCGAACCTCGAACTCCTCATGATCATCAATCTCGACTGGTGGTGGAGGTGGAGGTACTCGATCCGGAAATGGATTCGCCATATAGGGTTCTAACAAAGACACATGGAACACTGGGTGAAGCCGAACTGATGGCGGAAGTTCCAGACGAAAAGCAGCATCACCAACTCGGTCAATGATCCGATAGGGACCTAAGCGCCGGTAGTCGAGCTTGTTACAAAGAAGCCGTACCGGCAAATCAACACGCAAGAGCCAAACAAGATCACCAACTGCAAAATGAGGAGCGTCCTGACGATGCTGATCTGCATGATAACGATAACGTGCTTGGGCCTGGAGAAGATGGTGCTGAAGATCATCCTGGAGCATGCGGAGCTTCTCGAGCCTGTCCTCGGCACTGGGATTGACTGAATCATATCCAGGAGCAATCAAAGACCACCGGGGATGCATGCCGAAATTAATAAAGAACGGAGTCTGGCCTGTGGAGGCATGGACAGAATTATTATAAGCAAATTCGCGCAAGCGGTAGCCAATCAACCAGTCATCCCGCGGATAATTGATGAAGCATCGCAAATACTGCTCAAGGGTTTGATTAGTGCGCTCTACCTGTCCATTGGTCTCTGGGTGATGTCCGGAAGAGAGCGAACGTTCCACATGCAAGAGTTGCAATAGACGTTTCCAAAAGTTGGCAACAAATTGAGGGCCGCGGTCACTGACAATGTTATCTGGTAAGCCATGGAGTCGAACCACCTCTCGAAGCAAGAGAACCGTTGTGGCTTCACTAGAGATAGAAGTGCTGCAAGGAATGAAATGTGCCATCTTGGAAAAACGGTCAACAACAACAACGATGGCATCATGGCCCTGTGAGGATGGAAGCTCGACAATAAAATCCACTGAAATACTCTTCCAAGGACCGGCTGGAACTGGTAAAGGCTGAAGCAGCCATGAGGAAGATGCCTTGGAACCTTGGGTTCGGCCAGCCAGATGTCACGGGGATCGAATAAAAGCTTCGGACAGAGCGGCGAAGACGGCCACCAATACTCTCGACTAATAAGTTCAAGAGTCTTGGCTACTTCAAAGTATCCGCCATGGGTGAATCATGGCAAGCTCAAGAACCTGAAGCCTAGAAGCACCATCTCGCACATATAGAAGCCCATCATGGAGCAGGAGTCCATCGCGAACCTCAAAACGATCATAGTCCGATCCCATCTGGCGAGAAGATGATCGGGCGCCAATGTGTGAGAATACATCTTGAGCCAATGGATCGGAGGGCGAGAGGCTCAAAGACTCCAACAAGGTCAGATCATGAGGCCTCTCAACAAAGTGAGAGCCATAAGCTGGAACCGATCAGACCCTAAAATAACTTGTGATTGCTGATCATATGCGGGATCACCTAGTTTGGGCTCAAGATAGGAGCCGGAGACAAGGCATCGCTTTCCTTGAAGGGATCGGGGCGGTACTTGATCACGCGAAATCAATCGGGGATAATACTTGAGTATGCCACCGGCACTGGCGGCGGTTGAACACTGAAGCGCGGCGGTGAAAATATTCGAGATTTCGGTGATCCGTGTAGACCGTGACTTTATAAGGAGATTCCTCCAGAAACGTCTCCACTCCTCAAAAGAGTCCACTATCGCCAACAACTCCTTGTTATAAATGGGATAGTTGATTTCAAACAGACTGAAACTTTTCGTGGAGTGATAGGCGATTGGATGCAATTCATGGTCATCCCCTCCGAGGCGGGGATCCCACCAAAAGCAAAAATCGAAGCATCCGCTTCGACAACATATGGGCGCCGGAAGGATCGCATGAGCAAGAATCTGGCGCCGTGGTGAAAGCATGCTTCGTGGTAACAAAAGCGATTCCGCTTCCACGTCCATTCAAATGGCACATCCTTGACCAGAGGCGTGTCAAAGGAAGAGCAATCTCCGAATAATCCCGGATGAAACGCCGATAGAAATTGGCAAACCCGAGGGAAACACGAACATCGAAGAACGGATGAAGGTGTTTGCCACTCGAACAGTGCTAACCTTTTCGGGGTCCATAGAGACTCCATGTGGAGTGATGCGATAGCCAAGGAACTCCACATTATCCTCGCCGAATCGACACTTTCTCAAGTTTGGCATATAACCCATGCTCACGAAGCTTCGAAGGACTGCTTAACATGCCTCTCATATTCGGCCGAGAGTCTTAGAATAAACAAGAATATCATCCGGATAGATGATAACAAAAGTGTCTAAGAACTCTCGAAAAACATCATTGGCCATATCTTTTGGAATATTGGGGGCATTGGTAAGTCCAAACGGCATAACCGTATTTTCGAAATGGCCATACCGAAAATTTAAAAAGCTGTTTTCCACTCATCATCCTCCCGGATCGAATAAGATTGTAGGCACCGAAGATCAATCTTCGTAAAATAGTGCGCACCTTGAAGTCGCTCCAACAACTCGGGATCGGAGGAAGTGGATCCATTCATTCGATCGCGGATTTTGTTGAGGCGCGATAATCAACGACCAGCCGTAGCGAATCATCCTTCTTTTGACAAAGAAGATAGGCGCCCAAATAGGGACCGAGAATGTCGAATGAAGCCGGTGGCTAGATTCTCCTCAATATAATCCCGCAAAACTTTCAACTCGCCAGAGATAGACCATATATCGGACCATATGGCGCGTCGTCCCGGCTGCAAATCAATAGGACAATTATATGGACGATGCTCTGGGAGTTTACTGAGAGAAATCGCCATATTTATCTGGGAGCATTGGAGCAGGCTTCGATGGTGTCGAGCTAGCCGACGGGTGAACCTGGATTGCAAATACTGAACTTGGATCTTGCCTTCTAGATTTATCGAACTTCAAGAGAAATCTTTGAGATACGAAACTGAGGGCATGAAGAAGCCTCTACAAAAGCAGGAGCAGGAACATGAGCAGGAACAGGAACGTGAGCAGGAGCAATTGGAACATGAACTGGAGCATGAACTGGATCAAGAACTGGAGCAGAAACAAGGATTGGATCAAGAGCTGGAGCAAGAACAGACGGAGCAAGAACCGGAGCAGAAATAGAGAACCGAATCGGAGCGTAAACCGAGCTGGGAGCTGGGACATCATCAAGAATATGATCAGAATCTGGGGCATGAACCGAGCAGCAGGCAAGAGGCTTAATCAGACATGGAACAAAGAAGGACGGTGTCGAGGCCCACGATACTACACGGATTGAAGTCGATGTTGGTGTAGAGACCCGACCGGCAGAGGCTGGAACTAGAACTAGAACCAACAAATCGAAATGATCTAGTACGCCAATCAATCTGCGGGTTATGTAGCTCGAGCCGTAGCGCACTCCAAGACTATTGGCGCATGAGGGCTAGCAATGAGATTGAAGGAAATACTACAAGAAACTCCCTCAACAAAACTCCAAGAGGAGCAAGACATTATGTGACCGCACCCGGAGGAGATCTCCCCCGTCCATCAATCACTTCAGCAGAGGGGATGCTCAACCTTGCTTCTAGGGATGGCGTGCTTTCGGGCTAACGCACTATCCATAAAAGCAAGCATTTGCACCACAATCAAGTTGCGCCAACACTTCTAATTCTCCAACCGATTTCAATGATATAGGGATGAAGAATGCTTTGCTGACCTTATCCGATGGAATAAACATGTCAGGAAATGTGGAAGGAGTCTGAGAAAAGGTGGCCAGCCGACGAGAGACTCCTACTATTCGGACCGGCCCCCAAGTTTTCTCGGTGATTTAGGCTTTCACGGGGCATCCACTGGCGATATGACCAGCTCCTCCACAAGAGAGGCAAAGATTAGCCTCTCTCTCTCGATCTTCGCTTCTACGCGCAGATAAGGGTCCTCGAACTGCCTCGGATTAATGCATAGGCTCAGTCCAGATCGCTAGATTCTGAGATGAGACCGGGGAAGGCATGAGCTACAGCGCTTGTGTAAATGGAAAGACCGACTACGTCTCTCTTGCCTATGTTCAAGAGCCGATTATCACATCGAATCGCAAATCGATGGCTTCTTCCAAACTCAGGGGATCCTCCATAGACAACAACATATCTTTGACATCCTCTCGTAACCCCTTCGAAACAATCTAGAAGTGCAATATCATCACGTGTAGTATCTAATGCAATTTGACGAAATTCGATGCATATCGGAAGCCGGGCGAGAGCCTTGCCTTAAGTTGCAAAGTTTTGTGATGGCTAGCGCGCGTTTGACGATCGGTGTCTCCAAAGCATGCTTCGAAGTTTCGCAGTGAAAGCAAACAAAATCTTGCAACTCGGGGGCTCCTTTCTCCAATAAAAGAGCAAACCAACTTAGAGCTGGCCCTATGAGAAGAGAACCAATCAGCCCCACTTGTTCTTGAGCTGTGGGATATCTATGACGATGGAGCTGAATCACAAGCCTGATCTGATTCAAAAAACCACGGAGCTTGGACCGAGTGCCATCAAACTTCTCTGGTAGGCTGATCTAAAGGCTCTGATAGCCTCAATCCCGAGCTAGAAGCAGATTCATGTGAAGCAATACGTTCCTTAAGCTCTTTATTGTCCAACCGCGAATCTGGCGGCATACTTGAACAAGTCTTTGGATCTGTTGTAATAAAGTCGGAACCTCCTCCATAGATATAAAATCACCAAATACGAGCAAAACAATGCTTAGGATCAGAGCAGGCAAGAACCGGTAAGGGATTCCGGTTCAAACTGTTATGAACCTACTCGAAAAACAAGGAAAATACGTGGAAAATACGGAAGAAATACGCCAAGATCGGCAAAGAATCTGATATATGAACAGGAATCAATAATACAATAGCCCGACGGCAAGCAGGAATACAAGACAGATGCCTAGAAGGCTCAAGACTGGCGTTGAACCGGAATGGTTTGACAAGAAAGAGATGCCTCCTTATATATCTAGACCAACGGTCAGGATCGCGCCACTCCAATGGATGAGATCGTGCTAAGTGTCGCGCATGCATTTAGGTTCTAGAACATTCTAGAACCTTCTGGAGATAGTCCCACACATATGAGAAAGACGTGAAGGAATGTCTTCAACAAATATTGGCAACAAGACTTGGCAGGGTGTATGACTGAATCGAAGGTTATGAAGTTCAAACCCTCGCCTTGTGCAACTACCCTTTTGCATCTGGTGACTGACCATCTTTTGTACATACAAGTATAATGATCAGATAATACGAATATCCGTATGGTCGTCACACCATCCCTCCCACGACCGCTGACGAGTCCTCGGCCGGGCCGGAGTACTCAAACTTGGCTTGTTGGCACGGTGGTGAAACTCCGCAATTTTGTCAGCGCATTAGTCGATTCTGGGAGGCTCCTGTGTTCTATCACTTGGCGAGTAACCTTCCCAATCAACAAAGTAATACAATCGTCGGACGGAGAAACTTGGAGTCCGTAATCTCTTGAACCTCGAACTCCCCTCATGATCATCAATCTCGATTGGTGGTGGAGGTGGAGGTACTCGATCCGAAATGGATTAGCCATATAGGGTTCTAACAAAGACACATGGAACACGGGTGAAGCCGAACTGATGGCAAAAGTTCCGCACGAAAAAGCAACATCACCAACTTCGGTCAATGATCCGATAGGGACCTAAGCGCCGGTAATCGAGCTTGTTACAAAGGGCGCCGGCAAATCCCCACGCAAGAGCCAAACAAGATCACCAAGCGCAAAATGAGGAGCGCCCCGACGATGCTGATCCGCATGATAACGATAACGTGCTTGGGCTGGAGAAGATGGTCTTTGAAGATCATCCCCGAGCATGCGGAGCTTCGAGCTCGTTTTCAAGACGGGATTGATCAATCATATCCGGGAGCAATCAAAGACACTTAGGGGATGCAAGCCGAAATTAATAAAGAACGGAGTCTGGCCTCACTACAAGAGGATAGCCATTTTTCATCACTTTAATATCTCCTAAAATTTCAAAAAGTATTAAGTGATATAAATAATGATATTCAAGGTATAGTGTCACTACCAATGACAAGATTCTATCATCTATAGTGTCATCAGCATCATCATAAATATGGTCAACAATTATATCAGTTCTAATTAATGATAATATATGCGTTACTAATAGCATCATGAATAATATCACATATTGCATCAACTTTACCATCATTTATTACTTTGATGGTATTAATGGCAATATAAGTGTTATAGTTTATCCAGTTATAGGATCACTCATAGCTTCATCGATAGTATTGCATATTGATAATATTATATTAATGCTAGCATACGACGCTATATCTGTCGATAATAGCATCATAGATAATATCACGACTTACATCATTCTTACTATCAATGCTTGTTGTAATTTTGATAATGATAATACAAGTGCAAATGCTTTTGACAACTATAATATCATTTGTAATAACACTACCTTCTTCCCTCTACACCCACGAGGCTCATCTTTCATTCTTAAAACATGCATGTCCCTTTGCACACTGTCTAATCTCTTAGGCACTGGAATACGAGGTTGCACATCCATCCTATGGGCATTGGTGGAAAGGTATAATTGAGTCCAATTTAAGCATATTCACCAAAATATATTCCTCCATTTCTTCCCAAGTGGAGATCTTGCAAAATTTTAAGGGAGACAACATGCGCATCTGCTTTTGCACCATTTTCCCTTTAAAAACCATCCCCCTCTCACGACATTTGAAAATCGCACAAATCCTTGTGAAATATAAGGGAATCCTTACAAAATTTGACAAAATATTGAAGGAGTGAGTATCAGCGCATAGAACCAGCCAATATTCCAGCTTGATTCAAAAATCTAAACCGATAAGTGAGTCCGTTAAGAGAATACTGGCAGTGCACAAGGCCAACATCAAAACGTTTCCTGTATATGTTTTAACCATTGCCCACATATGACACCAGTCCCAAATAAAAGCTCTCCAAAAAATGGGCGACATCCCGATACCAGTTACTTTGTTCCCACGTAAACGTATTTCAAAATAGGTTGAAATAATATGGGTTTTGCTAAGATGGTGAATCGACCATGGCAGGATAGCTATTAGCAAATGCAAGGGAAATGGTAAAACGCAAACATGAGGCTAAACAATGGTTTAAATTTGGGTTTTGAGAAGCCGTGATCGACCATGGAAGATTAGGTTTAGTCTTACGAAGAATGCGATGGTGGATAGGGCAGAATCGCGGCGGTGAGCTTCAAAGCACGGGGGGGGTGTGGCAGCGGGTCGTAGTGGCAATGACGAGGCAAGCTAATAGAGGTAATGACAGTTTTAGGCCTAGTCGCTTCATCTACCAGCATCTAAAGAGACGCTTGCTTCTGTGATTCGAGTCCAAATTTGCGAATTCACTTTCATCTGCTCCGAACTCTTTTTACTTCTAAAAATGGGTATATTCATCAGTCTGTTTTAGAGGAAGCTTTGATTGTCAATGCTCAGAATAATTCAATTCATATAAATGAGATTATATGTGACTCTCAAGGATTTCCAAACTCAGTTGTGAACCACATGCCTCCGTGTTGTAAGAATTTCTTATTTATTTTCTTTCTGTATTTTGCTTTCTACAGAAAATCTGTGAGAACATGGTTCTTAAATATCACGGCATAAACTTTGCTAAAGGTAAAATGGCACTAGTACATAGTTTTTGTTCATATATTAAGGTATTGGCGAACAGTGCAAAGGGAAGTTCTAGTTTATAATGCTTTATTGGAAAAAAATCTAGTCTGTTTAAGTTCCAGTATAATGTGTACCTCATTACAAAATGAAAATCTGACTTTATTTGAATGGGCTCTCATGCAACGCATTTGATGTTGAGCTTCAGTTTAATTAATTTGAAAGCAACTTCTATGAACTTGCTTCACATTTATGATAGGCAATTGTGCAATTATGATAGGCAAATGTCTGCACCCTTCTCTGTCTTCTTTAGCAATTGTTTTTGTTGATTTATGTACAATGTCCTCTTCTTTTGCAGCGCAGGCAAAGTACTTTTGAATGGAATTCGACTACCTTGAATGGTTCTTTAGAAGATTCAGACGATACAAAAGAGAAAAGGGTGAGCTATTATCTAATGGAAGACAACTCTTAATCTGTGCATTTCTTCGAAAAATTTGGAGCACAGGTTTTAACATGTATATAAATATACCTGCATTCTCTAGCGAAATGATTACCTCTGATTAATTGATTAGGTTTTGTCTGCCTTTATTTACAGGGGATTGTGGAGGACTCAAATTATAAAGGTAAGATGGTACCACATGTTTTCTCCTCCAAATGTTTTTGTCATCCTCTCATGTTATTCGACATATATTAATTCTTTTGCAAGTGCAGCATTATCGCAGTTTTGAACTCAAATCCCATTTCAGTAGCTACTTTGTGTAGCATGTTTTCATGGCAGGAATAAAAGGTTGAGGACAACAAGGCCCAGATCATAGCTTACATCGTGAGGCGGCTGTCTAGCATTGGCTTTGCTGATGCATAGTCAATAGCGAATTGGCTTATAGCAGAGTTCTATTCTAAAAATACCATCATCAAGTGATTTTTGTGCCTGCTGGCATGCATAATCCTCAATTGCATCTGCAGTTAGCGGATAACTCAACCCTAGAAGGGTGACATTGTACATCTTATAGAAAACTTTATGAAATTATCTTAAACATCTTGTCTTTTTCATATTTATCTCAAAATAAATAAATAGATTACATCCATTTTGAAAAAATAAAGATTAAAATGGAAATACACCTATTCATCGCTACTCAACACCATGTTTGAGAGAATATTAGATCATGTGAGATTATATTTGATAGAATTACGGTCTCACTTGTAACAATACATGACATTATATTTAACATTAGTAATGATACAATTTTAATCTCCATTTGATATTATATATCGCATTGTTAATAATGCTACATTTGATACTAATCACGTTAGAAAGGATGATACAAAGGATGATGCTCGTGTTGACATTATAAGTGATTTGATTATAGCAATATAGGTGCTGCTACAGCTAATATTGTTATAGCGCTCGTGGTTATATTATGAATGATTTGATTATAGCAATACATGTGGTTCTATAGCTGACACTATTATAGCACCATAAGGACAAAATACATGATATTATAACTGCAGCTACAGATGATGCTACAAATGATACTATTATGCCACTACAATGCTAAAAAATATGATACTACAACTGTTGTTATTGGTGATGCTACAAGTGAGGATATAGATGACACGATTTCATCAACAGCTACCGTCACTTATTATATCAAAATCTAAAAAATTTGAAAGTGTGATTTTAAGCGAATAAATGATGAAACTAGTGACTTAGATTGCTTATTCTCTTGTAGTGCCTGTGGAGGCATGGACAGAATTATTATAAGCAAATTCTGCCAACGGTAGCCAATCAACCCAGTCATCCTGCTGATAATTGATGAAGCATCGCAAATACTGCTCAAGGGTTTGATTAGTGCGCTCCACCTGTCCATTGGTCTCTGGGTGATGTCCGGAAGAGAGCGAATGTTCCACGTGCAAGAGTTGCAATAGACGTTTCCAAAAGTTGGCAACAAATTGAGGGTCGCGGTCACTGACAATGTTATCTGGTAAGCCATGGAGTCGAACCACCTCTCGAAGCAAGAGAACCGGCCGCGGGCTTCACTAGAGATAGAAGTGCCGCAAGGAATGAAATGTGCCATCTTGGAAAAACGGTCAACAACGATGGCGCTACTACCGTGAGGATGGAAGCTCGACAATAAAATCCACTGAAATACTCTTCCAAGGACCGGCTAGAACTGGTAAAGGCTGAAGCAGGCCATGAGGAAGATGCCTTGGAACCTTGGCTCAACAGCAGATGTCACAGGATCGAATAAAAGCTTCGACAGAGCGCATTTAAGACTGGCCACCAATACTCGACTAATAAGTTCAAGAGTCTTGGCTACTTCAAAGTGTCCGCCATGGGTGAATCATGGCAAGCCGAAGAATCTGAAGCCTAGAAGCACCATCCGCACATATAGAAGCCCATCATGGAGCAGAGTCCATCGCGAACCTCAAAACGATCATAGTCCGATCCCATCTGCCGAGAAGATGATGCGCCAATGTGTGAGAATACATCTTGAGCCAATGGACGGAGGGGCGAGAGGCTCGAGCAGACTCCAACAAGGTTGTATCATGAGGCCTCTCGAACAAAGTGAGAGCCATAAGCCGGAACCGATCGAGCCTAAAATAACACGCGGATTGCTGATCATATGCGGGGATCACCTAGTTTGGGCTCAAGATAGGAGCGCCGGAGACAAGGCATCGCTTTCCTTGGAGGGATCCGGGACGGTACTTGATCACGAAATCAATCCCGGGATAATACTTGAGTATGCCACCGGCTGGCGACAGGGTTGAGCACTCGAAGCGACATCGAAAATATTCGAGATTTCGTGATCTGTGTAGATCGTGACTTTATAAGGAGATCCCTCCAGAAACGCGTCTCCACCCTCAAAAGAGTCCACTATTGCCAACAACTCCTTGTCATAAATGGGATAGTTGATTTTCAGCACTCAAACTTTCGTGGAGTGATAGGCGATTGGATGCAATTCATGGTCATCCCCTCCCGAGACAGGATCCCACCAAGCGAAAAATCGAAGCATCCGCCCGACAACATATGGGCGCCAAAGGATGCATGAGCAAGAACCGGCGCCGTGGTGAAAGCATGCTTCGTGGTAACAAAAGCGCATTCCGCTTCCACAGTCCATTCAAATGGCACATCCTTGACCGTGAGGCTTGTCAAAGGAAGAGCAATCTCTGAATAATCCCGGATGAAACGCCGATAGAAATTGGCAAACCCGAGGAAACACTGAACATCGCGAACGGATGAAGGTGTTTGCCACTCCAGAACAGTGCTAACCTTTTCGGGGTCCATCGAGACTCCATGTGGAGTGATGCGATAGCCAAGGAACTCCACATTATCCCGCCGAATCGACACTTCTCAAGTTTGGCATATAACCCATGCTCTCACGAAGCTTCAAGGACTCGTCGAACATGCCCTCATGTTCGTCGAGAGTCTTAGAATAAACAAGAATATCATCCAGATAGATGATAACAAAAGTGTCTAAGAACTCTCGAAAAACATCATTGGCCATATGCTGGAATACTGCCGGGGCATTGGTAAGTCCAAACGGCATAACTGTGTATTCGAAATGGCCATACCGAAAATGCGAAAAGTCATTTTCCACTCATCACCCTCCCGATCCGAATAAGATTGTAGGCACCTCAAGATCAATCTTCGTAAAATAATGCGCACCTTGAAGTCGCTCCAACAACTCGGGATCGTGAGGAAGTGGATACCGATTCGGCACACGTGATTTTGTTGAGGCGCGATAATCAACGACCAGCCAGCGAATCATCCTTCTTTTTGACAAAGAAGATAGGCGCCCAATAGGGAGAATGTCGAATGAAGCGGTGGCTAGATTCTCCTCAATATAATCATAAAACCTTCAACTTCGGCGCAAGGAGATAGACCATATATCGGACCATATGCCGTGCTGTCTCCTAACGCAAATCAATAGGACAATTATATGGACGATGCTCGGGAGTTTCCGGAGAAATCGCCATATTTATATCTGGAGCATTGAGCAAGCTTCATGGTGTCGAGCTAGCCCGACGGGTGAACCTGGATTGCAAATACCGAACTTGGATCTTGCCTTCTAGATTTATCGAACTCGCAAGAAAAATCTTTGAGATCTAAAATCAGGGGCATGAAGAAGCCTCTACAAAAGCGGGGAGCAGGAACATGAGCAGGAACAGGAACGTGAGCAGGAGCAATTGGAACATGAACTGGAGCATGAACTGGATCAAGAACTGGAGCAGAAACAAGGACTGGATCAAGAGCTGGAGCAAGAACAGAGACTCGAGCAAGAACTGGAGCAGGAACAGGAACCGAAGCGGAGGGTAAAACCGAGCCGGAGGGGACATCATCAAGAATATGATCGTAATCTAGGGCATGAACTGGAGCAGAGGCAAAGAGGCTTAATCGGGACATGGAACAGCAAGGACGGTGTCAGGGCCCACGATACTACACGGATTGAAGTCGATGTTGGTGTAGAGACCTGATCTGCAGAGGAACTGGAACTAGAGCTAGAACCAACAAATCGAAATGATCTAGTACGCCAATCAATCTGCGGGTTATGTAGCTCGAGCGCAGGCGTAACCAAGACTATTGGCGCATGAGGGCTAGCAATGAGATTGAAGGAAATACTACAAGAAACTCCCTCGAACAAAACTCAAGAGAGGCGAAGCATTCCGTGGATCGCACTGCAGGAGATCTCCGGCCCATCAATCACTTCAAGCGAGGCGGGATGCTCAACCTTACTTAGGATGGCGTGCTTATCGCTTAACGCACTATCCATAAAGCAAGCATTTGCACCACAATCAAGTTGCGCCAACACTTCTAATTCTCCAACTTCCGGTTTCAATGATATAGGGATGAAGAATGCCTTCGACCTTATCCAGATGGAATAAACATGTCGGGGAAATGTGGAAGGAGTCTGAGAAAAGGCGGCCGCCCGACGAGAGACTCCTACTACTCGGACCGCCCCCAAGTTTTCCGATCGATTTGAAGCTTCCGTGGCATCCACGGCGATATGACCAGCTCCTCCACGATAGAGGCAAAGATTAGCCTCTCTCCTCGATCTTTGCTTGGCGGCGGATAAGGGTCCTGAATCGCCGTTAATGCATAGGCTCAGGTCGATCCGCTAGATTCTGAGATGAGACAGGGGAAGGCGAAGCACAGCGCTTGTGTAATTGGAAAGACGACTACGTCTCTCTTGCCTACGCTCAAGAGCCGATTATCACATCGAATACCGTCGATGGCTTCTTCCAAACTAAAGGGGGATCCTCCATAGACAACAACATATCTTTGACATCCTCTCGTGAACCCCCGGAAACAATCTCGGTGCAATATCATCGTAGTATCTATCGCCAATTTGACGAAATTCTGATGCATATATGAAGCCGGGCGAGCCTTGCCTTAAGTTGCAAAGTTTGCGGACTGGCGTCTTACCGACGACGGTGTCTCCAAAGCATGCTTCGAAGTTCTCGCAGGTGAAAGCAGCAAAATCTTGCAACTCGGGGCTTCTTTCTCCAATAAAGGAGCAAAACCAACTTAGAGCTGGCCCTATGAGAAGAGAACCAATCAGCCCCACTTGTTCTTGGCGTGGGATATCTATGAGGATGGAGCTGAATCACAAGCCCGATCTGATTCAAAAAACCTGAGACTTGGACCGAAAGTCAGTCAAACTTCTCTGGCAGGCTGATCTAAAGGCTCGATAGCCTCAATCCCGAGCTAGAAGCGATTCATAAGCAATACGTTCCTTAAGCTCTTTATTGTCCAACCGCGAATCTGGCGGCATACTTGAACAATTTCGGATCTGGCTGTAATAAAGTCGGAACCTTCTCCATAGATATAAAATCACCAAATACGAGCAAAACAATGCTTAGGATCGTGAGCGGTGCAAGAACCGGGTAGGGATTCCGGTTCAAACCGTCATGAACCTTTCGAAAAACAAGGAAAATACGTGGAAAATACGCAAGAAATACGGAAGAAATACGCCAAGATCGGCAAAGAATCTGATATATGAACAGGAATCAATAATACAATAGCCCGACGGCAAGCAAGAATACAAGACAGATGCCTAGAAGGCTCAAGGCTGGCGTTGAACCGGAATGGTTTGACAAGAAAGAGATGCCTCCTTATATATCTAGACCAGCGGTGGGGATCACGCCACCCAATGGATAAGATCGTGCTAAGTGTCACAAGATGCATTTAGGTTCTAGAACATTCTAGAACCTTCCGGAGATAGTCCCCATATGAGAAAAGCGTGAAGGAATGTCTTCAACAAATATTGGTAGCGACTTGGCAAGGGTGTATGACTTCAAAGCCCGGAAGGTTGCGAGTTCAAACCCTAATCTTGTGCAACTACCCTTTTGCATCGTGTGGACGACCATCTTTTGTATATACAAGTATAATGATCAGATTATATCTGAATATCCAGTATGGTCGTCACACCATCCCCTCCCACGACTGACGAGTCCTCGAAGGCTGGGGTAGAGTACTCAAACTTGGCTTGTTGCAATAGCGGTGGTGAAACTCGCGAATTTTGTCGGCGCATTAGTCAGATTCTCGGCAGGCTCCCAGGTTCTATCACTTGGCGAGTAACCTTCCCAATCAACAAAGTAATACAATCGTCGACGGAGAAACTTGGAGTCCAGAATCTCTTGAACCTCGAACTCCTCATGATCATCAATCTCGGTGGTGGTGGAGGTGGAGGTACTCGATCCGGAAATGGATTAAGCCATATAGGGTTCTAACAAAGACACATGGAACAACGGGTGAAGCCGAACGATGGCAGAAGTTCGGACGAAAAGCAACATCACCAACTTCGGTCAATGATCCGATAGGGACCTAAGCGCCCGGTAGTCGAGCTTGTTACTGGGCGGTTTGTCGGCAAATCAACATAAAGAGCCAAACAAGATCACCAAGCGCAAAATGAGGGCGTCGGCGATGCGATACGCATGATAGCGATAGCGTGCTTGGGCACGGAGAAGATGGTGTTGAAGATCATCTGGAGCATCGCGAGCTTCGAGCCTGTCCCGGCCTTTGGGATTGGCCCGGAATCATATCCGGGAGCAATCAAAGACCACCGGGGATGCAAGCCGAAATTAATAAAGAAGCGAGTCGGCTGTGGAGGCATGGGCGTAATTATTATAAGCAAATGCGCCAGCGGTAGCCAATCAACCCGGGTCATCCTGGCGATAATTGATGAAGCATCATAAATCTTGCTCAAGGGTTTGATTCTTGCGCTCTACATCCATTGGTCTCTGGGTGATGTCAGGAAGAGAGCTTAACGTTCCACATGCAAGAGTTGCAATAGGCGTTTCCAAAAGTTGGCAACAAATTGAGGGCGATCCACGACAATGTTATACGGTAAGCCATGGAGTCGAACCACCTCTCGACAAGCAAGAGAACCATTTGTGGCTTCACTAGAGATAGAAGTGCTGCAAGGAATGAAATGTGCCATCTTGGAAAAGCGATCAACAACAACAACGATGGCATCATGGCCTGTGAGGATGGAAGCTCGACAATAAAATCCTTCGAAATACTCTTCCAGGGACCTACGGAGGCGGTAAAGGCTGCGGGAGGCCATGAGGAAGATGCCTTGGAACCTTGGCTCGGCGGATGTCACGAGGATCGAATAAAAGCTTCGACAGGCGGCGAAGACACTGGCCACCAATACTCTCGACTAATAAGTTCAAGAGTCTTGGCTACTTCAAAGTGTCCAGGCCATGGGTGAATCATGGCAAGCCCAAGAACACGAAGCCTAGAAGCACCATCGGCACATATAGAAGCCCATCATGGAGCAGGAGTCCATCGCGAACCTCAAAGCGATCATAGTCGATCCCCATGCGGAGAAGATGATGCGGCGCCAATGTGTGAGAATACATCTTGAGCCAATGGATCGGAGGGCGAGAGGCTCGAAGCAGGACTCCAACAAGGCTGTATCATGAGGCCTCTCGAACAAAGTGAAGCCATAAAATTTGGAACCGTCGGACCCTAAAATAACTCGTGATTTGCTGATCATATGCGGGGATCACCTAGTTTGGGCTCAAGATAGGAGCGTCGAGGCAAGGCATCAGGCTTTCCTTGGAGGGATCCGGGGCGGTACTTGATCCGAGAAATCAATCCAGGGATAATACTTGAGTATGCCACCGGCCCGGCACGGTTGAGCACTCGAAAGCGGTGAAAATATTCGAGATTTCGGTGATCTGTGTAGATGTGACTTTATAAGGAGATCCCTCCAGAAACGTCTCCACTCCTCAAAAGAGTCCACTATCGCCAACAACTCCTTGTCATAAATGGGATAGTTGATTTCAGTGACTGAATCTTTCGTGGAGTGATAGGCGATTGGATGCAATTCATGGTCATCCCCCCCCGAGGCAGGATCCCACCAAGCTCAAAATCGAAGCATGCTCGCTTCGACAATATATGGGCGCAAAGGATGCATGAGCAAGAACCGACGCCGTGGTGGTGAAAGCATGCCGGGGGGTAACAAAAGCGATTCCGCTTCTGATCCATTCAAATGGCACATCCTTGATCGTAAAGGCGTGTCAAAGGAAGAGCAATCTCAGAATAATCCCCGGATGAAAAACCGATAGAAATTGGCAAACCCGAGGAAACACCGAACATCGCGAACGGATGAAGGTGTTTTGCCACTCGAAACAGTGCTAACCTTTTCGGGGTCCATAGAGACTCCATGTGGAGTGATCGATAGCCAAGGAACTCCACATTATCCCGCTTTCGGCCGACACTTCTCAAGTTTGGCATATAACCCATGCTCACGAAGCTTCCGAAGGACCGTCGAACATGCCTCTCATGTTCGTCGAGAGTCTTAGAATAAACAAGAATATCATCGGATAGATGATAACAAAAGTGTCTAAGAACTCTCAAAAACATCATTGGCCATATCTTTGGAATCTCAGGGGGCATTGGTAAGTCCAAACGGCATAGCGTGTGTACTCGAAATGGCCATACCGAAACGAAAAGGCTGTTTTCCACTCATCACCCTCCAGGATCAGAATAAGATTGTAGGCACCAGAAGATCAATCTTCAGTAAAATAATCGCACCTTGAAGTCGCTCCAACAACTCTGGGATCGGGAGGAAGTGGATCTGGAATTCGGTCTACAGTGATTTTGTTGAGGCCGCGATAATCAACGACCAGCCGTAGCGAATCATCCTTCTTTTGACAAAGAAGATAGCGCTCAAAGGGGGAGAATGTCGAATGAAGCCGGTGGCTAGATTCTCCTCAATATAATCCCTCAAAACCTTCAACTCAAAGGAGATAGACCATACTCCGGACCATATGGTGGCGTCGTCCCCGGCTGCAAATCAATAGGACAATTATATGGGCGATGCTCACGGGAGTTCTTGGAGAAATCGCCATATTTATCTCAGGGAGCATTGGAGCGCGAGCCGATGGTGTCGAGCTAGCCACCAGGTGAACTGGATTGCAAATATGAACTTGGATCTTGCCTTCTAGATTTATCGAACTTCAAGAGAAATCTTTGAGATCTGGCGAAGGGCATGAAGAAGCCTCTACAAAAGGTGGAGCAGGAACATGGCGAGGAGGCGTGAGCGGGAGCAATTGGAACATGGCTGGAGCATGAACTGGATCAAGAACCGGAGCGAAACAAGGATTTGGATCAAGAGCTGGAGCAAGAATGTAGATGGGAGCAAGAACTGGAGCAGAGGAGCAGGAACCGGAATGGAGCGTAAACTGAGCTGGAGCCGGGACATCATCAAGAATATGATCGAATCTAGGCATGAACCGGAGCGGAGGCAAGAGGCGAATCGGGACATGGGCAGCAAAGCGCAGTGTCGGGGCCCACGATACTACACGGATTGAAGTCGATGTTGGTGTAGAGACCTGATCTGCAGAGGAACCGGAACTAGAGCTAGAACCAACAAATCGAAATGATCTAAGACGCCAATCAATCTGCGGGTTATGTAGCTCGAGCCGTAAGCACCCCAAGACTATTGGAGGCATGAGGGCTAGCAATGAGATTGAAGGAAATACTACAAGAAACTCCCTCGAACAAAACGAAGAGGCGCAGTACATTGCGGATCGCACTCAGGAGATCTCCGAATCCATCAATCACTTCAACAGAGTGGGATGCTCAACCTTGCTTCTAGGGATGGCGTGCTTCTTGGCGAATGCACTATCCATAAAGCAAGCATTTGCACCACAATCAAGTTGCGCCAATAATTCTAATTCTCCAACCGATTTCAATGATATAGGGATGAAGAATGCCTTCTTCGACCTTATCAGATGGAATAAACATGTCGGGGAAATGTGGAAGGAGTCTGCGAAAAAGGCGTGACCGACGAGAGACTCCTACTACTCGGACCGCCCCCGAAGTTTTCGGCGGATTTAGGCGCTTCACGGGGCATCCACGGCATATGACCAGCTCCTCCACAAAGTAGAGGCAAAGATTAGCCTCTCTCGATCTTTGCTTCGCGGCGCAGATAAAGGGTCCTCGAGCTGCCCCGATCAATGCATAGGCTCGAGTCCAGACCGCTAGATTCTACGGAGATGAGACCGGGAAAGGCGAGCTCTACAGCGCGCTTGTGTAATTGGAAAGACGACTACGTCTCTCTTGCCTACGTTGAAGAGCCGATTATCACATCGGTACCAAATCGATGGCTTCTTCCAAACTCTCGGGATCCTCCATAGACAACAACATATCTTTGACATCCCTCGTGAACCCCTTCGAAACAATCTCGGCGCAATATCATCGGTGATTCATCTGCGATTTTGACGTAAATTCTCGATGCATATATCAAGCTAGGCGAGAGCCTTGCCTTAAGTTACAAAAGTTTTAATGGCTTTGTCTTGCCGACGATCGGTGTCTCCAAAGCATGCTTCGAGTTCTGCAGTGAAAGCAGCAAAATCTTGCAACTCTGGGGCTCCTTTCTCCAATAAAGGAGCAAACCAACTTAGAGCTGGCCCTGTGAGAAGAGAACCAATCAGCCCCACTTGTTCTTGAGCTGTGGGATATCTATGAGGATGGAGCTGAATCACAAGCCTGATCTGATTCAAAAAACCGCGGAGCTTGGACCGAGTGCCGTCAAACTTCTCTGGCAGGCTGATCTTAGGCTCTGATAGCCTCAATCCCGAGCTAGAAGCAGATTCATGTGAAGCAATACGTTCCTTAAGCTCTTTATTGTCCAACTGCAAGCTGCTGGCATACTTGAACAAAAGCTGCTTTGGATCTCTTTGTAATAAAGTCGGAACCTCCTCCATAGATATAAAATCACCAAATACGAGCAAAACAATGCTTAGGATCAGAGCAGGCAAGAACCGGTAAGGGATTCCAGTTCAAATTGTCATGAACCTACTCGAAAAACAAGGAAAATACGTGAAAAATACGCAAGAAATACGGAAGAAATACGCCAAGATCGACAAAGAATCTGATATATGAACAGGAATCAATAATACAACAGCCCGGCAGTAGCGGGGAATACAAGACAGATGCCTAGAAGGCTCAAGACTGGCGTTGAACCGGAATGGTTTGACAAGAAAGAGATACTATTTTCTATCATACTTTTCTTTTTTCAATTTTCACTTTTTGCTTTTCCTTGCTCTTCCCTTTTTCCAATTCACCATTCCCTTTTTCCATTTTTCCTTGCACGTTTCCCTTTTTCCTTTTTTTTTTTTTTTTTTTTTCATTTTTCCATTCCCTGCTTTTCCCTTTTTTCTTTTCCTATTTTCCCCTTCACCTTTTTCCTCTCCCTTTTCTCGTCCTACCTTTTCTTTTCCATTTCCTCTCCCTTTTAGTTTTCACATTTTCCCTCTTTTCCTCCTCCCTTTTCTCTTTCCCCTTTTGCCTTTCCCTTTTTTCCATTTTTCTTCGTCCTTTTTTCCCCTTTTATCTTTCCCCATCCATTTTTGTTCCCTTTTTTTCTTTCCCTTTTCCCCCTTTTCTCTTTTTCTATCCCTCCTTCTCTTTTCCATTTTTCTACTCCCCCTCTTTCCCTTTTCCCAATTCTTATTTCCCCCTCCCTTACTTCGCCTCCTCTTTTTGCGTTCCTTTTTTCCTTTAACTTTTCTCATTTTTCTCCCATTCCCTTTGCTTCCTTTCCCTTCCCCATTTCCTTTTTTTTAGATGGCCTTTTCCCTTCCCTATTCCTCCTTTTTTCAACCATTTTCTCGCCCATTTTTCCCTTCTATTTCTCCCTCTCCCCCTCACTTTTCTTTTCTCTTTCCCTTTCCCTTTTTCCATGCTCTATTTCCCTTTCCTTTTGCCCACCCTTTTTTCTTCCTATTTTTCCTTTCTCTTTTCCCACCCTTTCCCTCTTCTCATTTTCCCGGTGCCCTTTTTCCTTCATTTTCCTCCTTCTTTGTTCTTTTCCCTTTCCCCATTCCTTCCCTTTTCTTCTTTTCCCTTGTCTAGTATCATCATTACTGCAAAGGTTTTTCCCTTGAAAACCTTTCAAGGCAGGGGTTTTTTAATCCTAGTAGTAATGATTGTACTAGCCCATTGTATGGGTCCCATGACCTATTGGTCTCCGTGGACGTTAAAAAAACTATTCTATTCTATTCTATTCTATTCTATTCTATTCTATTCTATTCTATTCTATTCCTCTTCCTTTTTTTTCACTTCTCTTTTCCATTGTCTCCCTTCCCTTTTTCTCTGTGCTCTTTTTCCTTTTCGCCTCCCTTTCTCTTTTCCCAACTTTTTTCTCCTCCCCTTTCCCAGTGTCCTTTTTTGCCTCCCCCACCTCCCCCCCAACATCAAAAAGTAACACAAAACATCATAAACATCAGAAAATAATCATATACTCGTCCATGAAGTTTGAAACTTTACAAATCAGTTCAAGTCCAGTAAACTACCAAAGCTAAATATAAAAGTCTATATATAACAAAAATAAGAAATGTTTTTTAACTCATAAACTCGCTAATTAGCATGATAAATGCCCAATTTCCAATTTATAACTTATCTTATATTATAATGTTATCGCATAAGTATGTAATGGACCACGCCCTAATTTCGATGGCTAAGATTATTAGACTACATTCCAATGCCAAGATTTAGCGCACAACTTCTCACCACTGTGATTGGTCATTGCTTTGATCCCTTAAGGGTAAAGGGAGGACAAAAGGCAAAAAATGGAGGGTAAAAAGGCACGAGGAAAAAGGGAAAATAGAAAGTGGAAAAAGGAAAGGGAAAAAAGACATGGGCAAAAAAGGAAGAGAGAAAGGGTGAGGAAAAGGAAAAATAGCATGGGAAAAGGGAAAGAATAGGAGAAAAGAAAAGGGGGAGGGAGGAAAAGAAAAGAAAAAAGGACAACGAGAAAAGGGGAAGAGGGAAAGGGTGAGGAAAGGAGAAAAAGGAAAGGGAAAAATGACGGAAAGAAGCAACATGTATCTTGCTGAATATAAGTTGGAGTTTATCAGTAAACTTATTACGGATGGCAGACTGGTCCAGGCTGCGGCATTCAAGTTTACATACAGATACATTGATGACCTGTTGGGGATCAACAATCCATTTATCAAAAAGTTTCTTGGTTTGGAAAACAATGATTGTAGCCCAAGTATTTATAACTTGGAACATCTGATTATTAAGGATGAGACAAATTACCACAATTAGAATACATTTGTTGGAACAAAGGTTGATTTTTTCAACATTACGATTGAAATCATTGCCCATCATGTTGGTACCTACAATACTTATAGATTTGACAAAAGGAAAAAACTGCTATTTAAAGCTTCAAAATTTATACATGCTAGTAGTTGCAGACCATATATTATGGCACGCAATGTTGTCGTATCACATATTCAACCAATTCTATGTGTACACAATAGTCCTATTCGTGCTGCAACGGATATGTTGGACCTCATTAATAGCTTTATTAACAAAGGCTTTGGGAAGGAGGCTGTTTGGCACAAGGTGCTCAGAGTTTTGAGTAATGAGAACTTTCCGAGTATTAAACATAATATCAAGATGCTGTACTTTGAGCTGAACAAATTCAGGTAAGTCTGTTTTAATTGGCAGGAGGGTTCCCAAACATAGGGACCCTCCCGTCCTCTGCCTTCAGGTAGGACGTAGGGTATGTATATACATATTAACTGTGACGTCCCCTACTCATATACGGTGCCCGCACCGTACACAAACAGGAGTTCATCCCCCATACCAGCTCCATACTGATACAGGGCCCTCCACGTATCACTGCAACCTTGATGAGTTCCAGTGGGAAGAATGAAGGGGTCATTTACCCTGTCTTCCTCAGGGCCTACCTAGCTGCGGAAGCGTAAACATACATGTCAGTATACAACATCAACATCACATAACCATCTCGAAGGATGGCTCATCACATATCTGCATAGACAAAAATCAGTACATCACATGGGGAATCCTACCCAAGGCTTAGACTCAAGGGAATGACTGACGGCTTGGGTCTCCAGAGTTCATTGCAGACAGAATTCATGGCAATGGATTTGGCTGGCATAAGAACATGGCTTAGGGTGGTCCACTCCATCCGCCCCTCCCACGCACACACACTTTGCGAGTAGGCTGAAAAGTGTTGGGACTGGACCAGAGCCCGCCCGGATGCATAGCCAAAGGGGCTATTCCCCGGTTGCATCTCCCGGTTCGATGGGGGCGGTAGGGATCACTCCCTCGAGATCTACATGCCGACTCAAGGTGACTAGAGGGCCACTGCCCTTATTCGACTGAACCCACTGGAAAGTGAACACCACTCCATGGGTGTCGAGCCCATGCCTTGCCCACACTCAGTGGCAAGCCATTAGACCTAGTCACAATGATCCCCGGTAGGCCTTACACACCAGAGGGATCGTTCAAGAGTCAGAACACGAACCTCCTTCTTAGCCAGTCTGGCCCCTTCACCCACAACCAGGTGTGGTTCTTGTACACAGGCCGAATTTACAGTGTGCTAAAGAGGCTAGCTAGGAGCATCAACTACCAGGCTTTAGGGTCTCTACCCCCCTTCCCAATACAATGAGTCCACAGAGATACATCATCATACATATCACAGAAGAACTAAAGAACAAGATCTAATCTATATCATAGAGTTAGGTTCTTTAGTTAGAGCTTGGTATCTAGAGATCTAGATGGCTGCTATGGGCAATTTAATAGGCTAAACCTACTGGCACAAAGCCTGGAGGATGGTTTAAGCTATTAAATTGACGAAATACCTGATCCTTGGCTTGCTCCTACTGCTCTGAAGTCGACCATCCTGCTGAACTGCTCGAATCAAGGGAAACTAATGGTGCAATTCGCTCAGACAGAGTCTGGGAGGCGGTTTTGACTCCTGAAGCAGCCAAAACAGAGCTCTAAAACCCTAGGAACGAAAAATGGGCAAGTTAGGGTTTCTCCTACCTAAATAGACAAGGGTTTAGGGCTAGGGTTTCCAATTATCCCTTTAGGCATGTGTTGGGAAGGGCCCACTTGCCTTTAATGGCTATGTGGCATAAATGTATCCACATGAAAAGGTGTGCACCTTAATAAATGTGCACATTGGTAAATGTGCACATTAATAAATGCACTTACCTTGCAAGTTGCCCCCTCGGGGCTACCGCAAGTTGAACTACGTCGGTGATACCGTCGGTCGAGTGGGCGTAATGCTGCGGCGTTTAGGCGATCGATATCGCCTGGGGACCGTATCTTCGTCTTTGGAAACGTCACATTAACTCTAGTTTGTTCTAAGTGATCAACTGATGTAGCTAGTATATGTGGTCCTGCATTATGATGAAATGTGAATGTTGTTTGGTTAACATCATACGTTTATGTACAGTGCAGTCATGGACTACTTTGCTTTTTGGTGAGAGGCAATATCATATACTTCTTGATGGGAAAATTAATTACAGGTTCTGCTCCACCATGGCAATAATTGATAGCCTGTCAGATCTCATTGTAATGCTATTGGGCATTGGCGTGCTATATCGAGCAAATCTCTTGCATAATGGTTGTATAAGGATATCCGAATAATGGTTAAATATTGTTGATAAAATTTGGCACAACTTTATTTATAGGGGCATGCACACACTTGTACTCGTGTCTGGCTTATGATTTTGCAAAATTAGCAAATGAAGGCTTTCATTCAGTAAAAGATACCTTAGCTCGGGAAGCACCATTGTGGGACGTATATTCAAACAACACGAGGGCAAAAATGACTACACCATGGTATGTATACCTTGTAATCATTCCTCTCCTGTAGACTATGTATGTTGCACGGTCAATAAGCGTACTGCAAGGATCTCATATTACAATGTTATAGCGTAAGTATGTAATGGACCACGCCCTAATTTCGATGGCTAAGATTATTAGACTACATCCCAAGGCCAAGATTTAGCGCACAACTTCTCACCACCGTGATTGGTCATCGCTTTGATCTCATAAGGGGAAAGGGAGGACAAAAGGCAAAAAATGAAGGGTAAAAAGGCACGAGGAAAAGAGAAAAATGGAAAGTGAAAAAATGGAAGAGAAAAAAGGCATGGAAAAAAGGTGCACGAGGAAAAGGGAGATGGAAATAGAAAAGAGGAAGGGGAAAAGGGCATAGAAAAAATGGAAGAGGAAAAGGGTGAGGAAAGGGAAAAAAAGGAAGGGAAATAGAGCATGTATACAGTTACGTGAGGCATTGAGAAGTGCAGTTGTGCCTGAGCAAAGAAACTATTTGAGAAATGAGATGCATCGACATCAAAATGAACAAACTTCATGTAGAGCCACCTATTACCAATGGAGGGTATTCTCTTCCATGGAACCTGAGAGATATCTATGCATCATCCATGATACGATGGACCAACACAAAACATTCCTACCAAGATTGCAACCAATACCAAAAAGTTGTGCTAATGCTCAATAGTTGAAGATCTCTCTCGCTGGCATGTTGACTCATGGTCATGGAATAGGTGCTTTTGAATCTATGGGAAGATGGAAACATGTTGGCTCAATATTCAAATGTCTTCGAAATCTAGAATGGGGTGTTATGAAACCACAGAAACAGAATAGTACTGGTATATTTGGAGCTCTTCTGGATGATGCAGGACATGAGGCTAATAAGCAAGTTGAGAGGACTGTCAAATTTTCTAGCAAGTGAGCCATTTCTACAACATCGAATGATATAGGTGAAGGCATGATGAGACAAAAGCTACCTCGAGAGTTGTTTTACAACTCAATAATTGCTTTAGCCAAAATAAAGATAGATGGTTGTTTCAAGCATGCTAATTCTTGACATCAAAGCAGGTATTTGAAGTAGTGAAAGTTGAATTCCTTATGATTGAACATACACATGATGACATAGATGCCCTTGTCGGGATCTTTTCATCTATATTGCAAAGAGAGTCCATATCTACATTGCCACAGTTCATGGAGCTATTTCTAGCTATGGAAGGTCATTCAAAACTATTACAGTTCAAATTTTGGGTAAAAGAAGGCATCCTTATAATGCAGTATAATATGCGTCCTACAGATCAATCATGTCTTCCTACACACAGGGATATGAAATGTGGAAAAGGGACAATGATGGAAAGCCAATGATTCCTGAAGGTGAATCTTCAACTCTTCCACCATTTAAGAACACCAAAGACCATCCTTCCCTTTTCTGATGTTCTTTTTCCTTCTCTTCTTGCCACCCTTTTTCTTTTTCCTTTTTATCCCCTGTGCATAGTCCATGACAACATGATGCGATGATTGCGATGGCAAAGGTAAAACACATCATTCTCAATTGGACCTTGATCGTCTTCGTATTGAGCCTGTGTGTCAACCTCGTATTCTGGAATATCTATTTCATCATAGGTTACATCATTAGTCAAGTGTAAGAGGAGGTGTCTGGTTTGCTTCCTCAAAAGATTCATCGTGCAAAGTTAATGGATCAATCATACGACAAGATGTAGGGGTCACATGAACCACAATCCACCAATCATTATCTTTCTGGTTCATATGGAAGAAAACACAAAAGGCTCATCCATATCTCTCAAAAATTGAGTGGAGTTCACCTCATAAAAACCTGAAGGATGTTGCCTCATTGTACGATTTCTTTCTCGATAAGATGCTTTGAACCACTATGTTTTCAAAACATTCGCTTTGAAGGAATGAAAATTAACTTCAATAATATCTGTTATTTAAGGAACGTAATTGAGATCACTATCTACTAGTTGGTTGTCTTTGATAGAAGCTTGACTCTTTTGCTCAAAACATGCTGCAATGCCACAATCATATGTAACCCTGCCTTTGTCAATGCTCACAACACAAAAATGTTGGTCGTATGCCCACATGGATGTGTGGAATCTTGTCTGCAATGCACATGTATTATCACCATGATCAACAACAAAGATAACAAACTTAGTGCAAACAATTGAATATACCTTTCTTGAAAATCCAATTGCTACGTTATAGGCATCTGGACAAATTTCAAGGCCCTTCTCTTGTTCCTCTTCCATTTGACATATTAACCACTCACTTGGCATGACGTTAGGCAACTTCTCAGGCACACTTGTGACCTTTGAACGTTTTCCATGACGAGATCGTTTTGCCGGGACTTGGTGTCTTCTATCATCCTCATCATTTTTTCGTGCAATCTCATACTTTTCTCGCCATTTATCTAGGCTATCACAATTTGCCATCACAAACTTGTTTATCTGTAAATACATCTCATCAAGTCTGCGTTCTACCGCAAGGCCTTCAAGAACTTCTCCTATATTCTCCATACGTTGCTCTTTCTTCCATATATGTGGAGAAATCCTCTTGTATTGATGTGGTGGCATCAGTCATGAAGAAAAGGATCTCTTGCACCAAATGCCCTCCTGCCATACACCCTTCTGGCCTAGCCATTTGACAAACAAAACCCTCTAAAACTTTCATATATCGTTCCAAAAAGAACATCCAACATCCAGGAGCTGGTCCAACCAAATGAATCTCCTCTGAAGATGTATTAAAAGATGCACTTGAAGATCAAAGAAGATGGTAAGAAAATCTCGCTCTAAGATGCATAATAACTCAACAACTTCAATCTCCATCTTTGATATATCAGAAGCATTAATTTCCTTCAGGGAAACCCACCTATGATGCATAAAATTGCTATTAATACAATTTTACACATGAATTAAAAAACCATAGATTTTATACCTTGCAAATTTTCCTAGTCAATAAATGATATCCTGTGCTTTTGGTGTCAAGCGATTACCTATAGCGCATGGTAAAACATGCTAAAATGAAAGGCAAATCTTGGTATCAGAAGATTATTTATCATGCATTGTCGAACATGGTAAAGCAAGCTCTAAAGCAAATGCATGTAATTACTAATATGATAAAGAAATATGGATGTATATAATTACTAAATGCAGTTGATTTGAAATGTATTTACTAAAGGAATTCAAATACTTACTTGTAGAAACTTGTGCCAATCATGTGTCTTCAATCCCTTAAGCTCACCGTCTTTGGTGAATGCCTTATGTAAAGATGCACCATAACCCGTGGGTGTTCTCATACTAGATATTACTTGTTTGACTTGCTTCTCCTCCTTTTTGGTTAGTACCCAAGGTGCACTTTTGCACTTTCGCCCATTTTGTGGTGGTCATAATTGGGGCATTATATTTTGATCCTTCACTGAGTCATTTCTACTAGCCAGAGTATCACAACCACCAATTATATGTCTCCATAGCGAGTGGCCAACATTTTTAAAGATGTGCATGGGATCGAGCAGGTGTGCAATTTTTAATTCTGACATCACCATATCACCATGCAATTAGGCGCAGGTGGCTTCAAGAAATGGATTCAAACTCAAAAAGTTTCTGAATTTAAGGTATAGATTTATCTAATTAGTGGTTAGTAGTTCTGGAATTTGTATAAACTGGATTCTCGGTTTCCAAGTTTGATGCATATTCAAGAATATTCAAGACAAAAGAAGCTTTAAGAAGGTGTGTACGTTCTAAATTTGTTTTTATTAGAAATGCATGTCTAATTTAGAATGTTATAGCTATGTTTCAATCTCTTTATAGCGAGGAAGTTCATTTTTATGATCCTCAATTTTGTGAGCAACCTTAGCTTCCACCTTTTTTGCAATGTTCTTAATTTGTTCCCTCTACTTTCTTATAGGATGATGGAGCAGGCACTTCAAAGAGTAATATACATGTGGAGGCGGGTAACATACATGTGGAAGCCGCCATTGTATCAGATTCGAATGATTTGGATATCATTGGGCTATTCAAAGAAAAGGTACAATTTTTAATTCATATGTTCAGAATCTCTATTTAAACTATCGCATTGGACTTCTAAGAAAATGATTTAGGTGATGATATCATCAAGGAAGGAGATGACAATGCGGAGGAGAAAAATTCAGCAAGTAGTACCGACACTAATACGGCCTCCAGTTGTGAATCTTCAAGTGGCAGCTCAACTGGAACTAGCAGCTCTATGGAAAGCGATAGCGGAAAGGATGGAATTGACAGTGACGAGGATGATGCCTTAGAGGCAAGACCAACACCATCAGCCCCCAAGAAAGAAACAGTGCAAGACGTTTGCAAATCCATCTACAGTCAGCGAGGAGAACTAGAACCTTCAGTACCCGAAGAATTCAAAAATTTATGAGCATGTTTATTTGACAATAACCTTATATGTATTCCTTGCTATGCCTTTGTTTTTATTGTTTTGATTTATGGATAGTGTGAGATTTTCAAGTACATTAAGCTTCAGTCTTAATTGTAAGACTTTCAGGTATAATGACCATGATTTTCAAATTGTCCGTCACTTTATTATATTGCTATATATTCTAAACGAGTTGCACCTGAACTATCACAATCGTCGGATCTGTCGATCCTATGGCCCAGACTGTATGTTGGAGCCTCTGGGCACCTCTCGTTTCGCTTATGCTCATTTATGATTGGGGGCGCCTATGATTTTGAGATGTCAAATACGAGTTTACCTAAGGTTATGATGGTATATCGAGCCTCTATACGGCTTCGCTTAAGGTTTTAGAATATGAAATACGGGGGATCGAACCTCTACCAAAATAACTCAACGTCCTAATAAGACTACTTTAACCAATCTAATCAGTAAACTAATATGAGTATTTTTTTTATCGTAAATCTCTTTTTTTTTTATATATAATAACCCATTGAATTGTTTTAGGGATATGGTCTATGGTTTCAGGAATTATATCCATATCAAATCCCCCTGGAACCCCCTGTTATTTTGCTACATATTAGCACAATTGCAGAAGGGATGAAAGAATTTAGAAGGTTGCTGACGATGATGCGATTTTATCAATGTGAGATGGATTGTTGTTAAGGTATTTGTAGCAAATAGAGATATATAGTTTTTAAAATGGAGGAGTCGTATTTTTGTGTAAAATAGAAGTGCAATGTTGTTATGTTCCTTAACATTGGGCTGAGCTGCCCTCCAGTTCAGTTTCATGAGGAAATTTTTTACAGTATGCAATCGCTGTAGTTAATGCTGGAATCTTGATAATCAATGTTATTGATCACGTGCACATTGACTATTGTAGTGTCTTTTCCTTGTTAGATCTTTGAAGAAGTAAAGCATTTGGAAATTAATATGATATATTTGAATGCAGGAGGTTGGAAAAATGATTGCTGACTGTTTCATTCAAGTAGAGACTGAGGACTTAAATGGTCCACCATTGGCAGAAAAACAGGAGCAAAATCTTGAAGCTGGGTATGACATTCAGCTAGGAAAGAAATATTTGTTATAAGTAGTAATGTAGACTGTTGTCTTTCACAGAATCCTTGCAAAAACTGTGATGCACAAATCTCTAAATTGTGGGATTTCCTAAAAGATACTTGCCAAATTCTGTGTTTAGATTGCAGAGAGCCAAAGATGTGGTGAGGGGATGTGAAAAGATGAGAAAAGAGGTGCAAATGTGAGGAAATAAGGGGATATGTGAATGCAGGTGTCTGGCTGGGATGTAATCTGTAACAAAGTGATGAAAATGATTGAAGAAAAACTTTGGGATGCAGTCAAACGTCCTTTGAATGCAAATGAAATTCTTGAACAAATTCTGGCAGAATAGCTATTAATTTAGCTAAATCTAGATAATATCAGATAACTTGAATTGATTTCAACTCATTTGTTGATCGAGATTGATGGGAAATTGGTGGCAAAGTTCGCCAGAAATGGACTGGCACGTAAAAAATGGGAAAACCCTAATTTTTTTTGAGAAAAAACTCAGAAATCAATTGAAGAAAGGGGAATCAAGAAAACTTTTCTCAGATTATCTTAGGAACATAATACATTGTCAGGTAATCCATTCGATCACTCTGGAATAGAATTTGTATCAGAACTTCAAGAATCTTGGCTTTCAAGAACAAGGGCCGGTTTCTGATCAAAAATCTCCCCTCCTCCTGTGGAATACGGCTCGGATCATCTTTATAGACCTATGTCAGGGTAGTTAGAGCTCCAATTTGTCTGCATATGGCCACGAACTCTTCTTTTCCAAAAATAGGCAATATCCTGTTCTTGGCATGATCTCCATTAATTCGGCATCCTCTTCATGATTCGATTGGTTCTAGAGGTCGATTATGATCAGGCGAACTGCTCTGCATCACTCAGAGTGCGCGGGAAGCCGAGAATCATAGAACCCTAATGGGTCTTGGCCGGATTTTCTTCAGTGGATATATCCCACAGGCCTAAATCAAAAAGTCAGCTCAGGTATATATAGCTCGATCCACGCAAACTATTAAATTGACGTGTCTTGCCCTCGTGGGATTCGGTACCTCCGCCCACACCCGGGGTGAGCCACCGTGGGGGGTGATTGGCTGAAAAGGAATCTAGGTGGGGGGTAGAATAGGACAATTTTTTTTCATTTTCTCAAAGGGCACGATTCCCAAGAATTGGAATTCAAGGGTCTATATAAGGTCTTTTTTGGAAATTTTTTGTGCCAGGTGGCATATTTTCATTGGGGCAACATGGTGAGGTGGTCAAATTTTGGAAAATGGCACTTTGATTTTTGGCTAAAAAGGTGAATCAATGGTATTTGGACATGATGAAATGATGACTTGGCATAATGAAGGATGATGTGGCGAGGTCAAACATGGCTTTTGCCTAGGTGGATTTTCGAAATTTTAAATGCCCCTCGATATTTTTGATGAGGTGGCATGATTTTGACCCAAGTGGCAAAGATATAACCAAAGTTAGATGACAAAGCATTTTTGTGAGCAAGGTGGCCATCCTAGGTGGCATTTTGACTCTTGATGACGTGGCAAGGGTATTTTTTGGAAAGTATGCCTTTTGACTTTCTATTTTGACTTTCACTTGACTTTTTGACATCTTTGGCACTTTTGGATGATGACTAGGATGCCACTTGGCAAAGGTATAGATTTTTTGGCATTTTGGGATTTTTTAGGCATCTTTAGAAGCATATTTGGCTAGCGATAGGGAAATTCAAGGAGAAATGGGAGATAGGCTCAAAAATTTGGGAAAAATCAAGGATGGCTAATTTTGGCTAAAGGATTTGGGGGTACTCTCACGGCCTAGATTTTCTTTCAGCCCTGATACCTTTCCTTAATAGCCCCTCAATACTTAGAATTTTCTTCATATCTTCATTTCTTCTTCATGTTGCCACTTCAAGGGGCAACATCTTTTAAAAAGAAAAATGGCTGGTCCCCAACCTTGAAACCTGTTAAAAACTTCTCGACATCCGGATCCGAATTATCCTGTTTCGAAATATCGAGCTTCTTAGAATCAAAGCATAAAAGCATCTGGAAAGTGCAAATATATGAGAGTGAATGCCAAATCAATGCATCTCCGCTCCCTGAGATAATATAAGGTTTTCTTGAGGTCTTCATGAATGGAAAATGGTGCGAGAATAGGAGGCTGGATAGAACTATGTGTACTTCACATTTTTGGTGATGAATTTCGCAACTTTGAACACAAGCAAACAACTTTTGAACATTTATAACCTGTAGGGTCTGCTACCATGTTCTTTTGACTTCCCATAAGTGTTGAAACTTGGGGGGGACGTCAAAAATCTGCTTCAGTGATCTTGTGAATAAAACTTGATGCTTTTGGGGTTTCAGCTACCCATTCTTGTAGGAGTCTTGAAGAAATGACTTGGTAGATGGAGCTAGAATGTTATGGAAGGGTGCAGACACATTCTAGAAGATGCAATGGTCCTGCAAATTTGCCCAAAAGAAAAAATGGTGGTGGTATAAAGCTGGCTAATGGGTAAAGGATGATCCTGCAAATGACATGAAATAGAGAGTTAGGAGACTGCTTTTTATGATGCACAGGGATGAATAGCAGCCTGTAGGTGATGAATAAAAGTGGGAGCAAGGCTTATATGAATGGGAGGCCAATAAATGAAAAATGAATGGTATGGAAGACTAGGATGGTCCTGCAAATGACATGATGACTCAGATTAGTACTTCAATCCTGGCATTCATCACAAGGTGTTCAGCAAACTGTTCATGATGATTTTGAGTCCCTGCATATGAGCACAACTTTAGGAAGCAATGGTTTTTTGGGTGGCTTTAAAATGGAACAACTAATGAACCTGCAAATGACAATGTTAAAGATCAAAACGCATATTTTTACTTTTCAGCTTTTCTTCTTTTTATTGTTTTCTCCCCATAGTGTTAGCAACTTATATCTAGAACAATTTCGACTACTTCAACCCTTTTTAGACTACCTACAACTATACTAACTAGCATTAGCTAGTTTAGATCCAATAAGCTTTCAAGTGTTGTGCATTGAGAGGATTTGGCAAAATTCTCTCAGACTCTAACTCCTGTAAGTAATATGAGTTTACTCCAGCATGTGAAGAAATGACAAATGGACCTTCCCAATTTGCAGAAAACTTACCTAGAGTGGGATCTTTGTTTCTAGCTAACTTAAGCACCAAATCACCAACCTGATAGTTGACTTCTCTTTGCTTGTTTGTCAAATTTCTTCTTGATTTTCATCTTGTGTTCCGTTATCACCTGTAGAGTCTTATCTCTGAGTTCCTCAAGGGCTAGCATCTGCTGTAGCCTGCACCAGATAGCATCCTCTTCACTTTTGACTTGTATTTGCATCATCCTTGGCGAAAGTACCTGCAACTCAAAGGGTAGAATGACACTAGTACCATATACAATAGAGGCAGGAGTGTTTTTTATAGCCACTTTATAAGTAGTTCTGTAGGACCAAAGGGCATAGATCAACTTTGTATGCCGACTTCTTGGAAACCTATCTGTCTTCTTCATAATGGATATCGAGTTTTATTGGTGGATTCGCTTCGGCCATTTCCACGAGGGTAGTAAGCGAGAACTTTTTGTATGTCTTATCTCAAGCAATTGGGTAAGCTTGTCTATTACTTCATTCACAAAAGCGCGTTCCTCTGTGGAAACAATCTTCAATGGTACTCCAAACCTAGCACATATATTAGGCAAGAGGGAAACTTGTCGTGGTATCTGCATTGGCACTTGTTAATGGAGTTGCTTCAGCCCATTTAGTGAAGAAGTCGTAGCAACTAGGATGTATTCATGTCCGGCAGAGGAAGATGGGTGTATAGGACCAACAAAATCTAATCCCCAAACAAGAAATGGGCGGGGGCCACAATAGGTGAAAGGGGAGGTACCTTCAGCGCTTGTCGGCATGTTTTGACAATGTCGAACAACTCTGCCACGTACCTTTTGACATCATGATGAAGTGTAGGCCAATAGTATCCAGAACTTAGAATTTTTCTTGGCTGTGGCATCCATAGAATAATGTCCACCAGCAGAGGTCATGAGCATGTCTTAGAGCTTGTACTGTTCTTCTTGACCAAGCACCTCAACAAAATCTGTGAAGGCATCTTTCTACATAAAATGTCCTCAACCGGCACATATGTTAGACATTTTTCCTAAACTTAACTTTCTCGGATGGTGAAAATGTGGCGGGGACCTCTTGATGTCTTAGATAATTGACAATGGGTTGCATCCAAGACTGGCTTCTCCAACTAAATGACATACTTCTTCTTACGTTTGATCCTCTTAGGAGGTCAAATCATATTTGTAGAAGGCATAGGGTATGAAACTACTCGGATCCTTTTACGCTTTGACAAGATGGACTTCAATGGCAAAGTCTTGAAGCATGGCAGCCCACTTATAGAACTTGGTCTTCAGGGCTTGTTTACCATACAACATTGGAAGAGGATTGACCTTCATATAGACTTGAATCTTTGGAGCTTGCATCAGAAGATGGGGAAATTTAGTGGTCAAAAATATTAGGGCAGCAGCAGACTTCTCTAGGACTGGGTAATTCACCTCATTAATCCGACACCGCTGCTCCGCATAATTTAGTACCCTTTTGTTTGAAATAAGGCTAATCCTACAAACAAATGATGTAATCGTTATATAAACTTGGAAATCTTCATTTGGTTTAGGGGCAAGAAGTGTTACCTTCTTGCTGAGCTCTTCTTTGATCAATTCAAATGCCCTTTGGCAATCTTCATTCCACTCAACTGGTACCTTTTGACTTGTATTTTTAGATACATACCCTACTTTGGTGAGCTTGGTGATAGGTCTCAAAATGTGAGAGAAGTTTGGGATGTAAATCCTCAAGCATTGAAGTGTACCAACAAAACCTTTGATCCGCTTCAATGTTTTAGGTCTTGGGAGGTCGAGAACTCTTGTCGGCTTTGTCTCCTAAACAATCGAACTCCTTCTTCTCGATATCGATGGCCTAACAAGCACACCTTTGTTAGTCAAAACAAACACTTCTTTGGATTTAAGTTCACACCTTTGGATCTGCACAAAGAAAACATATTAGTGATTGTTTTGAGATGATCTTCCAAAGAGGTGGCGAGTCAAATCATCCGGAAAAGCCCCGAAATCTTGGGGAGATAATGACTCAAAAATATTGTTCATTGCCCTCGAAAGGTTCGCGGGGGCATTTTTCAAGCCAAATGGCATTCTTAGCATCATATAAGTTCCCCAAGGTGTAATGAAGGCGGTTTTGGCTGTGATAAAGGTTCAACTTCTATTTGGTTGAAACCGGAGAAGCCATCCATAAGAGAATAGACTTCTTTTCCACTCATGGTATGCAAAACTTCTTCTAGAAACGGTAGGGGATATGTGATCTTTGATTGTAACCTTATTGATATCTCTATAATCAATACAAATTCTAAGTTGGCCACTTCTCTTCTTGACTGGCACAATGCAAGACAACCACTCAGGTTCCAATGTCTCACATATCGACTTAGAACTCTCCATAGTTTTTAATTCTTCATAGATAAGTGGTAAGCAAAGGCGTAATTTATCCTCCTTAATCGAACAACAGGGATCGAGCCCTCTTTTACTTTTATTTCAAATTTTGCTTTAGAGGGGGAATTCCTTTTAGTTGAGAGTAATCCCAAGCAAAGACATCTCGAGAATTCTTGACACAAAGATAGGAAATGAGTTAAAGCAAGGCTCGGGGAGCTTTTTGGACCAACTTTCGTGGTTCTAGTTTGGCCATTCTTTTGGATACAAATGACTTGCTCTCTGCTTGCCTCCTCTATCCCTATAGTTAGAATTGGGCAAGTCTCGTGAGAGAGGTTCAGCTCTTCTTCTGAAAGGCTCCTTGACTAAAAAATCCAATATGGTACCTTTAGCTAGCCTTTGTCTACTTCACTATTCAAATGCCTAGGGATATGCTCTATAGTCCAGGCCTCAAATTTGTCTAATAGTCCCAAAACCTCTTCTTTAAGTTGCACTAACCTTGAATGCTTGGTTTGGTATACCTCTTGGACTTGATTGCACACGAAGTGAGAGTCCCCTTTATATTCAAACTTCTTGATTCCCATCATGTAAGCTTCACGGAGACCTGCAATCAAAGCTTGATACTACTCTGCCTCATTAGAGGTTATATTTTTGTGAATTCTTTGTTTTGTTTTTGCCAAAGCCTCTGGGCTTTTAATGATGGCAGCAAAGAAAAGGCTCAACTTCACTGCTACAACTACCATCAAAGAACAATGTATGAGTATGCTCATCAAGTTTTTGCTCTTCCTCTTCCAAAAGTGGATCTACATAGATGTTGTACACACCTACATCTTTATAAATTAGTGCATCATCAATTGAAAAGGCAAATTCTTCTTGGAGTTTACCTTCCCCGGTTGTAGAGTGTGACTTCTTGCTTACCATCCGTTATTGTGCATTTACCTCCTCCCCAATCGGCTTTGCGAAACCACCTTGAGCCATTTCTGCCCAAAAGAAGGTCATATAGCCAACGAGAAGGAAAGCGTACTACAACAAAGTCCGGGGTCATCTTGATGCCCCCTACATCTGTCAAGACATTATTAACGACTCCTTTTGGTTGTACACTCTCATTAGCAAAAGATTTGAGAATAATTGGTCTTTGCAGAAGTGATTTTTAACTCTAAAGAGTCCATAATATGTAAAGGCATGATATTTATACGAGCCTCCATCCAAGATGACTTTAGAGAGTGTTTTACCTTCGACTTGAGCTTCACATGAGAATATACCGGGGTCTTTCCCAACTCTAGAGATGTTGTGGACAATAGGTTCGAACTCTCCTCTATAACCTGTTTTGACGCTCTCTATAGGAAGGTGCTATTCTTAACAAGGTCAAAACATCTAGGGTGACTCTAGTAGACTTCAACACCTGGTCAACTTCACCTAACACAAACAGCCTGTCATTCGAGGTGAAACCGGCTCTGTAACCACAGAGGGCGAGAGAAGCTATGCTATTTCTAGGCATGTTGGCTTGGCGAGGTCCGGATCTTAGGCTATAGGGAGTACCAAATGCCAAGACCTCTTCTTCTCTTGAAGTTCATCACCTCCTTCTATCATGAATCGAGAAACAAACATGAGAAGAGGATGCATCTGATCTTACCTTTATCTTTCAACATATACTCTTTGATCTTGCTTTTTGTCTTCATAATGGCTGTTTTGATTTACAATATGAACAAGCGGGGGCACTCCTTACTGATGTGGCCCTTTCTATCACATCTAGGGCAAGGCTTGGACCCAACAATTACTTTTCGAATGGCACGGCTTCTTACAAAAGAGGGTACGGTGCTTTCTACTTTGTGTAGAATCGAAGACTTGAAGTCGGATGCCTCATCTCTCGGGTCTTTGGGGCCTTCTTGAGCTCAGAGAGTTGCTTGGTAACCTCCATAAGTGTCTCTGCAGTCCTGGCATGTTCAGTTGCAATTTTGAGGTTAGTAGCTTGCAACTTAGAAATCTCTTCTCTCATATCTTCTTCAAAAGAATTTTTCTTCTTCACTGTACACACAGGTTCATAGTTAGTCTCTAAATCATTGAAATAATCAAGATCAACGTGCTCAAAAGTAGAAAATGCAGCCCTTAGCCTGCTGATCTCAATTGCTTTGGAAAATACCCTTGGTAATGTCTCAAAACGTTGTTGTTGATGTATCTTCATTAACTTCTTGTAAACAAGGAGGTCGAACTTCAAACCATGCAAGAAAGTGATCAAATGCAAAGGAGGATTATCAACACCCTTTGACTCACACTTTATCACATGCTCTCAGAATCTATCAACATAAGCTTCTATGCTTTCATCACTTCTAATAGAAAGAGAATGCAATTCTTTGAAGCAAAGTTTCGGGGAGTCACAGATTCGCCAAACCTATCAATGAATCTGCTCCTCATCTCTTCAAATGTGTGAACACCATAAATCTTTCTTTGAGTGTTAAACCATTTAGTAGCAAGATCATCAGATAGAGAAAGCTTGAACAATTCCAACTTAGTCATACCTCTAGGAGCATGATTCCTAAAATAATCATCAAATGAGTTTAGAAATACCTCAAGGGGTTTCTTTCTGTCATAAAGAGGCTGTGAAGGAGGCGTCTCCAACCCTGAAGATAGGGTCGGCATAGTTGCCTAGAGGTGTGGCTGCTTCTTTCTTTATTCTTCGCCGCTAACCCAGGCTCAAAGGCATATCTTCGCCGTGGCTAGGTTCTCCATCACCATCCATATCCGTGCCAGTCTTCCTTGGGTGCCTCACCATGAGGGCTCTCAAGTTTTTGCAAGAGTTTTTTAGAGAATCCCGGTAGGACCTCCAAAAGATGTTGTCTTTCACAGAATCCTTGCAAAACCGCGGATGCACAAATCTCTAAATTGTGGGATTTCCTAAAAGATACTTGCCAAATTCTGTGTTTAGATTGCAGAGAGCCAAAGATGTGGTGAGGGGATGTGAAAAGATGAGAAAAGAGGTGCAAATGTGAGGAAATAAGGGGATATGTGAATGCAGGTGTCTGGCTGGGATGTTTTCTGTAACAAAGTGATGAAAATGATTGAAGAAAAACTTTGGGATTTGATCAAACGTCCTTTGAATGCAAATGAAATTCTTGAACAAATTACGGCGAGAATAGCTATTAATTTAGCTAAATCTAGATAATATCAGATAACTTGAATTGATTTCAACTCATTTGTTGATCGAGATTGATGGGAAATTGGTGGCAAAGTTCGCGAGGAAATGGACCGCACGTAAAAAAATGGGAAAACCCTAATTTTTTTGAGAAAACTGAAATCAATTGAAGAAAGGGGAATCAAGAAAACTTTTCTCGGATTATCTTAGGAACATAATACATTGTCGGGTAATCCATTCGATCACTCTGGAATAGAATTTGTATCGAACTTCAAGAATCTTGGCTTTCAAGAACAAGGGGGCGGTTTCGATCAAAATCTCCCCCTCCTCCCCTGTGGAATACGGCTCGGATCATCTTTATAGACCTATGTCGGGGTAGTTAGAGCTCAATTTATGCGCATATGGCCATTTAACTCTTCTTTTCAAAAATAGGCAATATATCCTTCTTGGCATGATCTCCATTAATTGGCATCCTCTTCATGATTGATTGGTTCCAGAGGTCGATTATGATCGGCGAACCTTTCTGCATCACTCGTGAAAAGGCGGGAAGCCGAGAATCATAGAACCCTAATGGGTCTTGGCGGATTTTCTTGATGGATATATCCCACGAGGCCTAAATCAAAAAGTCGGCTCGGTATATATAGCTCGATCCACGCTAGAAACTATTAAATTGACGTGTCTTGCCCTCGTGGGATTCGGGTGCCTCCACCGCCCCACACGGAGTGAGCCACGTGGAAGGGGTGATTGGTGAAAAGGAATCTAGGTCAGGGGGTAGAATAGGACAATTTTTTCATTTTCTCAAAGGGCACACGATTCCCAAGAATTGGAATTCAAGGGTCTATATAAGGTCTTTTGGAAATTTTTGTGCCGGTGGCATATTTTCATTGGGGCAACATGGTGAGGTGATCAAATTTTGGAAAATGGCACTTTGATTTTTGGCTAAAAAAGGTGAATCAATGGTGATTTGGACATGATGAAATGATGACTTGGCATAATGAAGGATGATGTGGCGAGGTCAAACATGGCTTTTGCCTAGGTGGATTTTCGAAATTTTAAATGCCCTCGATATTTTTGATGAGGTGGCATGATTTTTGACCCAAGTGGCAAAGATATAACCAAAGTTAGATGACAAAGCATTTTTGTGAGCAAGGTGGCCATCCTAGGTGGCATTTTGACTCTTGATGGCGTGGCAAGGGTATTTTTGGAAAGTATGCCTTTTGACTTTCTATTTTGACTTTCACTTGACTTTTTGACATCTTTGGCACTTTTGGATGATGACTAGGATGCCACTTGGCAAAGGTATAGATTTTTGGCATTTTGGGATTTTTAGGCATCTTTAGAAGCATATTTGGCTAGCGATAGGGGAAATTCAAGGAGAAATGGGAGATAGGCTCAAAAAATTTGGGAAAAATCAAGGATGGCTAATTTTGGCTAAAGGATTTGGCAGGGGTACTCACCTGGCCTAGATTTTCTTTCAGCCTGATACCTTTCCTTAATAGCCCCTCCAATACTTAGAATTTTCTTCATATCTTCATTTCTTCTTCATGTTGCCACTTCAAGGGGCAACAGACTTGACATTAACATGCATGATCGTAAAGTGGCTAATAAGTTTGTAAGCCCTCATAATGCACCCCATATGATCTCCAAGTGGTTTGAATGTGTTCTATCTATAGGCAGGATGCCAGTAATCGAGGACTCAATAAGGAAAAGGAAGTCCCTTGATCCCAAATGGTAACATCAACTCTTGGATCTAAATATCTTGGTTTTTCTTTTGCAGAGTTTATCAATCTAGACATCATCACCCTCTATTGACAGTGATCCAAAAACAATTTATAAGAACCCAACAAATACAACACAAGAAAATCAAGACAAGGTTGTTCAAAGCCTTCTGGAGGAAATACAACAGGAGGTACCCGCAAAGCATCTAGAGGATGTTCTGCAGAGCATTCCATTGCAGAAAGCATATTGAAGCTAAACAATATAGTTGGAGGTAAATTCCTTCTCTTTATTCTATTCTATTCTATTCTATTTATTAAATCGTTTTGTGTTTTTGTGATACACTGGATTCAAATGCACAATTTACATTGAAATACAGAATATGCACATTCTGTCGTAGGGGCTTTAAAGGAATAAAGGGCATTTTGTTATATTCTATCTCTGCCATAGTTTAAAACACACAATTTTTGGAAGTTTTTTAAGTGGTCTGTGAGTCTATTCTTTTGTACATGTAGCCGAGTCTTGCACGAGAAAAAGTGCTTGCAATTTAGGAGAGGTTGGACCTTAAGAACACTGTACATTTTGGCAACATTTCCAAGGTAAAATTGTCTGGTTTGTTGGTGTTATTAGGGTAAAAAATTAGCTGATGCTCTTGCTTTATTGATGCTTTTGCTTTGTATAATTTTCAGATTGATGGGTCTTGACAATACATGTTGTTAAAAACTTTTCACAACAAATCAGATAAAGGAGGTAATTTCTTTTCTAAACCAATTGATAACCATATAGATCTGCATCATGCCGCTATAGCATCTTATATATGCCAAACAGGTTCATCTAGAACACCATATCATGTTCTATAATAGACTTCACATGCTGGTGCATGTTCTGTAATGCAGCAACAACAGGTCTTTGCAATAGAGCCATTGATAAATGCTAGACAAATGACTGAGATACACCATGGTACGGCAACAAGGTATTTCTTATTTGTCAGTTAATCTAGGATTGCAACAGACTTTAAACCTTGTTTAAATGCTCATCAAATTATATATTTGTTCCTTGAGTGTTTAGATGGATTCTTTCACGGATTAGTACAGGTTGACTTTGACAAGGAGATAATTGTACAGAATGTTAACATAGAATACTATGATAGCAGCTTATGCTCCACATGGGAAGGGCAAGGATGCAATTAATTTATTTCGTCAAATGCAACAGCAGGGCTTATTGCCAGACAGAATGACAGTAGTATTCTTTCTACATGCGGCAGCCAAGTAGCCCTAGCAGAAGGTAAGGAGGTACGTGATCTAATACGAGAAATTGGGCTTGGCATTAACGAGCAGCATTCTTTTTGCATGTGCAGGTTGTGCTGCAGGAAGGCAATTCATGCTCAGATAAAGGAGAGGGGGTTACATTTAGATGCAAGCATAGGGACTGCCCTTGTAAATATGTATGCGAGCGGTGGAAGCCTTGAAGACATACAGATTGTTTTCTCTGGAATGGCTGTACAGAATGTTGTCTCTGGAATGCTACAATTGCAGCACATGCACAACATGGGCATGTTGTTGATGTGTTTTGCCTCCCTGAAGAAATGCTGGCCAAAGGTGCAATGCCCATGGATGTCACATTTGCCAGTTTGCCCATGGATGTTCGTGCAGAATGGTTGGATGAGGTTAAGCAATTTATGGCGAATATGTCATTTGAACCTATTGTTATGTCTTTGCAGGTCTTGCTTGGTGGATGCAGAATGTTAGGTCTTGCTTGGTGGATGCAGAATGTTTGCTGACATTGGACTAGGTAAAATGGTTGCAAAAGAGATGTTTGATTTGGATCCAGAAAATGCAATGGAGAACAACAAGACTTTCAAAGAAGTATTGTCAAGGTTCAATGTGCGTCTACTGCCTTTGTCAGTACAGTAGCAGCGGCACAGCCCTCGCCTTTCGACTATGCAAAAGCTTTTGGCAATCAGAGTCCTGTTTGAAGCCTTTGGGTGGGGAGAAATTGAAGCATGCCTTTTTGCCCAGTACCACACGTGTTATACACATATGGAGTAGCTAGAAGCTATCTTTGCCTTGTATCACAAAAACATTACAAAGCCATGGTTGAATTTATGCAACTGGCTAAGTGAATTTATAAGATTGTAGAACAAAATCCATTGCTTAATGACAAAATTATTGTAAAACAAAATCCATTGTTTAATGTCGAAACCAATTGAATGGTCGCTCATTCTAACTAATTTATTTACATGCAAATTGTCTCCCTAAAAGACATTATCTATGACCTTAAGTGCATCATCCAATGATAATATAATGTGGTTCCAATTGCTGGCCTAGTAGCATAGCTAGTGCCACTATATGTGGCAACAATGGATCAAGAAATAATAATTATACGTGGCAACGATGGATCAAGAAATGGCATTATTTTTTACAATATAGATGACATAATAAATGGCATTGATATTGATAACATAGGTGACATTAGTATTGAGGAAGTAGATGTCATTATTTATGGCATTATAAGTGTCTCTAAATCTGCTATTAGAGGTGACAATATGTGTGGCATAAACTATGACAAAAGTGTTAGCATTATGAGTGGTGTTATTAGCGACCTTAGATGTGAAGTTATAAGTGGAACTATAGATGGTGGTACATGTGACTCTATTGGCGACCTCACCAATGATGTTAATAGTGGCATTATGCATGATGTTATAGTTCGCTTTATAGGTGACACTATGTTTGACATATGGGTGACAAACGTCCTGACACTGTATTTGACATTAAAGGTGGCATTCTAGGTGACAAAAGTTATAACACTATATTTGACACCAAAGGTGACATTGCGATTGACGTTATAAGTGACAAATATGCTGACATTATTTATGACGTTCTCGTTGCCACATTTGTGTCACCGGGTTGCCTCACCCATAGCGCCAGTTATAAAAAAAATTCGAGTTGTCATTTTAGGCCAAATATTGACACAACTAATGACATAATGAACCCCTTCTCTTGTAGTATATGATAGACTATTTATGCTAAGCTGGTGTATGAGGCCGAGATAAACTTAATGGCAAGGTTACAGGAATTTCAGAAGGAGATGGATGGAATTGACGGAAGCGCCATGAAATTTGAGCACTTAAAATGGAAGATAGAAGATGCCATTGAGTAGAAGGGCAAGAGAGGCCGAGATCTAGGTGAGTTTAGGAAAGACGTGGAAGTAAAAGAAGAAGATCTAGATTTTGAAATTGATCAATTGTCCTCAAGTTAGAAGGCAATTGAGAAGGGAAATATGAACATTATGGAGTTGAGGGAGTTCATGGATCATTCCTTGGTCTTTAGTTTGCAGCTCCTCCTCTTTCTATGGTTTCAGTTGTAGAGTATGAAACATCATGTTAATTCATGTGCATGATTCATGTGCATGATGTACAATGCTACCAGGCAATGTTGAGGAGTTAGATCATGCACTAAGGAAATAGGTCAAGTAGATTAGATCGTATAAATAGCTAGTATATATATGAACAAGTATGTGGTCCTCAGATTAGGGATATTTTGATAACAAAACGAAAGATCGATAAGCAATTACTAACTTGTATTGATGGCTGCATTCATGGATGTATGACAAAGGTAATGATTTTTGGGCCACAACTAGTCACAACTTGTGTCCCTAATGATTTGCAACATGATGATGCATGTGCGCGCCTGATGGGAGCCTTCTGCTTGCTTGCTTTGGTGGACAAGGATATCTGCTAATTAATTACGTGGTGGACTAGTCACATTGGAATTTCTTGGGGCTAAGCTCGTTTGATTGTTCATATTTCATTTATAGCAGCTTAATGTTTGTTGATTAGAACAGCCTCAGCCTCAGACCGCCGCAGCCTTAGATAGCACCTTGATACATGCTTCCTCAGCAAGCTATGGGATGCCAGCACCCTTGAACAGGTCAAGACATCACATTACCAACGCCATATAAACCCTATCTTTGGGCGGGGCCGCAAACAATGCACCCATCTACCCATGGAAAAGCGCAGATCTATTGTCTCTATCCGTATCTGCACAGGTGCACACCATCTCTGGGTTGAGACATGGAGATGGATTAGGGAGCCGGGTTAGGAGAGGCTCTGTCGACACTGCCAAGTTGGAGCTATGGAAGACGAATGCCACACCCTTCGAGAGCCGTCCCAAGATACGATGGAATTCAACACGCTATCGAAATGGGTCCGCCCGCCCGCCCTTGCATGAGTTGTTGCATACGACCGGTGCGAATGCTAGGATCATACTTTCAAGAGGTCATGGATCGCCCGAATCAGCTTGGCCCTCGGGCACTCGCTGATATGTGTACATATTTTCTTCCCCTCATGATAGATGTCTATACACCGGTTTGGCAAGACTCTTATTCGACGCGGTTTTACCCAAAAACCCTTCTGACGGGGTTTTTCTTAAACAGACAAGAATACATTTTTGCCGCCTCCTTTTGGGTCCCATAGGCTGATTGGTCTCCATGGACGGTAAAAACTATATTCTATTCTATTCTTATTTTTGCACGGCCGCCTCCAAGTTGGATTCAAGTTAACAATTATTACATGCTATGGTTGTTAGGCTCCTACTTGCAAATGAGTTCATCAAGCTATTAACGAGTAAAATTAGCAAATGCAGGTATTTTACTTGATAAGACAATTGTACACACAAAGCAACATGGTTTTTTTCTTTTCTTTTTGAATGGATGAGAATTCTATTATATTAAGTAAAACTTCCATTACTATGTAGCAAGTAGACACCCTCCTGCACAAGCTTGAAGTGGGGTAGCTATAGAGTCAACCTACAACGTTATATATGGTGGTGAGAATCTCAAGCCTCTAGAGTTTGATGAAAGCCCCCCAGACCACCTCCTTCTGGGTAGCCTCACAGCCGTGCATATATTTGAATTTTCTTAAACAACTCTCAAGAGCATTCACTAATTGTTTGCATGAGGTGTATTTTTCACGGAAGACGATTGCTCTCCTTCTTTTCCATATAATCCATAAAGTCCATGATCTGGGTATTTGAAAGGCAGTGCATTTAGAGTGTATTCACCCTATTGCACAATCCAACAATGTGATAGTGAAGAAATCATTAAGAAGCATATTCATGTTCCAGCCCATTTCTTCAATTGAAATTCCCGGGCCACCCAAAACATATGCTAGATTTTCTTTGAATAAAGGAAACTTTACATTTTATTTCGAGGCAGGAAAAAGCGTACCAGCCAGCCGCATGTGCCGATTTTGAGGGGATTTCATCCTCTGTTTTTCGGTGCCTGGGATTGATAGATTCGGCCTGTAGAAGTGTGATCAGAGATCCGGTAAGCTCCTAGTGTTAGATATTGTTTTCCGATTTCTTGAAATCGTTTATCATTAGTTTAGGGTTTAGGGTTTAAGGTGCCGGAATGAAGTCGTTTACCATTAGTTTAAGATTCATGTTGCCGGATTGAAGCTGCTTTGGCATAAGCATCTATGCGGTAGCAGGTCAAAGGTCTGAAAATGCTTTGTGGTGTAGCCAATGCAGCGTGCCGGGTTTAAGCACTTGTGCAAAACGTTTAGCATAAGCATCTCTGCAAAACATTTTAGCATTTGAAATGAAAGCCAATCCACGTAATTTTCCCCGACTACTGAATAGAAACTGTGCATTCCTGTTGAAGAAGATTGAGCTTGTGTTCCAGAATATCAAAGTTTAATGCTTCTCTTGTAAGCTGCATACTTAAGGTTTAGCTTTTTTTTGTTCTATGAACAGTAAATAACGAATACGCATCGTATGCCTTTGCTGCGTAGCCATCAGATTGAAGTTTTGGAAATGCCCTGTACTCTAGCAAATGCACCTATTGTATCTGGTTTTTTTTACCATCACTATGTCTTTGCCGCATAGCCATCAGATTGCAGTTTTGGAAATGCCCTGCAGTCTAGCCAATGCACTTATTGGATTTGTTTTTTTTACCATCACTAATACCCGGAGCACATAATTGTGCTAATTCGTCCATAACTTCATACACCGCCCTTACCAGCAATGTCTATACTTTCAAACTTCCAAATTCCTATTTCTTGAAATTTGCTATAGGTTCCATAGTGTAGCTTCACCTGCGCATCTTTAGCGAAATTGGATGCGTTTGCTCATATAAGAGGATGATTTTGATAAAGAATCCCTTAGCTCATTTTTTTAGTAAGTCTATATAAGGATTTATTTTAATTAGCATCATGAAAATAGTGGCAGCAATCGGCTTCTTGCATTTATCATGCCTATAACAGCGCCATCCAAGATTGCCTCTTTGAAGAATGTTGGTTAATGGGCCTTTAAAAGTAAAAACTTTCTGGCCTACCTTTTTTTTTCGTTTGTTCAAGTCTGGTCTGCATCAGCTTTGTTTTTCCTTATGAGGAAATCCTCCTTTTCAAACAAATGAGTATGCCAAGGAGGGCTTTGCAACTCAACCAATCTGTTGGTCGACATTAATATTTTACTTTATTTGAGTGTGGCAACTAGTTATCAAACATATGATATCAGCTTATGACAGGAATAGAACTGATTCCTGAAAGATATGCATTAACTACAGTATTGGGAGGATGGATCTGTGGCTGATTCCAATCTAAACGTTAATGTGTGGCATATATACAGTGCAGAGATGACTCGGCTTAGTTCCATTAATGGTGCAATAATGCGCAGGAGATGTGAAGCAGTTGTGAAGCCATCATCAGTTTTGCTACTTGAATTTCTGAAAGTTATGCAAAAGCATGGTGGGCCTATATTTAGTGCATATTGATGATTTAAAACTTATCTTTGACTTCAAAATATTTAAATGTCGCTGTGGCTAAATCTGTAGGCTTTGTGGGGAAGTTTCAGTCATTTGATGGCCATGGAGGTGGAAGAGTGGAGATTGAATTAGCTAGCAAGCTTAAGAAATGTGGGTTCTTTAGCTACAGGCACCACACTACAGCTAAAAATATTCCATTTTGGACAGAACGCCTTCTCTCACCCCGCCAAGTTCCGCGGCAGGTTGGCAATTTCAGTTTGTTATTTATTTCCTTATGAGTTATATCATGCAATAATTGTTTTGCAGGTTGGTTATCTTGTGATGACAACATCATCTGGGCTCATGGACCATCATGAAGCTCAGGAGCGTAACATAGGAGGTGCATTTGTTGGGTTCTTTTGCTAATATCTCTTTATAGAGGGACTACACCAGGGCCTCTGATTATTCTCCATGTACTTGTCCAGTCTAAGGAAATTGTCATTACTATGAAGCTCATTTTTTATGATCCATCAATGTGACCTTTATTCAACTTCGAAGACATGTCACTTATTGACGCGGTTATTGTGTAGCCCGTTTTAAAGGCCACATAGGAAGATTTTTGCACCATCTGAATAATATTTAAGGTTCGGATACAACAAAACCTGATCACATTGAAGTATTTAGGATAGAAAGGAAATGTAGACATAAATTTGCTCTAACTGCAACCATGTATGTATAGTTAGTGACCTGTAGCAATGTGCAAGTAGAGCTGAGGTGTATGTTACAAAGGCAAAGGTTGCAAGAACTATTGCTCCTTCCATCCATCCTAGTTGAGCCATGCTCCGTGCTCTCAGGGCCAATTACCAGTGTTATGCATTGGTTATGGCAGTTCTCTGCAAAATGTGTGAATGCAATTCTAATCAAAGGTGTGCTATGGTCAAAGTTGCACATACACATTCCATCTCGACATGACTCCAAAGACTAAGCATACGGATGAAGAAAACAAGAAGTATGGAACAAGAGATATTACTTTCACTTTGCATTACACCAAAAACTGAACAATTTGTCTTCACTTTGTACAAGTGCTGAGAAGGCTTTCAAAATTGAGAAGCTCAACTTCTATTTACAAATATTAGACTCAAATTGAGCTCTTGATTTTCGAGATTTAATCTGAAGCAACCACAACAGCACTGATTTGCAGCTGGATTATACCTTTCCACATTGGAAATTTGTACCCTGCTTTGGGATTTTTTACCTGTCCAAAATGCTTATCACCATTAAGTCTGACTCTGTTAGGGCATTATTTTTTTGAATTTGAACTGCAGAAGCAGCAGCTGCGGATGAAGAAGTGCAACAGCGGCATTCCTCTCTCATCTGATAAAACGCAGAAAGCTGAGCCATTCTTTGAGGATTGCTTCTTAACCTGCTAGAAGCAGTGGTGAATGCATCCTCTAAAACCCGTGACAATCTACCCATATTCTGATCAAATGCAAGCCTATAATTCAGAACTTGAATCGGAGGTGCAGAAGTGCAAACTTTTTGTGCGAAGATTCGAATGCTGAAATAATCTGCGAGGGGGCATATATATAGAAGGGCAAGAAGTTGCGGCTAGTGCTCTGGCAGCAATGTGGCGGCCGATCTTTTTTTCCACACCTGTTGTGGCCGGGCTTAAATAGTGGATGATAAAATCCCATTCAATTCAATTCGGTTTTATTACTCAAATATATAAGTTTGTAAAATTATGTTTATCCAACTATTCGTCAATAAGGTGCATTTCCACTCTAACATTTCATTTAGGTACATCTTTCATCCTAAATACCTCACTCTATTTGTGATATGGATTTCTAGTTTTTTTTTTTTTTTTTTTTTTTCACAACTGTGGTCTTCTTCTTTCATATCTGGGTGGCTAGAATAATTTGCTAAATTTTGGGAATTTAGGATTTGAATCCCAAGCACAGAAGTAACTTGTGGAAAAAGAAGGTTAGAATATATTAGTACAGTGCGGCTGGTACTCTTGCGGCTCGGCATGAGAATAATATATGGATATGGAGACGATTTGGATGTGGGACATCCATTATTTTATGCCATTTATTCTTGTCTTGTTTAGAATACCACTTTGTTTTCTTCCAAAAGATTTGTCTTCGTTCCCTAGAATAGAATAGCATATAGAATACAAATTGGTCTTCCTATCTACTAAGGCGACAACTCATATATGGGACCACAATAGTACCACATACAAAAGACAAAATGTACATAAGATTTGATGCCCCACACATCTGGGCATTTGTTTATTTGAGGTCTAAAATCCTATGGATAGATTGAACAAAATCAGCCTCCAATATATATGCCGAACTGCCAGAGCACTAGTCGCCTTCTCTCTCTCTAGCTTTCTTTTCCATTTCAACACCTTCACATTACTTACATAAAGCTTTGCACTTTGGCGCTTCTAATTCAAATTTTACATACTCAAAAGTTTTGATCATAGAAATGGGTCGATTGGCAAGAGTTTTTAAGGATTCATTAGCTATGGCATCTAGTCGATTAAAAAGCAATCCTCAAGAGCTGGCTCAACTTTCTGCCTTTTATCAGATGAGAGAAGAATGTCGTTGTTGTAGTTCTTTATCTTCCGTTATTGAAAATCAGGAATATAAACGGGGTGCTCTAACAAAATCAGATTGGATGGTCATTAGCATTTTGGACAGATAGAAATTCCCAAGAGCTGGGCACAACATGTATTTCTCCACTTGGATCTTACAATGGAAACAAGGAATTGGACTCCTTTGATTAAAATGTAAATGAACAAATTAAATCTCACACTTATACAGTTGGAAATGAACAATATTACGTCTGTTTCCTTATTGTGCAATTTCATTTAATCTGCATTTTATTTTTATCAAGTCGTGCAAATATATCTTGTAGCTTTAATAGGTTGAAACAACTATAAAGGCATACAAGTCGCAAGATTGTTCAAGGAAAAGAACAGAATAGAATAGACAGTGGATGACAAGACTAATAAAATCAACAATGCTAGTGTTCTTGCAAAGTGAACCACTTCCAAACCATGAAAGAAAAAAAGAGAAACGGGCCGGGGGGGGTTTCCCAAAACCTAATGGTATTTTGGCTGCATTGCAGATGTGTATGGCCAATTTTTTTTTCTCATTGGTGTTAGCATTGTTTGTCCAACATTTCATAAACCCAACTTTCCATTATGGATTTGGAGCCATTTTGGGGTATTTGGACAATTAAATTCAAGTTATTTTCAAGAAAGAATCATGGCATCGAAGATTATCATGTCAAGGTAACAAGGTCTTTGTGTATGCTTTTGTTAGTTGAAGGGACGAGTATACAAGATCCTAAGTATTGATGGAGAGGTTGCATTTCAATCAGGTTTAGACTTTTGAATAACCAAGTGCACTTTTCCACTTGAGCCCATTGTTTAAAAGATACACGATGCCACATTGCTTGTTGGGCCCTCTCAATGGCCTTATGTTGCACAACATTTTAATCTACAAGAAAGCATCATAACGTACACTTGCTCATAAGACTCAAACCAATGAGGAGTAATTTGTTCGTCTCTTCTTATTCTTTCAAATGCATTCTAGCTTCTATTCAATCAACATAAATGCATCATGTACAACATAGAACATAGATATGAATGAGCACATGGATGACTACATAAATGTTTCATTGTCTACACTTGTGCATTCTCGTGCAAAGTAACTCATTGTGCTTCTGTCCCCCTTGTCTTCCTTCTGTAACTCATCTCATCGTGCTTTTGGCTAGTCTCTCCCCTCCCTACATGTTATCTTTCTTTCAATGCACAGTTGTTTGCCAATTGTTTAGTGTGCTAGGCATGTTCTAAATATCTATGTTAAGCTTTCCTTAGTTTGTAATGCTTTTTTTTTAATTCCTTTAGCGTTTTAGTCATGTTCTAAATATTTACGCAAGTTTTCCCTAGTTTTGTAAAGTTGTTTTCAATTTAGGACAATTTATAACACATCAATCAAGCTTATGCTTCTTATAATTGCTTGTGACCATTATTGCTGTTTAAATTGCAGTTAGATGTAGAGGTACTTCCTGTCAATCTCATTGTACCTATTTTTGCTTATAAGGTTCTAGAACATTTGAACAGCCTGTCTTTACTTTAGCTTTGCCAAGCTCTAATACCATGCTAATTGTATGTCATACTCTTACAATGTTTATCAATGTAATTTGCTATGCATATGGTCTTCACATGAAGCATTGTCCTAGTCCGTTCGTCTTCACATGAAGCATTGTCCTAGTCCGTTTGGTACTGTTCTTACAATCATTTTCCTTATGCATGCATCATCTCCTTAAGGGCACAACAGCTGCAGGTATTTCTCAAAAAGTGCAATTTTGCGGAAATTTTGTACAGAATGAAGCTATTGCAAATTTCCCAGGTTGACAGAAATTAGCATTAGGATTATAGATCATAAAATTTGATTTCTGAGCAAAAGGGATAGCAACGAAGAAAAGATTAGGTACAGTGTGGTAGTTTCCATTGTGGGGGTATTGGACCAACATCTTGTATAATTTCTCGATGACAAGACCAGACAAGTCTGATAGCTTCTGGGGTACCTATTCCTGCTCCTCTTGGATCTCCAGCTGGCCCAAACCTGCAACAAAAAGTTTGTTGAACTCCCGAAGTAAAAAAAAAACTTATCTACATAAAATTGAATACAGTAGCCTAATCAACAGCATACCAGTGATTTTGTGGTGCACCAGTAGTCCTTGCTCGAATCCCTGCATATGTGGTCCCATTGATAGTTGATCCAATAACTCTCTGCACAGGCCGCAGCTCAGGTTAAAGAAGGAAAAACCAAGGCCTTCAGATTAAAGAACAGTATTTCCCAGGTACATAATAGACTTACATGAACAAAATTAATATCATTAGAGACCACGGCAGCTGTCAAGTGGGAATGCATTCGTTCACATGCTTCTAGGACAAGAGGCAAGTTCTCCTGAGTATAGTCAGTAAGTACCTGCGCACCAATTACCACATCAGAATCGTCACTCAAGGCACACGAAAGAAATTGAACAGGCCAAGATACCTGGAATGGGCCGAACACCTCCTTAGTTACAAGACCAAAATTCTCATCTTTCAAAATCTCATTGAGGGGCACAAACACAGCAGTAGGCTGAACGGCACCATAGCAGTTTGGAATATTGTGGTTTGCCAAGGGCTTACCACCAAAGGCAACATATGCGCCAGGTATTAAAAGGAGCTTACGTATATGGTCCAGTATGAAATCGGTGGTCACCTGGAAGATCAAATGTTTAGAGCACAAGTGTGCCAGAAAATCATAAAATACTCCAGCAAAAACAAACAATGAAGTAATTTCACAATAGAAACAAACCGTAAGCACTGGACCAATTGTTAAATCTTCAAGTTTTCGCCTTTCAGCTAGATTCTTCAGCTTGTTGACAAAACCTTGTTTATGCCAGTTCTGCACAAAGTGTGATGACTGCTATAACTAAAAGATTGATTTTGACGCTCGTGGTAGCTTAAGGACTGTAAACAGACCTATGGCCACGAAAACTTTGAGGCTTTATGCAGTCCAAATTATCATATATTCCTGGAAGTATATATACCTCGTGAATGAATAAAATTGACTGTGCAGAGCACTTTTGGCCACTGCATGCATATGCATCCTGGTCACAGACCCATGCAACATATTCTGCCTGCGAAAGAAAGAGCAAAAGATTTGATGGATGTGTCTCAGAACATGTGCAGATCAAACTTACTATCAAAAAGACGAATTCTTAAATAACAATCCAAGCATTTCAATAATCAACTAGACTGAAACAAATCATTGTTGGGAACAAAAATAACTCCAGTTAGTTCAAACACTAAAAAACCTGTACCATGAGCAATCAGCTACCACAACTATAAGAAATACGATGAAGTACCCAAACAGCATATTGTTTTCACGCTCCACTTAAAATAATTGCTAAAAGGAAACCAAACAGTGCTGGCATCCAAAGGCATCAAGCCTATGTGACCCAAGGACAAATCCCTGACCACCTGCCAGACATATCTAATAGTAGTGACATGGCATCCATGTCCAAAAAGTTCATCCAGTTTTTGCCGGCACAAACCTTCAAAAGCAGGAAGGAAGAGAATCAGAAACTAGCAGAAGGAATATCATCATTTTCCACCCTAGCACCAAGAGGACATGAATATGAAGATGAAGAGACAATGTGGCAACCATTAGCATGGCATCATTAACAAGTCAAGAGTCTTTACATGCATTAATGTGTTTAGCTATTTTTTGCCATATCTCATGCACAATAATTCTACCCAGCTTATGTTAGATCATTGAATCGACTCCTAATACAGCAACATGCCATTATTTATCAGCATATTTGGATGTCAAACCATAGCCTGCAAATCAAGTAGAAGTAGCATTCAAGCGAATAGAACAGCAGGATCATGAAATCCAAGGGGCTTGACAATGATCCTGGACTCAACGTATGAAATGTGGTGCAATATTTTTGCTTGCCTGAAAATATGGCACAAATTCACACGAAAACCTAATGGAATTTTGTAAGAAAAATTATAATCTACATAAGATTATTATAACAGTCTCCTACAATTCATTACCATACCTCATGGACATCTGGACCAAGTATTTTCCAATCAAACCCAGCATCCTCCAGCTTTATCCTCCCCCGCAAATCTACTGCCAGTCTATCAGCAACTCTTGAACTCCCAGTAAAGAGAGTCATTTTGGGTTCAGCCTGAATAGATAGCAATATCAGCAAGCTTCATCGGCATCTCCTCAATAGAACAAAAAAATGAAAAGCAAGCTTCATCGCACTGGAAAAACAGAAAAATGAAGAACGAGAAACAAACAAACATGTGATAGGTGATTTCAGGCAAACCTTTAAAGCCAAGTCAGGAAAGGCAACATTGCAGCAAGAGTACAGAGTCCATGAGTCGTGAGTTATAGCATCGAACAAATTATAAGAGTTTGATAAATGAGAACATTAAAGACCTTTATATTAAAAAATGCAAGACTTACCTTCAATAAAAGCTTATTCATAGTCGGCCCATCACAATTTATAAAATCAGCATCAGTGGGCGGCATCCCACAGCCATGTAGCAATTTTAACATTTGTTCCATAACAATGCTGACCTAAGCATTATAACCAAATGTTGTAAGTTCAAAAAACAAGGCAGTACAGCTCAGAGTTACAGACTAAAAGAAGCTAATTGACAAAATTTAACCAATTAATATTACTCCATACAGCCCTTACATATTAAAAACTGCAGTAAAATAGCTATATATTTTGTACATTGTATGCCCTGAAATTTTGCTTCTAAAACATGAACTTGGGATCCAACGTTCGAAAATGAGTTTACTATTTAAATATAACCTTGCTATCTACTTTCAAAAGAGGCTTATTCCCCATAAATAGGGCTCCCATGAGTTGCAAGACAGGAATTTCCAAAGGGAAGTTGAAAGGCGTAATGATTGCAACCTGTGAAAGACTGAAATTGTCAGTTACATAGAGAACGTCATAAATACCAAAAAGACAAGTACTTGAACATGCAAAACGCAGCAAATTTTACATGTTGCTTTATGATTTATTTTATCTCTCAAATGCTTGTTTCATGACTTGGTCTTTATTAGATTTATATCAAAATCATTATGTGATAGGCCACTGTAAATTAAGAATAGTGAATGCTGGTTGAAAGAACTTAATAGATCTACATACAGGACCAAACGGCCATCTATAGCCATGGCTCTCTTGTCCGTGATGATTTCCTGGCACAGAAAATGATCTTGACAAAAAGCGAACCTGCAAATAAAAACAACCTAATAAACAACATAACCAAAAGCCATACCTTACAAGATGAATTTGTGGGCAAATTCCATAATGAAACATAAAAGTAATGCTCTTACTTTATGTGGAGTAAATATAATATGACTCAATAAAATTATAAGAGTGTTAAGCGCCTTTTCTATTATGCATAGTGATTATTTCTTCCTATTTCTAAACTAGAATGATATAAATGAATGCACACAATTCTGACTGTACCTGATCCCCGGAAAAGTTCTCAAAAAACTTCTGACTCACTGTAACCTCAGCAACTGCTTGAGGAAAACTTTTAGGTGATACTCTTTGTATCAGTCTAGCAAAAAAATGTTCAACCTGTGAAAATAATCGTTTATGCTTATTATAGTCAAGTGAAACACATAACAAGCACAATCCAGAAGGCAGTCACACTTAATATCGTGAAGAACAAAAACACCTCTAATCATTTAATTCTACGGAAGCCATGAAAATATGAAACCTCAAATACAAATAACAAATAAATTATAAATGTCATACAGACAAATGGAGCAGCTAGAGGCCCTTACTTGCCCCCTAAATTTAATCTAGTGAATAATGAAACAACTGATAGAAAATATTTGGAATGGCAAGAAGAAGGGATTTGAATGACCATTTCAGTTATAAAGAATGTAAGGTTAAAAAACAAAGGTTGTATCGAGTGAAATACCATACATCTAGAACCATCTTCCAAAAGAGCTAAAAGCGTAATAATATCTAACATCAAGAACTACATAAGAATGTTATGACCTCAGGAGCTTTCAAAGCAGATGCCACTTTTGCACAAACATCCCCATACAGAAGATACCTGTGAAAATAGCGAAATCAGAATCAGCTCTAGTGTTTATCAACGTCCTACTAAAACTATGTCATCTTACAAAGTGCACCTACAGAAAAACGTCTTAGACCCTGGCTGATAGATTCCAACCATGCATAGCATATATATTGACTAACTATTGAAGTTTTTGTAACCAATAAAATATACACAACTCTGATATCTATAATTCATGCAAGAAACTCATTAATAGCTTTATGTGCATTAGCTGCATGTACACCGTAGTCAATTCAAAGATGAAGCTAGTTAATCCAAGAGTCATACCTCTCAGGGTTCTTGAAAGGATTGTGCAAACCAGGTTTTGGGCACAACTGCAAGCTTTTAAAAAATGGCTGGAAACAGGTAAAAGGCATATTAGACCTGAATGAGGAAGAAGTAATATGCACTAGAGGCGAAACAACCTCTTCTTGTCCGCTATATTTATTAATTAAATCAAGGTCGGATGTAACATAGGCGTACATGCAATTCTGATTCAGAAGTCTCTGCTACTTTGATGAAGTGTTGGCCATTCAGAGGATCTACTATACTCGCAAATTTTGAAGCTGAAGTCCACTCTCCTCCAACTACAGGAGCCAGAAATTTTAAACATTTAGCAAGGATACTACGTGAATGTGGTTAGTAAAGCGCTTAAAGATAGGCATGCAATATGTGAGTAAATTTGGACAATAAGATAGGATATACCAAAATTTTGAACTTCAGCAGGCTTAGAGCCTGAGAGCTCTTCAGGATCAACTGTGGCAAAAGATGGTAGACTGCGAAACAGAAAAGTGCATGAGGAATCAAGTAATGCAGAGTTAAATAAGACTTCAAATCAAGCTACCATGAAATGGGTTGAGGTGTAGCAGCTGAACGAGCATATTGCCTAGTGACATATTTGGAAATGGATAAGTGAGCAGACCGCCTCCACATTGTGCCGATGTTGGTGGCAATCAGGTACAGTACAATGTCATGGCATCTACATCCGCACCGTCATTGCCACGTGTCATTTCCCGAATGAGAAAAGAACCGGCGCACGCACAAATATCATGCTTTATCATACTTATTACCTCGTTATGTCATGTAGGTCGATAATGCGAGTTAAACCGCTCGGGTACTCTAGATCCGAGCTTATCTTATCTTATCTTATCTATCCTAGATGGTAGATTTAGGTGCAAGCTCCCCCATCAGTTAAATTGCTGATTTATGACTCCATGTGAAAAACTTTCGTCATCTACTAGCGTTGTTGCACATAAGTTGGAAATATGTAAATGTTTCCTCGTCAATATTTGCATCCATAAGTTACTTATTTGTATTTCTAAAACCTTTGATGTAGACAAATACTCTCTGACAACACAGATACACCCTATCTAATTTTAAAACCTTTGATCTAGACAAATACACTCTGACAGCACAGATACACCATAAAATTTCATCATATGTTTGTTAACCTGTAAACAATGTTTTAAAAGTGACGTGTTAAGGTGCTGCTACAACTCTTAAATGGCTAAAGCTAAAAACCTATCAACCAACACCTCCTCAGCGACAAGAAGCAAGAAGAGTGTAATTTTCCAAAAATGTCAAGGAATAGCAAGACAATGCAAATTGTCAAAGCAAAAATGTAGTTGTATTGTATGGGACAGGTATTTAGAAATCTATATGATGCCATAACGAATATTGAATGGCACAAAACCTTCCGTGCCTCTTCTCATTCTTCTCACTCTACTTACCAAGACTTGCAGTGATAAACTGTTGGAGTTGCCCTTGACACCTCTTCTCACTCTACTTTACCAAGACTTGCAGTGATAAACTGTTGGAGTTGGTTGCCCTTGACACCGCTTCAACAACTCCATAAAAAAAGAGCCACCTATTAATGCTTTTGCTACATCTAATGAATTCTAACAAATTCATCCCTTACGAATTGATGCTTCGACCATTTTTCTTTGAGATGCATTATGATATAAGCCTTGGTTGACATAAATTGTGCAGCAAATTTATTAAGAACATTTTGGTGATTGCACGGTTAAAATCATACGTTACATTTGGAGGTTAATGGAGGGAGACCTTATTCGTGAGCTGGTGTAAAACCATGCACACATAATTCACCCCATTTGGATTTTGATATTTCAATCTAACCATATTTGTGATTTTGGGTTTGCCTCACGCATAGACAGAATTTAATTGGATGTGCATGTACCTGATGAGTATAGCTTTTTTTAAAGATAACTTGTGTCAGTAAGTAAGATTAAATTGTGAAGGAAAGCTTCTTATAAACACTGTACAATTACTATAAATTCAAGGCAAAAAACGAAGCTACTTCAATTAACTTGTGGAGGTGCAAGCTCTCTTTGAGAAGAGCTATACTGGTCCATTGTCTTTGTCTGCTTACCTCACTTGTTCTAAAATTCTGAGATGATTGTTAGCTTCTAAGAACGGCTGCCTTTGAGAGTTCAATTCTTAATTCGCTAAAAGAGCTCCTGCCTGCCATGGTAGCTCCCCAAGTCGGAGGAATATTCTATGCTTTGTTTTAGCAGACAACAGGGAATTGAATCCTGCTCTCAGCACCAATTACCGCTTCAAGAAAATGCCAACTTTTCCACAACTTTGTTGCTTACCTCTGCCTCTTATAAGATGCAATGTGCTAAAGAACATTTGCAGTTCTTACTCATCTGAGACAACTTGTCCTTTGCTTCATTAAGAGATTATATACGCACCTAAAAGAGAGGCCAGAAGCCACTATTTGGGACTGTTCTGCAACACAATCCACTGGCTTTTTGACAAAGCCCAAATAATGATTCCAGCATGTTGCTGGCAAAGCGTTGTTCTGATGTTGCGAAGCAGAGATCCAGGAGTCAAAGGTACATCATTATGGCATATAATGATGCTGATCATCATGATGCAACGACATATGTGGAGGATGCTCAATGCTAAGTGCTTGATCATGTGCCATAAACTGATAATATCCATCGAACATCCTATATTATCCTATATTATAAAATTATTGACAGAAGTACCCTCAGAATCTTGCATAAGAAAACTGCCATATTACATAGTGCTCACAAACCATATCACGAACAACACATGAACCTTGCATAGGTAAACTGCCATATTACACAATGCTCATAAACCATATCACGAACAACACATGTTGTATGCCAAGCTTCCCAACCAGCTTTCAAAAACCTTCCATGATGCCCACTGCAAAACAAACGAGGAAGACGCTATCCACTGCTTCCTGGACCTTATTCAAGTTTTTTAACATCCATTGCTTCCTAGTTGCTCCACAGCATGGTCAGCTTGGCCTCACGATTTGCACAGGCTTAGAACCAGCTTTATAACCATAGTGCCAGACACCATTTCGGCCATAGCCTGGATCTGTAAGCTCCATCAAAGCTCTGTGATCGAGCTTATAGTCTGATACCATTCACGGACCATCTTGGCGCTAAAAAACATATAGCATAAGGTCCAAAGCTAGGAGAGGGCATCGCCATGCCTGCACCAACAGAGGAATTCCATAACGGATTTCCAAAATGGGAGGAGCCTGGCCCGATATATCAGAACCCTAAATGTCGAACTTAGGGTTAGGATTAGGGTTTTGTTGACGACATACTTACTCAATAATTTTATAATATATAGGATAGGATCCTCACATCACGTGATGATACATAGGTCCTAGAGGCTTGATTTATGGCCGCTACTACTGGGAGCATATTACTAATGCATATTTATTACCCTTTTAGCTAGGGATATAACTACTCTAAAGGAGTACAATAGCAAAGATCATACTCAAAGAGACTTCTTTCTGTTTTTTCTATTTCTTTTTTCTTGAAGGACAGAACAAAAGTTTATTAATCTAAAGTAATAAATATTACAAGATGTACATATCCCATCCAACCGTATGTACTTACTCCAGCATAGAAGATTAATGATAAGATTTAATTTGAAGATACTGAATCCAAATACGGTCCCTCGCTTCTTCCTCAAAGGAGGAAGACTTATAAGCCATCAGTATCTAATAACAAACGCACAAAGAAGAAATGGTGGGAACAAGAACTCAATTGATAAGTTGCATAAGTTGCACAATACAAAGCTCGAGATCAAGCAGAAAGCAAAACTCTTGTTAGAGTTCTAAATCTCATTTTATAATAGATACTGGAAATCAAACATAAATGCTAAGAAACAAAATCTAGTAAATGTCAACATTAATCTGATGTAACCACTAATATGCAAACTGTCATCTGATGCCACCATCTAGATCTATGATCTACAATTGCGCCTTGTCAACACCTCCACTCAAATGGAGATCATGGAGAGGAAAAATCTAGAGAAGCTTTGGATGTGGCAAGGCTTTGGTCAATGTGTATGCAAACAATTTATCAGTAGGGCAATATGTCAAAGTGATGACTTCTTGCTCCACAAGATCTCTGATCATAAGATACACATCTATGTGTTTGATGTGTTTGCGCATGATTGGATTGTGTGATCTAACAATAGCTCCTTGATTGTCAACAAAATGGGCATTGTTTGATGAGAAGTGATTTTAATTCAGTAGCAAACGTTTGAAGCCATATGGCTTCATTTCCAATATAGTGAAATATATTTAGCCCTAGTGATTTGACTATGCTATACATCTTTGCCTGGAGTTGTTCCAACTTATGGCACCTCCTGCTAAGTAAATCTATCCACTAGCTGATTTTTCATATTGGAGAGCAGACATGGCAGAGGTATAACTCTTTTTATATACAGTTAATTCAATAAAGCATTTGGTAACACCTCTGTCTATGCAGGTCCAAGAGGCTACACCAGCCATCTCTTTGAACCAGAATGTTACAGATAAGGTATGTCATCTGCTGGTCTGTGATGAGGGATGGACAAAACTGTGTGCTTTATTACTAAATCCTATCAATTAATGCAGGGCGATTATGACTCGGACGAGACAGTAGAAGAATAGAAGATATACTTAACGGCCAAAGAAGTCATGATAGAAAGATAAGGACAAAATTGTATGTGGTATCAGATTTTGTAATGCAATAATATATTCCATTCAAAGTGCCTCTCGGGCAATTGCGTTGTTGCTTCCATAAAATGCCTTCACAAAACTCCCTTGCAAAATGGCACTTGTTCAGAATATAAATAACAAAACATAATAAAAAAAACTAGCAGTAGGCCAGGCTTGGGGCAAAGGTTTAGGGAAGGTTGAAAGGAGATTGGATGTAGAATAGTTATTATGCTTAAATTATGGTCTTTTGGCATGGTACAAGGATTCAACATCATGAAACATATCTCAATCATAATGGAATTTCAATTTTAATGGTTGACAACCATATGCGACCTGATTTTGAATTATTTTGACACAATGATTACAACTACTTCCAAATTTTGTACTCGCATGGCAATGCATAGTTGTGGTTTAACTAGGGAAGGGTCTCCAGTGCTTTATTTGGCCTAGGAATGCTAATGGTCTAAATGGGTAATGCATAATTGTAGTTTAACGAACATGGACTCCAGTGATTTAACTTGGGCTAGGCTTGCTAATGGTTTAACTAGGCATGCTTATAACCTGTTGTTAAACTTCATTGTATTGGCAGGGGTAAGCTTGCTAGTGGTTTAATGGACATGAATCTCTAATGGTCAAACTGGGATAGCTTGCTAGTTGACTAGGCATAGGGATCCTTGTATTGGCATGGTTTAACTAGGCAAGAGATAGTAGTAGTTAAATTGGGCACATGATAGTTCTTGTGGAGTCTGTCTCTAGTGGTTCAATCAGGCTAGATTTGGTAATGGTTTAAATGGGAAAGGGATTCTAGTGGTTTAACTAGGAAATACATGGTTCCGGTTTAACTGGACAAATGGTCGTTAGTGTTGTAACTAAGCAATGCATGGTTGGTAGTGATTTAACTGGGCAAGGAAGAGTAGGTTAAGTTGCACAAGGAATTGTAGTGGTTAAATTGGACATTGCAATGTAGTGGGAAAGGGTTGATAGTGGCTTAAATGGGAAAGGAATATTAGTTGTTAAACTGGGCAAGGGTTCCTAGTGGTTTAACTAGGCAATGCATGGTAGTTTAAATTGGTTGTAATTTAACTGGGCAAGGGTCTCTGGTGCTTTAACTAGACTAGGCTTGCTACTAGTTTAACTAGTCAAGATTGAAGTGGTTTAATGGGGCAAGGAATGGCATTCAACTAGCCAAGGCTGGGAGTGGTTTAACTAGGTATGTGATAGTTGTGATTAAACTAGGCATGGGATAGTTGTGTTTTTATTATCCAAGGGAATAAAGTGGTTAACTAGGCATTCTAGGTTGTGGTTTAACTGGGCAAGACTTGGCTAGGCTTAGTAGTGGTTTAACCGAGCAAGTGATTTAACTGGGCATTAGAATCTTATTTCTTAGTCGGCCAACGACTAGCTTATGTCTAACTAGCAAGAAATAGTAGGATTCTAGTGGTTTAACTAGGCAATGTATGGCTATGATTTAAATTTAACTGGGAAAAGGTCTCTAATGTCTTAAATATGCAAAGCATAGTAATGATTTTACTAGGCAAGGAATAGTAGTGGGCAAGGTTTCAGCCAATCATGCCACCATAAGGCATGCGAATCAAAACAAACAAAATGGGCAATCAAAGCCACTTTAGAAATGAGAAGATCAAACCCCCATCTTATATGTAAGAATCCTTCAAATGGTGCAAAGCTATCTGGTGGGATAAAAAAAAATGAAAAAGTTTAGATGCTTCATTTTGCATCAAAATGAAAAAGTTTACATGCTTCATTTGCATAGATGCAACGTTATCTGCTTTCAAAAGGTTCTAAAACTTGTGATAGCTAGATGTACCAAGATGAACATAAAAATGGACGCCTCTGAATTATAAAAGCCATGTTTAAAGGAACGCATCTAAATTATAACAACCATCAAAAAAACATTAGAAAGATAGAATTTTATTTTCCTACTTCCAAAATAAAATTCATGTTATAGATTAGAAGAATGTCTTGCCATTTGCAGAGAATGATCATCATGATCCTTGGAATAAAACACAAAATGGAAGAATAAAAAGGCAAGGCCAAACCTAATAAATTTCATCCCTTTTTGTAGTCATATGGCCATGGAGCTAGCATACTGTGTAGAGTTAGCTAAAACTGTGTTCTACATCTACTTGACTCCTCTAAGTTCCAAGTTTCTGTAACATATTATATAACAACATGTCTCAAGTTTAAAGCTTCTTTTTCCAAATCAAACCATATGCATATGATTTGCCATGGTTGGTTGCACGGTGGCAATAACAGCATTACGAGATTGGTAGAGATTAGATTGCAGTTCCCTCATAGATAAAAGCACGTGTTGAAAGTAGCAAAAGTTGTCAAACCAGATTAGCAACCAAGATCTAGTTGATACACTTTAGATAGGGTTTGAATTATAGTTTTCAATAGATTCTAAACCAATAGAAAACCCCAAACATTTATACAAAAAGAAATGGGTCTAATTCTTAATTCAAATCAATCTTTTGGGAACCCATTACAAACTTGACATTGTCCAAAACTAATATCCCGTTAGTGTTTTTTCGTTTACGCTTTTTGATTACGCTATGGAATGGAGAGCCCCTATCAATGATCCTCCTCCTGAAATTAGTCATTTGAATCACATAAGACTTCTACATATGTATTCCAGTGTCATTGTACATTCCTTGTCTGTATTCTAAGGCAAGTCTAAGGCAACGTAGTTTCTTTCTCCACACTATTACATTTGCACTTAATCTAAAATAAAAGACAAGAATAAAATCCAATTTGTTTCTTTAGTAGGTTGACCCATATGGGGGAATATGGGAAACTTAGAAATAGGCTTTGCATATAAAGGAAGCAATACTGCCTATAAGGTGAAAGCAAAATAGTAATACTCATTTGGACATATGCCTACACGCAAATATGATGTTGAGTATGAAGTAATGCTCCTTCTTGTTGGCATGGGTTAAAGAGAACAATTGTATAGAAGCAGTTTAAATGTTAAACATGTTAAGGTTACTAGTCTATGTTGTGATGGCTGTTACAAGGGCTACAATGTTGGCAGCACAAAAAAAAGGATTGCAACCTCTATATAGATCATGCATTCATCCACAACTTTGTGTTGAGCATCCTGGATTAGAGATGATCAAAAAGAATGAAACCAAGTCATTTTAGCACTAGAAAATGCAGTTGAGTCAGTGAAGAGCTCATACTCGGACAACTCTTTCCTTCTTCAATGGCAGAATGGAAAGAAGCCAAATCTTAGAAAGGCAGCAGCTCTGCTTGACTACATTCAAATGCCATTGAGCTTTTACAAAGAACTAGACAAGAGATTACAACAATTGAGGATAATGCAAGACTGAGAGATGCAAAAATATGGGATATTTATACACGGATAAGTGCAGTACTAACCCATGTATGTGAGGTTGGCAACAAAGGTGCAAGGTCTAATATAGAGAAGCAGCTGAGCAAACTGCTTGCTTTGATTTTCATAGTCTATGAGCGAAAAAGCTCAAGTGCATCATCAGTGTTTGTGGGCAGGAATAGCTATCCAAGGTGGCTGAAAGATGCGGATACAAAATTGCTGCAATAATGGGATTATTCTTCACAGTTAGTAGCAGATGCAATTGTAGCAAAGGAATAGAATAGAATAGAATAGAATAGAATAGTTTTTTTAACGTCCACGGAGACCAATAGGTCATGGGACCCATACAATGGGCTAGTATAATCATTACTACTAGGATTAAAAACCCTCTCGCCTCGAAAGGTTTCAAGGGGAAAACCTTTGCAAAGTAATGATGATACTAGACAAGCTTAGATAATGACACCGAGGGCTCGGTAATTGCAGGACGTTTATCTAGAACCTCAAGTATGTATAATGCCAAGTCATGCACGGATGGTCTTGGCCGAGAAGTTAATGGAAGGCGTGGAATGGAATGCTAAGGTCGAAAAATGATTTGGGACTATCTCAAAAGCGTGGCAACTTCGAGAAGAGTATGGCTTTCATCTTCAATAACACATGGCGCTTCTCGCGGCAATTGCGGCCGCCTCCCATCTACTGTCTCAATCAGAGTAGCACAGTGGGACCCCGTGCGAATTGATGCAATAGCTACAAGCTTGTTCTGGACAATGAAGCAAGCAAATAAGCTTGGGGCCCTGGTGCCAAAGTGGGATTTATGTGTGCATGATAATGACCGGTTTTCACTTGGGCCAAAGTAAGCGCGGTCCCATATCTTTTGAGAAAAAGCGACCATTAAGATATTGTTGCAAAAGCTCGGGATCGAATGGCCAGGGTAGCCCTTAAGCTCGAAATATCGCCAAAAGGCTATTTTTTTGGACATTTGCATTTTTTTTCACTATTGTTGAGTAGGATCAATTAGGAGTGGGGCCAATAAAATATCGCCACCTTGGATTCGCCCCCATGTGAATTTTATTCTTGGTAATTATTCTAAAATCGCCCTTAACCCCCTAAAATCATGTAAAATTAATACGAATTCTATTCTTGGTGAGTTTTTTAGAATTGCCATTTACCTTCAAGAAAAAAAAAAAGGAAAGGGAAAAAACCATGCATGTTATATGGATTTCATGATCCGGTTCCAACATCCAGGTATGCAATCCTAGAGTATTTTTGCTTTTGGTCTGTTGTTTATCCAATCTTAAAAAGATGACTGAAATGTCGGCTTGTGCTTGCCCACCATAATATGCAATCATGCCTCGGCTAAGTTTGTGTACTTGTTGTTGTTTAGCCCTTAGTGTGGAGCTATTGAGATTTACAATCATATGCCAATGTCTGGTAACATGTATATTCATTATGTGAGCATTACGCTTACAACTGTATACGGACATAACAAATATATATTGTAGACCCAAAGTTTACTTGAGACAAAAGTATATATTCCATCACTTGATGGATGAAAGGTTCACCAAGGTTGCTACAACTCAAATTGAAGCCCGAAACAAAATCGCCAACATAACTAATCGAAAAAAGCTAAGATTCGCCTCACATTCTAAATTACACCTATAAAATTTTGGGCTTAAGGGCTACCCTAGAACTGGCAAGCATCGCAAGGCTTCGCTTTACTGGTTACCATGACCTTGCACAAACCATGTAGTGCAATGCTCTTTCCAACATCGTTTCAAACGCTGAGGAGATTCAGCCATGGCAAGTGCAAGAACAGGATACCTAACATCATCCACGTGGTGCACCTTGCAGATATAGTAGAGATGGCGCTTCATGGCAGAATGTTGAACATGCCAAAAACCTGTCTCTTGTAAAAAGAATAGCATAGGGCACCGTTGTTTTAACTCAAGGTCAGTAAGTGAGAAAGGACTTTTTGCACCCGCTCCAAGCTCTCCCAAGCACTAGCACTAATGGCGGGCCCCCACACTTCAGAACCATACAAGAAAACAGCTCTACCAAAGCCCAAAACAAGTGGGCTTTCCGTGGCCAATCATGAATGGGAGTGGAAATTTTTCCAGCAGGACAAGCGGCAATTCAAAGGCCTGCGATGAGCAATAGAAGGTATGTCATTTACATAAGACCTGAGAACTTACCGGAGAGTTTTGACATGCCCAAAGAACAAGCCCTTGATCATGTTGGTGGAAATGGTCTTTGGGAAGAAGAAGCATCTAAGACCTTAGCATCACGACCTTTACCTCAAAGAAATGATGGGTATGTATAACTTGATTTTTACCCTTTAATCTTTCTATTCCAAAATATGCCTTCGATTCTTGACATAAAGATTTGATCTTATGCAGCAATAGATGTAGAAAGATTTCTGGCCAGAGATCTGACAATTGCAAACAAGGTAGACCAAGAGCGCACAGGCAGTGGCATTGCGAGTTCTTTGCATTGACAGAAAGCAACTTTCTTTCAAAGGTGCTTTTTGAAGGCTATCGGGACACATTGTATGTTCATTCATTTCGTCAATTCTTTAGAGATTGCAGCATACATGGCACACTGGATTTTGTATTTGGAAATGTATCAGCTCTGTTCCAGGATAGCAGCCTGATAGCCAGAGTTCCCCTCAATTATCAAAAGAACACCATAACTGCTCACGGACGAACTGACCCAAATCAGAACACATGCCTGGTTTTTCAAGAGTGCACTTTTAAGGGAGTTCCGGAGCTTCAAAGCAAGATCCCAACGTATCTAGGCAGACCTTGGAAGGAATATTCGCTCACTGTTTTCCTCCATTGCCACAAGTCCTCCATTATCCCAATCCAAAAAGATGGATGCCTTGCCGGAATGGAGACTTTGCCCTCAACTCTTGGCAATTTTGGAAGAGGCTATTTGTGTGGACCATGGGACTCTAGCAGCTGCTTGAGCACCCGGGCCATCACAGAGATGCTCTTCAGAGAACAAAGGAAAAAACAAAGATGATGAATTTGTTCTACCTATGGGCCATCGATAATACTTCGTGGCACTAAAGAATGCCTAACTACAATATGAGTAGCCTCATTTCCCAATGAGCATCAAAGAAGATGTTGAGATTTTGTTAATCTGGGCAATAGTTGGAGCACTATTAGAGTTAAATGAATCTTGCCATGGTTCTGTCCTGGAACGACTTCCTCCATGGATCCCCAAATGCAAAGCTTCCATCTGAAAGTAGTTGAAGTAGTGAGGAACATTTAAAAGGCAAATGTAATTTTATGCCTGGGACAAAGAAATGTAAATGAAGACAATCAAATTAGTTGCCATACCTGGCCAATTCGCACGCCCTTAAGGAGGCCAGCCATTCCAGCACTCCATCATCAAATGCAGCTGCCCATAGCCTTTTTGTAGAAGAAGAAGTCATGCATAACAAAGTATCAGGAAATGTTCATAATTTAGAGATAGTATATATGCCAAGTATAAGTGTACATAGCATATATTTTATGAGTGAAATTGGCAGTGATCTACAGTTTCCCTTTGTTTTCAGCAAACGGAAGGCCACACGTTTTAATATCACAATTCTCGCACACTATCAGGTATCAAAATATGATGAATTATAAGGGCCAAACCTGCTTCCAATAAGAATAAGTAAAATATCAAAATTTACCTTGATGGATTAGAACCTCGTTCCACTCAATCGACTTTTTACTTTGCATATACAATTTAAGTACATTATTCACTCGTCTACAAAATCAATATTTTTAAGGTTATGGAAAAGTTTAGAATGTCTGTTGCCAAAACTCTGCAGAGGTTAATTCACAAGAGGCATTACACAGAGGTGGGAAAAAGCATAGGAGGCGCATCGAATTCCCTTTCATGAACGATAAAAAACAGATCTTGCACTCACTGAAAGTTTTGATTAAAAATGTCTATAATTTCATGATGGCAATGCATAAGTTACGATGTTAAAGATGAGGTTTCTAGCATTCTACCTTGCTCGGGGGTTTGCTGAGCAGGATGTGCAGAACCAGCTTTGAAAGCAGTTGTATCTTGAATAAACCATCTGGAAATAAAGAGGAAAGATTAACTTATACCATGCTTATATGCCTGAACTGGTGCCACGGCACAATTCTAACCTTATTTGAAATAAGACCACGTGCAAACTAAGGCTTCTTGTTATGTAAGTCATGAAGGCCATTCGCAACTTGTGCATCCATCCCTGGATAGCAAAAATGGATTCAACATATCTTTTTTTACATTCTTTGGACTGCAACTTTAGTGAGCAACATTCTCCAAACAAAGCAAATGTTGTAATGCCATAGCATATGAAGGGTGTGATTTTCCTATGCAAAAAGGACATCAATACAATTGTTCTATTTTTATCTCTTGTGCATTAACAACCATCTCCATCGACCTTGCATTTCCAATTTCCTGTATTATAGCTCTTTCCTTGTGCCTAGACTAATGCAAGAAGTAAAGTAAATATCTTGATTTTGATTTTGATTTTGAGTAATTAGGGCAACAAATCTCCATGCTCTAATTACTGCATCACCACCTAATTCAAGAGATTTCTTTGCACAGTCCAATGATGCACTCAAATTCTGTAGACTTGCATATAAAAGCACTGAAGTTCCGGAACAGTCAAATAAGGTGAGGATCCTCTTATTCTAGAACTGTCGCTTCCTGCAGTTCTTCTAATGCCTTTGATTCTAATATTGTTCCACACTATTGGCTTTTTTTGTTTAAAGCTTTATTTAAAGTTTTTTTGTTTGCCAGCTTCCCATAAGTTAGAACCTGCATTAGGTAAATAGCTCTACCAGTTATCTTTGACTATTTTGCCGCAAGATATCTTCAAAGCCAATGCATCCTTAGTTTTCAAAACTGAAGTACTGAACAAATTATCCCTTGCCCTCTTAGCCTCCTGTTTTATTGCATTTGGCCGTATCATTTTAATTGTTGCAACCTGCATTCTAAATTCAGGTATCAACTTCATCTTTAGGAAGTGCCCTTAGCTCGTCTTGCAGATTAGCTTCTGTTTTAACAAGCTGATCGCTTTTCAAATAATATAAAATAACACTAATTGTGTCGTCCATATCCATCCTTAATATGTGATGTGGTATCAACCTTCTTGCTACATCGGAAAAACTTTGCATACCGTATCAAACACTGTTGTTGAAATTCGCATGAGAATGAAAGAAACTCCTTTTGCAAAAATCCGTGTAGGCACTAAGAACAACATTTTAGAAGCAGCATTTCTTTCAGTTTCTATAACTCTAAAACTCTCTTCAAGCTACAAATATAAATGCAGAGATATTTGGCCTAAGACAATCATGGAAGGAACAAAATAAAGATGGCAAAAGAAGGTGGCCAAAATCCTAAAGCCCTTAGATTTAGATTACATTACCATTTCGGAGCTCGTGATCTGCCGGTGCACTGGCATATCATACCTGCCACCTCTTCAAATTGTAGTGGATATACCCAACTACAGGAGGTCATTCTAGCTGCATTAACTGTAAGATATGCAAGTGAAAGAAACTCAAAGCCCCAAAATCTTAAACCCAAAACAAAATCCCCAAAAATAAAAAACTAAGCTAGAAAAGAAAGAAACATAAAAAACCCACCATAATTGCATTTATTTCATCAAGCCCCATTCAATTTTCTTCTTTCAAGCTTGCCGCTCCCTGTTAATAATAGAATGGAATCAATCAACAAAAGGAATTGAGATAATAAGAAAATTAGGATATATGAAAAATCATACCAAGATATATGATCATTGTCTTTCGAGATGCTACAATCAAAAGCTTGAAAATTTTTCACAAGCATTCTCCATATATTGATATGACTTCGATTTGGCAAAACAAAACCATGTTTCAAGCTTTATCTCCGAACTCAACACGACACTGGTTCAAGCTTAATCTCCGGAATACGAGTTTGAGATGCTCGAAGAAAATTTTCCTGGATTTTTCTAATTTTGTTGGCCGTTAGATGCAAAATTTAGAAGATCCACGGCTTGAAACCAATTTAGATGACGTGGCAATGCACGTGGATAGCTTAGAATTGAAGAAAAACTTGCACCTCTGGTTAGGCAAGCCTGCTAAACATAGAAGGGCAGGTTTCAAAGGGTCGTCCATTTAGCCAAGGATCACCAGCATAGCTCAGGTCTCCTGATTGACAGGACTTTCAAACTTTACATTGTCCCCCTCAACAACCGTGACACTGTAGTACACCAGGTCATGCTCACCCTTTGCATGCTGGATCTGATCACAGATCTCTAGTGTGACCACCACATTCAGGTTCGATCCGGCGGCAGCAGAGATCTCCTCACGATTGACAAGGCGGTTCTTCAAAGTGAAGGAACCAAGCTCCTCTGTCTGCACAGACGCATCAGAATGCTCCCTCTTCTTTGATGGAGAGGGTGTCCCTGGAGGGGGCTTGCGATAACCACCTCCTGCAATGCATTGACCATGCCTCCATTGCCCTTCCATGCTGCTGCAAACCAAAAGGAGATGAATTAGATAAACTGAACACTATAACCACAGTCTATGCAAAGAGCAAACATTACCCTTGAGCTCGGTGTTGATCGAATGCAGGAATGCTGGGAGATTAGGATGTCGGAACCAGGTGCTAGGATATCAATTGAAAGAAAGCGCAGCACTTTTTATAGCCAAGAATCGCATGATGAGGGCTCTGCCGATTTGTGCGAGGCGGTAGAATCTATAATCCTCCCAAATCTTGCGGAAAAACCCGAGTTGGGGGTAGATCGAACACCTGGAGGAGGGAATTGTTCGGCAAAAGCTTGAAACGGGGCCAGAAATGGTAGCGAATGATGGTCCTTGTACCCTCGTTCAGTGGACCGTTGGGCCATGATGGCCATTTTGGGTTGCGCGACCGCGAGCACGGCGTGAGGCCGTCGAGTGAGCTACCACCACGATGCCAGTAGGCGAAGGCACGTAAGACGGACCCTTGGGTCGTGAAAGAGGGTTACACACATGGCGTTAATAGGTCTCCATAATAGCGGCTATCGGAACATGCCCGGCCGATATCGGCTACCTAGGTAGCGGCTGGGGAGGTTGTTGGGGGCCAGTAGGCCACGGCTATGGCGTGAGAGGCAAGGTGTATGGCGATGGGGCACCCCAAAAACACTTTTGGTGCCCCATAACTTTTAACCATAGATTATTTAAGGGCAATTTCTTGACAAGCATATGGCATATATGATTAAGTATCCAATGACACCGGATTAAAGAATTGGACCATTTTTTGACATAGTTCTCTCAAATATTTCATGTTCCTTGCACATTGCCAGGACATCCTGCATAGGCATTCATCGGCACAACCGGCCATGAATAGTGACGTTCACATTGACAAACTCATTGGTTAGAGGTGCCATAATCCATCAAGGAGTGAAATTAAAAGGTATCTCTATATAGTGGACAACAGCCTCACACTTTTGCAGCAAAAGTCATAGCGCAGGAAGCTAGGTGCCAGGGACGCCACTGCTAGTTCAGGGGAAGTTAAGATTTTTTCATCTGCCTGCCCAAACACTAGAAAATGCTACACAAAAAAATAAGGGAAAACTACTAAAATACCCCTATGAGTTTGTGTAATTACCAAAATACCCTTATAAGTTTCAAAATTACCAAAATGCCCTTGTGTATAGTAGGTGTGTAGGGGCATTTTGGTAATTTTGAAACTCATAAGGGCATTTTGGTAATTACACAAACTCATAGGGGTAGTTTGGTAGTTTTCCCAAAAAATAAATAGTTCATGCACTCCCAGTACTAGTGGTATTGTTGATGCTAATGCAACCTCTCGGGATGCTACTACTACTACTGTTACTCATTGTGCAACCCCAGGGGATGCCATTACTACTGATGTTGTTTGTGCAATGCCTCGACCTACTCCTACTCCTGCTCCTGCTCCTGCCGCTCCTGCAATACTCTCAGATGGGTGCACGCCTCTTAAGTGCGCGGAACATGGCAACCCCACCCTAGTTAGATTTCTCCAAATCGGTCAAACTCCTTTTTATTATTGGAAGCCCACATGTTTTTCAGCGAAATCCCTTTGGTCTTAACCCTTTTAGATTTCATAGGGTTCCAAAGAGAATGGTTAGATTTCTCCAAATCGGTCAGGATTCTTGTCGTTTATGTATAAGAGAATTGCAATCCAGGTTGCATCTGCACCTTGAATGAGAGGTAGAAGCTTGTAGAAGCGTCGGAATCAGAGGTAGATGGTCAGAATATACAGTAAATCCTCGAGAATGCAAGGTAAGTTCAAGAACGGTGGCTTGAGCCGGGTAGAAGTCATAAAAAGAAACTGGGCCAGATGGCTCAGTGCTATTGGCGATACGGCATAATGCAACCTCAGTTGCATTTACGTGAAATGCAAAGAGGAAGCGCATTTCAGCCCCTGCCAAGTCGGTATTGGCATTCCCACGGCATTAGCAGGTGCTTTGGCACAGATCTAAGGATTTTGCCAAAGGGACTCTGCGAGAAACAATAAAAAAAGGTAGAGGAGAACTAGCAGAGACAGGACTTGCTGGCATATGGCAATGCTTGATCTTGAGGCTGCAACAGCTCGAGCATACGAGCAACAGGCTGCAACAGGTCATGCGAAATGCTTAGCCATTTTCCATTCTGGTTGCCACATAGCAATCTCCCATTGGAGATAGATAATACGAAGACTATATTAGCAGGCATCTTATGGAATTTTGTCAACGATTTTGGAGGACAAAAGTTTTCATTGAAGGAAATGCCATTACGTATTTTAGGAAATTCTACTGGGGGAAGAGAGAGAGCTTCACATCCAAACAAAAGACTACGAAGTTGAAACAGAATAAATTAATGTATTTATTGACCGTAAACATTGATGAGGAAAATCTATGCAGTGGTTTCCTTTGAGCTCTCCAACAACGAAGATGAATAAATAGTGTCATAAATGTGATTGTCCCAGTTGCGAAGGCAGCTCATTCCTGTAATCACTATTCATATTGTAACCACACATGCAATCCACACTTGACAACAGGTCGCATGCTTTAGTTAGCTTACATGAGCTCAAGCACAATAGCAGATGCTCCTCCTCCACCATTACAAACTCCAGCTACACCATAATGTTCTTTTCTGTGCTTCAGGGCCTGTAAAGAATAACTCAGCTGTTAAAAACAACTACCTACTAGAACAAGCGGGTTCCTTTTACCGAGAGATCTCAAAGTTTTAATATTAATTGTTGAATTATAAATTACCCCAAGAAGTGAAACAGCAATCCGAGCACCACTGCAACCCAATGGATGGCCAATGGAAACCGCGCCACCATTTACATTCACCTTCTCCTGTGACATTTTCCAACCAATAATATTAATGCACCATGCTTGTACGCTGCTGTCACCTGTTTTTTTCTTTTTCTTTTTCTTTTCCTTTTTTTACAACAAATAGCCACAAAAACTTACTGGATCTAATTGCAAAATTTTCTGATTTGCTACAGCGACAACCTACAAACAAAGCACAACAGATGTTAAGTATGCTGCAACTACAGGTCAGATCCCAAAAGTTTTTGCAAATGGCTCACAGCAAAGGCTTCATTGATCTCAAATGCATCAACTTGAGATTGCTCAATGCCTGCTCTTGCTATAGCTTTAGGTATTGCTAGAGAGGGTGCGGTTGTGAACATTTCTGGTGCCTGGAGTACAATATCCAATGAGAAACCACGAGATATCTAATTAGTGACAAGATTATCCAATAACCAACCTGCTCAGCGTCAGCATAACCGATCAATTTTGCAATCACAGTCAGGCCCTAGCTCGGTAGCTTTGGCACCACTTACCAAAACCAATGCTGCTGCTCCATCACTGCGACCATGTAAACAAGTAAAAACCTCAACATTCAGAGTTCATCAAATGCTTGATAATGCAGTTCATAGATTGACCAAAAACCTGATACTTGACGAATTGCCAGCAGTCACAGTCCCTCCTTCCTTGAATGCTGGACGAAGTTTCCTTAACTTGGGCTCATCAAGCTGGATCATGCCAAATTAGTAATTTGATATATGCACCTGCAAATGAAACGTTTTAAATGCCCAGTACCTTGTCAATGCTGTCATCTTTATCAACAAGAGTTGATGGCTTGCCTCGTGCACCAGGGACCTCAACCTTCATACAAAATGATCAAGATTGATAAGTTCCACTTTCATGTCACATGTAAGTACAATCCAATAATTTAACATACTGGCACAATTTCCTATTTGGAACAGCCGGCATCGTGGGCTGCAATAGCTCTTTTGTAGCTTTGCACAGCATAGTTATCCTGCATGCATCCTTCAACAATTAATTGTCTATTACTTTGAGAAATCATATAAGCTGCCTACCTGTTCCTCACACGATATTTGATACTTATCTGCACATATCTCAGCACAGACACCCATACCCACATCATTATACACATCCCAAACCATCAATTATCTCCCCATGGCCCATGCGATATCCCTGCCTGAAAAAGGTTTTGGTATTAATGCTTGTGAATGGTGAGAGTGTTAAGCATGTGTTATGCAAAAATACCTGGCTTTTGGTAAATAATAAGGAGCATTTGACATACTCTCCATGCCACCAGCTACTACTATATCATTCTGGCCTAGCTGAATACTTTGAGCAGCAAACATTATTGCTGTGAACATAAGAACAGAATTAGCATAACAATAAGTTATCACAATAGAGAAATCGAGAACACATGTCAATCATATGCAAACTTTATCTGTGCCATACCCTTCATTCCTGATGCGCAGACTTTGTTGACAGTTGTGCAAACCACAGAAGCAGACAAGCCCGCACCCAATGCAGCCTGTCTCGCTGGAGCCTGGCCAACATTAGCACTAAGCACATTTCCAAAAAAAACCTCCTGAACCATCTCTGGTTCGATGCCTGCTCGTTGTACCGCACCTAAATAACACAACGCAGAGCAAGCAAAAAGGTAAATTTGTAAGAAGATAGATTTTGCACCAGAACCTGGGTAGAGATTGAAAACTTACCACGAATAGCAATGGATCCAAGTTTAGTTGCTGGCAACCCTGCAAGGGATCCATTAAAACTGCCAATCGGAGTACGAGCTACCCCGACAATACACACATCTGCAAACGAAATTTCTTAGGAAAATCTGAAAAAAATCGAAATCGATCTGATCTCAATCCAAGACAAAAAATAAAGGCCAAAATAGAACTAATCCAATCGATGAGAACAAAAGCAGATTGGCCCAAAATCCAGTCATAAGAATTGGAGAGAGAAGAATACCTGAATCTGCCAACTTCCCCATGTGAAGGCTGAAAAGGCGATAATATATGAAGCGAGGAAGTTGGAAGGCGATGCGCAGACTGTTCCGGCGACGCTTATGCTGGGACAAGAAGGAGCTTAGCATCACATGGGCACCTTATGGGAGACCTGCCGGGAAAGGTTCCCTGGACGTCCTAAAATAACTCGGCCATTTTCCGTCTGCCACGTAGCCTTCGGAAAGCCTTTTTCATGTTAAAAGGTATTTGATTTTATTGTTTTAAAATATGATCTTCGTATGGGCCCTGAGTTTGTATTCCTCAACATACGAGAGGGAGTGTGTCAAACGCCTATTAAAAATTGAGTGATCTGCAAACACTGACAAGAAATACTATTTGACCATAATAATATGAGCTGTTTTATGTTGTGTGTATCATAGGTAGTTGTTTTATTTGATACGATTCGCTAGGTATCTCATAATAAACATCTAATAATTTTACACCTACTTCTACTACCCTAGTCTAAGCCTATAAATGCCCATGTGGCAATTTGATTATGAAACTATAAAAGGTTCATGACCTTGTAGCGCCTATATATAGCATATATCATTACAAATAGATAACTAAAAAAAGGTAACATGTATGCAATGTTCATAACTGTACCAAAACCTTTAAGTCAAGAGAATCGGCTCATGATAGTTATACCCTGGATTTGCAAAGGATTTGCGAATTCCGGCACAAAAAAGGTATGCTTCGGATAACCCCGCCCGTCGCTGATGGGGCCGTTCATGCCACTCTATTTTTGGTATCAGGCTTGTGTCAGTCGGGACCAGTCAATCGCAATCGTCGTCAACATCAAATCCCAGCAGTTCCCACGATTCTGGCTTTAAGGATCTCCCCCGGAATATTTCGCATTCCGAGAGCGCATACCACTAACCCTTTCAGTCTGGATACCCTCTCGGGAGATACCGGAAGGCGGTGGCCACTTGGGATTCATGGCCGACCACCATACCGATAATGGCCAGACCATACCAGACACCAGTTAACACTAATAGAATATAATATAGTTTGTCACACTTTTTGTAATGAAAAATACATTAATAAGTAATTTTTTATTTGCGCCACAAAAGGTGATTGGTCATGCATTACTAACAAAAAACCACTTGTAACACGTTACAAAATATTATGTTATAATGTGTTACTAATACATTTATTGTAACTAACGCCTAACAAAATTTAATCGCGGTTGTCACACGTCACAAATATAATTTTAAGTTACAAAAATTCGTATTTGTAACGCGTCACTTTCGTCATGCTTAATTATTAAATGTACCATAGTCTATTGACACGGGTGTCAATTGCAAATAAATTAAATAAAAAAAAAGGAGAGGAATGAGAGCCTCCAAAAAGGAGTAAAAAAAATACACTGAGAATTTGAATATCTAGCATAATAACATGGGGTTCCAGAGGGATTTAATAACAATTCCTAAAACCATAAACCATATATCCTCAAAACAATTGATTGGGTTGTTGTAAAAGAAAAACATAGATTCAAGATAAAAAAATAATCACATTAGCTCATTGGATATATAGGTTAAAATAGTCTTATTAATACATTCAGTTATTTTGATAGAGGTTCGAGCCCCCGTATTTTATGTTCTAAAATCCTAGGCAAAGACGTATAGAGGTTCGATATTCCCTCAAAATCTTAGGCGAACTCGTATTTCATATTTCAAAATCATAGGCGCCTCCAATCATAAATGACTATAAACGAAACGAGAGGTGCCCAGAGGGTCCAACATATGATCTAGGTCGTAGGATCGACGAATCCGATGATTGTGGTAGTCCAGGGTGCACCTTGTTTAGAATATGTAGCACAATAACAGGGGGTTCCAGGGGGATTTAATAACAATTTCTAAAACCATAGATCATATATCTCTAAAACAATTGAATTGGTTGTTATTGAAAAACATGAATTCAAGATAAAAAATAATTACATTAGCTCACTAAGTATATTGGTTATACAAAGTATACGTAAAATATAGTTCGAAGTTTTTCAACATATTTATGCAGCATAACAACTGCTCTTATCGTCCCTTCTCATAGCCAACAACAATAAGACCATCCTCTTTCCACAAATTATATTGTACAACTGCCGTTGGTTCCCCACGAGCAAATTTACGTCTCTGAGATCGGCCATGTGCTTCTCTAACTTGCTAAATCCTTAGGATCCGATTTCTCCTGCTCGACACATAGAGAAATCACAAAGTAAAGGAAGATATAAATAGGGCAAGCCTGTGCGACATTCTAATAAAAATGCTTCAATTCAGCCCTCTGCTAACGTTGACGAAACTGAAAAATGTTAAGAGGAAAACTCGGCGAAAACTGGGCTTGCTTTCATGACTAGAATTTATTACCTATTTACAACGAATGAAATAAGACTTGTTGCTTGATTCATATGATGTAGCTGTGCATGGAGTTATATAGTTTACAACATCACCTGTTCCTACCAGAAAGAGCAAATGTCTTGAAAGAATACTATGTTGAAGAACACAGAAGCATCTATCATATCCTAAAATAATCTGGCGAATTTCTTTCCAACTACGAGGCTTATACTAGGAAATTTTAGGAAATAAAGCATCATAAAATGTACCACGGACAAGGTTGTAGTCAGAAGAGCTCCCTTCAACTGTAAATCTGGATACATTTTTCACGTGGCCAAGCCACGAGACTTATACTGTGTTTTAATTTGGTTTTAATGGGTTTTAGGGGAATTGCCGCCTCTAACTTCTATGAAAAATAAAGCATCACAAAACATACCGGGAATAAGGTTATACGAGGAAGAATTTGCTTCACCGGGCAGATCTGAATCGGCCTTCAAGAATATGCTTCTATTCAAATTGATTCGGCTCAAGATTCTACGACGACAAGCAAGGCGCCAGAATAACTTGGCCGAGCAAGGTCTTGAGCGGCCAAAAAGAAAATATGAAATGAGCAAGACGGAAATCTTGCACAAGGCTCAATCCATGGCGAAGCTTGCTACCTTAAGCCCGCAACATTATACATAGTGTGCGGCTTTTACCTCGTTCTCAACACACATTTGGAATGGCGCCTACGGATCGTTCCAACCATGTCGCACCTCGCAAAACAAGATCACACCCAGAGATTGGCGGAGAATCAAGAAACAACGAACAATTTCAGTCGGTTTTTAACGCATGGGCACCACTTGTGATGCATTACGGTTTTGTAGTTTTTCTTTGAGAAGCCTAAAAAAGATAACTCGAGGAATTTACTATATTTCAAGTCTTCTTAGCCAATTTGTTTATACAATAGAACAATTATATAGGGGAAAGGAAGCAGGGGTTCCCCTTAGCAAAATCGACAAGGATCCCGTGTAGTAACATGGCAAGGGAGTGGGTGCGCCAATTTTGCGAAAGGGGTTTCTCACTTCCCCTAAAATAGAAATCGGGGAACGGATTTGGTCAGTTTTGGTTTTCCTGTAGATTTTTTTAGCTCTTCTGTAGATTTCTATTGGATTTGGAGCTATGAAATCTTGCTCAAATCGTGATTTGAAGAACTGTGTCTGCTTCAACTGGCAACTCGAGTGGCGTTTGAAGAACAACTTCCTACCGAACTCCCTCCATTTGAAGAAAGTCGAACTGCATTTGGAGACTTGCTCTTTGAAGCACTGTCGGATCTGCATTTGTCCGGATCTCTGCTTGCTTTGTTTACTCGGCTTCTTGTGTTTGCTCGGATCTCTGCTTGGATTTGCTCAGATTCTTGTCTCAGATCTGGTCAGACCAGATCTCTGCTTGCTCGAATTGGCATCCTCTGTTTTAGATCAGTTTGCTCGAAGAACTCTGTGGTGGCAACCTAGAGTCTAGAGAACCCAGAAAGAAACTTTACCCTAAAAATTGACCTGCAAGACCGGTCATGCGAAATGGGGACACCCAACTTCCATTCCGCATTATAGAGGTTGCTATGCATCGTCGCCAAAATGCATGCCAGCCTTAAAACGTGACCCTATTTCTATTTTATATAATGGAAAACACCTATATTCTATAAGATCACGAGTAAGTTAGACAATCTTAGAATTTTGAACAATGGAAGTTGTCAGAGGGCGCTGATGACGGCGCTTAGGGTTTCAGCCCCGTTTGCTCATAACTCGAGATTATGGTGTCAGATTTGGGTGTTCTTGGGCTCATTGAAAGCTCGTCGCACGATCTTTCTGTTGGTATATGATTTGCACGCTAATTCTTCTGTTTTGGTGGAAAGAATCCGCCTGACAGTCCCAGCCCCTTTTGGCAGTGTTAGGGTTTGGCTGCAAGTTTCTTTTGGCTATAAGTTCTGCATCTGGTGGCAGTTTTGGGCGTGCTTTAAAGCTCTTTGAGCACTCCATCCAGTGGTGCTTTGTATTTACAGAGATTGGCTTATTGGGAAGGCCTGTTCAGCTCTGAAACTTCGGCCCCCTTTTTGGTGGAAATGACAAGATCCAGTCGCAGCCTGCCAGAACGTTCTTCTGGTAATTCTATCATAGTACATGGTGGAATTGGAAAAGAATACATTGCAGATTCTCCTAGAATAAGTGTACATGATGCACACAAAATGGCTCGCAAGGGTGCTCTTTCAGCTTCTGAGAGTTTGGTTTCTTCAGTGCACCTCAATCCTTTGGTGTTGCCCAACATGTCTTCTAGTGGCACGAGTGGGGCCGTCTCAATTGAGACAGGAGCTCCATCTCTCTCCTCTTCTCAGTTACTTGTTCCAGTTCCTAGTCTAACTGTAGTTGCCTCGACTACAGTTCACGCTTCTGCCCATACATTCGGTGAGACTGGAAGACGTGCTGAACATGTGCCATTGGGAAACTCTTATGAGAGTGCCGCACCTCCAACGCACGTTGGAGGTTCCTCGGGTCAGGTGGTGCGCTCTGACCATTTAGCGCTTCTAACACTCATTGGAAGTTCTGTGGGTCAGGCAAGACCCTCTTTGTCTGCTGAAGTTGCTCTTAGGCTAGCAGCACCTCCAACACATGTTGGAGGTCCCTCATGTCAGTTGAGATCTCACGTGCCTGTGGAGTGCTTCTCTGGACAGGCTGCACCTCCAACATGGGTTGGAAGTTCCTTGGCGCGGACTATTCGTGGAGATAGTGCTCGGATGGTGGTGCAACTTATACAAACTGGTGGACCCATAGGGCAAGTGGTACATCCAACACACATTGGAGGTTCCTCAGGGCAGGAGGAGTTTCCCCCTCTTCCCCCGCGGCAGCCTAGGGTGACATCCTCTTCCACTCTCCGTGCTGCATCGACCTCACCTTGGAGATCATCTGAACAGTGGCCCGAGTTACTGGTGTGCGGTTTTCTGAGTGGCTCTGCAAGGGCTTGACGACTCCTACCACCTCAGCTCGTGTCTCAGAAGCCATTGCCACCCTGGTGGATAATAACAGGAAAGAAGTTGTGTCCTATCTCCAACAATTGCAAACCAAGCAAGACTCCATGGATGTCCAGCTCCCATCAACGAAATCTTTTATGAGGGTCAGGAGGCAACTTTTGAGCATTTTGGGGCTCCTGTGGTGCAGATTAGCCATGAAGATTATCGACGACATGTGGAGCAGTTGGTTGCGTATTCCATGGTCTGCCACTTCACTAGCCCTTTCTTGGATCTAAAGTGCGTGGGATCTGCACCTTCATAAGCTAGGGCTTCCTGCTTATCAATCTATCAAGCTTGCTGCAAAAGATCAACGTTGCTTTCTTTTGATGTTTGAATCTCCTGAGTTGGCTGCTCAACTCATAGAACGAGGTGTTGATCCTCTTTGAGAATATCAGCAGTACGTTCCTGGATCCTTTCCAGCGAAGTCAGATGCCTTATGTGCCCCCTTCTAGTTTGCTATTAAAGATTTTCCTCCAGAGCTATAAGATTTTAAGTTCATTTCTGCCATTGCTAATGAGATTGGACTCCATTTGCAACACTTTGTAACCAATGGCATCACCAAGATTTGTGTTACAAGGCCCATTCATCGCGTGATTTGCCTCAAACAATTGTTGTTAAAAGCGGGCCCATGTTCTTTCCGTTTAAGCTATCCTTGTTGAATGGTCCTGAGCTAGCTCTCATGTTTCCTGAGGCCCCTCTCTTTGCTCAATATCGCAGGGTTCATCAACAAGGTCCTCCATCTGCTCCTCCAGCACTCCGTGCTCCTAGATCAGCTCCCACCTCAATGGATATCTCTCACACCGGTGGATCGCCCCCCGCTCTTCCGGTTGCAGCTCCTCACCTCGCCTCTCGGATAACCAAATGTTGAGACCGGGCTGAAATTTAGAGATCAAGAGCAAATTGAAGAGGCTCGTGGCCAGTACATGGGCATTGATTGGCACGAAAACATCCACCAGCTCTTCGTCAACCTCAAAAATAGGCTAACAGATCTAATTCGTCTACATCCCAGCCCTCAGTTCCTGCTTCATGTAGCTCTGCTCCTCCCATTGCATTCCACTGTGGTCGTTTTGATCCGCTTCAGTGGGCTGATTTGCTTGATGAGGTTACTGCCATGCCAGATGCCTAGGAAACATCCTCAAAGTCTCTTGAGACACCAACGGTCTCATCTGAATTGGCCCCATCACACGGTCAATGCGGTTAGTTTCATGGAATGTTCAGGGGGTAGTCTCCTCTCCCCCTCAAGTGGAGTTGCATTTCTTTCTACTTATCTAGATTGGATGCTCAGTTTATATGTCTTCAAGGGCACAAGTGTCGTAAGGGAGACGTATCAAAGCTTGCATACATGATTGGTCGAAGGTATAATGTTCTTATCGCAGTAGCTGATTCTGCCAGTGCAAGGGTGGTGATAGCATGGCTTCCTTCCTTGCCTGTCATCTTTACTCAGGCTGATCATTTTGGTCGTTGGGCCCTAATTGTATAGCAGGAACAAGGGATTAAATATGGTCTAGTTAATGTTTATGCCCACAATAGGCCCCATCAGAGAGCTTCACTGTGGGCCTCCTTGCAAGGGAAGATGCTCAGCTTGGGCTGCCACATTCCATGGCCTCTTGTTGGGGATCTTAATATGGTGGAAATGGAGTCCGATCGGTTGGGGGCTACTTCTACAGTGATGTCTGGTTTTGAATGCCAGCAGTGGTTCCGTCTTATCCATGACTGCAACCTCTCGGAGATTGATGGTGAAGGTGCCTTTACTTGGTGCAATGGTCAAGTTGGCTGGATAGAGCTTACTGGAACGCAGATGCAGTTGTGGCACTTTCAGGTCTCTTTCGGTTTTGTCTCAGAGACAACTCAGTTTCAGACCACCATCCGCAATTCCTTTCAGACGAGCCTCTACAGCAGCGACGGCCTGGATGGACGTGTTCTCGCTTGAATGTAAAGTTCTTAAAGGATGCTGACTTTCAAGAAGCCTGCAAGAACATTTGGACAGCTGCCCTCAGCCGACGTCGAGGCATGACTGACATAGTGGATGCAACTGCAGTAGTCAAAGGTTTTGCCAAACAGTGGGGCCGAGAGTCTGCAGCAGCAGGTCGTGCATTATTGGACACCCTGTATCAGGATTTGCTCCATTCTCGACATGGAATTCTTCCAGATGTTCATGATCGTGATATTTTGGTACAGATCCAGGCACGGAGGAGGAGCAAATCCAACAGGCAAAGACAAAAGTAGGTCTGCAGTGGTTTCGTGATGGAGACCATTGTACATGCTTCTTTTTCCGTGCGGCTAAGAGGCGTCGCATGACATCAACCATGTCCTCGTTTCTTTTGCCAAATAGTTCGATGCTAACAGAGCCAACTGAATTCAAGCAACGTCTGCATAATCACTTTCAGACTTTTTTTGCTGAGAAACATCTTCCCTTTCAATCAAAAATGCGAGACGCTATTTTATCTAGTATTTTCCCCATCATTTCTGATAAGCAGCGTGGCCAATAGAGGCAGCTATGACAGCTGATGATTTAGGTTCGGTGGTCTTTGAACTGAAAAGAGGCAAATGCCCAGGTTTGGATAGTTTGCCAATTGAGTTCTTCCAGGAGTATTGGGAATGGCTGGAGCCAGATGTGTATGATGCTTTCTGTGACTTTCGGCGGTCCACTGTGTTGGATAGAATTCTAAACACTGGTGCCATCTCACTCATCCCCAAGGTCAAGGATCCACAGACTATTTCAGACTAGCGGCCCATCACCGTATTGTCATCTGTATATAATATCTTCGCCAAAGCTTTTGTAGAGTGAGTGAAAGACATCTTGGCAGAGTCCATCTCAACAACCCAATCAGGTTTTCTTCTAAAATGATGCATTCTGAACAATGTTGCTGCTGCTTACGAGGGAATTTATTGGGCACGTAAGCAAAACCTTGCAATTGTATACCTTAAGCTTGATTTTGCAAAGACTTATGACAGTGTTAGCTGGGAATTCATGCGTCGGTGTATGCTAAGACTGGGATTTGGGGAACATTCCACATCAGAAATTATGAAGCTGTATATGGTGTGCTGTCAGATGCCTTCTCACTCGGTCGTGGTATTCGCCAAGGATGCCCTTTAGCACCACTGCTTTTCACAATTGTCGCAGAGGCTTTGTCGCAGTTATTCATCATTGCAACCATAGAGGGACTTCTCCACGGTCTTCCGATAGAGGATGGCACACAAGAGGTCTGCAATCAATATACAGACGACATGTTCCTCTTCCTAATTGCTAATGCTGAGAATCTTGCAACTGCCAAAATACTCTTAGACACTTTTTCACTGGCTTCCGGTGTCCTTGTGGGGTGGCTGAAGTGTACAGCTTTATAGACATTGGATACTCCAACTTCGGCATGTGTTCATGATTACCCATGGAAATTACTTGCGCATGGACAGGCCATCAAGTTGTTGGGGATTCCAGTTGGCATTCATGTTACTATGGGAGCTGCATGGAAAGAGATTCATTAAGGGTTTGGAGAAGCACTTGTTCTGGTGGTCCACCGCAAAGTTGTCTCTTGCGGGTCGCATTATAGTGGCCAAGTTAGTCCTTAGTAGTACCATGTTCATATAGCATCTTTACTGCTAGCCCCACAGATCAAAGTACGTGAGCTCATTGCAATAATTCGGAACTTTATATGGGCCGGTGCTGAGGAAGGTGTTGTGGTTAAGGTGGCTTGGTCGAAGTGCATCCTTCCAAAATGGGCAGGTGGTTTGGGTATGATGGATTTCTTACTCCAGAGCAAAGTTCTTATTTCAAAGTTCATTTGGAGACTCCTGAATGGTGAATATGACTCTCCTGGTATACACCTTCTTAGACAAGCTCTTGGTCGCTGTATCCCTCTAGGCAAGAAGGCTGTCAAACTAGTCCTACCTTGGGCATTATTTCAGACTCTGCAACCTTTTCCAAGTGTTTCTCCATTTTTGCATGGCTTGTTGACAGCATGGGAGGCGGTCAAACATCTTTTCTGGCCATGCCCTTCTATCCACACTCTATTAGAGACTCCATGGTGGTGCGCGACCATGCGCCTCCAGACCTCAAGACCTCCATTGGCAAAGATCGGGTTCATCCCCTTACACGAGACGATGGGTTCTTAGGGTGTTGTCTCTATTCAAGCATGGTATGAAGCAGGTCGCCTACTTTCTTGGTCTGAATTTCAAGGAAAGTTCCTGCTCTCTCATTGGGATATGTCTCTATGGGAGAAGGTCGCGAAAAATTTACCTTTTATAGTGCAAGTTGGTGTTGCTGAAAGGGTGCCATGGGACTGTCATGAAAATATTCACAAAGGCAAGCACTTTGTCAAATCAAGATATCGCCTTCTTTTAGCATCACAACCCCTCTAGTTGCGGATGGATGGCCAAGACCAAGAGTGCTAATCTAGAATTTCATTGATATGGTGTAAGAATGGTATCAATATGATGTAAGAGTGCTTGAGCCATAACTTATTGTCCAGATGTGTTGTTGAATTCCTATAGCTTAAGTTTGATATATAATCACTTGCACAAAAATTAGTTGTAGAAGGTTGGTGTGATAGTCTAGGCGGAGGGGCTAGGCCTGTCTCAGAAATACAAGTACGCCTAAGGCTTTATAATATGAAATAAAAGGACTTGGACCTCCACCAAAATACCTAAGGTTTTATAATATAAAATACGAGGACTCGAACCTCTAATAAATGATTCAATGTTCTAATAACATTGCTTTAATTAATAAACAATGAGCTAATGTGATTCCTTTTTTCTATTGTATCTATTTGTCTTATTATATTTTTTCTTACAACCCATTCGATTGTTGTAGGAGTATGCAAATGCAGTAAAAATGCAATCAAAGAATAACTTATGCTAGCATACCGTTTTTGTGGAACTTGGTTGCTATACTTTGCTCCAGATTGATGCATTCTTTTTGTGTGTTACACCTTCAGGGGTTGCTTTTAATTTGGACGTTTGATGCTTAGGTTTGAGGTGCCTGGTTTAGACATGTAATTCCAGTCTAGTTTAGAGTTTCATGTTAAAATAGAGTATATGGCAGTATCTAAAACAACACTATATTTCATAATTGGGTTGAGCATGATTTCAAAACCAGAACCAACATCACATGTTAATTATAACGTGACCTCAATTTAACATAAGATGTCTTACAATATCTAAGATGTCTAGACCTGCAAACCGTAAACTTGCATTTCATTCAGATTTTGCAAAACATAAGAAGAAACTATATACATATTCTGAGAATACAAATATAACGCACTTTGACAAAACATAAGGAGAAACTATAAGCTGTAATGCAAGGCTAGTTACTTCTAAAAAATCTCGTGGTTGGATAACAGATAAGAGATGGAAAAATCGTCATTCAAGCATAGCACCTTAGCACAAATTCATCCTGTAATGCCACTACTCATGTTGAGATAATAATCATCAAATGTGCGACGATCAAATTTGTACATTACTCATGTTGAGATAATAATCATCAAATGTGCGACGATCAAATTTGTACATTTCATCGCCTCTCATAGCAGTGTAAGCCTCGTCACTTTCCCTCCAATGTTAAGGAAATCTGAGAAAAATTTGACGATCCTGCTAAAGCGGTTTAGCGGCATTTTTACTTGTTATGTACTATTTTCAAGCCCTCGGCCAGCTTTACTGGACTTCCTAAAGTTAGTGACCATACAATATGGTCTCCATTGTAGATTCGTTTGAACTTATGTGGCAAGTAGACTTCCAAAGTGCTAAATGCTCACCTATTTGTATGCCACGTTTAGGAAGACCCCACTCCCAAAAAAAGGAATCCATCCCATCGATATAAACACACAAGGACATTCTTGTGGATTTCAAGAATGTTAAAACAAATGTGTAACAGCTTTGACTTACAAATTTCAATAATATTTACAAATTGAATTACAAACAGCTGATCTTAAGGAGGTGGAAATAGATCTGCTTTTGTGGGTCCGTCTATGACACGCCCATATGGATCAAATATTGAGCCATGACAAGGGCAATCGAAAGTACTATCAATAGGATTCCATTTGAGAATGCATTTCATGTGAGGACATATGGCTGCAAATTTGAGGCAAGAATTCAGTTAGCACAATCAACTAGAGTATTGAGAGTATGGTTGTTTTAAGAAATGAAATAGACAATATTTTCAGGAATGCATTGATCAGCCATGCAGAATAATCAAATTTTAAGCTCTGCTTGAGGTCTGTAGCACTAACTAAACAATATAATTGACGCAAATCTCCATACTCCAAACGCATTAAGTTATTACCTGAATGGCAGTGTGTCTTTCCATTATCATCTTTGTAAACAGCAAGCTTATGCAACCCTTTCTGAATAACAGCTCCAGCTCCTGGATGTAAATCTTCCATGCCTACAGACTCACTACCAAGATAGGGAATGCGATCTTTGTATCCGTACAATATCCATAGTTAATTTAATACAGTAAAATATACAGGACTATGAGATGTCGCCAATGTGGTACGACATAAGAGATTTCTATCAATCTTCTGGTATGCAATAGAAAGCTCTATCTATCTCTCTTATCAAAGATAGAAAAGCAAGCTTGCAGAGAAATAATTAATTATCCAGCAAATCTAGTGCCTGCAATTAGCCACAAAGTCCTTGCCAGACAGACTGAACATTCATAGGCTTAGAATATATACAACAAACACATGATTAGAGACTAAAGATGGCATGTTCATAAACCTGATGGGCGGACTCCTCCAAGACAGACTCCATACTTGTTTTAACGGCAATCCCCTTCGAGGTGCATAAACATTTTCCCAAGGGTTGTTGTGTCCCAGTATCATATCCTTTATCAAAATACCTGCAATTGTCCCTTCAGTCATCCCTTGTCCACTCCAGTATCATATCCTTTATCAAAATACCTGCAATTGTCCCTTCAGTCATCCCTTGTCCACTATCGCCTAAAAATTGCAAGCCGAGAGGATGTTAAAAGAGAAAACGACAATTTAAAGCTATATCTATCTTCGAAAGCTATTTACCAGTTACAATATACTGTTCCCTGCCAGACAAGGGTTCATAACCAATAAGGTGGACATTATCTGCAGGCTCAAAAACCTGCACCAATTTTTATCATATGGTTACTTAGAAACTTGAAAGTTCAACTACTTTCCTATAATATTGTAATCCAGAAGTATGAATTAGTAGTAATCTAGGGAACAAAAATTTGCCATCCATGGGACACTTTTATTATCCGCAGGAACTCACTTGAATTGATCGCCTACTATATACGCTGTATGTACAAACAAAGCAAGTGACTAAACCCACACCTGTCCTGTCCACTTGTACAAAACATCCCCAGCCATTGTCCACCTTTTTCTTGCCCAGTCTGTCAATGCAGCATAAGGATCTATCTTCCTCAAATCCGATGCTTTCATCCCAGTGTCAGTGTCCTCTCCACCTACTATCAACACATCATAATTATCCTTCTGTTCAAGCCTAACATAATGGTAGGGGTCTTTCGTATCCCACCATTGTGCTCTCCTGTTAGTTGCACATCCAAACAATGTCAGGCCTAAACATACATATAGATCAAATGCTACTAAAAAATATTGGCTGTCATTTCACAAATATATTTAAGGATTTCCTATGCTAGATTACATCAGCATCTTAGGAAACATAAACCTCCATTTGCCCTTGAAAGGCCAAACATCAAGACCAGCTCAAAAGTACATATACGCACAGGAGAAAAATACTTCTTACTTGACAGAATTCTTTGGAACTTTTAGCCCAACAACGTATGTGCGGGTTGGTAACTGACGAGCATGTACTAGCAAGTCATGATTCAGTGGAGAATTGGTCGCTATCACCACAGCATTGGCTGTAACAGTAGCTCCCTGCTGTGACTTCACCTTTCTACCATCAATCTCCATGACTCGTGTTTGCTCAAAGAATTTCCCACCTCTCCTGACGAATGCATCTACTAACGCATTTAGATACCTGAAACAACAAAATAGATCATAATAGCATGAAGATTCTGGCAAAATTCCAGATTGAATTGAAGGAATGCCTAACAATCCACGTAAGATGACTAAAATATCGTAAGAACATGAGGTGTTCTCTAAGTAGATTATATACTCTGTGCTTGGTCACATAACTAATTTAGCAAGTACATAAGTGAGGAACAAAATTCTCAGAGATACATTCAAATGTCAAATTACATACATGAGAGGGTGGAATTCGGCCGAACCAGGAAAATGAATGGCTTTTCCGATGCTTCCAAACGACGCATCATGGCCAAGATCAACCATTTTGACATCTAGTCCAATTCTGAAGCAGGCATCGTATTCCTGTAGACAACCAGAATGTACAACGTTTTAACAGTCCATGTGATGCTTAAGACATGGATGTCAATATCCACTTCAAAATTACGAATAAGTTTACCGAGTTCCAGGTTAGATAAAATAATCAACTATTACATCTAGAGAAATTGACTTCCTGGATATAGGCCTTTAACATGAAAAAATGATACAGTTCAGACGTTTCAGCATATCATCACATAAGATCTACCCTAGTTACACAACCTGGAGCAATTTGTGATCTGGTTAGTTCTACAGTGGTGAACAAGCTAGGACCAAAAGTACAAGGAAAAACAGTTCTATCAGACAAATGAAGCATAGCAATGTCTTAACTGCTTATCTGTTGTATCTACATATGGATCCTACTGGCCGGCTATTTACAAAAAGTAGAAGTGCCCCACAGATGCATATTTTCTACTATGTTTTTGTTAGTTATTATGGATGTACATAGTACAGTAAGCAACAGAGTATACAATACCTTCTCAAGTACTTTATCTAGGAGGGATACCAGGCAAACGTACCCCTCACACAAAGGGCAGAAGAAGACAGGCCGATCCCCATCTGGTTGAGTTTCAGTATAAGCGGAAGCATGGAAGCAAATCGGCTGGAAGCATGGAAGCTGGGCGACGAAACAGAGGGCAGCAGAATAGGGGCGACAAAAAAGAGTCGTGGATGGGCTTTGAAGTGGAAAAACTGACCTGGTTGGTTGATTCTGGTAAAGTGTTAACATAAGATCGAGATAACTTAGATGAATCTCTTAGCAAAATGCGGGAAATAAGAAACTACCAGAACAATGTATTAGAATCACAACAAATTTGAGAGGTCGGATCTGTAAGCCTGGTAGGGTACCTCGACTTCGCCGCAAATAATCAGGCCGATGCAAGCATGATAGGCCCAGAAGACGTCCCCGGATCTAAGAAGCGCCCAATCCTCTCCATTTGATGCGAAAAGGGGCTCCTTCCAAAATGCCCAGCTTGCTTAGACAGAACCTCCGTCGCCATATCCGGATCTTCGAAAGTAATCCTCGATTCATGGCCAAACCATATCAGATAAAGCTTACCATATTGACCAGCATAGAACTTAATGTGATCCACATATGAGGAGTAATTTCATTAAGCCCTCTCGGTGCCTGCACCCTGGATCAGCATAACAAATCCGCCAGTAAGATAAACTAGTCAGAAATCCGCAAGCTCGATAAAGTGGCCAGAGATTTGGGAGGAGAAAAATTGATAAGGAGACGCACTGGCATGCCGGACGATTGGGCGAGAGAATTTCTGCCCGCACCGGTTACCAGGTTTCCACATTGGCTAACCAGAACATAGTTGACCTGGCATTTACCCCCAGCAGTGGGTTTTTAGCAGTCAGTGGCATATTCCGGGTATATATTGATATATACCTAGAATATGCCATACACCCACATAAACAAGGGTTTGCCCCCTTAGGGGCAACCCAAAAATCTTAGAATTTTAAATTAATTCCCTTTACGCCACAATGGATGTTAAAGGAATAATATTATGACGTAGATCCATTTTTGTCTAAATTTTCAAGCAGAGGCAACTTATTCGTGCATCTTGTAAAGTTTAGAGATTGCTATTTGTTACAAAAGAGCCTTGTCAACTTTAAAAAGGTTCAAATATGGATATACCTCAAACAAAATCTAGATTTATTGAGAGTGGTTTATGATATGCACGTTGGCTTAGAGGTGTTAAAGTAACAATATTGTACATAGAGGTCCATAGCAGTATTTTATAGCATGGCAACTGTAACTTATCAACTCACAAGGAACTAAGCTAAGGTACCACCAAATAGACTCGTTGATATAAATTTATTGATTTACAGTCCAATATAAGTTTACAGAGAATTAAAAGGTATGCTCCAAAAAGACTTAAGTGGATCCAAGTCATTCCAAAGATGGTTTAGGAAGAGGCAATACGCAAGTCAAAAGAGACGTATGGAGGTATGTCACTGGGAGCACTTTAGCATGTGGACGGTGGGGCCCCGAGACCAGCGGCAGCCAGGAGCAGAAGCTGTAAAATAAGCTGAAGAATTGTAATCTTTGGGAGCTCAATGTGTTAATATATGGACAACTGGAAGTAATAAGTTTTAGAAGCGACAGGGTCGTCTTCCACTTCTATTTCGGGATTGTAGAGACATCCATGTGACAGCCCCAGGTTGATCTTTTGAGAAAGTACATGACCTAAGTTCCATGTTGCACATACAAATTTGCTATAGGGGATTAGGTATTGTTTGGGATAAACTCTAATTCTTTAAGATTCTTAAAGCAAGAAGTCAACTCCATGGTTTGCCAGACCATTTGAAGTTATTGGTCACGCTAGACCCCGAGCTTATCGATTGAACTTGCCAAGTCATCCTATAGTGCATAATGTGTTTCAAGGTGTAGGCCTATAGGTGGCACCCCCTACTTTAAGTGTGATCGTCTTCTTGTACATCTACATATATAAAATTTACCATTTTCACCCATACACATATAAGTTAGATGTGAATCCTAAACCTTCAACCACATTAATATAAATGTTGAGCCAACAATCGTTGTCAAAGCATTAATATTTGAAAACCATATTAAGAAGCCAAATATTGTCTATTTTCCATCTGTTCTTTTGAAATCAATCATATCTTCTACATTATTGTTTTCATGCAATATTGTCTAATATTATTCAGGGTTTACATATAAATCTTAATAAATACAAATTTTTTACTGTCATCATCCCATCAATATCAAGAAGACAGATACAATCGTTACATGTCACTTTCCAGTGGCAGATTCAAACCTCTTTCCAGTAACATGCCACTTTCCACATGCAGATTCCAACTTCTACCGCTACAACATATATATAGATAGACTGGATCCATGTGTTCGTCTACATGACACAGTTGTACAGACAATTGGTTTGGGCTGGATTTTTTTGCTCGGAGACTTCATTGCATGCACGTGATTAGAACAACTCACGGAGTTTGACCCAACAGAGGACGTCCTATAGCTCTATCCTGCAGAGATTATCTGGTCATGAACATTGGCTGACAGAGCTGATCAGGTCACGCGACATGGCAAGTAGTTGCTTCAGATGTGCAGCATCTTTGACTTAGTCATCTGCAATGGTCTGGTGCAATGGCCAGTACCCCCCTGCTACACTTGCAGGCAGGAAAACTAGGGAGGCGGCTCTAGAGTTGTGGATTACGTATTGGTAGCTGAGCGAGATCTGCACCTAATCACCCACCTTTGAGTTGGCACAGACGGCAGAGATGAAGAGGTGGGCTCAGATCATCTAACCAAATCGAATGGGCAAGAGGAAATTGCCAATGAGGGTTAGCCCCTCATTGGCTCGTGACATTGCCTTCGTGACATTGGATCTAGCCAAAAAATAAGTTAGTAGGGTAGATCGCATGAATTTCTAGTTAGAAATTAACCCTTGTTTATTAGATTAATGATATATCTTATATTGATTCTCAATTTGAAGTTATGAATGGATGTATGGTAGTTCTTTGCTGCACTTCTTGTGCTTGTGGAATAAGAGAGTGTAGAGACCTAAAAGCTAGTAGAATTATAGATGTGTCTAGCTAGAATCGCATAAACCCCAGTAAGTGTGGCATGTGCACAATAGCCCACTTGGCTGTAGATGCGATGTTGTGATTGAGCACTAAACAACAGACACAATGGTAATGTGGATGTGGGTCCTTGCTGAGCACGACTACTGGAGCCCCCTATTTATAGTCGATGATTGGGTATAGGTCTAACCCCCCTGGGTCGCAGGCGTTGTCCTGGGCTCGATAGGCATGGGTGATTCTGACCTAAATATTATATGGATGTGTGCCGTTGTGTGCCACCTGCAGAACCATTGTGCTCCGGGAAGGGACTTGTCCCATTCCTAGCTCATTGGACTGAAAAGATGCAACCTGAAGTAGTTCCATAAGATGACTCCATGGGATTATATCTTCGAAAGGCTATAATCATGCCATACCATATTTTAGACTATCTATAAAGTATGCACAGGAAGGATAGATGGATGGACTACCCTAGCCAATGTTCTATGCCAGCCAATGCCATTGTCATAACTCTTGAGCCCTTGATCGCGAGTCGACCCCTTTTAAGTCTAAGCCCGATGTAGAACCTTCAATTATGATGCATCATGGATGTTTATGATGATGTTGTATTGATGATAGATGGGCTATCCTTCGTAATGGCATATTATTTGTATGTGTTGTTGCTAGTGCTAAGGTGCTAACATATATGTACGCTTCCATAGCTCAGGAGTGCCGTATAGGCTCAGAGCACAATTGGACCCATCTATCACACTTGTTCAGGGTTTCAATGAAATCTGTTCATTTATAAAGGTCAAAGTCTGGACCTTGGTTATATCCCTAGCCACCTAGAATGAACTGGAGAAAGTACATAAAGCCTTTCTAGCTCAAGCACTTGGGGTAAACTCCACAGTCCCCTTTTCAGATTCTTCTGTAGAAGACATGTTTCTTACCTCTACATGGAGCTGGACTCGATTGCCACATTATCTACTTTCAGAAGCTAGTTGGTATAGGCAATGATTGTCTCCCCAACCTTGCTTAATACAATGGCCATGTGTCCTTAGCATCTCAAGGCCCGCAGGAAGGAGAGGCGAGCTCAGTGGTTGTCCCGATGGAATGTACAAGAGCACAGGTGCATATTAAAGAGGATCTCTACCACTTACGACAGTATGTGACACTTGCTTCCTCTGCAAGCTTTCGGATACTAGTGCCCTAGAACATGTTAAGATATCACATTACCAGCATCTCATAGGGACATATGAAGGGCTTGAGGGACTTTTGTCCTCTAAATGTTCCAAGAGGGGCTTGAACACAAGACCTCTTAATTGCTAACTCAAAGGACTAGCCATCAAACAGGGTGGGGACAAAAAGGAATATACAATAATGATGGAACAAACATAGTATGCATTTCAACAATCATGGATTGATTAATATGGAAAATGAGCAGGTATATTGGATGGCAATTCATAGTTCTAAATCAATTCTTCACGCTCTTTAAGTATTTTTATGGCCATTACCATGACAATTAGATGCCTTTGTCGTGACAATTAATTGAGTCCTTAATACCCCTGGCAAAGCCGGATTGTAAGATATACCAAAACGACTACAATGCCTCAAGCGCCTAGAAGAACTCAAATGGGTAGTTTCCAATGGCTATATCTACTAAGAATATTTGTAACTCGTTGCAAAACTTTAATACTTATCACACGTTACAAATGTCATTGGTAACGTGTTGCAAACGTAAATATTTGGCACATGTTATAAACGGGTTCATAAAAAATTTTGTAACTTTACAAGTATTTAACATTTATCACCCGTTACAACCTTTGATGTTTTTTGTGATGTGTGACAAATCTGAAATTGTGTTGCAAAACAATATGCGCTACAAATTAAGGCGTTACAAACCCCTATTAGCCCTTGTAGTTATAAGTACCACTGTTCACATCCCAACTGTGGAAGTCCCCAGTGCATCTTCGTCATTCGAACTGAATCATGCCTCTGGGATCCATTCCCCCCATCCCAGAATAGAATCCCTCCCGCATGAACCAGACCCACAAAATCCCGGCCTTGTGGATCCCAGCATGAAGTAGTGAAAACCAATCGCAGCCATCAAACACTGGCAGCGCATCCTATCTGTCTGATGGCGATCTAGGATCCCATAATACGTGATCCCAGCATGTAGCATCAAGGTGTGATACTACCGGACAATATCTTTCCTTTGAGATCCCGGCATGAAGTCGCGAAAGGCAATCACTGCCGCCAAACAATGACGGCACATGCTGGCCCTTCCATCACATATGCCTAACTCGGGGATCACACTAACATGCTCCCTGAGCAAGTTAGCATTACGGTGCATTCTCTTTGGACATAATCCTATCGGCTCGGACTTGTAAAGGAAGTAGACCGAGATATAACAATGGCGGGGCGGGCTATAGACAATGGCTAGGGTTGATCACTCCATCTGCCCCTCACGTGCATACTTTGCAGACGTGGTAAATCGAGCTCTGGCGTGACTATAACCTGCCAGAGACGTAATTATATGGTATCACCCATTGGGACTACTCTGGGTTGCATTTCCTCGGTCCGATGAGGTAGGACGGGTTGCATCTCCCCTTTTCAAGATCTAGTGGCTCCATGGGCAGCTAGAGGATCGTGGCGACCACGGGATCCGTCCCCCGACCGCCCCCCCCAAAAAAAAAAAAAAAGAGCGGCCGGCACCGCAACTCTTGAGAGGCGGGGTGACACCATTGCCCCAAGAGGTCTTGGGACCCATACCCAGCCCACTCGAAGTGACCAGCTATAGGCCTAGTCCACTATGGGTCCCAAATAGGCTGCGCTCAGCAAGGACCTCCCTCCACTTTGCCACTAGCCCCGTTGTATGGTGCTAAGTCACTCCATAGCCCCTGTAGCCGGATGGGTTCCTATGCAAAAGCCGCAACTAATAGGAACTAAGGGGTCTAAACTAGAAGCATCATCTAGATAATGGCTGGTCTCTACCCCCCTTCCCAATACACAAGAGGTGCAAACATAGATCAGCCAACATCGTACATCAACATAAACATGATAAATAATGAAGATAGCATCTAATCTACACACATGAGTCTACCTACTTGTTAGAATTCCTTGCTTAGGGTTTGAAGCCTAGACTGGGGGTTCGAGGAAGGCTCTACTAGAAAGATAAGATACTATCTCATCTGGAATCCTAGATGATCTACCTATGAAGCTACTCTAAATACCTGCTCTGGACGAACTTCCTCCCACTCTGGGGGTCTTCATGACTTGATGATGAGTCGAGTAGCTCTTCCTCCTTCTGATGAGCGCACTACCTTGGGGCTGTCGATCTGAGCTACGCCGCAATGAACGGTGTTCGAAACGGAGTTCTGAGTGAAGAACATGTCTCAAGGCAGGTGGAGCCGAAAAGTAACTTAGGGTAGGTTAGGGTTCCATGTTATTGCCACATGGCTCCAATGGGATATCTCCATGTGGCGGGTGCCCAATAGGGTAAGGCCATGTGGAAATGGGCCTAAGCCTAAGGTTGCCTAAGTTATGTGAATAACTTAGCCATGCTCCCTTTTCCACCCTCAATGGTGTACATGGCTACTCAAGTATACTTTTACAGTGACGTGGCCCGTAAATATATAACGTATTTATGGCATATATTTTACGTGGAACATCACATCATCCCCTCCCCAAGATAATGTTGTCCAAAGCATTATGCTAAGGTGACGAACACCTGCAAACGACCACCGCAAGGCACACAACATGAATAAAACTTGACTTTATTGAGCGATCAACTTCCTCTTAGTTATCTATTACGTACATATAGGCTATATTTATAGTTATACAAAATTGTATAAGCCGTCGCAAGTTTTACTTATCAAAGCATATCCATAACATTAACACAATAGTTTTAGGAGTTGATAGTTAAGTCTAAAATCTATGACTCCTCTCTTCCCATAATGTGCTCCCTCCTCCATGTTCCTCTTCACTGGCCTGCACAAGTAACACATTACGTTAGTTTAGTTAATAAGTTTGTGGTTTTAGGGGACCACCCTCCTAACTATCTCCTTGAGCCGAACTACTAGTTCAGAGATTACTCCTGCTACCTTGCATTCGATCATGGCCCCATAGGATTTGAGCTTAAGAACCGTTTAAGACGATCCTATCATCGCCCATGATCGGGTGTTAAATGCATACGCCTTCCTGCGCTTACACTAAGGCATCCAAAGCTTAGCTAAAAGCACTTGACGGTTTGGCATCGACCAATTCAGAGATGACATAGCCATCGAATTGCTTTATGAATTCCGGGTACTGCTTCTCTAGGTCTTGCTTCAATACCCACGTTGCATCTTCCACGGGCAAGTGCTTCCACTTGACCAAATATTGAAGGAACTGGGACCTTCTTGTCTGCTTAAATGTCGTATCAAGAATTAGCTCAGGAATTATCTCAATTTGCGCTTACATGTCATCTCCAACAAGGCTGAAGTCTCCAAGACATCCTTTGGGTTTGGAATGTGCCTCTTTAATAGGCTTACATGGAAGACTTTGGGGACCTTGACATGGGCCGGTAAATCGAGCTTGTAGGCTTGCTCTCTTACTCGCTCTAAAATTTTGAAAGGTCCAGCCCATCTTGGAGCAAACTTCTTACAATTCCCAATTGAAGCTTTGCTTGCTTGACCTTAATCTTGAGCCAAACATTATCCCCTACTTGGACTCTTCTTTCCCATCTCTCATCTCTCTCTCTCTCTCTCTCTCTCTCTCTCTCTCTCTCTCTCTCTCTCTCTCTCTCTCTCTCTCTCTCTCTCTCTCTCTCTCTCATGTCTCTTCCCCCCTCTCTCTCTCTCTCTCTCTCTCTCTCTTTCAGTTCTATGCTTATATCGGCTAAGCTTTTCTGCCGACTTCTTGAAGCTAAAAGATAGCCTCTAACTTCTTCGACTAACTGCTGCATACCAGTCAACATTTGTTGAGAAACTTAACCCTTTGACACTGGGTTATGCCAAGTGTCTGGTGTCAAGCATTGATAACCATAATTAATCATGAAGGGGGACATTTGTGATGATTCTTGTTTGGTACCCCATTTTGACGGCTTGTTCCACAGATCCCCAAAATGTCTTCTAGAATTCGATTGGTGCACTCCGTTTGCCCATCGGTTTGGGGATGATATGCCGTACTCATAGACAACTTGGTCTGGATTATGTTGAAGAAATCCTTCCAAAAGGCACTTATGAACTTGGGATCTCTATCAGAGATGATTTCCCTTGGCATCCCATGCAATCTATATCTCTTTTGCAAAGAGCAAGGCAGTATCCAATGTTGTATCCAAGGTTCGACATGGCAAGAAGTGAGCCATCTTAGATAGCTTATCGACCACAACCATTAGGGCATCATGGCCCCTTGCTGTTCTTGGGAATCTGGTTATAAAATCCATGCTTCCAACCTCCCACTGAGCGGTTGGCACTGCCAAGGCTTCCAAGGTTCCTGGAATTCAAAGTTGCTCGGCTTTCATTTGCTGACAAAGCTGACGTTGCCGAATGTAGTTGGCTACTTCATCCTAGGCCAATAGTAACTACTTTTTATCTTGATGTAGGTTTTTATGAACCCTGCATGGCCGGCTATTGGGTTATTATGAGTATCATGAAGAATTAACTTCATTACTCCTGATGCCTCTGGGACGCAAAATTTGTCCCTGTGGTATAGAAGATTGCCTTCCTTCTTATATCTTTTGCAAACTTCTCTTTCCTTATCTGACCTTGTTGTTCATAATGATATCTTAGATCAACAAAAATCTTGCAGTTACATTCAAACCAATAATGATCAATCTAGCACTAGATAGCAAATTTCTTAAACTTCGTTCAATTGCATAGCACACTTATATGACAACTTGAATGATCAAATTATTTTATGCTTAAGATGACCATCGAACAACTAGGACTTGCACTGTAGCATTGGTATTGGACAATGTACTGTAGCAGAGTTGACCATTACCGGCGGTTAAGCAACCACATGCCTCGCTCCGATTCTGATGCCATAATCGAGTATCCAAACTCTGATTTGGCTCCAAATGATTCGGCCAGATCTTGATCTTTATAAAGTAATATGCACATATCTAAGTTCAAATCTTAGACCTTAGAATTTAATCGCGAGGTCATAAGTTCTATGGTTCTCACATAAATCAACCCATTTTCCTAAGTTAATTTGTTTTCTTCATGCATCATAGTTGTAACTAGGGAATATTGATCTGAACAATTTCAACATTCCCCCTTCAGATTATATTCCTTGTAAGTGATAAGGTTCTGGAATCAGGTGCATTAACTTCAATTCCCCTAGCATCTGATACATAATGTAACATTCTGCATATATCCAGCTTCAAATTGCTTAAAACAGAAGCCTGTTATTATCTTTTTTTTTTTAATTGAAGGCAGTATATATTAAATATGTGTAATATAAGTACAAAAAGGAGCATTGAGAGCTCTAACTTTTAGGAAGTAACCTTTAGGAAAGGGTAGGTTATTGACCCTAAAAAACCCAACTATCTCAAAAACATACAAAACATAAGAGTTTATGGAAGTTGCAGATATAAACTGGTATCAGAGTAAGCCGAAGGCTTAGTAATCACCCGAGAATCGTCTTTTCTTGGGTTCTCTTTTGGAATGGTCTTTTCTTCCCATTCCCTTGTTGGCTACAATAAAGAGGCAGTAAGGGCACTTGCATAAATGAGCCTTTCCTGGGTTGAATCTGTCCTTCTTGTCTTTTGCATTGCATAAGATATATCTTTTTTCATCAAAATAAGAGAGGCAAGCGCAGTTGCAATTACAGTCTTCACCATGTCCATTTGGTACTTCAACTCCAAATTGTGTCAGCCAGAGCGCATTTGCATGGAGATTCATCCTTTTCCACCTCAGTCTTTTGAACATAATCAAAGTATTACCTGTAAATAAGGAAAAAACCAACATAAGTAATTTTAAACCTTACTGCTGATTTCCATATACCTCTAGGACCCAATTAATATCATATTGGGCTTGCTTGATGATGGCATTAGGCCAGATAATTTCCTCCTTAAAGATTAAGGAGTTTCTACCCTTCCACATTCTCCACATGAGAATATATCTTCTCCATTCAACAGGGTTCTCAGGGAAGAAGAATTCTGTGGTATGCATATTAGAAAGGCCTGGAATGTTCAGTTCAGATTCAGCCAGCTCCAAAACCCATTCTGCCCATAGGCACTCTTTAAATAAATGTGCTTCATCCTCGTGATCCTGCAAGCATCTAACACAGATATCAGAGTTAGACATATTGAGCCTCCATCTCTTACTATTGGTGGCAAGGGCTTTATGCCAAAGTTGCCACATAAAAGCTTTGATTTTTGGATGAATTGGGCTCTTCCACATAAATGTCAGGTTTTTGAGAACCCTGTCAGGGTCAATGTTCCATTTCAAATGAATGGATACTTCTTGGTTTCTATTGAGGTACCTGTAGGAGTTGTGTCTCTTTTAGGAAAGGACAAATGCCCTAGTTTGAATGGCTTCCCTCTTGAATTCTTTCAAGAGTCATGGGACTAGTTGGAGGATGATGTATATGATACCTTCTGTAAGTTTCAGAGATTTAGGTGCCTTGATAAGATTTTGAACACAGGTTGCATTTGCCTCGTTCCAAAGAGCAAGGAATCCAAGACTATTTCTGACTGGTGAGCTATTATATTGTTTCCTCTGTGTACAAGATCTTTGTTAAGACATTGACAGAAAAAGTTCGAGATATTTTGGTGGACTCTATCTCGTCAACACAATCTGGCTTTCTCCATCGTCGTTGTATTCTCAATAACATGGCTGCTGCATACGTGAGAATATATTGGGCCCGGTTACATGGTCATAGAGCGGTGCATCTTAAGCTTGATTTTGCTAAAACTTACGATAGTATTGATTGGGATTTCTTAGAGTGGTGTCTTCTTGCTTTTAGGTTCGGAGAGTCATTTACAAGAAATGTCATGAAGCTTCATACGTCAGCAAGGTCTACTGTACTTTTTCAAGGCAAGTCATCTGATATTTTTGTAGTGGGTAGAGAAATTCGGCAAGGTTGCCCCTTAGCACCCTTGCTCTTCACAATTGTGGCAGAAGTATTATTCCAGTTTTTCTCTGTGGCTACCTAGGATGGCATCATTCAAGATCTGCCAATGGATGATGGTTAGAGGTATGTAATCAATATGCCGATGACACTTTTTTGTTCCTAATTGCCGAGGCTGAAAATCTTCATAATGCTAAGCTATTGTTAGAGACATTCTCCTTAGCATTAGGAGTTCTTGTGGGTTGGCAAAAGTGTACTGCTTTGTGAACATTGGACAGTCCCATCCCTCCCTGTATTATGGACTATCCATGAAAGATCCTTCTGCATGGCAATACCACGAAGTTGTTTGATATCCCTATCAGAATTCATATATCTGCTTCAACCAGTTGCCTTTGGTGTGAAGGTGATTGGCAACTTTGGGAATTTGAGTGATGCAAATGAGTACAGATCTGGATGGGAATGGCCAACTCATGAAGGATGGAGATGGAATTGCTGATGCACCTGCATGACATTTAAAATAACATTAGAAATTTTTGTGCTCACAGCAAATTGCCTTCAATGAGAAGGTGTTTAGCAACTTTTTGGGGATCTGAGTGATGTAAAGGAGTACAGATCTGAATGGTAAGGGCCAATTGGTGAAGAGTGAAGGTGGATTTGCTGATGCACCGACATGGAAATCAAGTATTTGTTACATTTGAACCTGTACTCTTGGCTTTTCTCTGAGAATTGCACTTGATTGTTTCTTCAAACCTGTTTGCTATCTTATACTACCTGATAAATAACTGAGCAATTCAAGCACATTTTCAATATAGATGCAATGCTAATTCTATTTACTATTTTAACAACACCTAAGAGTTGATTAATCTACTGTAACCTACATCTTATGCATCATATAAACTCATTCAAAAAGAATTAAGGCAACATGTTGCTACCAGTATCTCTTTAGGTGCAGAACATTGATGGGATTGAGCAACTCATGCCCGTCTGCAAGTGATTTCAACCAATATGAGTCTTTTGCTGCAACACCAACCACCTCATAAGGACCTTCCCATAGATTTTCAAATTTGGCAGCAACTTTCTCTCTTGCTTTGTTACATTTTAATACCAACTCCCCAGTTCTCAGAATCCCCTGCAGTTTGTGAGCTGCCTTAACAGCTGCTATATCTCTTGCTTTCTTTAGTTGCACTGCATTTTCAGCTTCATACCTGTGTTCTTCCAACTTCATCAACTTTTCCAACCTGTCCTTGTAAGCTTCTTCCATCTCCAAGTTAATTTTATATGCCAGCCTAAGTGAAGGCAGCTCAAGTTCAATTGGCAAGATGGCTTCAATCCCATAGACTAGGCTAAAAGAAGTATGTTTAGTAGCAGATTTTGTGATGGTCCTGTATGCCCAAAGTGCATCATGAAGTTTCACATGCCAGTCTTTTTTTGCCACTGTTATGGTTTTTTGTAAGATAGATTTCAAGACCTTATTAGTGGATTCAGCTTGGCCATTGCCTTGAGGATAATAGGCAGAGCTTTTTGTGTGTTTCACCTTGAGGGTACTTAACAATGTGGCAATAACATCATTTATGAATTGAGTGCCCCTATCAGAGATGACTTTCAATGGTATTCCAAACCTTGCACATACGTTCTCATGAAGGAACCTGGCAGTAGTCAGGGCATTGGCTTGCCTTAGTGGGACAGCTTCAGCCCATTTGGTGAAATAGTCAGTGGCCACTAAGATATACTCATGCTGAGCAGAAGATGGTGGGTCTATAGGCCCTATAAAATCTAATCCCCACACTTGGAAAGGCCCAGGAGATACTATAGCCGTGAGAGATGCTGGTTGCAGAATTCTTTTTCCAAAAACCTGGCATTTATGACAACACCTGATGATGCTATAACAATCTTTGAACAAGGTTGGCCAATAGTATCCTGGCCTCAAAATCTTCTTTGCTGTTGTGTCTGCTGCATAATGCCCTCCATATACTCCTTCATGACAGGCTTCAAGAACCAACTTTGCTTCCTCCTTGTCCACACATCTCATCAGCACTCCCTTCTTGTTGGTCCTGCACAACACATCACCTATTAACCTGAATTTTCCACATTTTTCTTTGAATCTTCTTAGCTGGCTGGAGTTCATGTCTGTTGGCAATTCTTCAGTCTCCAGGTATTTCCTGATGTCATGCTGCCAATCTTGTTCTTCCACACTGCTCATGACTAGGCTACAACCTTTATCAACCTCTGAGTCTTCTAGTCCCTCCTGGTCTTCATGTTCAAAAAACATGTTAGGCAAATAAGCACTCGGATCATTTACCAGATTCACTACCTTGATAGTGATATCATATGCTTGTACTTTGCATGATTATCTGCCATGGGATTTTGTTTCATTGGGACCAATAACTTGCTATTCTGAAAGATGTGGGCTTGCCTATCGATTAAAAATATCAGGGCTGCTGCACTCTTCTCAAGTCTAGAATACCTTAGCTCAGTATCAGACCATACTTTACTTGCAAATGTTACTATCATTTCATCCTGAAGCAATGCTGCACCTATAGCTCTACTGGTGATGCTTATATAGGCTTGGAAAGGTTTCTTGGGATCAGGTGGCTTCAGTAAAGTGGATTCACATATGGCTTGAATGATTTTGTCAAAGGCAAACTGATGTTCTTCAGTCCATTGGACCTTCATGTATTTGCTTTCATGGTTGGTGAATTTACCTATCTTGGTGAGGTTTGAAATGGGACTTGTAATATGTGAAAAGTGGGGTATATACATCCTTAGAAAACTTGTCATTCCTAAAAAGCTTTTTACCTGCTTGATAGTTTTGGGTGGTGTGAGCTTCTTCAAAGCATCCACTTTGCTCTCAGCAACTTGTATCCCTTGTGTTGAGACTTCATGTCCCAGCAAGTCTCCCTTTGAGCAAAAAAATACACACTTCTTTGGATTCAGGCTTACTCCTCCTTTCCTGCATAGAGAAAAAACTTCAGTGAGATAACCAAAATGATCATTTAGTAAGGTTCCTAGGCACAGATCATCCAGAAATACTCTGAACTGATCTGAAGGCATATCTTTGAATATGGTATCCATTGCTCTTTGGAATGTAGCTGAGGCATTCATCAAACCAAATGGCATCCTCTTCATTGCATAAGTTCCCCAAGGTGTGATGAAGCTGTTTTAGCTTAGTCTTCTTCTCTTATGCTGATCCGATTGAAGCCTGAGAATCCATCCAAGAAAGAGTAGATTCCTTTCCCTGCAACAGCATGCAAAACTTGTTCCAAGAAGGGTAAAGGATAACAATCCTTCATAGTGGCTTTATTTAGATCCCTATAGTCGATACAAATTCTTATGGCTTTATTTTTCTTTTCCATAGGATCAATACAGGACAGCCATTCTGGATTCACTATTTCACCTATGACACCTGCATCTTCCATTTTGCACAATTCTTCCTTGATCAGATCTAGCAAAGCAATGTTAATTCTTCTGAGCTTTTGCACAACAGGCTTCACATCTTTTTTTATCTTTATTTCAAATTCACACACTTTCCTATCCACTCCTACCAGTTCATTGTAATCCCAAGCAAACACATCTTTCCATTCATCAAACATTTGAGTGAGCTTGTCTCTACTCTCTTCCTTAAACAAATCTCCCACAAACAATGCCTTTTCCTTACCATTTTTTTTAATTTTTACCTCTTTCTCAGCATTGGCATTGATAACCAGTATGGGGTGTAGCTGTCTTAGATCCTCCTCCTCCAATTCTTCCTTCCTTGATAGCTCCCTCAGCAAGATGCTCAAGCAAATCACTTTTGCAAAGTGCATCAGTTTCTTCATTGAGATCCCTGGAAATGTGATGTAGCTCCCAGCTCTCGAAGTCTGCTAACTCCTTTAGAACCTCATCTCCGAGCATCATCATGTCTTCATGTTTAGCTTGGTATTCCCCTAATATTTGCCTGCAGACCAACTGGGAATCTCCAAATACCAGTTATTCCTAGGTGCTTAGCCTCTTGTAATCCTGCTATCATAGCTTTGTACTCTGCCATGTTTGAAGTGGTATTAGGATAAATCCTGCCAACTTTAGCAAGCAGTTTACAATTTTGATCTTTGATAATGGCAGCCGAGGATGCAATGCTCAACTTTTTTGAAACTCCCCCATCAAACCATAGAAAAGAAAAGTTCTTTTTACCTGATGTAATACTTCCCTTAGTTGACTTTGATTCAACACCTGCTGCAACTATTGAAATTTCATACTCACCAAATAGGTTAGTGACCAACAAATCTTCTTCAATAAAATTTAAAGACTCAAACTCTCAAAGCTTGTTGAGTAGGGTGATTGTCTTCTTACCATCTGATATGGTGCACTCTCCCTTTGACCAGATTGGTCTTGCATCCACAGTAGACAACCATCTTCTTCCCAATAATAGATCATAGATGTCAGTTTTTTCATTAGCTCCTTCAAATGCAACCACTACAAAGCTTGCAGCAACCTTTATACCTTCTACATCAATTAGAATATTGTTAAGCACACCTATTGGATTGATCCGGGAATTAGAGAACGATTTGAGCAACATAGGGGCTTTTTTATCAACTTCTAAGCCACATGATTTCATTATGTGATGAGGCATCACATTAAGTGGAGAACCCCCATCAAGAAGCACTTTAGAGAGCAACTTTTTACCTATCTTAGCTTCACATGTGAAGGCACCAGGATCATATTCATTCTGCACAAGCATTTGCTCACTAATATGGTTTGTAAAGGCTATTTGTTCCTCTTGAGAGAGATTGACTTCATCTTCTTTTGTCAGATCCATGATTTTGCTTCTATAAGATGAAGCAATTTTTAGCAAAGTCAATAAGTCTACACTCACTTTAGCATTTTTCATTAGACACTCGAAGTCATCACTTTCTTTTTCTTTCTTTATAAACTTTTGATTAGGAGGAAGGGGTACAACCTGATTTTTCTCGACTACTTTTTCCTTGATTACCTCAGCTTCTTTGCTGGTTGATGTAACATTCTTGCTCTGCATAGCTCTCGTGTGTACAGCCATGATCTCTTCTTCTTGATCTTCCTGCATAAACCTGATTGAAGTACTAATGTCAGTAGCAAATCTAACTGAAGGAGAAGTTTCTGTGGCCAATCTGTTAGGTGCACTTGGTTCAATACTTTTGGCCACTTCTTGCATTGCAAAATACTCTTTGACACTGCATCTTTCTTCATAATGACCAACAGCTTTGCAGAAGTGGCAGACTGGACACTCTTTACCATAATGTCCTCTTTTTCCACACTTCGTGCAGGGCCGTACCAGCAAAAATCTGAGGAATGAGTATCCCTTAGGCAGTGTACACATGGGGCATAGGTTTTTCTCTCAGGCCTTGCAGCTTTCATTTCATGTAGTTGCTGGTAACTTCAAGCAAGGCTTCTGACACTTTAGTGATCTCTGCCCTGACAAGAAGTAGAATTTGCTGAATCTTCTGCTTTCACTTTCTTCTTTTCTTTTTGTAAAGCATAAACTGGCACTGGTCCTAGGCCCATGTATTCTGGTTCATAATCTGGAAAGAAAGGATCATTAGACAAATGCACATCATCAGGAAGATAGGAAAACATGTTAGCAATCTCAATAGCTTTGGTAAAAGCCTTATGTATGGTGTCAAAGCCTGCAACTTAAACATTTTTCTGTGCACCCTTGGTCTGCTGCTCAAGCCTCTTATGAAACAAGCCACTAGGTGTAGGGTATGATTTGGAACCTGACTTGTTTGACATTTTGTTAGATAAACATGGAATCTTTCCACATATTGGTGTACAGTCTCACCGTGCTTAATCTGAAAGGTCTGCAATTCAAAAACCAAATCTTGTGGTTCAATTGCCTTACCAAACCTTTCAATAAACTGCTTTTCGATCTCCTCCCAAGTGCTGACACCTGTGCTGATAGTGTACTCCAACCATGCTCTCACTTCTTCATTCTTGAAACATTTCTTGAATTATGAAAACTTACTACCCTTTTTGTGACCATATTCTTGATAGTATTCCTCATAACTTTTCAAAAAGTTATTAGCATTGATGCTTGGATCAAAAGTAGAAGGAGGAATTGACATATTGAGTTCAAAATACTGTATATCTGCGTTACCTTGATTGGTGGCACCTGAGATTGTAGCAGGCACACCTGTATTCTCTGATGCTTCAGTGTGAATTTGGTCAGCCACCTCATTGTTTTTTCTAGGAGCCATGAGTTCCCAAAGATCCAGGTGGGATCTCGGTAGAACATCCAAAATGTTGAAGGTATTCCTGGCAAACCTTCAACCTCAAGGGTGTAGAACCTCCAGGTTGCTATAGGCAACCACTCTGTGAGAAAATACTGCAGAGGAAATGCTCAAACAGCCAAAGAAAATCAGTTTCCCTAAATAGCAAAAAGACTCTCACAGCAAAAACTTTCCCAAGGATGGTCTTTTGAGATTTTATCTACAAGATCAATCTTATTGGCCTCTAGGAAGCATGCTTGAGTAGCTTAAGAGAGCATGTTTGCAAATTCCTAGGATAACTATGTGAAATTAATCAAACTGGCTAGGTCAATTTTTGGTCAATAGCACAACCCGAGAGCTCTTTTTTGCAGATGTGTGAGTAGAGTGTCTTTTCAAGTTCTATGAACTGATATAGTTTCTGATGACTCTGTAGGGTAGGTGCATAAAATCTTTTTTGAAGTCCTTTGCCCCCTTTTTTTTGTGGAAATATTAGAAAACAGGCAGCAGCACTAGTTCTGAAATGAATAAATAGAGGAATTTTTAGAAAACACAATGCTTGACTAGTTTCTTTAGATAAGGTTGAGCTTAGGAAATGGTAGAATACATAAAGACATGTTGCTTGAGTTGAGATAGTGATAATTACCTCTGGAAATCACTGATTTTGTTTAAAACATAAAACTTTGGATTATCAAATGACAACAGTACTTACCAAGGTCGGATTTTCTTTCATTCAAACATCATATAGAAAATAGACATAGATTCCCAAGCTTTGAGTCTTGGGCACAGGAACAGAAATATTCAAAAGAAGGTACACATTCAAGTTTTTTGCATCAAACAAAATAGAATTTCATGCAAGGCAGGTCATTCTTAGCTCATATTTTGCAAATCCAGTCCAAACACAGTCTCAGACGTCGAATTCTTCGCACAGAAGCCGGCCGTTGTTTAGAAAATGTTTCCCCTTTTTATTTTTTTGTTTCCGGTCCATTCTTGGCATCTAGGTTTGTTTGGTTTTGTCTTTAGGTAGATTAAGATGCTTTGGGGCACAAGGGTATAAGAAAGACGCTCAGGCTCATGATTATCAGGCCAGATCCACCGGAGAGGTCGGATCTTGGCCTGATCTTTTTAGGTCTGAGAATTTCGTAGAGGACAAATATCCCACATGCATTTTTCATGAAATCATATCGATTAAGGGGGCGCGGGGGGATTGGGAGAAATTAAGCTTAGGCCAAGGGGGTATATAGGAAAACCATTTGTTTTTATTTTTTAGCAATAGGGCACTGTTCCCAAGAATGGTCTATTTCGGAATCTTTTTGTGCCATATGGAATCTTTTTTGATGCCCCACCCTATGGAAGAATCTTTTGGAAAAAAGGAATTTATTCATTTTTTGGGATGGGTGGCTTTGAAGATTGGAAATGTGGCAAGTATGGGGTGTGTGTTGGCAATCCAAGGGTGACATGGCATGAGGTGATTTGGCAAAAACTTTTCCCCTAGTAAAAAACTTTATGAGGTGAAAAAAAGAAATGAAATGTATGATGAGGTGGCAAACTTTGGTGAGGTGGATGATGACGTGGCATGTAATTCCATCAAATGCACATTTGGCCAATTATTTTGACAATGCTTGGGCCAAATTTTTGCACAAGCAACTTGGTGTTGAAAATGAGGGTTTCTTCTCTCTCCTTTTGACTTTTAGAGAGAGAATGTGCCCTTTTGACCATTGGTAGGTCAATTTAGGAATTTTTGTATCACAAATGAATGGTGGATGTATAATGGAGTGTGTGTGTAGTTTTTTACTAGGAAAAGAGTTTGAGCCATTTTGGGGTTTGAATGGAGGTGAGGATGAGTAAGGTGAGGCAAATGGAATCAAAGAGTGTCCAAAGTGTGAATCATGTCTAAGAACTTGAATTTGAATGAACATCTTACTTCTCAAGGGGTCTTCCAATCTTGGTCTTGCTATGAAGCTTCCTTAAGTTGACCTTGCCCTCCTTCTTGTGTTACTTTGACTTTTTATTTTTGATCCTTTCTTGTGATATTTCAAATGAAAGTCCTTGCTTGGTTCTTCAGCTCGAGTTTTTGAATTGACTTGGTCCATGCACATGTTTCAACAAGTTGTTAGCCATCAATGTGAAATGTCATTTGCTCTTCTATGCTGCCAAATCATGGCAGCAAGAGGCATAATGAGGAATAGATATTAGAAAAAGACAATCTCTTTTGTGGATTCTAGTACCCGCAATATGCCATTTTTATGTGATCTTTCTTTTGGAATGGGGTACCAGAGGGCACAAATGGATAACACCTCCGTGGGAGGTGGCTACGGTGATGTGATAAAATTTGTAGCTAGCTTCAATAGAATATAAGAGAGAAAATATATCAACATGGCAAAAGTGGATGACATGGTAAAGAGAAGACAAATGCAAGTAGTTAGAGGGCAGAAACGTAGAAAGATAGAAGAGAGAGCAGGGAGGAGCCAACAGAATAGAAGAACAACTTGGAATGTGAAGAAGCATTTTGAAAGGTGAGGCAATATTTTATGTTTTAAAAGAAGCAATCCTTCTAATATGTAAAACATAGTTCACAAACTGTTACAATAAAGGCAATACCGACGGCCCAAGACCTGCACACCAAATCTTCTTAAAGAAAATCTATTCTTTCTTGCAAATCAATCCTCGCTTAATTTTAATAAGCAATAAACAGGAAAGAAAAAATATATATGCAAGAAGGCAACCATAAGCAATGGGGTTTGGACTTATGCTCCCAATTCGACTCTCCCAAATCAAAGTCGGTGTATCTGCATGATCAATCATGCCTCTTCTCTGCTGGAACACCTTGATCGGGCCATCTATAGCTCTGGTCGAAGCCCAAATTGACGGTCGGTGGATTTTTAGTCGTAGTTAGGGTGTGAATTTATTATATGACAATAGATATAAGATTAAATGAAATTTATTAGCCATTGTATAGGTGGTCTATTGATTAAAGTCTTTGCCTTTCAAGCCAGCGACTAGGGTTCAATTCTCGGTCTTGACAAAGTAGAAACACTTAACTATTTAGAGTTTGTTTTGGCTTAGCAAGTTCATGAAGGATCATTCTAGTTTTGCTAGATTTTTTTTTTTTGCAAGATCAATTTAAGCATGACTTTGGGTTTTATCTTTTGCAAGATTGATTTCCATCTTAAATATTGATTAAATAGGCTATAAGATATTTCGGCAAGAAGACTAAATTATTTGATCTTTTACCGTGTTGCTAGCTTAGTTGCACCTTGGTCTGCTCACAGCTCTCCGGGGAGACTAAGCAAAAATCGAGTTGCATCTAGATGAAGGTTATCTCATTGAGCTAGAGACCAGTAGTTTAGAGATACCGCAACATGCTATTTTGGGTTTTGGATCGATACGTGGGTTCTGCACCCATGGATTATGGGGTATTTGTGTTATGTATTTAAATAGTAACCGATGTCGGATGTAGGACTGTCACAGCTGCAATCCCACATTGTTAGCTCAATTCGAGTCTCAAATAAATCCAATAAAGCTACCAAATGGGGTTATTATTTGCAACTACCGTGAATCTGGCATCTAAGGTAAAGAATTCTCTGAAAGTAATTCAGAGTGTAAAACTATTGGATCTTTATAAAATTTTATATTCCCTATATCTTCTATCTGTCTATGAAAGTCTCACGGTTTTAAGAGGACATGCAATCGGCTGTGTTAACTATGGTGCATTGCATTATTTCTGAAGAAGGATTTAAAAGGAGTTGTGTCTCTTTTAGGAAAGGACAAATGCCCTAGTTTGAATGGCTTCCCTCTTGAATTCTTTCAAGAGTCATGGGACTAGTTGGAGGGTGATGTATATGATACCTTCTGTAAGTTTCAGAGATTTAGGTGCCTTGATAAGATTTTGAACACAGTTCCAAAGAGCAAGGAACCCAAGACTATTTCTGACTGGTGAGCTATTATATTATTTCCTCTGTGTACAAGATCTTTGTTAAGACATTGACAGAAAAAGTTCGAGATATTTTGGTGGACTCTATCTCGTCAACACAATCTGGCTTTCTCCATCGTCGTTGTATTCTCAATAACATGGCTGCTGCATACGTGAGAATATATTGGGCCCGGTTACATGGTCATAGAGCGGTGCATCTTAAGCTTGATTTTGCTAAAACTTACGATAGTATTGATTGGGATTTCTTAGAGTGGTGTCTTCTTACTCTTAGGTTCGGAGAGTCATTTACAAGAAATGTCATGAAGCTTCATACGTCAGCAAGGTCTACTGTACTTTTTCAAGGCAAGTCATCTGATATTTTTGTAGTGGATAGAGAAATTCGGCAAGGTTGCCCCTTAGCACCCTTGCTCTTCACAATTGTGGCAGAAGTATTATTCCAGTTTTTCTCTGTGGCTACTTAGGATGGCATCATTCAAGGTCTGCCAATGGATGATGGTTCTCAAGAGGTATGTAATCAATATGTCGATGACACTTTTTTGTTCCTAATTGCCGAGGCTGAAAATCTTCATAATGCTAAGCTATTGTTAGAGACATTCTCCTTAGCATTAGGAGTTCTTGTGGGTTGGCAAAAGTGTACTGCTTTGTGAACATTGGACAGTCCCATCCCTCCCTGTATTATGGACTATCCATGGAAGATCCTTCTGCATGGCAATACCACGAAGTTGTTTGATATCCCTATCGGAATTCATATATCTGCTTCAGATGCTTGAGATGAAATTATTACAGGGTTGCAAAAGGACTTATTTTGGTGGAATATAGCTAAACTATCCATGCACGGAAGAATCACTGTGGCTAAATGTGTTCTTAGCAATGCTCATGTCTACATGGCATCTGCTCTATTAGCTCCTCAGTGTAAGATGGAGGAGATTGTGCATATCGTTAGGAATTTTATTTGGGGTGGAAATGAAGTAGGAGCTGTGGTCAAGGTAGTTTAAGAGAAGTGCATTAAACCTAAGGCAGCTGGTGGTCTTAAAATGTTGGATTTTCACCTCCAAAGTAAGGTGATAATATCCAAGCTTATTTGGAGGATTCTCATTGGTAATGATGATTCTTTTGGCTTGAGGTTGCTGATGCGGTCGATTCAGCATTGTCTTCCATTTTATAAGGCCACCATTAGGCCTCTCTTTCCTTGGGCTTTGCTTTATCATATACAACTGTATCCTAGCTTCGCCCTTTAAAGGGCTTGCTTGCTACTTGGGACATTATCAGGTCTCTTTTTCATTTCAATCTTGAGGCATGTCTTCAGTTGTCTACTCCATGCTGGTAGATTTCTTTGCAGGACACTCCTGAGAATGTGCTTCTAAGTGTTGTTGTTCATCCAAAGACACAACGCCAATGGATAATAGCTGGTATAGGCACTCGTGCAGCTTCTATGAGTCTGGTCATCTCATGTCATGGGAAGCATTTAGAACAAAATTCTTATTGTACAAATGGGATAGAGTAATTTGGACCCGTATTGCTGCATCGTTGCCACAGGATTCTGGCCCACAAATTGAAGTAACTATGTGGGATTGCCATCAGGGTATCAAGCCAGGGCGTTTTGTTTCTTCTGTGTATAAATTGCTTCTGCATTCTGAAATCTTGCCTCCATTTAATAGAGGGCATCTTCAGGTCCCTCAACCACAATGGATAAGTGTTTGAACATGGGTATGAGATAAGTTGCTTAATCCCAAAATGGTGGCTTTATGGTGGCAAGTGATCCATAGATGCCTCAGAGTCAACAAGCTAGTCCATAAAACTGATAATCGGAATTCAACATTAACCCTACTAAGACTATGTCTAACATCATATGTGGCAGCTGGTTACGTGAGACTAACTCAACATAGCGCACCCAGATATGGTCGAATGCCAGACAATTCTGGAGGCTATAGCATTCATCTTCAATAGCTCCATGTTGGTAACATTGATAGATCCTATCCTGGCATGCTCGAATATATCTGTCTGTCTCACTGCGGAGGCAATACACACTTGTGCGAATGGTAGGTATCAGCTTGCGCTTCTTCATGGGCAAATGTGCACGCAGGTAGTGTTGTGAACCTTGTGTGAGTATGGGATTCATCTGATGTTGGTAGTATGCGGTTTTAACTTGTTCTAGGGTGTCTACATCCCAAAGTTTGCTAAAAAAGCAAGTATCAAGGTACTGCTTCACGTGATGGTGAGCTTCTTCAGTTTGGACCTGTATGCACCTGTGCTCCGACACATTCCATCAGGAGAAAGGTGTTGCGGGCCTAGTGCCACATCATAAGCAAGGTAGGAGAGATGAGCATCGCCCATACTAATCACCTTTATAAAGTAAAGAAAGAAATATTTAGCATGAGTGGATTCGTATGGTGGAGGTGGCCAAAAAGTTGCGCCCTCATTATTTGCATGGCTCTCTCTTTCTTGCATGGTATACTCTCGATTCCAGGCTACTCTCCGCCATCGTGGTTGGATTGAAGGAGATCTTCTACGGAATCGTTGCCCCCTTGTAGACGGGGGAGCATCCCTCTGCTCCATGCAGAGTTCCTACAGCGGAGGCCACTGTGTGAATGGGTCAAAATGAATGGATAAAAGTCCATTGACCGAGACTTTATATGATGATTTAGCAGAATGGCAGGATTTGGAGTGTTGCAAGCTCTAGTCGATGGCAGCATTTGCCTTTAAATCCCCTTTCTAATCTATTCTCAATCAATTCTCTAGTTTTAAACAGTTTCTCTGTGGTCCCTCCATCATGAATCGGCAGTCCCCTTCCTGCTCTAGTTCTTTTCTGGCTTTCTCTGTGTGAACCAATGCCTGGACCTGATGGGGATGCCACTCCCCCTTGCCATCGCTTGCTCTAGCACTATTCCAACCACACAATCCACTTCGAGTTCTTCTATAGAAGAGGTTTTTAAATATTTTGTCATCTTCTACAACCAGACAGAGATTTGTTGTGGTTGGCTGGGAGGGGCGACTGTGGACCTGTGGGCTTTTCTTGTGGATGAGTGCATCTTTCCAGACATTTTCTTCATTGGAGAACAATTCCATCCCTCGTCTGATCCACCATCTGCTGCCATTGAACTAAGGATTGCTTATCTTGGTTCTGACCGATATCCTCAAGCACAATTTTGGTTGTATTCTGAACAACTTATAGCCTTTGTCACTTTGGAGTTATATAAAACCAACTGATGTGGTTAAAAAATGGAGTACTCGCTCCCTTCTACTGACTCTAATCCACAAATCTTAGAAGGCTTTTCTGTATCACCTCCCAGATCCCTACAGTCACCTCAGTTTCCATCCATACCCAATATTGTGCGATCTGTCCTGCTTGTAAACATTGAGTATATTCGGTGGGGCACCATACAAGGTCCCGTTGATCATCTTTGGGTTTCTATTATCGATACCCGGCACTTATACTCTGATCAGTTCTATTGTGCTAGTTGAGCGACAGTTGTGGGCGATCCATTCTTATTCAGAAGACTAGTCAGATTCTTGGTATTGGGGAATATTGAGGCCAATCCCGCATAGTCTCTCTTTGTCTATTGTTCGTGGCTGGAAGCTGACTATTGACTGGAGACCTACTAGATCTCTGCTCCTCATGGCCACTGAAAATGTCAAGGTATGACAAGGAGGAGAATGCCTCTATCTCCCTCCATATCCCTGAAGTGGCAAATAGGATTCGCCACCTTGATAATCTTGGGCTTATTGCCAAGATTATAAGAGGCAACCCTTCACTAAGTGATATTATAAAGACTCTAGAGCGAGTCTGTCGATGCAAAAGCCTCCCCCGAGTGCAACCTCTTGGCTGCCAATATCTCCTAATCACTCTCTCAACAGGAAATGTTCTTCCTCCTGGAACATCATCCTAGGACCTTCTGGCGGAGAGTGCTCAGGAGGCCAGTGCCGCCCACAGGAAACATCACTCTAGACCAGTGGGGGCAATATCTACAGCAGCTCTACAATCATGAGGGTACAGGGGCAGCATTACCCCCCCGGCAGGGTCCAATACTAGAAATCATAGAGGCGGAGGTAGCGCAGGGGCTTCAACGTCTAGCCAATGGAAAAGCACCAGACTTGATGGCATGCGTGCAGAAGAGTTACTCAAGTGGGCAGGACCCTCCATGGCCGTCTTGTACGACCCACATGTTCAACAAGGCATTACGGGAAGGTCCTCCCCCACAATGGACTAGCGGGGTTGTCCCAATCTACAAGGCAGAGACCCCCATTGCACGCCCAATTATCGGACCATCATGATCGGGCTTCGGTGTTTGCAAAGCTCCTCACGGGATCCTCGGCGGCAATTGATGGGATGGGCTGAGCAAATGTAGTGTGGGCACCCACAAGGCGGGGATTCAGCCGAGGCACTCAACGATAAGATCATATCTTCATGTTGCAGACTCTGGTTGAAGACAACAGGAACCGTCGGCAAGATCTGTATTGCTGCTTTGCTAGACTTTGCTAAGGTGACACTGTGCCTCGGGAAAAGCTGTGGGCAAGATTGCAGTAGTTAGATGTCCCTGCCGAACTGCAGAACGCGGTGTACAAGTTATATGAGACATGCATCGGCCGGCTACAACCAACGGGCCAGCTATTCGAGAGCAGTATCGGGGTCCGCCAGGGATGCCCTCTCTCTCCCACACTATTTGGCCTGTATATTGATCAGCTGGAGAGATGGCTTGCTGATAATGGAGGCACTGGGGCTCACCTCCTACACCAGATCATCAGGCAGCTGATCTATGCTGACGATGTGGACCTCCTAGAGGAACTTCTTATTTGCTTCTAACCTTTTCCCAACTCAAATCCAGAGCTCCAGAGCTGCTTCAACGAAATCGACCTTATTGCACATGCAAATGAAGAACCATCATTAGATCAAAGAATGAATTACAAATCAAATTGAAATCGTTGGCTAGGCTACCTGGGAAGAGCTGGAATCTGATGGCCTTGATCTTGCCATAATCCCAACAAAGCCGTAATTTACCTCAACAACATCAAAGCATTTCTAAGAAAATCCATTGCCATGTCAACACATTACCTGCTAAAAGGTCAGGCAGACATGCAACGCCATCTCGATGCCCTCGACACATTTTGCCAGGTGACTGACATGCGGTCAACTTAGCCAAAACCAAGGTAGTTCTGGTATCGTCAGCACGTCAGCCAATGCCTGCAACCCTCACTTATCGTGGCCAAAATGTTTAGGCAGTGTCCGCTTACAATTGGGGGTGAAGTCCCGTCGGCCATGAATTGGGACAATCCATCCGACTGTGAGCCGCAGCAGGTTAGAAGGCACTCTATGCAATGGAGAACAATAGCCACAAGGCAGAGCTGTATGATTGGGACCACCAATCGCACCGATTCAAAGTGCTAGTAGAACCTGTGATTTTGTACGGCGTCAAGGTATGGGGCCCAGTGATTTCCCTTGCCACTTGGAATGACTTGGAGCAGGTGCAGAAAGCTTTCTTGGCACCGAGCCCTCGGGGTGAAGTTCATAGTCCCATACCAGATATTGTTGCAGGAAACAGGTTTCTTGCCTCTAGAGGGGCCCTTGATAGACACATCGTCTACTTCCAGAAGGTGGTCAGGATGGACGATACTCGTCTCCCTCACCTCGCTTACACTATGGCACCTCAACGCCTAAAAGCCTGCTGGTAGAAAAAGAGAGCTCAATGGCTGGCTAGATGGAATATGCAGGAGCGCAGGTGTATCCAAGTGCAAACGGAGGCAGATCGCCGCAGTCTCAGACAGTACCTTGACCATGCTTCCTCAATAAGCTATGGAATGCCAGCACCCTTGAACATGTCAAGACGACACATTATCAACGCCACATAAATCCCATGTTGGAATGGGGTCCGCAATACTACATGCGCACTCATCTACCCATGAAAAAGCGCAGATTCATTGCCCCTATCTGCACAGATGCACATCATCTCCGGATTGAGATAGTGAGATGGGTTGGGGAACTGCATCAGGAGAGGCTTTGTCAACGCTGCCAGGTTAGAGCTGTGGAAGAAGAATGCCACACCCTTCAGAGTTGTCCGGCATATGATGACATTCGGATATGCTATACTTAGCTGGTCCATCCTGGCCAGCCCCTGCATGAGATGCTGGGCACGAACTCGGTACGAAGGTTGGGCTCATACATTCAAAAGATCATGGATCGCCGAGATCAGCTCGGCCCTCGGGCACCTACCTGATGCATGTACATATTTCTATCTATATTTGTATTTGTATTTGTGCAGTTTGACAGCAAGCGTATTCCTGTCACGGTTTTTCCCCCAAACAACCCTTTAGGGGGAGGGGGTTTTTCAACCCGGACAGTAATACTATTGCTGCGCCTTCTGTTTGGGTCCCATAGGCAAATTGGTCTCCGTGGACGATAAAAACTCTATTCTATATTATTCTATTCTATTCTATTCTATTCTATTCTATTCTATTCTATTCTATTCTATTCTATTCTATTCTTTCTATTTCTTGTGTGTCTGGGGTTAAGGGAGGGTAGAGACCTGAAAGCTTCCTAGAAGTAGAGATGTCTCTAGCTAGAACCCTTAAGACCCAGTAAATGCGGCCTGTGCACAAGAGCCCACTTGGCTGTGGTGTTATGATGTGATTCAACACCAGATAACGGGTATGATGGTGAATCGAGGGTGGGGTCTTGCCTAGCTTGGCCACAAGACTCCTATAGTGTGCGAGGCTTATAGCCGATCACTGATTGTGGGCCGGGTATATATGGGTCTGATACTCCCTGGGTCGCAGGCGACGTGCCTATATAGGCGTCTTGGACTCAAACGGGCGCGGTGAGCTGGCCTTTAGATTTAGGGGAGTAAGTCGGGTACGGATGCGAGGGTCACTAAGGTGGCACATGTTCTTTAGCACACCCAGAGATCCATCATGCCAGGGAGGGGACGCCTCCCTGACCTGCCTCATCGGACCGGGGAGATGTAACCCGGAGTAGTCTCATAGGGTGATTCCATGGGATTGCATCTCTAGAGGGCTACAATCACGTCATAGCATGTTTCAGCCTATCTGCAAAGTGCGCACAGGAGGGACGGATGGAGTGGACTACCCTAGCCAGCATATCATCGATTAGCAATGTGTTATGGTGCATCCATGCTCTCAAACAGCTTTTTCAAACATTTGATTTAGAATAAGATTAGTAGCAGTGCTGCTCATTGTTGTCCAAATGGCAATCTTGAAGTTATCCATGCACCACTCTAGAAGCTCCTTAGCCTTCGGGCGCAATACAGCTATCTTTGTGTGATTGCACCATCCATGACACAACTTGGCAATGGCTTAGTATTCTCAAATAGCTTCAGCAAGACTCCATCTAGCTCAAAAATCAAAAGCTTTTTATGCGACTTCATCCTTTTGTTACATGGAGACTTGGAAGGGCTGCTAAATACTTCGCTACGTTTAATTTTCTTCCTTGCAGCCATTAGAGCCCTTGCATTTCCTGGAAGGAAATGCTTTAAATAAACAAATACGAAACACTTCATACAAAAAAAAAACAAAGAATTACCAGGTGAAACAGATTCTTGTGATTGTGTTCGATGAGATGTCTCTTTCTTTGTCTTCACAACTGGACTACATGATGAAATGGGAAGACTACCATGGGTTTCAATGGCCTTATTATCGTTTGCTGCACCAACAAACTTTGATTGAGACAAAGTAGCCTTCCCATTGACAACAAGCGGACTGCCCACATTCAGTTTATTTCCACAAGGTGATGAAGCGGTGTCACTCACATATTTCGCATGTTGCGGTCTCTTTAACTCTACAAGCATTACAGAAAGCTAAATTGACAACATGTAATAACAAACACATAAGTTTTGCAGAAACCTAGTTTGTCCAAACATGCATTACCTGGTGAAATCTTTGTTTTACCTTGCCTTCCCACGGCCATTACCTATCTTTGATGAGTGGCCTTGAATATCTAGATGTACATAAATAAAAAATCATTGATATGCAACAACATGCAACAGACTTGTGGACTACTATTTGGAGCAAAAACTAAGAGAGCAACTAATCATGTAATCATTGTAAAAATCTAGTCCATTTGAACATATAATTACCTGGACGAATCAAGATTGCAGTGTTTGGCTCAATAGACATCAGAGTTTTACAGCTATCGTGCAATTCCAAACCAGTTGTTGATTGTCCTTGACTATCTGTGTTTTGCAAATGTGAAGAACATATACATGGTCATGCTTTTTAGAAGCTGCAATAAATCCTGCACATTAGAAAACATTTTTAGATTTGTTACCATCATTGTCCTTCTGCTCTTTGTAAGAAATAATGTCCATAGCACCCTTCCCAGTTGTTAATGCAGTGCTCAAACGTCTCGGCATAAGTTTATGTTCCTTGGGATATGATATGGATGGCAGGGTGGAGCTAACACCTTTCATTCTCGATTACTGTGTTTCCATATGCAAGTAACATTCATTAAGTTATCTTGTGTGAGCTGAAAATAATGAATACAACCAACCGTACGAATCTAGGGTTATGCTAATGTTGGACTCCTGGCACCCCTTTAATCCAAGAAAAGATAGCCATGATTTTGACATGTTATATCCACAATCGGTATAACAACATATTGTAGAGCAACTGCAAAAAAAAAAAAACATTGTTAAAAAATTCATTCAGAAAATAATGGCATGGGAAGATGCTACCTGAAATGCACTACGCAACATGCCACATGATATGCATGTCTACACTCGACAATAATGATTGGCAAGAGCATATCATCCAATGTCAGTGACCTGTTACAAAATGGGCATGCTTCATTCAAATTAATGCTCAAATCTTCCTTCATACTATGAACAACAACCGGTGTTTGGGCAGGCAAACAAGGATCAAACTCAAAAGGTTTGCACATGCTGGATCGAGATGCCAACAGCCTCATAAGGCAGGGCCTCAATTTGTTTAGCTGCTCCAACTCGACATCTCTATAAATCTCTGAATTTAGTAAGCCATCGAGAGCTTGCTTCAAAGCTAGACCCAATTCTTTAAGATCTCTTTCTTGCAAGTCATTTACTGCCTCAACACCCTTCTTCACTGCACTTGAGAGCTTTGTGCACAAATCTTGGTACTTCTTAATCTCATTGGCCACACTAACCTGCCTAGCTTCTAAACCTTTGATATTTTCTTTGATGACACTGCACTTTTCGTCACTTAGTTGCAGTTCGATAGTCAGCTTGTTCACATCATGTTCTGCAATAGAAATCCATTCCTCCAATATCCTCGACATCTCTAAAACACAAAGAGACACTAAATTAGAATATTGAATAAATTAGATAAACAATTGACTCCCATTAACTTGCAGCTATAAGACACAAGTTGTAAGCTGTAACTTTGACCTATGGGACAGAAGCTTCAAGCCGCAAGCTGTATCTTTGACCTATGACACAAGCTTCAAGCTGGAAGCTGCAACTTTGACCTATGGGACACAAGCTTCAAGCTGCAAGCTGTGACTTTGACCTATGGGACACAAGCTTCAAGCTGGAAGCTGCAACTGCATGACGCACTCTCTCACTATGACTGTGACTGAATCTGCAACTACTAAGGTGTGGTGCACTATGGATGAGACTGAGACTATAAATAGTAAGGCATGACACATCTGCAACAAGCAATTGTAAGCTTCCACCTGCAATTGCAACTGTGACTGGAATGATTAAGATGGTAGTAAACATTAACTAGAACATGTGCTTAAGCTTGTAGCTGCAACTCACAAATGCATGCTTTTACCTATGAGTTAACTGCAAGTTCAGGTTTGACTTACAACATATACAAGCACATGCTTCTAACTATGAATACAACAACGATTTTAGATTTAGCTAAGAATGTACTACAGAAAAATAAAAAAAAAAACAGCAATCAAATAGTATCTGGTATTTTTTTTGCATAATTGGCATCATTCACCTGGGTCTTACATGTTACATTAGAGCTAACATAGATTTGTGAAGTGGGCTTATCAACAAGCACTGGCGCAATTGGAGACATTGTCAACTGAGGAACAACATCTGTTGTAACTTTTTCCAGTCCATCCTTTGTTTGAAAGTGCTCTACTCTTTGCGGCTGACTTTGCATGCTTGTAGAAGCTCATCCAGCTTTTATTTCACGGCCATTGCAATGTAAGAGAAATGCTACTGCCAATGCTTGAGGCACCTGCCCTCCTAAAACCTTCTTACGATCATGTATTTTTGTATACAATGATAGAAACTCTTCCTTCTTGTTTTCCTTCAATAATCTGAACCTATAGCAAGACTTACCATTTACCTTTGGACCCCACATCTTTCGCATGTCATTTTCATCAACATTCCCGCCCCTCCGATTTATATAACTCCTTAAAGGTCAAACCTTTCTTTGCTCAAATTTGGAATTGCATCGTTTGGTAATGCGCTTCCATGAGATCGTAAACATATTAAGACAGAGTTTAAAGATTGGCTAGAATTAAAGAAATGCTTGAATCAAATGTAAAGATTTTGTAACAATTGGCTAGAGACGATTTTGGTCCATAAGAGCTATTACAGTCCTATATTTTCCCTGCCTAAAGATGAACTCAGCAGCATGTAAAATATTAAGACCCAGCATTATTCAACAAGCTGCCTAGAGAGATGACCACATCACAAAGAAGCTTAAGATCCAACAAGAAAGAAACACCAATTCTAACAAGAAAAGACAGAAGGTGGTATTTGCACACTGGTAACATCCTCACTTACATAAAGCATGTTCAGTCAATTACATGAGGTATGCTAAAAATACTTAATAGTTATGGTAAGAAGTTAGGGAAGATCATAAAAAGTCACTCAATTTATCTGAAAGCACTCAATTTAAAGAATATGAATTAGGTCGAGTCCTCTTTCTCTGCAAATTTAACTAGAGAATTACTTGACTTCAAATTTTATGCCTTATGGTGATTAAAACAAAGAGCATTAGTGTGAAGACTGGAGAAGACGAAGCTAATACAATAGAATAAGATTTAGAACAAGAAAAAGAACAAGATCGTTCATGATGCCGGAAGAACAACCTGAGGGAAAAGATCGAGGAGAAAACTTGATGCCGTTTTTTTTGTGGTGGCGAGGTGGGACGTTGAATGACAAAGGAGCCAGAAGAGTCGGCAGCAAAAGAATTCCCTCCCTCCCATTCTTGCTATTTCGTCCCGATCCTTCCCTCGCCCCGTTAATTTCGGGAAATTCAAAATACCACCTGACATTCCCACTAATTTTCTAACTACTTTAGTAGTTCGATAAGACTTTTTTGATACCCTATATTGTGCTTCTACCCAAACCAAGAGCTAGAAAATGTAAAGAGAAGAAACTTTCTGGAGCAAGGCACCCAATAGTACCTGACAATAATGTGAGAGGTCCGACAAGTATTAATGTCCATCCTACAAAGGATGAAGCTCCTTTGATCACAAAATTGATATAACAGCTATAATAGCGGCTCCAATCACAAAAACTTTCAGCCCATTCCACTTTGCATCGTGAACATTCAAAACGTGTAAACCCTATGAGAACTTCTGACAAGGTCTTGCAATTGGCACATGGAAGCTCAAGCTTATTAGGATCAAGCAAACCCCTGAGTCCAGGAATTACATTACCCTGTGCAACAAACCTACATTTATGTTTTAAATATAAAATCCATTGATTATAGAATCAGCGAATCTTCGCGAAGAAGTGTGAGGGCTGATTTTTGCTCCTCTGGACCGGCTGACTGTTATATATCCAAAAGAGGACGGGGTGGTTTTATGTACTAGATAATTTTAAGGAGGAGGGACTTTACGTGTTGCAAAGGCATTGGCGGCCCTGCCAGATGAGGCAATGCAAGAGCGCCAGCGCAGCAACAATCCTAGTCAAGCATCTACCAATACCCGATTTAGCCATGTTCAAAAGCCCTGATCCGACCAAAAGAGCCCTTTTTTTAACAACACATCTAATGGATATGGCAAAAAAAGGGATTTGTTGTCACAAATATTGGCAGTTCAGAGAGTTTGGAAGGGCAAAAAAAGATGATTCACATGGCAGCGAGAATAGCCCCTATTAATGCTTGAAAAATGCTTAAATATGAATCTCTTTTTCCCAACGATCTCTTCTTGTCGATGTCGCTGATTTGATGCCATAGAAAGTTAAAAAAAGGATGGTCCTAGCACTCGCCATGGCAAATCCAGCATTCACAATGGACTTAGCACAACTATGGCAGCTTGGAGACACGTATTAAGGTCTCTGCATCTAGTTGATTATCACAGAATGTCGGTGGCAGAAAAAAAACTCTGCAACACCTAGTTAGCTATGGCTCTTGTAGATCAAAGACAAGAGTGTAGAGGATGATGGAAGATTCACATGGAATGTTGAATTAGGCAGCGCGGTGTGTCGAATTACACCATGGCTGCAATTTGCCTTCGAGCTGCAATGCAGGGCTGTGAATTCGTTGATGGGTGCACGCGGGACGTGGATAAAATTAGCAGCACTGCAAGATGTTTTGCAGCCGATCATGCTTATATGCCAGTGTTGCTGTCTCTAAGATATGCATGTGAACACAGCATGAGGCGGCAATAAGATTGCAGTGCCGTTGCACAGAAAAGGCCAAACTTTATGCTCTATAGAAGCTAACAAAAAATATAGTAATATGGACCATGTGGTCATTACAGTGCCACCAGCAACCTTTATGCAGTTGGGCATCATATTTAAATTTGACGGTCCTTCAGAATGAGTGGAGCAAGCTCACGATCCACATAAAAACCCAAATGCAGGTTAGGCAGGCCGCCCAAATAAGCGCATTTAGGGTTGCAAAAATTTAGAGCAATCAAGCACAATCTTTAGGATGTTTATCCCGTTTATCCTGATCTGGCTTCAACGGCCCAGATCAGGCAGGCCGTCCAGCTCATTTGGGCATCATCCAACATGTGCTTCGCCATGGCCCCTTCGTGACTAGGAAAAACAAGGTGTCCCTTCAATGCCCGAGAATTATATTTTCTTGGTTTCTGTTTTATTGTTTCGTGCTAGGTGTTTTTTGTTTTGTGTGAAGCCATGTACATACTAAGAACATAAGGTGTCGTTTTCTTAATGCCAGATGTGATATGTGGCCGGATTTGAATAGATTCATCGTATACAAAGGCCTCACTATGCCGAATGTATCTCTGCATGAATATCCTCAAGCTGCAAAGGAGCAGAACTGGTTGTGGGCATATATCTATCTCACAGTGTCACACACACCCCACATCATAGAGCGAAACATTGGGCTCTTATATATTTTACACAATTGTGAACAGTTGGTCGTCTATGCATTAAAAAAGAGGCCACCCGTTAAATGTCTCAAGAGAGACTTGAACACAATACCCTTCTATGTACAACACTTGAAAAGTATTTAAGCAACTTATTGATCAGTCTATGTTGCCTCCTTGCCTCTAATATAATCGCATCTCTGTACACAAATCATTGCTATACATTTTGAACTCCTTGCAGCTTTGCAACCATCTCTTCTTCAGTCATATCCTGAAAGATCAAGAGTTGAGGGTTCAAGTGCTATACCTAAAGCAAACCCAGATCAAGTTTCACAGGCTTACCCAAAGTATGTTGATCATATTGGATATGCCATCTTTAGGATTCAGACTGCAAAGGTATCATAATCGAAAATGTTTTTATAAGGCAAATGGATCCCATTCTGTATTTGGGCAAACTTTATTGGGTTAAAATTTTTATGTTGTGTCAGAAAGTTCTTCAAATATATTGATCTATGTGTTGGCCTGAATAATAACAGGAATGCATCCATGGAGAATACTATCTTCCATATGTCCACTCCATCCATGACCTGGAAACACTCCGCAGGCTTCTTGGATGATTATCTTCCAGATCCAAAACATCACAGAATCGATCTCCTGGTGGTCGTGGATGGTTGGATAAATTGTGGTGATGAGCATGACGAAGGTCATAACATGGAGCAGGGTGGAAGCTATAAGATTGGGGACAATTTGGCAGATGTTTCTGGTAGCTTTAATCTGGAGGACAAATTGTTTGATGCTTCTGACAGCTCTACTTTTGGTATATTGGATGGCTTCAATCCCTTTAATCTTGACTTTGATTTACCTGAGCAAATCAATACATTTGAATTGGATGACGCTTCCGAAGAACTCTCTGATATTGGTATCTTACCGTTCATATTTGGATATGATACAGTCTTAACATGTAGTAGCTGTCTTTGTTTTGTCAGCAAAATGATGAAGTTGATGAATCTGGCCGCTGTGAAACCTGTATCAAGGAATGGGTAGTGGGATGCTCTGAAAAAATGCAATCGTAGCTCTAAATACTGTTGTAGTTTACTCTGAACTTTGCTTTCAATTGCCTGTAATGCAAAAACAAATTCCAGCCTGTGACCCATAAATTAGGCAATGTTCTAGATGCGAAATCTGGCATAAGCCAGGATATAATCAGCAGTTTTCCTGCTTTGAATTACAACCAATTGTTGGAGCTGAAGCAGCCCAACAACGAATTAGAAGCCTGTCCAATTTGCCTCTCAGAATTCGGCCCAAAGGATGAGAATTTGAGAATCATGCTTTGCACAACGAAAGGCGGCAGCAAGTCTGAGTCTGATTGCTTGCAGTGCAAAGGCAAGCGCAGGGCGGCCATGGCCGGGGCAATTGGATCAGTTGAGAAAGAGGAGCCAGATATGACAAAGAAAGATGTGCAGCGGACCCTTGGTATGGCCATGGCTGCCTCTGCCCTCCGAAGAGCTTCCCAAAGCTTTGTAGAGGAAAAGATAGTGCCTCAGCCTGATTCCCCTGCACAGGCCATTGGCCAAGCTCTGGATTATCCTTCCCCTGCCAATCATATTCACCCGGACAACTTATTTATTGCTGGTCGTGCCAAGCTTTTCGATTACAAGTGGATGGCTGTTGCTATCACCACCAGTTTTCCCAATAGCATGCCCTTCTCCAGATTTCCTTATTCACTAACATGCGCAACTCGGATTTCTTGCACAAATGCAGATTTAATGGATTGGAAGATGACCCCATCGCACATTGTCTCAGCTCACAAGTCGATCTCAGACAGACCCTTGATTTTTTCGCTTTTCCCTTTCTCTTTTGCACATTTGATTTCATGGCTCTGTTCAGAATGGATTCCAGACCCGTTCAAAGATTTAGAAACAATCTGTTTTGTGAATACTTTTAATAGAAATTGTTGACCTTTACAAAAGATAAACCACAGATCTGTAAGAATGTTCTTCTAAAGTATGAAACGCTACAAAATGGACGAAATGTGCTCACTATTTTGCAAAACTGCTGCAGTTATAAACCTGTTAAGATACAGAGCTATTCTAAGCTCCTGTATGCCATATAACATTGTGGATATCTCCCCGTTGAACCATTAAAAGCATGTTGTTCTGCTCTAAAAAATCCTCTTTTTATCTATTTCGATCTATAATCCTCCATTTATATTCCGACTACACTCCTCTTCAATTCTGTTATCAGATTTAGCCCTTTTGATCCATTTTTGTGCCAATTTTCGCAGTCGTGGCCTGTCATATCCTTCCCATCTGAGCTGCCCGCTGCTACAATCCTTCGTTTTCTCGATCATCAGGCTTATATTTTTTTTTCCTTGGATCAGCCAAGTTCTACTACTGGATAGATCAAACGAATCGTTCCCCATTAATTTCTAAGTTTTACTACTCCAATTCTAATCCAATCTGCCAGTTGCTTTAGTCCGTTCCTCTCAAGTTCGTCCATATCTAACAACAGTTATAGCAGATCCGATATTGCTGGAGCCAATAAGTATGATTTATTTGCGTTTCAAGATAAGCAGATAAATCCGCTTCTTGAGGCTAGTTGAATGGTCCTCTATAGTTACTATATCCATCTTGTCATGATTCATCCTTATCAGCCGTCTAATAGCCTCTCCCCTTTGGTCAATTGTCCCACCCACCCACCCTTATTGCACCTTGTCTTAGATTTTTCTGTTCATCATGTTCAGACCTAACTCGTGTTGTGGTAGCTTGTCTTGAGCAGTGCTAGCCTTTCTTGCTAATAGTTTTGGTTCATGTGCTATTGTAAGAAGCTAGCTCATTTTTGCATTCTTTGTTATATAGATGCACCGTCTTGTTTGTCCTAAGGATTAAAGGATGGCCCTTATGCTTGGGGATGTTGTTTTTAGCACTTTTGACTTGTAGAGTTTTGAGGGGGTCCTTGTGGAGGGTCTTTCCACAGAGAATAATGGCCCTTGTGCTGTGTAATGGTGTTGTGATCTGGAGTGGTGACCCTCGTGCCAAGGTTGTGACCTGGGGTAGTGGCCCTCGTGCCCGGGATACAGTAGCCCTCGCGACAAGAATGGGCCCGCATTCTTCTTTTTGCAGGTTAGGCTCTTGGATTGTTGGGGTCGTGGTCCAGATATTAGCTGCGAAGGCACATGAATCTTCATACGAAACTTATTTGAGTTTACAGATATTCTTTGCGCCATTTACATTTTTTTGTATGCCCAAAAAGGCCGGTGTGCATGAGGGTTTAGAGGAAGTGATGATTTGTTACAGTGACATGCGAAAGTGTTGTAATATTGATTTGGAAATAAAGGGGGAGGGCCATATGCACCATCATTATGATGTGTCTTTTTAATGACTGCAACATAGATGTGACAACTTGCTAATAATTCCCATCGTACCATTGTGCAGATCATTATTGTTTCACGTTATTAGGATCATCTTATATATCACGTAGATATCGGATAATGTATATTACATAAATATTAGATTCAAGATATTTGCATGTGCTCTCGTGTTGTTTTAGTTTTACAAAAACGTGCACATACTGTTGGCATATAAATAGAAGGCATCCTCAAACGCTCGAACACAACTCGAACTCCTCTGGGCGCTTAACTTCGCACTGCTCCTACTTCTAAGGTAATCCTTTGCAGTCTTCTTCTTGCTCCTTGCATTCTATATTTCTCATTCCTTTCTCTCGACCATTCTATAAATATATTATATATTTCCATTAAGATCTACGCTAATATTTCATGTACACTATTACCACTTACTTCGAATCCTTTATGAAGTTCAAACTATTTGAATATTCCTTGCTCTGTGAGTTAATAGTGTCTGCTAATTTCAGATGGACAAGCCATTGTCGGAGGCCGTAGTTATGATGACATCTAAGATTAAAAAATTTCTATATGTAACGATTAAAATAAAGGGAGATGTTATACCATGTGGAATGTGGTTGGATCCAGGGATCCTCGGAGTTTCCTTTTGATACTTTAGCTGTGGAACGTTTTTTGCCTAGCTCCTTACTCAACAAACTAGATGTAATCGAAACAAATTACCCTTTAGGCGCCATATCCTATTATCTTGAGAAGTATATGGGTTGTGGCTCCATTGGTCCTGCAGGTATCTTCAGAGTGGAGACTGAAATGGTGGATGGTAGGATTGAAGTTGGGATATCCAGTGACATCTAATCCCATAGTTAGTAATTGAACAGACTTGGATCATCGAATGTACCTTTGTTTAATTTAATATCGAATGTTAACATCTACATAACGTTAATGTGTATTGTGGGGTTGGAATGTGCATGTTTGGATCTATTTTGATTTTTGTTTTTTGTATCTTGCATTGTAGTAGATGGCAGAATTGGTTGAGGAGACCATTGCGGCTAAAGTTGACCTGGATAATGGGACTGACGAGTCTCTAACTGTTCATGATATGAATGTGGATTTGAACAATAGTCAGAGCAGTCACAAGGTATCCGTGATGACTGTCAAGAAGGGAACCCTTCGCAAGTACAGACGGAATCAAATTGCTTTGCACATAGCATCGCATAGGAAACGTGCTCCTCCAGTGAGGGCAAGGAAATTTCAAAACCAGGTGGATAGGCTTTCTGAAGAGCTCGATAAAATATCTAAGGATTATATCACTCTTTCGATCAGTGTTAAAAGGCTCACTGCGCAATTAACGCGTCTCCACCCATTGTTGCAAATTGTTGAGGCTAGTGATGCTGTAATGTCGGCAGTATTAGAGGGAGAGATGTAGATGACTTGATCATGTTGTGTGCTTATGATAACTAGATGATAATGCCACTGCATGGACACATTATAGGATATTTTTTCCTTGCGAGTCGTAATATGCTCTCAATATATTTTCATTATAATAAACTCGCTATGTAAGGTATATACTGTGAGATGAATTGTGGATTATGCCATTATGATAATTAGATAATCCTTGTGAGGCGTAATATACTATCAACATAATTCCATCGCAATAAACACATTATATGATGTATATGTTGTGAGCTAAATTGTGAATTACTCCATGTGATGATAATGCCACTGCTATGGACATATTATAAGATACTTTTTCCTTGAGAGTCGTTATATGCTCTCGATATATTTTCGTTACAATAAACTCGTTACATTATATACTATGGGATAATTAGATAATCATGCCATTACTATGGACATCTTATAAGATACATTTTTTTTCTAGGCGTAATATGCTATCAATATAATTCCATCACAATAAACTCATTATATAAGGTATATGTTGTGAGCCGAATTGTGAATTACGCCATGTATCTCATGCTACGTAGTAGATGGATGTGATCTTTAGATGCTATGAATTATGAGTTGTGTCATAGAATGCATGATGATGAACTACATTAATAATGCAATTCCTTTGATCCTAACAACAGACTCCCAATCTCATTGCTATCTACCCGAGGGAAGGTATTCTTGGATGAGATAAACATGTAAGTCTTCTTCTACATCATTGCGCGTTGCAATAGAATTTGCATTGAATATAAATAAATGATAACACATCGAGCCCAACTGAGAACCACATAGAATCGAGAAGGAGAGGACGGTATGCAAATTTGCGAGCAATGGCAAGACATCGTGCTAGACGGCGTCTAGCTGGACAGATAGGAGAGACCCCTCGTGCTCTACCAACAATAGATTATAGGGAGAGGAATCAACAGCTGGAGCGAGAGCGGCATGTAAGCTTAGGTGATGCTGCTCGAGAGGTGGTACGTGAGAGAGCGAGACGACAACCAAGACAACGTCAACCTAGGAGGGCTAACGAATTAGACAGAGCTCCTTTACATACAAATGGACTTAGAGTAAACGAATTTGCTCCAAGTGCAAATGTNTCCGTCTACTAGTGGAAGCGAACTACTCGAGGAGTCACCCATAGTTGGAGGTGAGCAGAATACCTACATCTCGAACTGGTATATTAGATTGAATGAGGAAGGTAGGGAGGAAGTACGTCGTAGGCGAAGGGAACGATATGCAAATTTATGTGAATCCTCCTTCCCGACTGGAGTTAGGATGAATGACTTTGTTTCAAACCTGGATGTTCTGCCTATATTTGAAAGGGAGTTACACGAGGGGTCACCAGTAGTTGGAGGCCAACAGAGTACATATAGATCAGGATGGTATGCTAGCTTGAGTGAGGAAGGCAGGGATGAGGTACGACGTAGGCAAATAGAGCGATATAGAAATTTGCGTGAAGCTGCTCAAGATGTAGCTCGTGCTAGGAGTGGACATCAAGTAGGACAACCTCAACCTGGAATGGTGAACATACATGGAGATGGAACAAAAAGAACTGTTCCAACTCTAAACGTGTTAACGACCAATGAAAACGAGTTGGTTAATGACTCATCGACAATTGCAGGCGAACATAACATGTACAGAGCAAGATGGTATGCAAGGTTGACTGAGGAGGACAGAGATGTATGCCATAGACGAAGAGAGCATTATGCAAACTTGCCTGATGAATAAAGGGATCGTATACGTCTAATAGCCAGAGGACGTCACACAAATATAGCTACTGCAGGCACGACATCTAACTATATCGACATGCAAGCAGGTAGTGTGGAGGACGACTCAGTGTCAATGGTGCTTGCTCGTGCACAACATATGAGAACATCGATTAATCAAACATTCACGATGTGCACATGGAATAAACGATGCATATATTGCCATATTCCATTATTGAATGTTGAACAAAATGGGTTTTGTTGTAACAAGGGAAAGTGGTTGCTCCCGCTGTTACCTTCCTTGCCTGATGCATTGGTTAACTTATACAATATGTCGGGTTTCAATGGAGTATGTAGAAAGATAAATAGACTATTTTGCTTCAGCATGCTTGGAGTTGATGGAGAGTTCGTCAACTTGGACTTCCCTTCATCAGTGACGATCACGGGACGTACGTATCATCGGTTGCTTCCAACAAGAGATACTGGAAATCCCATACACTGGTATATATATGATGATTCACAATGTTATGTGCAAGCAGGACTTCAGGGTGTGCCCTTTCAGTGGGTTGCAACCATTTGTTCAATCCTCGATCTGTCATGAACCTACTCGAAAACAAGGAAAATACGTGGAAAATACGCAAAAAATACGGAAAAAATCGGCAAAGAATCTGATATATGAACAGGAATCAAGAATACAATAGCCCGAAGGCAAGCAGGAATACGAGATAGATGCCTAGAAGGCTCAAGACGGACGTTGAACCGGAATGGTTTGACAAGAAGGAGGTGCCTCCTTATATATCTAGATCAACGGTCAGGATCGCGCCACTCAATGGATGAGATCGCCAAGTGTCGCGCATGCATTTAGGTTCTAGAACATTCTAGAACCGCCGGAGATAGTCCCACATATGAGGAAGGCGTGAAGGAATGTCTTCAACAAATATTGGTAGTGCACTTGGCAAGGGTGTGTGACTTCATGGCGGAAGATTGCGAAGTTCAAACCCCTGATCTTGGCAACTACCCTTTTGCATCCGTGTGACGACCATCTTCTGTACATAGGAGTATAATGTTCGTATGATACGAATATCCGTATGGTCGTCACACGATCGAGCAAATCCATTTATTAGACACCTTCAAACTATGGGGAGTGTGCATATGCCTTGGCATATATTCTGATTGAAGGAATAATTGGAGAAGCATTTAAATAGCGGCAATTGCGAGGTCGGCAATACGGCTGATATTGCATCGAGTTCTAGCCAGGCTTTTGGGCTCGAAATGCGGGTGAACCGACTTTATGAATATTCTTGATCCCATGTATGAACCTTTGCAATATCCACTACTCTTTCGCATGGTACACCATGGTGGGGTCTCAGGAATGAATATGGTGTCACGCAACTACAATGGTACAGAGCAAGAATCTTGCATGAGGATAGGTTCCTTTAGCTAGGCCGCTTATGTGGGGAGTATCTCGTTGATATATATTCAAGGGTTGAGGATGCACGACTAAATTTCTTTAGGACTTCCGCCTTCAGGAATAGGAGAATTCAATATGATGAGGATTACTCTGAGCGAGAAAATGACAATCAAAATGATGTTATCCTTCCTTCGTCGTTCTTGGGTTGCCAAAGGTGGTGCTCTCAGCAATTGGGTTGCCGGCGCGTTGGCAATCGTCTAGATCAAAAGGCCAGCCAACTTTATTCGTTACGATGACGACTAACACGGATTGGCCAGAAATAAGGGCTGCCCTTGGGCCCGGACAAAATGCTTCTGATATACCTATGACTGTTGTCTGATGTTTTCATGGAAGGTTGCAACGCCTAAAAGAATTGTTGCCTAAATTCTTTCAGCGCGTATCATATATGATAACGGTAGTAGAGTTTCAGAGGCAAAGACTACCACATTCGCATCCTGTGTTACGTACTGAACCAGATATACCAATAGAGTGTGTTGATGAAATTATATCTGCAGAACTACCAAGTGATCCGGTTATTCGAGCGCAGGTCCAAAAATGTATGATTCATAGACATTCTAATAGATGCTCCTCGCGTGGTGCTTCTTGCTGCTATAACTATCCAAAACTAGTTAATCCAACGACACACCTTGACTCAAAAGATACGTGCAACACAGGAGGAGGAATGTAGATGACGTGTGGGTAGTTCCATATAATGCATTCTTGCTTCATGAACTCGATTGCCATATTATGGTTGACATCGCATCCACCATGCATGTCTTCTCTTATCTCTATGGTTACATATATAAGGGCTTTGATACTGCAAGATTTCAGATTACTCAAGAGAGGCATACAAACACGGAGACGTCATCGGGCCTTGAGCAACAGAGAGTCCAGATCACACGAGATACACGAGTGAATGGTGAGCATGCAAATTTCGATACAGATCAAGGCTCTGAAAACATTTCGCAGACGCATACTACTGCATCGGTTCCTAGAGATGAGATACATGAGTATTTAAAGGCACGATACCTTTCGGCCACGGAGGCGTCTTGGAGAATAATGTCATACGACATAATGAACAAGTCCCTTGCTATTAAATGTTTACCTTCGCATTTGTTGCGACCAAATACAAGATCATTATTGGACTGATACTTTTTACGACTGCCTGATCGTGTATTCGATACACTGACTTATATCCAATACTACGAACAATATACGTTAACACCCTTTAACCCATCATTAGCATCTGAATCTGGATCATATGTAGAACAAGAGCAAGAAGGAATTACATGAAACATCGTGAGGAAAAGGATTAGACAACCATTAGTATGTAGAATATGTTTACTATTATCTAAGGTCGGAGGCATTCTACTTAAGACAAATTTTATTGCACCATCCGGCCAAGACATGGGGTGAATTAAAGAGGGTTAATGATCAAACTTATGAAACATATCAACAGGCTGCAGAAGCAGGGGGTTTGCTTGCGGCACACAACGAAGCAATGCTAGTTATGGAAGAGGCAACTTCTCTATCATTGAGTCCTACGCAGCTACGTTTTCTTTTTGCTATGTTAATACTCGATCAAGGACCAGCAGTCAATTTATGGACCAAGTTTCGGGTGCCTGGAGCCTTGACTTATTAGACGAATATCCAACTGATGATGTAATTACTTTCAATGAATCTTTGCACTTAGTCAATAATATTCTCGTTCAACATGGAACTAACATCATGGCATTTGGGCTGCAATTGCAGCATTGTATTAGAAGAGATGTGATGCATGAGCTAGGAAAATTTTCTGACCACGCATCGTACCTAGAATCTATGGTTCAAATGTCAAGTATGATGAATGACAACCAGCTAGAAATATTTCATTTCATAAAACAATGGTTGGAATCCCCTCTAAGCAATGACTCTATATTTATAGATGGAAAAGCTGGCACAGGGAAAACATTTGTTTTGAAATGCATATGCTTTCTCATACGCAGCAACAGAGGCATAGTCCTTCCATGTGGTACAAAGGCACTGGCAGCCCGACAACACATTCCAAGTTTCAGATCCCTGTAATTGAAAATAATGCTGGGCTACATTCGATGTTAGACCCTGATTCAGGAGCAGCACAACTCATCGCTGCGGCTAAGGTCATTATTTGGGATGAGTTTCCAATGGCCAATAAGGCCGTGATAGAAAGCGTAAATCATGTGCTGCAACGACTGTGTGGAAACAGTCTTCCTTTTGGTGGAAAAAATTTCATAGCTGCTAGTGATTTTAGGCAAGTTGCACCTGTAGTAAAGGGTGGGGGAAGAATCGCAGCATTCAGTGCATCCATAAAATCGTCATCCTTATGGAAAGTCTTTCGTGTGTTGAGGCTGTATCAACCAATATGAAATGCAGGAGATCTAGAGCTCATGCGTTTTGTTGACAATATTGGAGAGAACTGGGAACAAACTATGGTATCGTTGGATTTATTCAACATAATTACAAACATTGCAGATACAGTTGAATTCCTCTATCCAACGGATATCCTTCGCAATGCAGTTGAATGTGACAAACAAATTTCCCTCGCTCCAATCAACAGGCACGTTGACGATTTCAATGGTCGGGTCTTAAGCAAGGTTCCTAACCAGGATAAGTTGTATTACAGCCATGATAATATAACCGAACAAGACCAACTTATTCATGCCATCCCTACGCAACATCGGATTTTTTGAATAATTTCACACATTCTGAAATTCCCAATCATGAACTCACACTTAAGGTGGGGGCAATATGTCATGTGATGAAACGATTGGACATGGAGAAGGGACTTGTGAAGAATGCTAGAGTTGTGATTGAATCAATGCATGAGAAGTTTGTAATGGTGAGGGTTTTAGGGGATCCAGAAGGGAACATGTATTTCCAGAGCCGATTTCTTCTATCAACCAGAAAACCATCCATGGACTATTCATGGACGATAATTACCACTCCGACTATCGTATTCAACCACGTTTAATAGCTGTCAGGGTTTAATATTGGATCGAGCGGTCATTGATCTGCGCACGAATGTCTTTGCACATGGCCAGTTATATACGACCTTTACCCGTGTACGAAACAGACAAGACCTACTAATACTCCTCTCCCCAAAAAACACAACCAGAAGTACTGCGAACATCATCTACAAGGAGCTACTCGATAAAAGGTACATTTTTCCCTAGCATATCATACATCTATCATTGATGTGCGTTACCTTGCTAACAAATTTGAAGGAATTTCCACCACTGCAGCAAGTGGCTGTTGCATGTAACTCCCTCATTACCCTTCCACAAGAGAGTGATGGAGAACTGGACTTCAAGTAAGGTGGACCTTCCCCTCCCTCCAATCCACATGTATCACAAACATGTTTTCTTGCATTTTACGGGTTAAGCACGTAAGTAATAAGTTAACTGGACTTCAAATAAGGTACTTCCCCTAGTATACTTTAACAGGTTTTATTACCTGCCCGTATGATACGTGACGTGCTGTTTGATTATAATGGGATTTCCCTCGACCAAGTTTGATCAAAGTGAACAGATAAAAACCATCCATCACGGTGATGGCCTAGTGGTAAATCTTTTGGTTATAGGTGGCCCCTAGCCAGGATCAAAACCCACTGACTATCATCGGGTGGTTTAAAAAAAAAAGGAAACGAAAAAGATATCCATCTAAAAACAATAAAGTACATGTATGTACCTATACATATCTAGCCTGTTCAATAGATGACGTGCTATATAGTTACTATGGGATTCCCTTTGCTTACATAGCAGAAATGCTTATCGCATTGGCAGTTACGGGTGTTCCCCGCCCAGGCTCAAACCCCACTTGCTATCAACGGGTGGCATGATTGATCTATGAAAAATGCTTATCGCAGTCATCATTATTGGATGGCATGAATGATCTATGTCATGGTGATCATAGCCTGGTGGTTAGACCATTGGATAAGGGTGTTCCCCTGTCCAGGTTCAAAGCCCACTAGCTATCGTTGCATGACATGATTGTCAAAAAAAAGGGCATCCTATAGTCGTTATAGTCAGCGTCCTTCTATCGTGCGAGCATTGAACACAAGGGCCAAAAAAAAAGTGCAGGTTCAAATCCTGCATGTTCTATAAAGCTAAATTAGATTTAACTTGAAACTAGTAGCATACAGTCACGTTTTCTCGATAGCATTGAGTGCATGCTTCTTTTTCAGCCGAACAAGGTATAGGGCAAACAAGAGCTCTGCAAATGATGACCATCAGCACAGCAAATTAGCAGATAGCCTCATCAGCCTAAATAATAAGGCAATGTGCACTATGTTAATGCTTTGTTTTTCCTAGAATGAAAGACAATGCAATGGTCTGAAGCTCATGCTTGCATGAAAATTAGATGAATTCATCAGTTTGAAGAACATTACATATATTGCTTTTCAAGAAGGTCTTTTGCGTTGTCCTTTATTTGTTGCAATTCAGCTACTTCCTTTTTGTGCAATTCCGCCCCAAGTTTTTCCTAGAATTAAAAAAACTTGCAAACATGAACAAATGCCACCAATTCATTTGCCTTCGAAGGTTTGCCTTGACATGAATGAAATAAACCTAAAATACGAACATTATTTAAATTGTGCCTTTGAGGATTATCTGGATAAGCAATGAACGAAGGATATGAAGTCCTTAAGGTATTATCAGACGGTGACAAATTTTAGGTCCCTTATAACAACTAAGAACTCTAAACTATTTCCAAGTTAGACAACTTATAAAGCGTAACTAAACCCTAAAACTCACCCACCGAAGTTGGGAAACATGGGTACCTCCTTACGGAACTCAGATTCTCGATCTTCGACTTTGTTGGGAAGATGGGAATAGGACGGTGATCCTCGAGGCTGCTCAAGTTTTTGAGTGGAAACATGATCCTCTAGAGGAGGAATGGGTTGATGGGCATTTATGTGGAAGCCAGGGGAAAAAAAGCCCAAAGGAAGGGGTCATTCTTTGGGGCTTGGGCTTAGGTTTAGGCTTGGGCTTTTTAGTTCTACAGGAGGAGGAGGAGCGGGTCTGTCTTGGTTGAGAAGGTCGAGAAGAAGAGTGGGGGTCACTTGGAGGCAAAAAGCAACTTATTGACCGGTCTATCTTTGGTCCGACCGCCATATCTGGTCCGGCAAAGAGATTACGGATCAAGCACGGGCTACACACAATGTAAGAAGAACCTCGCCCACTAACGAAGGTGACCACCAGTTTAAGGGCGGTAGCAGGTTTGGAGCAGTTTTCTCAATATACTAAGCATATACCAGCATATCCTTAGAATATGCTAAGAACCCACCTCAACGAGGGTTTGCCCCCTTAAGAGCAACCCAAAAATATTAAAAGGCCTTCTCCATTTATAATGATTGCACCTTCTCTTTATCTATTTTTAGTTACGTAGACATTACAAGCAATGGTTTGGTGAAAAAAAACTGTCAAAAAAATTTGTTGTTTTTTATTTATTTTTTTTCAACCAAACTCTCATAAAATGCATTTGGCAATGTAACCCTTTGGGTAACCCAAAAATGAGTGAGCAAACCTTAGGTAGGGATTGTATGCAAGTTCGTATGTCTACGGTATTTCGCTATTTATGACAAATCTTGTATCTTTTATTTTTTCTTTCCCGTTATCACCTTTGAAATTTACTTGGTATTTTTTGAAATAGAGAGCGAGGGATTCTGTTCTTTCAACCTCAACCTCTGAACCATGCGGGGCGGTCCTTCCGCATCGGAGGAGAAAATCCTCCATAGAAGAACCAGCGGGAAGCTCCGGCGCTGTTTTGGTTCAGGATTGATCTGATTCAAGGTTTTGTAACAGTTGATATGTTCAACAAGTTTTTTTCTGTGATGGGGAGATGAGTTTGTTTCAATTCTGTCCTTGTAACACTCATTTTGCTGATCCTATATGCAGATCAATGTAGAAAAATAAAGTGTGATTTAACATGGGTGCTGATAGTGTTTCTGAAACTCCGGATGTGGTATCTCATGAGCAAATACTACTTCAGTCACAAGTAAAACAGCAAAGTATTGAAAATGGTAGAATACCTTTAGCACCATCCGAAAGGAACAGTGCAGCACCTGGTCGTAAGCCCAGAAACAGGGAAGTTACATCTAGATATAAGTCCATACCTCCTCCACCTTGTCGCTTCCCTTCTCCAAATTTAGGCCGCAATGCAAATGTGCTGGAAGGCCACAAGAGAGCTATTTCAGCAGAAAGAAAACGCCCAGCAACTCCAGGAGCACATTTGACAGTAGAAACAAAGGGTTTTGGTAGGGCTTCTGATGATACATTGAGTCCTAAACAGAATTGGTCTATTGGTAACCACCAGACTGCCACACTAGAAGTTAATGAAAGTGATGAACGGGAAAATCATATTCTGGGCTTTTCATTTGGGAACAAATGGTGGTCATAAAGCACCGGATTCTGATATGGAACCACACTTCAAAGATAAATCTGAGGTTAGATTTACTCCAGATAAAGCACGGATACCTGTTCGTCGGCAAAGTGCATATCAGATTGAAAATAATCAGAGCTTTTCTGAAATTTATTCTAAATTAAAGTGGCCAGCAGGACAGAACTCTAAAACTCCAGCATTAAGTAAGAGCATGGATATGACAGTTGAGAGGGATATGCTTCTTAACAAGAACAGCATTTCTATACAATCTCAAGCTATCAGCAGTGTTTATAGGGTTTCAAGTTCCACCAGGCATTTGAGTAGACAAGTTGAAGGAAATAATACATCTTCAAGAGGTGTTTCTCGTCGTTTAGTTCTTGAGAACAGAGTAAAACATTCATCAGAGGAAGATGGGAGAACGTTGTGCGAAGATGTGGCTCTTTTATCAAACATTGAGGTAAGAGGCAACATAAGACAGCAAGGAGACGAAAGCGAGTTAGCAGATTGTGACAGCTGTTTCCAAAGTGATTCTGCATCTGATTCCGAACTAGAATCTGTGGGAGATGCAGCAACCATTAAGTCATTGAGGGGCTCCAAAGGTTCAAGGCCAGGGGGCAGGTCCATTCGTGGAACTCAAGTACCTGCTCGGTTTTGGCAAGATCTTGGGACTAAAGTAAGGAGGCTTTCAGATGGGGAACAAGTACGATCATCCATGCCTGAAACTGAACTTTGCACAACAGGCATAGCTGGTTCTAAGGTATTTCGTCGACCCAAAATTGCCTTAGGTTCCTTACCTGGAACACATGCACAGGCATCAAGTATGGCATCAGGAGCACACTCCCCAGGTCATGGTGTCTCTTCATCTTTACAGACACCCCTATCACCATCTTCATTGAACAAGTCATTGCAAAGCCCTGTAAGAACACGTGCTCTAGCTTTCCAAACCAGTCGTCCTACGCCCTATGGTGCATTGAATCTTCCCAAGAATAAGAAAGCTATGAATCAACAAGAAGAAAGTGCATACTACCGTGTGCTACATAATCGTTGGCTGCAGTGGCGTTTTGTCAATGCCAAAGCTGATGCTGCTATGGCCTCACAAAGGTCTGCTGCTGAGGTACAAGTCTCAACTCTATTACATTCATGCATCATCATGTTTGTAGCTATATGCATCCCTTCCTACTCAATTTCGTACATTAATTTGAGCTACAGCGTGGTTTGTCTCATCCCGTGAATTTCAGCACAATATTGGAGTCCATGATATTGAATGGACTCCTCTACTCTACTGGTTATCAACTGCATTCTCATGAATTTCCTAACCATTACCACGACTTGGTTGAAAGTGGCATGCAGTAGTGTATCTATTAAGTGTCTGCATAGATATCTTTTTCTTTTGAAGCTTTTATCTGGTCAAATACCTATTCAATATTTTATAAGACTGCAAGTGTAAAAAACAGAACCCTTTTAGAACATGCGAGGCTTAGCTTACTAGTGCTCAAATTGAAGATCTCGTGGGCATTTTCACTCCTACTCCATCGAGGACATAAGCAGAGGGATAGCGGGCAGCCAAAATATTGGCACAGGAATGGTGCAAAAGGCAGCAATTAACATCCCATGCAGTTGATAATGGAGAAAGCTGCTGCCAGCAGAGGCAAGAAAGATGCAATTAGTAAAAGTTGGAGCTATTTGCAGAAAGTAAAGCATTCATGTCTGAAATAAGGCATTCAACTTGGCCACAAAATCGCACATCCAAGCCCATAAAGAGGATATTAGATGACTCATAATGGTAATAGTAGCGTGAATAATAAAGGCAGGTTGTTTGAGTACTAAACTTGTAACAGTATTGACGGTACAATCCTTTTTGAATAAGCAATATTAGAACATTCAAGTATAAGAGTAGCCTGCATGCATGGCATACCTTCATATTTATGCTGGAACATTCTGGATGCTGATATATGTTCGTGAGAGGGATTTTTAAGGAACTATACATTTTTCTTACTTGCTGATTCAGTACCCTATCTTGCATTTTGTATTCTCTTAATAGTAATTTCTATAGGGTGCAATAATGATTTCATTGTCTTGGTTCAATCGAGTACATTCTAGTTCCCTAGCATGATTTTCGTCCATCGGCCTTGTTTTTTCACCCCTTATTATAATTTTGCTTCAAGTCTTTATCAAAACATTTCTGTTAGCTCTAACTTTTTCCATGAAACTCATAAACTACTTGATGCAGAGATCTTTGTATAGTGCATGGAAACAGACTGGTGACCTACGGGATGCTGTGATTTCACGACGGATAGAACTACAAAAAGCAAGGAACGAGGACAAATTGAAGTCCCTTCTACTTTCACAAGTAGGTCATCGTATGCATGCAATTTCTTTTATCATTGGATACATGTTTGCGGCCCTCGCATTCTAAGATAGACCACCCTGAGAACGAGAAATGGAGTAATGCATAAGCACAGGTGGAAGCATAAGATTCTTACAGAGACATCATAATGATATATATAAGGGTTGTTAATTCTATAACTTGATCGGCACTGTGATGTAATTGTGCGTTGCTAGAAGTGGAGGCAAGAAGTGATACTTGGAAGAAAACTTTTGTTGATAGATGGAATATAATTGATGCAAACCCTACGTGTAAGGACTATGGGGTTGTCTTTCTTCAAGGCAAGCAACCCTCTAGACATGTTGAACCCCCAGAATGAGCATTCGCCAACTAGCTATTTGAGGCTCGTCAAGTTTCGAATGTTTCCTTCCTCCCTTTATTTTTCTGCATCATAACTGCAGCTCAATTTGTTCGTCACAGTGTTCTCTGTTCTTCTTCTTCTTCTTCTAGTTTCTCTGGCTTGAATTGCCTCGCTTAATCCTAAAATTTCTCTTTTTCCCTTATATTGTCCAGAACCACCTGCCTCCTTTCCCCTTTTCCTGACTGCTTCCTTGTTTTCTTGATGTACCTTAGGAGTTATGCATATGAAAAACTGACTTTACACATTTGTGTTGGTAATGTAGGAGAAACCACTTAAGGAATGGGAAGTTTTGGAGCAAGAACATTCATCCTCTTTGACAGGGACTATAGAAGCACTTGAAGCTGCAGTCCTGAGAGTTCCCATAACTGGAGGTGCAAAGGTACAGCACAAGCTGAACTTCAGAAACAAATATTCAGTGCTTCTTGATGTGGGCTTCTAGTGTTGATTTGGTTGCCTGTCTAACATGCTCAAGTATTTGGCTAATATGCTTCAATTATTAATATGTCGTACCCGTTCCAGGCAAATGCAGGTGCATTAAAACAGGCCATAAGCATCGCATTGGATATGATGGATTCAATAGAACTATCGACAAAAAGCATGATGCCAAGTGTACTGTAATCTTCATGTGATAGGTCATAAGATTAGGATAATTAAATGTTAATATTAGCTCTTCTTTGCCATTGCAGGCAGAAAAAGTAGGTGGAGTAATTTCTCAACTGGCAGAAATCACGTCCATGGAAAGAACATTGTTGGAAGATTGTGCAAACATTTTGGATAGAGTGTCATCATTAGAGGTCCGGATTAATTTGGCATGTTATGGACAACAATAACAGGACTTGACTTTTAACATATGTTGTTGCATTGTCTATTGTTGTATCTAGGTGGAAGAGAGGAGCTTGAGGTTATTTTTGATTCAGCTTGAATATGAGAAGACACAAAGTGCAAACATTGGTTCCTAATTTTAGCTCGAGTACATGTTAACGAGGTTGCGCTCATGAAGATTGATAGATAATTTATGTGAAGTGTACTTCTTGTTCACTTTCTCCAAAGTACTCAAGATGGGAAGCAAATGAATTCCAAGCATCTGCTGGCGTGGCAAGTTGGGATGTTCAGTCAGATGCCATTGAGAATTTTGTCACAATTCTTATTCTGATGTAAAATATTTTGGAAAACTCCATTTCATACTGGTGTGAATATAGCCTAAATTTTATTTGTAGAAATGCTCAATAAGGCAGGCATGCCTATCATGTTGGAAGTTGGGAGATTATCCTCCTATCCAGTTGACATATATGATCTTATTGTTATGTAATTTTTGTGGAGTAGAGAAGAGGCTCCCTATTGAATAAAACGGTGAGGTTGACAAATTATCCCGTGCTTACAAGACCATATTATTGCATTCATTTTACAGGAAAGGGGAAGTCTTGACCAATTATTTTCATTTGCCTACAGTTTTTATATGAGAAGGTATGTATGACCTCTGGATTATCTCACATGCTTAGCACGATCACGTACGAGTTATTATCAGCAAATTTTGAATCCTTACTCCTACCGCGAAAAATAATGGAAATGTGAAAGTGCCTTTGGGCTTTCCCTGGAGGGGCTTTGGCTACTTCAGTCCATATGCCATAAATTGGTAAGGTTCGTTTTTACAAGTATATGAATTGATTTTGGCTGCAGGTGCAATTTGCTAAACTATTGCTTACTCAATTTCATGATATTCTTCGAGTTTTCATCGCCTAACCAGCAAATACAAGTAGACATTGTCTTGTGCATTCTTTTGAAGAGGTAGCCAGGGAATGGTAATTTTATGTATATATAATATATGCAAGGGCAGCTCACTTTTGAGCCAAAATACTACAAAATCTAAACGCTGCAGATCATGGTCATCTTTACATGAATCTGAGCATCAAATAGAGCTCCGATTTAAAATTTGCACAGGTGCTGATCCCCCTTGCATAGACTAGTATGTTAACGAAAATTGGTCCCTTATAGTTTCAAAAGAGTCATAGAAACCACAAACCCTTGGAGTTGGAGGAAGCAGCTGATCCATTGTGTCCTCGCTCAATGGGGGCAGTATATTGCAATCTGGAAGAGGCTCCGATGAAACAAGCCCTGATATAATATCCAAATCACTGAATGATCCAAGTCTTTCAGGAATGTACATCTTTATCCTTTCTGATGATCCAGGATTTGCAGGATATAGAGTCTCAGAATTTCCAGAACCTTGTGGAAGTCCCATATTAGACATGGGAAGTTCTTTTTTCTGTGCTGGTGGAAAATACCCAAAAATCTGATTGGATGATGCATGCGTAAAAATACCATTGGTGCTGCTTTGAAGCTGCTTAAATTGGCCATCATAGAAAGAAACAGGGTTTAAAGAAGAGAACCCAGTTTTAGATTTGGCTCCATAGCCATGGCTCACAGGAAGCTTCAATGGCATGCAACTTCTGCCTGTCAACTTTTGTACTAGAGATCTAAAATTAGCAGCATCTGTTTTGATGACTGTTGGATTGAAGATATGAACTACTTTGATCACTGGTGGCTTAGCCTTCGATTCCACATTGCGCACACCTCCTGATTTGACTATGATATGTGATTCCCTGTTTGTGGCTCTGAGTACAGACCTTGCATTGTTCTTGCAAGACTTGGGGGAAGATTTTTTAGCAATATCCATGACGGAACAGGGGATGCAGAAAAGGATCAAAAGAGAAGCTTTTGCTAGGAGATATATGAGAAAACAAATAGCTAGGATCGCATGGGATATGAGAGGATATCAAGGATTGAGATAATAATACATCACAACATCTTCGAACAGCATTGTGCATAGATACATCAATGAAAAATCTGCAGAAATTGTCCAAGGGGATGGATCAACGATAGAATTCTGCATGAAAAGAATCTCTAGCTCTAGCCCTTTCAAGGAAAAATCTCTTCTACACCAGAAAGAGCTGCTTCTACAAAGAAGAAATAGCAGGATTTCTTCTAGAGTGGTCTTGAGCAACGATCCATCAAGGGGAGAACAAAGAAAAACACAAAGCAGAAAGGGATTTTCAGCTAGAGAATGAAGGAAGAGGGAACTATGATGGAAATAAACAGAAGGAAAAATGGCGAGGAAGCAAACCTGGATGAGGAGAGATACAAACGGAGGGGGATTGTCTCCTGGCATGTCTCCTGGAAGGGAACCATATAATAATTTGGAAGGGGCAATATAATAATTGCATCGGTTACCTAGTGAGGAGCAGGGCGCAGCAAATGTTCTATGCTCCACCAACCAGGGTGAAATATGCATTGATTAGGTAAAGGGTTGTAACTCCCCCCCTATCCCTAATGATGGCCTTTGCCCCCCTTTTTCAAGGCAAATTCAATTCCTCGTGATCCCCCTTTGTCCTCACTTGGCCCCCTTGTCCCCCTACTTCCCTCTTTTGGCTTCCCTTGGGCCCCCTCAGATCTTGTTTGAATTTGGATCACTTTTCCATATCCCGTGTAGGACAAATTAGGTACCTTTATCCTGGATATACCTTGTGATAAAAATGGGGAAAGAAAATTGAAAATGCTCGGTTCATTTCCATGCAAAACTCTCAGGAGTTTTATATCGCCATTTGCCAACAACATGGCATTACTTCAACCTGATGTCATTTAGGTCATTGTTATGTTGCTCACTCACTAGGAGAAAAGTAATATTTCTCCCATTTCAAAAGTGTTGACACTTGTCAATAGGCCACCACAACTATAAGAGGACATTTGGTCTTTCGTTGTGTGCTCATGCAAAAAATGCAAAATGTGGCAAGCTATATAGAATAGCATTGTGTGTGCAGCCGACGAGACAATCATTCACTACCACTATCGGCATCCGCCAGAGACGCCCTCTCTCTCCAACACTATTTGGTCTCTACATTGACCAGTTGGAAACCTGGCTCGCTGATAGTGGGCGTGGCGAAAACCAACTTTTGCATCAGGTCATCAGGTAGCTCATATATACGGATGATATCGACCTCCTGGCCCATACTCCAAAGGATATGCAATCTCACCTAGATGCCCTGGACGCATTTTGCCAGGCCACATACATGCGTGTCAATTTGGCCAAGACTAAGGTGGTCCTCATCTCATCCTCATGCCACCTAAGCCTCCCTTCATTCAATTACTGGGAGCAAATTGTGGAGGTGAGGCCCACCTATAAGTATTTAGGAGTGGAGTTTCCTTCTACACTGTGTTGGGACACATCCGTCCGATTGGGGGTGATAGCGGGCTGGAAAGCGCTTTATACAATGCAGAACAACAACCATATGGTAGAGCTCTATGATTGGGGCCATTAATCACATCTGTTCAAGGTATCGGTGAAGCCCGTTCTTCTAAATACAGGGTCGAGTTCTGGAGCCCAGTGGTGTCTCTTGCGACTTGGAATGACTTAGAATAGGTGCAGAAAGCCTTCTTAGCATGGGCACTCGGAGTGAAATCCACGGTCCCATATCAAATCCTACTGCAGAAGATAGGATTCTTGCCTCTTCAGAGGGCAGCCCTTGATGCATATCGTCTATTTCCAGAAGGTTGTCAATATGGATGATGCTTGTCTCTCGAACCTGGCTTATACCGTGGCAATGGGATCGCAACGGCTCAAGGCCTGTTGAAAGGACAAGAGAGCTTAGTGGCTGACCAGATAGAATGTGCAGGAGCACAGGTGCATACAGGTGGATACAGAGGCCGATTGCGACAGCCTAAGATATTACCTTGACACTTGTTTCCTCGGCAAGCTTTGGGACCCCAAGGTCCTGCAGCAGGTCAAAATGATACATTACAAGCAACAAATAACCTCACGCTAGATTGTGGTCCACAACGCTACCTGTGTTTAAATCTATCTATAAAAAAGTGCAGGCTCATCGTCTCCATTCGCACAGGTGCCCACCATCTCCAAATTGAGACAGACAGGTGGATTGGGGAGCCACTCCAAAACAGGCTTTGTCAGTGCTGTCAGATGGGAGTCACTGAGGATAAATATCACACTTTCCAGGACTGCCTGACATATAATCAGATCCGAGCACGCTACGCTCTCTTGCTCAGGCCCAATGAGCTGCTATACATGATACTGAGCATGGCTTCGGTGCGATCACTAGGAGCATATATTCAGGAGATATTGGATCTGAGGGCTCAAATATGCCCCCAGACAACCATTAGATGAGCAGACAATACTTCATCATGTATATAGGTATATTTGTCTAGTTTGTCAGCAGTCTTATTGCTGCCATGATTTTTCCCTCGAAAACCCTTCGGGGCAAGGGTTTTTTAATTCGGGTAGCAATACGCTTGCTGCACTCTTGTATTGGGTCTTTGAATAAATTTCAATCTACAACAAGACGACTAGGAATCAAATACAAGAATGGATATTGTTTGAAAACGACATTTCCAGACGTGATCACCTACACAATATTGGGATTAAGCAATGGGGTAACAACTAGTCCTTAAAGAAATATTTCTCGAGTACGAGGCTGCCCAGAGTCGCATTCAATGTAAGCTGGTTGGTGGTTAGAGTGGTGTGGCATGATGCATCCTTCTAATCCAACCTAGATTTGATGCGAAAAGATTCCTTTTTTGATATGGCAGAAGAGTCTAGGTAAGGAGGAGCAATCTCTATCTAACAAATCTCCACCTATACAAAATGGAAAGATGTCCATTCTAAATAAAATGAGAAGGCAACATATAAAATAAGGTGCTCAAGCTCTATAAATTGCCCTATTTTGTGGACGAAGTACCTTGAATTGCTCCTATTTTGTAGGTGGAGGGCTATTCTATTTTTCATTTATTTCAATACATTTGATCTCTTTAAATGATTATGAATATTTTTATTAGTAGTAAAAAATAGGCTCTTGGTTGGATATTTTTGCAATCTCTCATGTTATCAAATTCAAAATCCTCCAGCTAGCTATAATAGCTACTACAGGACATCCAGTTAGTTGGAGAGACCTCCACATAGCAATTACAACATAATGACAATATCCTTGCATGTTGACGGTAATTCTTTGAAGTCTTGCATCAAGACCAAGAGAAGTTTTAATTCTAGACTTTAGGTACATGTTTTTGTAATATTCACTCAAAATATATTCTACACATTCTTTGGGCCCTGCAATCTTACATTTGGTGTCAAAATTTTGCAGGTTTGATTAGATGATCATTTTTGTGTGGAAGATGTCTTGGGCGATTACGTTTGCAAATGCTTTTTACAAATTTTTGGTTGGGAAGAAAAGGTTTTAATAAAAAATAAGATTTTTATGAGAGTTCTTTTTTAGCAAACCGTTGTATACAATATCTAAGTCACTAAAAATAGATAAAGAGAAGCACTACGAGAGAATGTCAATTCTTTCTGTGCTCATAACTTGAGCTACAGAGGTCTGATTCAGATGATCTTGGGCTCTTTGGAAATGTTATGTAGAGAGCTTCTCATTGACATATGATTTAACCCAGATCTATCAAGACATGGACCTTCTTTATGTACTTTTCAATTCGGATTCCCTTTTGCAAAGTGTAGATTTGATGATAATATGGTTTTTATAACTTTTAAATCCAGACTCCGTTTTGTGTGTTTTTTATTGCGTTGGAAAGTTCTCTCCGGGATCTTTCTGGTGATGACTGATATGCTCATATTTGGTTAAGTTTTTTGGGTCAAAACAGCAAAATTCTGGGCGGATTTGGTAGGTTTCCACACCTGATTAAAACATGATTTGCACAGCAGCAAATCATACTCTCTGCCCAACTGATCATTCTAGTCATGTCCTTTGTCCTCTATCATTGTTGTGCAGTAAGCTTTTATGAAGATATTTAAGAGATGACATTATCGTAACCACGTTTTGTATCGAAAACTTTTTGTTTTGGCATGTTATATGGGAGATGTTTTTTTTGTTTGGAAAAAAAAAAATTCAAAAAACATTGGCAAGTTCATGAATAACATATAAACCATCTTACCACAAATGGTCTACTCATTTCAATGGCTCCACAAAAAAAAAGGGGGGAGAACATGTATCTATATAAACTAAATTTCCATAGCGTTGTATGTTCCAATAAAAATAACAAATGAAAAGAATCTGGATTGTCAAGCTATATTGTCAAGCAAAAAGGGTTTACAGAACAATCTAATATTTGATGCAAACATACCTAAATATTCAATACAATCATTCCACAAGACTGCCACAATGGATTCCCGAGTTGGAGTTATTTCTAGTAGTCATGACTTGCTTTAATTTAATTTTAACAAAATGTTTGCTTATACAATTTTGGCATAACAAAAGAACTATTGAAAAAGACTAGAACACCTTTCCTATGACATTCTTAGAATGTTTTAAACTTCTTGAATGTCTCCTTCATCCTTTGGTTAGGCCTAAGATTATATTTTGAGGTGCTCACTGCAAATACAGTCCTAAATTATACTATAATTATAAACCAATCTCCTCCCTCCTTTTAGTTTGGTGGCTAGTCCTTTGGATTACCAATTAGAAGGTCTTGTGTTCAAGTCTCTATTGGGACATTTAGAAGATCATCATATTCCCTTATAGAATGATCCCATGTGGTATAATTTAGGAATAGAATGATCCCATATGGTATAATTTAGGAGATCATGTATCCGTATGAATGCTACCACGTGGTATAACATAAAAAGTAGTATTTGCCTATCTATCTTCTTTTATGCTTGAGCCCTTAATATATTTCATAAAATATGAAAAAATTGTTATTATTCAAACTCGTTGTTTTCTTCCCTGCTTTCAAAGTTATTTAACGATCCAAAAAATAGAGAACAATCGAAGTAGAGAAAAGGAAATCTACCATTAGGGCAAATTTGGGTCTCAAAATGGCTCATAACTTTTGAATGTCATTGCATCATTATCTTCCCTATGAATACCATTCCTAACGAACAACGATGTCCATGGAGGTGGCTTGCTAGTTGTAAAAACAAGGCAGGCATTGCAAGGAGGAGGAAAAAATCAAGAGTGAACGAAAGAAAATTGGTAACTTTTTTTTTTGGGGATGGGGGTAATTCTACGTCATATTTGGCTTTCGTTTTTCTTACCAAAATCAGTTTTAATTAGCAAGTAGAGGAAGGAGTAGACTTGCTTTACATCCACATGGCAGGTCTAGGAGATGCAAAATTGTGCATTTACTGCCACCCTCATATTTTCTCAGGAAACCATATCACAGACCAAAATAATGGCTCTTTTGTCTGCCTATTGTGCACGTGCCCATATGTACCAACCGCCATCCAAATTCTTGCACCGAACTTGTGGGGGGAGGGGTAATTCTACGTCATATTTGGCTTGGCTAATCAACTTTCCACGTTTTTCTTACCAAAATCGGTTTTAATTAGCAAGTAGAGGAAGGAGTAGACTTGTTTTTACATCCACATGGGCAGTCTAGGAGATGCAAAATTGTGCATTTACTGCCACCCTCATATTTTCTCAGGAAACCATATCACAGACCAAAATAATGGCTCTTTTGTCTGCCTATTGTGCACGTGCCCATATGTACCAACCGCCATCCAAATTCTTGCACCGAACTTTTGCGTTGTTCACCCGACACCTACTCGCTATTATACTCATCCTCTCCTTCTTCACTCTTCATTTTGGATTTCACACAAGATGGCATGTTGATAACCAAAACATTCAGAGCATGTATATTTGGCAATTCGTGTCTGTTTTTAGAAGGCTCAGGATTTGTGCTCAGATTCGTGTTTGGGCTTCAGAAGGCTCGATTTGGCCAACAGGAGGGACGCACAACTCAGAGCATTGAAGCTTAGCGAATGATTGGGAGATATCTTGAAGCAGCATCTTCCTCTGCTGCTCTTTAAAACTCTAAAACAAATCTTTCATTTTGAAAACACACGGAATCTGTCTTATAAGAGAAACCCTGAAAGTCCTTACAAAAAAACCCCCGTCGCATTTCATGGACCTTGGCTGAATCTGTTAGCCAAATATGCATCCATCAAATATGTCTGCACCATAACATGATGATAAGATAAGATAAGATAAGATAAAGATTTTATCATCCGCGGAAACCCAATCGGGTTATGGGACCCAATACAGAAGGAGGGGCATAAGGCCGAATCAGAAAGCCAAGCAGAAGTGACTAGACATATCCCCTGGTGCGATTAGACGTAACCTAACCAGGGGTTCTGAGGCCACTGATCAAGAATAAGTGCGCCACCTCCTTGATAGACTGCCCATTTTCTTTGGAGCCTCGCCTCGCGAACCTGACATAACTCATCACGCCGCCGAGTTAATTGAACTGGGGAGAGTCTTCTTTGTACCGTAAAAGGGTGCCCTTGAGGTGACTCCCATGTCAGAAAGCACATATAGCCGGCCCCGGATGTGGAAAATCAGACTAGAAGATGGGCGGGCGGTCGGGCTGATGAGCCCCTACCCGCACATTTGTAAAGTTTATGGACTCCGGATGCGCATAATATCCGTGAAAAAATATGCGTAGTCTCGCTTATCCGAAAGCAGGAGGCTATGTCAGGGACACCTACTAGACGCGAAGTTGAAGGAACGGGCCCCGCCGATTGGCCCATACGGGTTCCGTGGTGCTATCGGATGCTCTTGCCGTTTCGGTGCATGTTCCCCGAAGCCGTGATCTTGCATCCAACATTCAATGCGCCATCGGGATTCTTGCTGGTTCCCCGTACATGCTCCCCGAAGCCGCATCTTGCATCCAACATTCGAATTCTTGGATGGGGCCTCTCCGATACTGCCATCATCGCTCTCGCCTAGGCCGCGACGCTGGCCCATTGTAGACATGGCTATGGTCGGGTCACCTCGGCGAAGTGCCTCGGTCCTGCACCATGGCATCCGAGCGCAAGGTGTGTGCTGATATGTCTGGTGGCAAAGGGAAGCTAGCACTATGACCTATGTATTCTTTCATTAGGTGCTCCAATATTTCTAGAACCTGCGCCCAACCGCCCGAGAGGGAGCCGCACGTAATTTGTCAGAATCAGAACTAACACGCATCGATTACATCCTGGATTGAATTGTAAGCAAGGGGGATTGTGATGTGGCCGGATTGCAGGAAACCGGGGTGCATCCGCAGTAAACCGTGGGTGGGGGGAGGGGGCCGACATGATATAGCCTTCGCTGCCTTCCTTGCCATATCTTTAGCTTTTCACGTCATGGCTAGGGGTGGTGGGTAAGCGTTGGGCAAGCTAAACGAACAAAAAGAACAAGAAGCGAAACCTGGTGCTAAGAGAGAAGGAATCGGTGATGCCTGTCACAAAATTCCTCTTTGCAGAATCGGGTGGCTTGATGTCGCCCCCCATGATGGATAGATCGTGGCCGGGCGTAATCGTATCAAGACCCCGCACTGTAAGGAATTCGGGAGCAAGGGAAAGGGAAGTTATCTGGCTCTGGGGTCACGCAACGCGGTTGAGGCAGATGAATCAGCCGGGCTATGGAGCCTATGCTGGAGAAACCTCACCATATCAAAGATGGTATGCAGAAGCCCACTCTGGCAGAAGCGTCAAACCAAACTGAAAATTGGGAAACGAACTGGGCCCGGACGGTGAAGACTTTTGTCGATACTGGAGGTTGCGATAAAGCCGATCCTCTGCTCTTGCTACTGCCGACGTGAGGTACTGTTGGTACGGCTGGGCTGGTGCTTGATGCTTCCACCTGAACAAGATCTTCACATGAGCTGAGCTAGAACGGGCCTTGGGCGCCTCAGGCGCCTAGGCGGCAGGCGGTAGGAACGAACATTGGCTATATGAAATTTCACAGGCTGCGAACTTGTTTGGCTATAAGAGAAACTCTGAAAATCCATACAAAAAGCCCCCTTTGCATTTCATGGACCTTGGCCGAATCTGTCTGCACCATAACAGCATCCCTCGAATCTGTCTGCACCATAACACGGTATCTTCACAACCCTAAAAATATAAACCCTGAACTGCAGTGCCTGTATACCTGAGACAAAAAATGCTTTAGATAACCCTAAAATAACCCTAAAGTGAAAGAGCTCGATGCTTGCATGTATGACTTATTAAAAAGAAATAGAGGAATAAGAATAAAAAGGGGAGGATCTGAATGACTTCTTGGCGCTCACGCTCTGCCTGCGCTAGGGCGGCAACAAGGGAAGGAGGCTGCCCTCTTTCCTCTTTTTTCCAGTACTGTTGCAGATCCTCTTGCAGACCAGAGACTATGATCCCGTGCTAGTGGGGTTTGCTGACGCGCCAGAAGGTTTTCTTCTTCGAAGAAATTGCAGATTTGATTCTGAAGCAGCTTCAAGGCGGTCTTAAGCCACTAACGTGGCATTTTGCTCTCGATCTTTTTGAGAATGATGATTTCTTATACAAATCACCACCGAAAGGGCGCAAAGTCTATAAGGTGGAGCATAATTGAAGCAGAATTCATATAGAGAGCAGTTTTGGGTCTATTTGGCAGTCTTTTTAGTTGGATCTTCTATCCATTTGGTTTTTTCCCCTCCTCTTGCTCTTTCTTGCTAGCGAAAAGATCTAGGGATGTTTTCTTGAAAGGAGCAGAGTAAATTCTTGATCTTAAATTTACAGTTTCAAAACAAGATGTTAGATTATTTGAGATCACCGAGCTAGGGATTTGATTGTGTCCAAGAAGACGCTTCTATATCAAGACCAGATATCATGAGACAGAATATAAGGAGAGTTCTGGTGGCTGGGCTATGTGTCTAGCCTATACAGGTTGGCTGACTGGCGCATCTCGACAATGCAACATCTTACTTTAATCTCACATTTGGTGGTAAAGCTATTGAATTTGATCATAGTTTGAAGCATATTTGCTTCTCTGAGTAGTGGGGGAGATTGTTCAGGTTACTCCACATCTATTTTCTCTTCGTTTCTATTTCTGCAAGAGGTTTTCTTGGAGCATTCAAGATTTGTTTGTAGCTTGTGGAAAATGGGCATTTGGCTCCTATAGTATTTTGTTTGATTGGGAAGATGTTAATATTGTAGTACTGGTTAGACAGAAGAAGAGGTTGAGAGAGGCTCATGTGTACTTTAGTTATAGACATATTCTGATCCAGATGGGATCCTTTGTACGTAAACTATATCTGATCCATGAGGGATATTTGTATTGTATTGTAATTTTTCCTATCTGATCAATACAATAACTTCTTACCGTAAAAAAAAAAAAAAAAAGAAGAAATAAAAGGTGGTAAACCATTGGGCATATGGAATTTAGACAATAAAATGTGGAGTGCACTCTGGAAGTACTGATTACTAGAGCTCGTGCAATGCGAGAAACAAATCATATAAAAACCATAGGAAAAAATATATAACAAAAGAAACCCCCAGTTATTATGCTACATATTCATCAACAATGGACGATCATAGAGTTAAGCGATATTGGCGAAGTGATGTGCGGATGCATTGGATAAGGAGAATAAAGAGGTTCAAAGGGAATCATAGTGGTTGAAAAGTTGAAAGAATATCAATAAGACATGTATATACTCCTTCCGATATGGCAAATGGGCTAGTTTTAACAAAAAAAAACATTCACAAAATTGCCCTCCAATGGTAAACTTTTAGGCAGATATACAAATGAAAGGACCAATTTTGCATCGTGTGATTGTTTTTTGTTTTTTAGTTGCGTCAATTCTTTTCATGCGGAGTTATGTTTATTAGATGTTGAGGATGTGGTTCTAGCAGAAAGCGTTACCAATGGCCTTGTTGTCTACTATATAGACATTGGATTTATACTTTTCCAAGGTATAGATGTTGTCACATTGGGTGTTTTTTTAAACCATGGTGTACAAAAATATGAAATCTTAGCACGTCATCAAGACCTATATTTCGGTGCTGGTTCACTTGCTAGACTGGATGTACGGGCATATTGAAGTTTGGCGACGACCAATATGAAGTGTCAGGTACGGTCTGGTGCAGGAATGTAGCAAAGCTTCAATTTCTGTGCGAGAAATAAACAAACATGCAGAGGATGATTTGATTGTGCTGACAACTTTTACTCCTCTTGCATTTCGAACTCCAGTGGAAGCCGCTCACTATATTTGAAACCGCTTGCTTGATCAAACCCGCTTGCTATAATCTTAAAGCCGCTAGCTTGTTCAATGCATTTTAGAGGTCTTAAGGTGAGGTGTGACCTGCAAGATTTTTGTTCTCTATTTTGTTTTTCTAATTCATGTGATTTTTGTTGCAGGTCTTTGCGCGAACAGAGTCTGAGTTTGAAAAATTCCATGGTTTGCCCTCTTCTGGCAGAAAACTGAAGCAGATTAAGGTTGAAGACGTTTCTGAATTTGACTTCTTATCTATATGGAATGTTCCTCTTCATAATGGGAAGATAAATCTGAAAGAAATCAAACCCACTTTCAAGTAAGAACTATTGGAGCGTGTGGAGAAAGTATACCAAAAAAAGCTCCAGAACCATGAGATCAAGACTAAGTTTGCTTGTGCATTTGCTTGGCAGCATACAACCGTGACATTGGCTCGAAAGAAGGAGTTTAGAGTCAACCGGATTCCTTTGTTGCCGATGTATATCTTCCTTGAAGAAAAAGGCCAAAAGGAAGCCTTTGAATACTTTTGGCATGAACATTCAAAGTGTTCTTGCACATGTTAAGAAGTTGGAGGAAATGAAGGTTGAGGCAGAGAGATAGTCATGCAGTCTGGAAAATGATGCTCTTAGGTTAGAGGGCAGCACGGCTACTGCTGAGGCATTTTGCAGTAGTTTAACTGATGCAATAGAAGAAAAAAGGAAGACCTGACTTGTTATTGACATTTGATGAAGATCCAGAAATATAAAGGCGAGAAAGGAAAAAACACATCAAGAGCATAAAAAACGATATCAAATAACAAGCCATGGAATTGTGGCATGCAAGAGCAGCCCAGATTTCCGTACTGTAAATCAAGAAGATAAACCCTATTAACATCACCATGGTTGTGTACAATGTCAACTCGAGCACCACTTGCAACATATGTGGTTTTTGCTTTAGTGAAGAATATGCTATGCATATTGAACTGAATTGCAGCCATAAATTTCATGTATTTTGTTTTTCTGCTGTACTTGAGTCCATTCATTACATAGTTCTTGATTGTGGTGAATCTGTGCCATCACTACTAATCGAGCTCGGCCATGTCAGTGAAGAGAAGACAGATGATGTTGATGTTGAAGAAGAGTCTGCTGAAAAATTTGCTGAAGAAGAGCCTACTGAAGAATTGGAGGAAAAGAAGATTGTGAAAAGAAGGTAAAATAAGGAACATTCTTTTGAAGAATCAGAATTTGAAGAACATATACGTGCAAGGAAAATCAGGAAGAGGATGACAAGAAGTGCTTTAAAGAAGGCTATCAAGGACGTGCCTGAGAGTGCTTTTTTGTGGGTTTTTGCTTTTGTTTATGAGATATCTGATGTTGTGCTTTGCAGATTCCAGGGATAGGTTCCGTACGTACGAAATCTAAATTCCTGACATATAAAGTTGAAAAATACGTATTTTTTTGAAAAAAACATATTTTGCTTATTTTTTCTCTCGCCGGTCGAAAGACACGCATACGCGAAAACAATTTCGCGTACACATGAATAGCGAAACGGCGACGCAAAATTTAAATTTCATTTTTGTGTATGCTGCTTTCAGTAAACCGCGTACACAAAAGATTTTCTGCGTACGCGTTTCAGTAAAAATCGCGTACGCGAAAACTTCAGAGGTTTTGTGCACGTGGTTTTTTCCAGTTTCTGCGCCGCAAAGGAGGTATGTTCTGCGCCAAACCTCCCAACCCGGCCCTTAATTTTTTTTTTCTGTTTTTCTTAGTTTTTAGGCAAAAAATACTTAGTTTTTTGTTGTTTTTTATTATCTAGGTCTAGGCAAGGTCCTTAGTTAGGCCCTCGCCTATTGCCCCCTTGTTCAAGGTGCATGACGATGGTGAGTGCCTTGTTCTGTAAGCTGAGCCTGACCTATTTTAGGAAAAAAGAAAAAGAACAATAAGACCACAAACAAAAGAAAAGAATAACACAAAGAAGAAAAAAGAAACTTTTGTTGCCCTCCCTTATCAAAGGACAACTGTAGTGCCAATTAGGGTTTTGTGTTGCCAAGAGCATAGGCAGTGTCCCTTGCCTGGTATTGCCGCAGTTATTTGCGCCATGCCGAGGGTGAGTGGCATTGCCGAAGTTTAAGGCAACTAGAGTCTACCTTTCCTTGAGATGTATAGCCCTCGCCTGATGCCATTGTTGGCTTTGGCCACGCGGTGTCAAAAGATGTATGTTGTACTCTCATAGAAGGTTACGAGGATGTCTTACTAATGTATACCCTAATTCCTGATGGTGTTGTTGATGAAAGTCCGACACCAATATAGGGATTGACATATGTTTTAGTAAGTATTTGATTGGTCCTGTCTTATGAAAAAGCACAACCTGGGTTAAGTGCAATGCATTTGAACTTGCTAGCCTCCAAGTAGGAGCATTCTGTCAGTAGCTGGGGTAGATCATAAATCGTGTTTTGGTCATTTCATGTGTTCCCCATTCTTGCACGTAGTTATCAACCAATCAAAAGTCATTTAGTAGTAGTAGGATAGGATGTTAGGGTCCTGATGTAGTGGCCTAAAACTTAGCGTTGTTATAGTCAAAGTGAATTAATGTACGCTGTTGCTAAGCACTAAATTGGAGGTTTTATTTTTGCTTGGCCTGTTGGGGTGTTGTTGCTGTCATCTGCGTACTGTCGCGCGGTTGCATTTTGCTAGCTAGCTAGACAATCCCTTAAACAAGCAGCATGGCTTCAAAAGAGAGAGCAGATCTTAACTTAATGGCAATAGAGGCATTAGTGTCTCAGATACAGTCGCAACCAGCAGAGGCATTGGTGTCTCAAATAGAGCTGCAACCCGAGTCATCTTCTGCACCACCGCGCAGAAAAAGAAATAGACCACAACAAGCATGGTCTGCTTTGAGACCAGAATTCATGAATTGGTTATGTAATCGACTTTGCAATGTCTCAGCCCAGGATCTGAAATCGATTACCAGCGAGGAAGGGTGGCTAGACTACCATGCAGGGCTTGTTAAAGATGCCGAGAGGGCTTTTAAACCTCAAATGATAGCTGTAGAGCCTGAAAAGTGTAAACAAGAGAGCTACACATGGATAGTGGGCAATATTAGCCGCACTACTGGGAATATGATCACGGAAGTTGCAAATTTGAATAGTCATCGCCTGAGGCTAGAGCTGAAAGAAAAAGCCATCATGTGGAATGTGGCTTGGAGCAACAGAAAGTTGAAGAAAGGAGCCCACCAACCCCTCACCTTGTTAAGAAAGTGTTGGCGCAGACAATAAGAGCCAAACGTCCTGGTGAGACGGATAGGGAGTGGGAAGCTTGTAGAAGAGCGGATGCTAAGACAACCTGGTTTGCAAAAGTAGATTCGTCGCAGATAATAAATAGACAAAGAATTGGTTCTGGTTCATATGGGATGGTGCATAAATGCAATATTTTGGGTTCTAGTTTTATTAAGAATGAACCATATTGCGTAAAGTTTCAGAAGAATAATTTTCAGCCAGGTACAGATCCTAATAATCTAGTGAAAGCTATGTTGAAAAATACGAGGGAATCTGGGATGTAGTTTAGGCATGGATGTATAATACGCTGCATTGGTAGCACTACCGGCTTAGAGAGGCAGGGCTTAATTTTTCCTTTTTGGAATGGAGGTTCTTTGGCAAGCTTTTTTACAAGCCATGGGTGTAATGCTTTTGCTGAGCTTACGTTTAAAAAGTTAGGAGCTGTTCCCAGAGTTGAGAATGAAAGAGTTATTTGTTGCCTCCAGGGTTGGGTTTCTTGGCTATGTCATTCTGCAGCGGCCTGCGAAAACTTCATCAAGAAAGGTATTTCATATGGACTTGCACTTGGACAATGTGCTGCTTCATTTTGAGTATGGAAAGGAGAAGTGATGCATTGATCCTCAGACTGTTTATATTGGCATTTGTGATTGGGGTGAATCTAGGCTGGTGGGCGAGATAGTGGAAGTGAAGCGATAGCATTACAAGGATTTGGATGGTGAGGGTAAGAAAAGAATTGAGATTGGGCGAGGCATCCATATATGCACGATGATCTTTATTATGGTAATGGCTCAAAGACAGTGGCTGTAAGGGTTGACTTTGACTTGCACGGGGCAGCGTATATTGTGTATTACTTGGCTGATTTTGCTAGTAAGCACTCCTACCTGGAGTCGATAGGAAGCGTTGAGCAGCAAGCTAGGCACCGGAGAATGTGCAACTATTTGAAACATTGCATTGAGTCGCCAATGGGAGAAAGACACGAAAACTTGATTTGGCCCAGCTACTTGACACCATGCGAGATGCATCTTAGCAACAGAAGCAATTTGGAGGTTAAATTCATACAAAATGCACCACAGCTCTCATACCATATATCGATTACCAGTCCATCTATCAGAGCCATTGAAATAGTAAAAAGAAATCAAACGATGCTAACTGCTTGGTTTAAGCTCAACAAAACTGACAAAGAAGCACACAAGTACACATAGTTATAAATACCAGTGCATTACACATTTGATAAAAACAAACACAACATGGAAGAATAGAGAGACAAAAACAAAGGTAATTATAAGAATGTCCAATTTAGCCTAAGAGACATCAAGAGGTTCTATCTTCGACTTTTACTGCTCTGTAGACTAGCAATGACAAGCTTTACTGATATATGGTGCATCAATGGGAAGCAATGGGAAACTTTTCATGAAGCTGCTAAGACACTTGGTCTATTGGCATATATGCAGAATGCAGAAGGACACTCAAAGATGCAACTAGTTTCCAAATGCCCACTCAATTGTGTCAAACGTTTGCTTTCATATGCATAGATGGACCTCCTTCAGAGCTTCAATTATGGAGCAAGTCCAAGTCCCAAATGTCAGAAGACTACAATCGAGACATGCCAGACGAGAATGCTTACAATGCAACTCTCGCATATCTAAACGACATATTCCTTGCAAATAGTACTTCTTGCTTATGGACAGGAATAGCAAGTCTGTTATTGAAAGGAGCTCGCACTGCACATTCTACATTCAAGTTACCTTTAGACCTCAACACCCCTCCCCCTCCCCGAGTCAACATCAACACTATGCACAACAAGCCATGATGCAGAAATAATCATAAGAATGAAACTAATACTATGGGGCGAGATTAACATATTGATGCACTTGCAGCAGTGGACACCATTTTAAAGGAAATACAACAAGATCCAAGGCCATTCAGAGGAATCATTATGGTTGTTGGGGGCGATTTTGAACAACAACTACCAGTCGTAAAACAAGCTTCCAAAACATACATTCTCTCCAAATGTATATAAAGAAACTCTATGTAGAAGAACTTCAAAACATTCAATCTAATACAAAACATGCGTCTTCTAGCCAGAGAAAAGGAATAGTTGTAGACATTGGCAATGGATTTCGAATGAACAACGAGCAAATGCTAAATGAAAATATTGTCCACATACTTGAACAATCCATTGCTACATCTGATTTGATTGACGAAGTACTTGGGCACAAAATTGATCCAAATAACATGGACCAGATATTAGACAGAGCAATTTTCGCACCAAAAAATGAAGACACCCTAAAATTGAATGACAAAGTGCTAGCAAGAATCTATGGCGAGGTACATTCATACATCAGTATTGATACACCACAAACAGAAGATCAGAATCACATCAGAGATTTCCCCATTGACTTCCTCAATCATTTGACCCCGACGGGGATGCCCCCATACAAATTGAATATTAATGAACAATCAATAATAATCCTACTTAGAAACATGCATACAACAGGTGGGTTGTACAATAGGGCCCGACTCAAGTAATTCAAGCAACAAAAAGAATCATATATGCAGAAATCATTACTGGAACATTCAAAGGAACACGTGTGCTAATACCAAGGATAAACTTGACTCCTTCTGACAGCCACATATTGACAATCTCCAAATCACAAGGACAATTATTACAAGGAGTTGGCATCTACCTGGCTTCTCCAATCTTCACACATGGTCAACTATATGTTGCTTTATCAAGATGCACGTCAAGGAGTGGTGTCAAAATCTACATCAAAGAACATCCCGATAAGGTGCGCTACAACAAAATGAAAAGATCTTCACACTCAATGTCGTATATAAAGAACCACTCGTTGCTTAGAATAGAATCAAACGACAAAATGCATCAGCAATTGTCAAGTTCTATAAGCACCAATCAAGTTACTTCATCTATGGCCACTATGGAAACTACATATATACTTGGTTAGTAAACCTCGACAACGTACAAGCTAAGCCATGTTCATCAATTCTCCTACTTTGATTGTTTGTTGCATAATACATATCTCTTACCTTTTGCAAGGCTTGAGATTCCAAATCTACATTCATGGCCCCTAACAAAATAAGCACTTATTGCTTCCAATATAACCAAATAATAAAACACATCAACAATTCTAAACTTCTATCAACTTCTGTGCATGACAGATTCAAAATAAAGAACATATTGTAGATCACACTGTTCAAATCAAGATAATTTCCGTATTGGCTACTTCAAAGTACTGCCAATTTCATGCCTAAAACTACACTACGTGACCTATGGAGATTTCAAGGGCCAATCAATATGTCGTTTGAGAAGCTTAATCTCTAAAGGATGTATTATTACCTAAACTACACCATAAGTCGCCTATGGAAAGCTAATTGAGAGAACAAGTTGCGTGCTTTTCTGCTGGATTCCACTTTAAAATAGGATGCTCTATTTTGCTACCCAGCAATGTTAAAACTTACAAATAGTTCAAAGACCCATTGTTGTTGCTGGGTGTTTGCAGCTCTAGACGAAAACCCTCTCTAACATTTTGTAATTTTAACATAAAAGTCTACAAGCTTCACTGTGAGGGCTTCCATAAGTTACATCAATACAGACCTTCGTTTCCATATCTGGCAATTTAAATATTAATAATTATAAGAATTTTATAATACATACCCTTAATCACTTTGCATATTCGTTGATGAATACATTGTCAAACGTTTATCTCACATCACAAATCTTAAAAATGTATTCTCAATTTATCACAATTTAGCATGTCATAATAAATACTAGTTATGGAGCCCGGCGTTGCCGGGCTTAGTAGCAATTTGAAGAGGTGGTCACTTCTAATTGCAAAATATGTTCTCACTTTGCAAGTGAAGTTGTGATGTTATACTGGACTGTTGCACTAATGGAAAGAACAATATTTAATTGTTACACATTAAATAGCTTGTGTTCAATTGTTAGCTAATCACAGAGGATGATGTTACCCAGGGTCTGCAGCGTTTGGCCAATGGGAAAGCAATGGACCTGGATGGTATGCAGGCAGAGTTGCTCAAGTGAGCAGGGGAGCCTATGGTACCACTCCTAACCACTATGTTCAACAGAGCGCTGCAGGAAGGATTCCCCCAGCAGTGGACCACAAGCAGAGTTGTCCCCATTTACAAGGCAGGAGATCCACATAGTCCAACCAATTACCGAACAATCATGGTCGGTTCGGGTGTTTAAACCGCTAGCTGGCATTATTGAGCAACAATTGGCCAGGTGGGTAGAAGCAACAGTGTGTGCGAAGCTCTCACGCATAGTGGTTCAGACCCGTGCATTCAACCATTGATCATATCTTCACATTGAGGACTTTGGTTGAGGATAGCGTAAACCCGCGGCCCGGGACTCGTATTCTTCGCTTTGTTGACTTTGCGAAGGCTTTTGACACTGTGCCTCGACAATAGTTATGGGAAAGATTGCGGCAACTGGAGGTTCCTGTGGATATGCAAAATGCAGTATACAGGTTGTACGAGAGTTGTTCAGGCCAGATGCGGATGACGGGACAGCCATTCACTAGCAAAGTATTGGGGTCCGCCAGGATGTCCTCTTTCCCCAACATTGTTTGGTTTGTACATTGACCGGTTGGAACCCGGCTCACCGGACAATGGGGTGGCGGACCCAACTTTTTGCATCAGTCCTCGGGCAACTCATCTATGCAGACGATGTTGACCTCTTAGCTCACACCCGGAGGATATGCGTCTCACTTAGATGCTCGATACATTCCGCCAGCCCACGACATGAACGCCAACCGCCAAGACTAAGGTGGTCCTAATCTCATCCTCGCACCATCCGAGAGGCCCCTTCATTCACTTATCGAGGTCAACAAGTGGAGGTGACACCCACCTACAAGTATCCGGGAGTGAAGTTTCCTTCTACACTATGTTGGGATACTTCCATAAGATTGCGCGGTAGCAACAGTCGAAAGCACTTTATGCAATGCGCAACAATAACCACAGCAGAATTATATGATTGGGGACATCGGGCACATCCGCTCAGTGGTATTGGTAGAGCCCGCTTCTTTGTAGGGGGTTGAAGTCCGGGGCCCAAAGTGGTGTCCCTTGCTACTTGGAGCGACTTAGAACAAAAGCGTAAGGCCTTCTTAGCACGGGCACTCTGAGTGAAATCCACGGTCCAATATCAAATTTTGTTGCAGGAGACAGTTTCCCGCCACTTCAACGAAGCGGCCCTTGATAGACACATCGCCTATTTCTTAAGGTGGTAAATATGGATGATGATCGCTCTACCGCGACTTGGCTTATGCAGTGGCAATGGGACCACAACGACTCAAGAATTGTTGGAAGGATAAAAGAGTGCAGTGGCTAACTCGATGGAATGTCCAAGAGCACATGTGCATCCAGATAGAAACAGAGGCAGATCGCGACAGCCTGAGATGTTACCTTGATGCTTGTTTCTCCAGCAAGCTTTGGGATTCCAAAGGTTCTCTGGAACAAGTCAAAACAAAGACATTACAAGCAAAGCACATAAATCCCACATTAGAACGAGGCCCACAACGCTACCTAGGTTCACATCTGCCCATGAAAAAGCGCAGACATATCGCCTCCATTCGCACAGGTGCCCACCATCTCCGGATTGAGACAGGTCGATGGATTGGGGAGCCACGGCAGGATAGGGTTTGTCAATGCTGCCAGACGGGAGCTGTTGAGGATGAGTGTCACACTTTCCAGAGCTGCCCGGCATATGATCAGATTCGGACACGCTATGCTCAGTTGATTAGATCTGATGAGCCGCTACACATGATACTGGGCACGACTTCGGTGCGCTCGCTCGGATCATATATTTAGGAAGTACTGGACTTGAGGGCTCAAATATGCCCCCAGTCAACCATTTAATCGTTGTTAGCAGTCTTATTGCTGCCACGGTTTTTCCCTCGAAAACCCTTCGGGGCGGGGGTTTTTTAATCCGGGCAGTAATGTGACTGCTGCGCTTTTTGTATTGGGTCCCATAGGCCGATTGGTCTCCGTGGACGATAAAAACAATTCTATTCTATTCTATTCTATCTACGTTTATGTCTATAGTTCAATGGTTGTTGTCTATAATTGTAATGATTTAATTGGGTGAGAGATAGACTGCATTATGAAGGGGAAGATATGCTCAAGCATGGTTGCATAGAATGCTCTACATTCTCTGGTCTGCAAGATAATTTAGGTGATTATTTACACGAACATGGAAAACTTATAGTGAAAAAAACTTGCTAGAGTGGAATAAACTTGTCGAAAATAGGGCTCTTATCTAAAACAGGATTAGATCACAAATGCGATCTCCAAAACACTTTGGGTTTGGAACTTAATTCTGTCTACATTGTTGAGGGTTTGGTATTACACTCTAGCTTTTGTTTTGAGATGGATGGTGTGCAGAATGTTATATAATGGCGTGACATGCGCATTGTAGCAATGATATGTAATATATAGACCATTTAAATGAAGATAATCCAATGGTTTTTTCAAGCATTTTCCGACATGCTACTCTGAGTTAGTCCAACCCAACCATCCACTACATGTGATGTTAGGCACGACTTCAGTGTGGCTGCTGGAAAAGTCAACTCAATTCAATTCTTTGTTGGGATTTTTAATACGTATAAACTATTTGCCATATTAGGAATTTGTGAATGGGACAATTTTAGTCGCAACTATTGTGGCTCTGTAGATGGGACAGTTTTTTTTGGAAGTTTGCCGCAATTGTTGTGGTTGTATTGGATCGTGAAATTGATCGATTAATGATGTTTAACGGTTTGTTACTACATGGGAACGTCAATGTTGGGTTATCCCAAGGGGCCATTGATGAAGTGGGAGCAGTGTCAGGCATAAATGCAATTCTATGCATGTATCTATGAAGTTGTGAACATTTGTAGACCAAAGGAATAGTTGTTATGTTGTATATTTGACTAAGATCTATGATAGTAGTGTGATATAAATGAATGCAATTTTCAATTGTGTAATTCATGCAACTAAAGCTTCATATAAAATGTGCTTGCTAGCTTAACGAAATTAGGGCAAGCATAACAAAACTCTTATGAAACAACAACTAATAAAGATACACCTATATGAACGTTCGAAATGTTGTTCTTGCTTTTAATAATTGGTTGTCCATACACCAAGCTCAAATATCACTCAAATTCCTTTTGAATATTGGTCTTCAGATATTGGATCGAAGAAGGGGCATTGGGAACATTGGGTATTGGCTATGGTGTTTTGATATTGATCAAAGAAGGAGATATTGGATATTGGCTAGTTTGGAGTCAAATATGGAGGGCCATATAAACACCTTCAGATATAGCTGCATTATCCATTTTCTACGTACAAATAAGTAGTTTGAGCCATGTTAACTGGAGACTTTCTGCCCTCTCTTGTTGATGATGCTGCAGTTACCTCTTTCAAAGCCTATTAATATGTATAAAATACAAAAGTTACATGTAGATTTCAATTAAGCATTCTATTATGAATATAAGTTTGTGGTAGACATTTGCCTTCTAGGATACTGAAACGGTTTCTAAATTCAAAACATGGAGTAGAAAGTAACGTTTGCAACGTCTTTGATCATTTTTCATACACAAAGGACTAATAGGAGAGAAAAATCCAGATCTACTGTCTGTTTCATGTGATTTGGTGTAGACTTCCTCTACTTTGAAGTCTTACGGTAGATGAGCATCAAGAATAAAGGCACACACTATGTGTATATGAGTTTCGAGCGGCTTTTAAATGTTCTGCATGATTTACATCCTAACAAAATCAACGAAATCAAGGAGCAGATTGTATAAGAGCTAGTATTGGATATGTAGTGGACAGAATACGTGAGATCTTCCTCGAACCATCACATTAGAATATAGAGGGAAGCTACGCTTGTGGTCATGCTCAGAATGCAACATTCATCTTACCTTTAGTAAACCGTTGCTTTGTTGCACTTTCATCCAGATTTGGATGCAAGGAAAAAAGACGTTAAAAGGCCGTTGGAACAGTTACTTAAGTTCCTGATCTAGCTATGACAAAATTTACCTTAGGTGCAAGGACTTGTACTGTGGCATATTTCACATCCCATGTGAATCCTATTCCCTCATGATTTGGAACATATGTTCTTGGATATTGTTGTCGCCGTACCTTTTTCACATCATCATGCATTTATAATGCCATCTTATAATGTTGCATACAATAAAGGCATAACAAATAAGAAATAGTAAGAATATGAAGAACCAGAATATTTGAGGACCTACATGAAGATCCAATAGATCATTTATAGGACCTATTCTATCCCTACACCAAAGCAAAAATTCTTGCTGCCAATACCCAACTGCAACTAACCAAAGAAAATGACAAACATGCAAAGAGAAAGCAAGCACCCAAAACTAAGTTTAAATAACATTTCTAGCATTCAAAGACAAATCCTGAATCTAAAGGAAATTCAGAGCTCATCAAATTATAACACATAATAAAAAATCAGATGATTGAAACCTGTTATTTGCCATGCGCATCAAGGAGATCTTAGCTCTTCAATATAAGTTGGAGCCGACGAAATCCAGTCTATGAAGTGTTGAATTTGTTGGCCACATCTTGCATCCATCCAACCATTGCATCAAATAAAATGCAACCACATTCCTGTTCAATTTAATGCTCCCTGATGCAGCAAGAATAAAGACAATCATCCAAAGCAATAGTAGCATAAAAAAGAATTGGTAAAGTAATAATATATGGTTGCAAAACATCCATTGTTGCCGCAGGGCTTGCAAATTAAAAGGTCATTTTCCATGCTCAAGCTCTTGTCTATAATGCAAATAGTTTGGCCAAGCACATTTGTGCAACGAAATTGCTACATTCAATGCCCTAGAGAAAGAGGGGATTTCAACCATACCAGCCAAGTTTCCATACCTTGAACGTATTCTAGCTTCCAGCCACAACATAGAAATCGATTCAGATCGACTCATAATGCAGAGTTACTTCGTGAAGATACAAATTCTAGAGGAACAAAATGATTCAAGAAGAAACTTACAAAAGCCCGTTCAAAATGCACTGCTCACCTGTAAAAAATTAACAGGGATGTAAGTCCACAAATAAAGCACAAATTCAACAACGAATAAAGCAACGTTCAAAATGACACACAACATCTTAACAATTAACCCTTTCCAAATCAAGGTTTTTGCATGTACCTCTTCACGAGCTTATTTGAACTAAGAGCAGCTATAGGAGCTTGGAACCAAGTCCTTCAAGAAGGCAGATGTCCATTTTACTCATCAGCAGAGGGAGCAGAAGATGAAGACAATAATATGTATTTATTAGGCATGCTGTAGAATTCTATTAACTCTCAAGCTATTAGGTCTACAAAGGAGCCTTCCAATGTTATTGAATTTGCAATAGACAACCGAGGCCCCCTTAGATGACTTGCAAAAACTAATACGCCAAGTCCTAGATCATACACAAACTAATATGCCAACTGCAGCAATCATTATTCTGTAGCAACTGTCATTATTCTGTAGCAACTGTAACTATAGGTACTTGCCGTATCAAAGAGAAACAAAATCACCTTTTTAGCCTAGACATTTTGAAACAGCAACCATGATTTTATGGGTAGAGAATGTTTCTAGCCATTTAACTGAACAATTATCTTTTGCAACCAGCAGAAGTTATTTTGGAAGATATCCACCTAAAAAATTTAGCGCCACATATATGACTGCAGATCATCATAGACAGTGGTTGCTCCTCCAAGAACTATTTTGCTCCATTTTCCCAAAAAGATCTTCAAGAGCAGTATATCAAAGGAGAAGAATTGATGGATGTTTCCACTACATAGCTTGAAGAACTTCCTTGTTGAAAAGCATGCACAGACTTGCCTCACCAAAACGGACAACTGCAAAAATTGCTCTGGCTATAAGAAACCTCTGATGTAGTTCCTTCCTTCTCGTGAACATGCAGGAGTAATGCAGCATTGAGATAAAATCCAAAATTTAGGATGCATCATACTATCATCATGATAAAGCATTAATAGCACTTTACTAATTTATTATCAATATTATATTAAGCCTTCAAAGAGATGCTGGCTTTATTTACTGTGCTGATGTAGTAGCCTAGCAAACTCTTTAGAATAATAAAATGCATGGCATATCTAAGACTCAAAGCTTTAAATGTAGATTTCAACGAATGGAATTCCTCCAAGATCTACGTTGTTTCCAGCAGAAGTGCATGTCCTTGTATCTACAACATAAAAAGAAGACACATGAGAGAACCCATATCTTTCAAAACATAAAGATTGGTGACAGCTTTCTAAGAGTTCGGTGCTAGAAGCCTGAGAGTTTTATTCGGAAAATCTAATATAGGCACCTGCAGGACGAATAAAGCAAGCTAGAAAATTCTAGACGGGACATCAATAATTCGTAAGAGTGCTCTTCTTTTAGGAACTATACAAAATAGCTTCTAGCTTTAAAAACCCCCATAATCTGGCACGTTTTATATTGATGCAAAAACAAGCTGAAAAAAATCGAAATCGTATTATTTTGTTTCAAAAACACAATTTCAGATGATAACATTTCAAGAAACACGATTTCATATGGTAGCATCATATGAAAGGATACAGATTCAAACTCTACAAAAAAAAAAAAAAAAAAATACAAACGTATCCATCAAATAAAATCTTATCCTATGCATCTTCATCTTCATCCATCACAGATTTAGGCAATAGCAGCTTCCGCTCAAAGGGTTGCTTTCTATTGAAACAAAACGATCTACTAACTGAAGCTTTGAGTCCATACTCCACCCATTCTTAATCCGACCTGCCGTAGACCATTCTTATCAGTCAGATCTCCATCTATTCTTAGTTAAATCCTACGAAAAAACCTCCTTTTGGTTTTTTATCCACAAAAATTGTGATCAATCAACGGAGAAAAGGAGATATAACAACACCTTGTCGATGATTTTTCTTCTCTGAATATGGCCCATGTGCCAAGCCCTAAGCCAATCGTGGTATATGCATGCCGATATCAAAGAGGTAGATCGATATGCAGAAGAAATTTGGAAGGGGAAAATCGAAATCGTAGCCAAAATATTTTCTGGTTTTTGGAAATCGGATTTTGTTTTCGGTGGTTAAAAGTCCCAAAAACCATAGAGAAATCATTAAAAAATAATTCCAAAAAGGTTTTTCTCCAGACCTGGAAATCCCCCAAATTAACAAGATAGATAACGCATTAATGTACAACACATTTGTACCCCACTCTTCATGTATAATCACATGGAATGCCCACCAAAGATGGGCAATTTTCTAGTTGGTAGAAGAAAAAACGACAAGGGCGCTAGCAAGAGGAGCAAAAAAAATTAACAATGAAGGCGGGGAGGGAGGGGTGTGTGGGAGGCTAGTAATTTAAAAAGGTCTTTACGTCATATGGCACATGACGTCACATATGCGACGTCAAGTCAACGGTCACTGGCCACATCACGCATCCATTGGCACCACGTGGCCCCAAAGTACTGATACATAGCTTATCCGGTATTGCGACATCACGTCATCTGCGATGTGACTTTGCTGACATGCCAGCCGACATGACAAACTCGGCTCGGACATAGCGACGCCGTGGCAGACATCTGTCAGACATCGCAGTCCACGTCGCGTTACGCGACATGACGTCGCATATTGCAATGTTGACGCGGAACTTAGTCACGCCAAATGTGACGTCGTGTGACCCGTGATGTCGCAACCCCACGTCGTTAAAAGACCATTCTCACTGGAGCTTGCAACAGCGGCAAACTAAACTTGGAATAAAGCATGTCGATTTGGCGAACCCCACTCTTCATGTATAATCATGCAATTTTCTAGTTGGTAGAAGAAAAACAACAAAGGCACTAGCAAGAGGAGCAAAAAAATAACAATAAAGGGGGAGGGGGGATGTGTGGGAGGCTAGTCATTTAAAAAGGTCTTTACGTCGTATGGCACGTGACGTCACATATGCGACGTCAAGTCAACGGTCACTGGCCACATCACGTATCCATTGGCACCACGTGGCCCCAAAGTACTGATACGTAGCTTATCCGGTATTGCAACATTACGTCATCTGCGATGTGACTTTGCCGACATGCCAACCGGCATGACAAACTCGGCTCGGAGCCGTGGCGGACATCCGTCCGACATCGCATTCATCCGCGTCGCATTACGCGACATGATGTCGCATATTGCAATGTTGACGTGACCTAGTCAAGTCAAATGTGATGTCGTGTGACCCAGACGTCACAACCCCACGTCGTTAAAAGACCATTCTCTTGTTGTGCTAATCACTGGAGCTTGCAACATCAGCAAACTAAACTTGGAATAAAGCATGTTAATTTGGCGAACCATCTGATCGGTCACAGATAGAAACCCAAATTCGATAAATATTTCAACCAATGGGTTCATTAGATAGATAGATAGATAGATAGATAGATAGATAGATAGATAGATAGATAGATAGATAGATAGATAGATAGATAGATAGATAGATAGATAGTATTTTTATGTCATGCCACATTGGCAGCATCCATAAGAACATATGATGGAACTCAGAGACTTGAACACAAGATCTCTTAATTGCTAACCAATGGGTTCACTAGAAGGCTTCACAAACCATTGAGGCAAGGCACCTGTAACATGGGGTGTTCCTCTTGGGGGAACTAAATTTTGATGGCATTGTAGAATTGCTATATAGGCAAGCATTATTGTGGTTCGGAGAGAAATGGCAAACCAAGAAACAGTCTAGGAACATAAATTGGTGACTCTGCTCTAGCACTACATAAAAGAATCAATCATTCAATTTGGAAGAGGTGAATGCTCACACATTAGTTGCTCATCCTCCCAAGAAGCATTTTGCAAGAAAGAGAAATGTTTGCAGATATTAACATTCTCTAAGCCTATACAATATACAAGAATCCGCCAGCACTTTTGTTGTGGTGTGTGTATAAGTACATTATTTTCAACGGAAAGAATAGTAGGGAGGTATGCATAGTATGATATGATAATGAATTTGCGCGCCCCTGGGAATCAAACCCAGGTTACTCCATGGGCGCGTTGCCCACGGTATAGAGCGAGCATCGGTTCCTATAGGGGACCGGTGTTTCGTCTACATCGTCGGCATTTAGGTGAATGGAGGTTTTTTTTTCTTTTTTCTTTTTTCTTTTTTCTTTTTTTTTTTTTTTTTTTTTAGGGAGGGAGAATTACACACCTTAGTCATGGGAGGAGCTTCTTGTAGACGACGTTGGTTGTAGTCTTTGTCTTATTGTCTTCATCTAGGAGAATTAGGACATCTTCTCTTTTTCGTATGCGGGTGAGTGCTGTATAAAGTTGTCCATGTGCAAAGACTTCACTACGCAAGTCAATCACAACCTTGTCGAGTGTGAGTCCCAGGCAGCTGTTGAACGTTGTTGAATACGCGGGTCGTAGTGGCAGTTGACATCGGTGGATTGTCCATGGCCATTTTTCTGGCTGACTGAAGAGGTCAACACGCGATATGGGGTGAATGTTGTCTCCTACTGCTATAAATAGCTTTCTTCCAGAGGGCGCATTCGTTCCTGTTATCTTTTGAAGAAGGACATCAACTGCCTCTATGACTGCTCGGTTAGCCATGGGAAATTCATCCCATATGATAGCAGTTGTTTGATTTATTAGGCGTGCCCTTGGGGAATGTGGATCAAGTAGAAAATGCTCGATGATAGGGATTTGAAATAAGGAGTATGCGGTTCTACCACCAGGGTAGAGACATGAAGTTAGTCCAGTGGTAGCATATGGGAGCACAATGTTTCTTAATCCTCGTATTCGAAGGCATCGGGCTTTTAGGACATATGTTTTGCCGGCTCCTGCCTTACCGTATATGAAGATTGGGTTAGGAGAATGTTTACTGTCAATGAGATTTGAGATATGGTTGTAGATGATTGATTGATTTTTGTTCATGATTTGGAAGATGTTGGAACTCTTAGTCAGGTATTCTTCATAATTGAAAATTTTTGAGAGCTCATTTTGAACGCCCCTTGATGTGGTGGTTAATGCAGGAAGACCGAATGCATCGGTGGTTGTTCCGTGTTGGATTAGGACGTTGTTAATTGCAATTAGCCCCTCGTTTGATGCAACAGATTCGTTTTCGTGATATTGGTCGATAAAGTCAACCGTCATTTCGGTTCAAAATGTGTCCCATAGTACTAATACGGGTCCACCATCCAATATGAGCAATGCAAACAGGAAGCGAAGCTGTGATGGTGTTTGCAAACATGAGGCCGCCTCCTTCATTGTCTTGATTGCCTTTGTTGGCGGCACTATGAGGTCCATTGCCTGTGCAGTTTCCTGATATGTTTCATATTGTCAGCCATCATGAGTTTTGAGCTCGTCCCAAGATCGTGCGGCTCTGTGGAGTAATATGGTTCTTGGATAGAATGCTTCTTTGACTTTTGGAAGTAATAGTCGTATTCTACAAACGAGTTTGCCTTTGGATCTTTTGTAAACAATGTTTCTTGTGGCACCTGGACATTTTTGCTCAAGTTGGTTAGTCGGTTTGAGCGCAATGCCTGGCTTGTAAGTTGTGAATGTGTATTCTTCGTTGTATTGAATGTAGGCCAGAGTATCAAATTCAGGGGCAAGTGGCCGTAGGAATTCTTCCAAATTGATTTCTGTTTTGTTCGTGTAGTAAATGGAGGGGAAGGCATTTTACGGATGGATGTTTCTCCGTCATGTGGTATGACATGGTTCTCCATGCAGCTTCCATTGACGAAAGGTATCGCATTGATATATAATTCTGCACTTCATTCTTGGTCCGTGCATGCGTCGTGCTGGGTTGGCTCGTGGTGTTTGATTTCTCCTGCGGTTCTGACTGTATGTTGTGGCCGGTCTCAATATGGAAGCGTGTGGTATCGAATCCTTTGTATATATATCCGTAAAGATATGCGAATATATGCACGGTTGATGCGACGTCTGCATACACGTGACAATCCAGTTCTCTTAACAGGAACGGCATGTAAGGAACGACGTTGATGTCGGCTTCAGTCCTTCTTCTGTATTGCATGTAGCCCTTTTCATCGATGTATGTTTTTTGATTAAAGGATTTTGGATAGCCGTAGCAACATTGACCATCTTTGAGGCATCGTTTTGAATGATTATAGATTATATATTTTTCTACTTGTGCCCTGAGTGTCTCATCCGTCAGTAGCTCTGCTGAAATTAAATCGTCGATCATAGTGATTGGGAGCTCATGCTTTGTCTTTGTAACGATATGGGAATGTGGTAACCCACATTTTTGGAATTCAATTACATACATTAAGTAAGATAACGTGCCAAAGTATTTATGTATCATGTTTTTTGCATGCTGGAGCCTTTCATGGAATGATCTGACCATGTTGGGCCAATCTATTTGGGATATTTTGTATTCATTTCGTGGATGCCATCCAGGAGTGTCGTGTGGGTAGAACAGTGGGTATTGAAGTGGTTCATACATAGGATCGAGAATGCTTATAAACACTGGCCTATGCTCTCTTCGCATCCACAATATGGCTGATCTCGATTCTATTGTGATGCTATTGTTTGTATGGACAATTGCAGCAAATTCATTCGGTGCAGGTGCATCAGCAAGTGTTAGTTTTGCTGGGCATGGATGCAACTCGTTTACTGTCCTTAACTCTTTAAGATATGGATTTGTAACATTTAGCATGGCAGCAACCTCCATGATCCAGTGTATTGGCACTCGTATTTCATTACCGAGTTCAAACCGTCTTGCCTCATCGTATATATACAATGAAGAGTACTGTTTGGTTCACTTGCAGATAAAAGACGATGATATGTTCGTCCCATAATAGCAACGCATGCTTGACGCCAAGCGCCATGAAACAGAAAAGGTTGTTGATGATACGTGAATTTGTGCCAAATTCAGGTATCGAGTAGAGATGTTGTAATTTGCTAGGAAGGTCTTCCAGGGGCGGAAGTGATCAATGGCCATTGTTACAGCAAAGTGTAAGGCTCTCAGAATCAAGCATTTCAATGCCACACGTTTGACATCTTTTGCTCAATTTTAAGAGCTCATAACCTATGGGCTTAAGGTTCAGCTGCATGACATTGATTTGATGTCGCCAATAGCATGCCACAGAGCTAATGTCCAGGTAATATGGAAGCAAAGTGGGAATGACATTGCTCTGTTGTTCCATAGGGACTGCACTTGCCAATGCAATCTCTGTGGAATTATTAAAAGAGGTTGATCTAGTGTTATTATTATTCTCCACTATCACAGTCTTAACACTATTTGATGGATCAATATTTCATATTTCTTCATCTCTATCAAGTAATTCTAGTGTAGACCGCGTATTATGCCTACAAAAATAATTTTAATACCAAATACTTTAAAATGAGAAAGTTAATCTATCAGAAGTGATAACGAGTTGTTAAAAAAAGTAAAGGACTAGTGAAGACATACTGTTTTTGGTAAACTCGACGACTTATGCGATTCTCTAATTCTTCTTCCTTCATAGGAACTTGTTCATCTTTCTGAGTTTTGTTTCTACTGCAACATAGCCTAAGGTATTGGAGAGAATCGAGAACAAAAAACTATTGATGGTAATAATCAATTGCGTACAAAAATAAAACACTATTTGTGCTTACAATGGGGAAAAAGTAGAATCGAAAAATGAAAATTACCTAGGTCGCCCTCTTTTTCTTGAGGCATTCTGGGAAATATCCGATTCAGACATTTTCCTGCATTAGAATAATATATTTTGTATTAGAAAGAATATAGGCATCACAAGCATGAATCTATGTGGGTAACCTTTTCGTCTTCAATTTACCTGCTGGCAGACCCAATAGGTTATTGTTAGCTTGTTTGCATTTTCTGTTCTGCTCATGTAGCCTTTTATAAGCCCGACGGTTCAATTGGCTCTTCGATTCTTTTTCTTCTGTATGGCCTTGGATGCTCTTCTTGCTATAAAACAAAGGAGAAAACTACAAAATACCCCTAACTTTTTGCAAAATTCACAGTATACCCCTAACTTTCTAAAAATTCACAAAATGCCCCTAAAAATTCACAAAATGCCCCTAGAAACCTATAAGTTAGGGGCATTTCATGAATTTTTAGAAAGTTAGGGGTATTTTGTGAATTTTGCAAAAAGTTAAGGGTATACTAAAACAAATTAGCTTAGTTACGGATTTATATCGAAATCTTTAGTAAATACACTCTGATATTATCTTTTCAAAGTCTATTAAATATCGTTATCCTTTGGCACCATCATAAATATGTAAATACAAAATAGAGAGTAAGTCATTCTAGTTTATTTGTACCTAGAGCGGCTTCTTCCTTTGTTTTCCTCCTCAGACATTGTCCTTTGTTGCGGAATTAGAATCTGAGCAGGTGAAACATGAATAAGTTATTTATACACACAGGTCTATCATCTCTGTTATAGGACTAGGATGCATGACCAAGACTATGAATAACTATCTTGATTAGAAATCATGAAATGGTCGTCGGAGTGTTTTCTACAATATGCTCTAAGGAGTGTCATAGGTTTTCCAATAGAGCCCTCTAGTCTGGAGTGATCTTTATACATACATCGTAAGCTCCATAAAGAGGCCCAAGTATGATCGTGCTTATAAACACATAGTTTTTTCTCTTTGTCTGTGAACTACATCAATGGCCTATTCTTCAAAAAATTAATCTGATTTCTCTTGAGAAGGTCAATCAATTTTCGGGCTCAGGTACTTGCAGACATTTTCTAACTTTCTTTCTAGGTCTACGAATGGGCAGCTCTGTTTTTAAATTGCATAAATTAGAGCTTTTGGTTTTAAACTACTGATATCTACAAACTTAGAGAGCTCTAGAATTTTTTACAAGCTCTACACAGCAAGCAAATCCCTAAATTCTTCTATTCTGGAATTATTAGGCTATTTAATTCCTCCATTCCCGCGTCTTCATTTGATTACAGCTCTGAATCATGGTTTTGCTTGTGTTTAGCCTAGAGGTGGATTGGCCCTACTCCTTATGCCTAAAAAACGGCCAACAATTAGCTAGCCCAATGCTTGCCAAGGGCAGAGAATAAAGTTTGGGGCAAGACACAGTCTTATCATTGTAATCGTTGTGGGTAATAGGGTTATGCCAAAATAAGGTTTTTATTTTCAAGTGCTTTGACGTATAGCATCTAAACTAAATTGAGCAACATAGGTAAACTAAACTGAGCAACATAGGTAAAACTAAAACCATACACCTTATTTAACTAAAACCATATACCTTATTTAACTATGAGGCTGTAATTATCTTCTTATTTGCATTAAGGCTGGTCTCTAAGAAGAGTTTCACGAACTGTATTAAGTAATGGTTTGTTTTCCAAAAGACTAACTGGACTTTTTTTCAGGAGATCAATCGGACTTTGGGTCCAGGTTTGTTCCTTGGATGGCAATTTGTGACCTCAGATGCTCTACCTCTGTCTCAAATTTATGGCAAAAAGTACACCATCAAATATTTCCGTCCGACGAATCTTGCAATTCTGCCGCTGTTCCAAATCCATTGCGTTAGTAGCAAGTGACAGAGTATGTATATTTATAAAGGTAGCGGCCTTGCAAAAAAAGCATTTAGGCATATGGTTATGGGCTCATGAATCCAAAATTTCATTGAAGAACCTGTGAATCCGGCCATAAAAATCCGGGAACTTGTCCACAAAACACATCAATTGGAGCCGAAATCCATGTGCCTATTCAGAAGGCCCACAAATTTATCTGGTAAAACGAGCTCCTTATCTTTGTTTTAAAAACCCACTGATTAAGACATGTAATCCATCAAATTGGGCCTCAGTTGCAGTCTTAATCGGCCAGTCTGCAAATGAAAACTGGCCAATGGATTTTGCCTAAACGGTCCCAGGCTCAAAGAGTACAGGGGTGGGATTACTTTCCTGCTGCTAAATGGGTGAAAATATTCTTACCCCGGTTATTGTGATTCCATCGCAAGATATTTCCTCCCGCAGAATCACTGGCGGGTGGCGAGGGTCCGTCGAGACCCCGTGAAACCGCACTCGACAAAGTCATGTGCACCTATCGATGCATCCATCGGTACCGGTGGTCAGGGTCCATCCCGCCGCTTGTTTCAAACCTTTCTGGAATCACCACTAAGGAAACAAACCGCCGGATAGAATCATAACTCTTATATTCCACTAGAAGGAATCACAACCGTAGGATACCGGCCCGCTGAATCACCAATTCGATTCCACTTTAAGAAATCACGTGAACGCGATTCTCGCCGGGATGGAATCACATTACGTGGTATTCAACGTATGTAATGAATCACCGAGAGATTCCGGGGGACACATAGTTTTGTGATTCCCCCAGGTAGAATCATAACCTCTCTTTTTTCGTGATTCCGCCGGACAGAATCACGACGGATTGATTCCTCCCGGCAGAATCTCACGGAATGTGATTCCGTCTGGCAGAATCATTCTGTCCATGATTCTTTTCGATGGAATCACCAATTTTCCGATCCATTTGAAGTCTGCAGGATCGTCTTCGAAGTCGCACGCTGGAAGAGGTGCCCTCGCTTTCCGTCGCCATATCGAGGATAGACGGCATGGTTCGAGAATCCCAGTTAAAGTATCTAGCGGGTCCAGAATTCCTGGGCACGAAACATTAGACGATAAATGGGCCAAGAATTTGTTTGCCTTTGTTCATGCAACTCGAAAACCTACTGCAGAGGTACCCTGCAGATGTTCAGGTGGATCGAAGCCTTTGAAGGACGAGTTTGAGTTTGCTGAAAGGGATGACGACTTCGTGTTTCCCGTTGCCTGCTGCAAGGACCCAACAACCGGTCGAACTAACTGGTCCAGCACCAAGGTATGCCATCTGCGCCTGTTACTTCATGTTATTTTTTATTTTTGCTGGATGTAACTCAGTGCATGCCATGCAGAGGAAGCGTTACGGTACCTACACCTCCACTGCCTAGCTGCCGAGATTGAATGAAGCAGACACTGTTTTTTTGTTAGCAGGATCCTTTTGAGAATCACTACATGTTTGAGAATCACTGTCTGTTAAACCCTGCTGTGCTTACACACCCATGAAGGGGTTCCTTGTTTTTTTTATGTCACGGTTATTTATAAATATGAACCGGGATTATGGCTGTTCAATCTGCAAGTTTCTTGCCTCCAGTATCATGCATTAAAGTATCTCATTCCATGCATGCATTTCAATTGTATTTGCTTCCATGTTTTAAGGTTGTGATTCCATACTGAAGGATTCATGTGATTCCATAGGATAGTGTATACTTAGTATATTTCTGATTAGTATTTCGCATTGTGTAATTACAGAAAGCATTTACACATGTGAATTTTGAATTTATCCATGGAGTATAAACGTAATATACATGGGAGTATTTGTACTTTAAGTATTATACATAGAGTATTGTCTACATGCTTAGAGTACTTCTATAAAGAGTATTTATACATTGTGTATTTGTACACAGAGTATTTATACTTATAGTATTTTGTACACATGGTATTTATACACAGAGTATTTCTACATAGAGTACTTATACATAGACTATTTGTACTTAAAAGTATTCATACATTGTATTTGTATATAGAGTATTTATACATTGTATTTGTATACAGAGTATTTATACGTATAGTATTTTGCACATAGAGTATTTATACATCGAGTATTTATCTACTACCATTGACACAAATACATAGAGCATTTCAACATTGTACACTAAGTATTTATACACATGGTATTTATACACAGAGTATTTCTACATAGATTACTTATACATAGACTATTTGTACTTAAGAGTATTCATACATTCTGTATTTGTACATAGAGTATTTATACATTGTGTATTTATACACAAAGTATTTATACATATAGTATATTGCACATTGAGTATTCATCTTCAACCTTTGATACTAACACACTCAACATTGTACACTAAGTGCTTATACACATTGTACACTAAGTGCTTATATACTAAGTGCCCTAAGTGCTTATACTAAGTGCAGATCGAGTATTTATCTACTACCATTGACACAAATAGATAGAGCGTTTCAACATTGTACACTAAGTATTTATACACAGAGTATTTCTACATAGAGTACTTATACGTTGACTATTTGTACTTAAGAGTATTCATACATTCTGTATTTGTACATAGAGTATTTATACATTGTGTATTTGTACACAAAGTATCTATACATATAGTATTCTGTACATTGAGTATTCATCTTCAACCTTTGATTCTAATGCATTCAACATTGTACATAGTGTATTTAAACATTGAATCCTTGTATATAGAATATTTAGACACATGGTATTTGTGCAAAACTCATCAAATTACAAACCATGGTATTTGTGCAAAACTCATGATATTACAAACCATCTAAGCAAGGCTCTCCATTTCAACTTCCTTCCAACTCCGTTTCTTGTCCTTTGGCCCCCTCTTCCCTATTTCCAAGAGTGGCTTGATCCTTGCAAGGCTCGTTCCATATGCCTCCTCTTCCTCCAGCACTGACAAAGAAGATATAGTTGTGTCATAGGCCTCTTCGTCCATCCTCTCAAGCCTGGTGTCAACTTGTCTCATCATCACCTCTGTGGCTATGAGGAGGTTGGGATCCTTGGAGGCCTGCCCCATAACCCTGGCAACACACGATTCTAGTGAAGCCCTAGCATCCTCTACGGTCAACCCAACTTTCTTCATAGGGAGAAAGTCATCCTCTAGACTAACTATCTCTTCAGGTGAATCTCGACGGGTGACCCCAGGTGTACATGGGCGCAAGTGCTCCATGCCACCACTTGCATTTCCATAAGCGGACCCTAGAACCTTCAAGAGGTCCTGCTCTCTGTAACTGTCCATTAGTTGGATAACCTTAACTTGGTGTTTGCAAAGGTTCCCTTTGGCACCCCATGGGCAATCACAACTCGCCCAATTCCTATGTGCCCCACTCACAAAGTAGGGTTGGCGGTTGAGATCAAGAGTTTGGACATATGCCTCCCCTCCTCCAAGGTCTACAAACGTGACTGCATCATCCGGAATCCGCCTCGCCTCTCGAATAGCCGACTCTATAATTTGCTCTTGTGATGTGTTTATAACAAAACCAGCCTCTTTCATCCCCCTGTGTGCTTGTAAATGAAACAACGTGGAGTGTTAGTGCACACGTAAATATACAAAATATGTTCTCTTTTGCAAATTACCTTGAGTATGTTGTGTGGGTCTCAACATCGTGGACAAGCATGTGTAGTAGCCAATCCATCCTCCTGCCCTTTAGTTGTGATTTGGAGCCTTTGGGCGCATCTTCGGTGTCTTGTGCCAAGCCTCTATTGCAGCATTGGTTTCTTGGTTTGAATGGAGAAAGATTCTTGTGGCCAACACCCATTCACATATGTTGCGAGTCCACTCTCGACTCATGTAGGAGGCCAATTTCGGATACTGCGGATACTTTCCTTTCAGGGTCTCCAACTTTCTCAAAGCTTCTACTTTAACAGCCTCATTGTAATCCTCTCCATAGTCATTGCTACTTGGGGGACACCTGATTCCATACATGATCTCACCCAACTCCTTAAACATTTGGTTCCTCATCTCCTTGTTCTTCACGTTCTTGCCTAACCACTTCAACCAGTCTCTTCTCACATGCCAGATGCAAAGGTTCAAGCGTACGCTATGGTAAACCTGAAGTGGAGAGAGATGCCACATGCTCAAGATGGTGTGCAAAATGAACCACTGAAAATTGCTATGGAAACATTGTTACCTTTTTAATTGCATGTATTTCGGCATCACAAGAATCGGTGATAAAGCATGAGGGCTTCCAGGTTGAGTCATGGGGTTCAACCCACACTTTCATGGCTTCTAGCCATCTAGCTATTGCATCTTTCTTCTGGGAGTTCGTGATAATCCAAGCCAGAGGCATCCCATTGAAGTAGTCATCGAATCCAATGATAGTGAAGAGGTAGTACCTTTAATGTAAAATAGCAACACAACTTTAACAATGTTAGCAAGGAAGCTAAAATTTTATATGAGCTTTAAAATACAAGAGGAGCAACCCTACCTCATCTCGTTTGTCTTGTAGGTGGAGTCAAGACACAATGCCCTATCCTTTCCAAATCTCAACAAGGCTCCCCTTTGGGTGGGAGTCATAACCCCCAATTGGAAGATGTCACCATGCTCATAGTGGAATACACTGTCAAGGTGTTGTTGCACCCATATATGAGTGCTTATAGCTTGATCTTCATGCAACTTCCAAACATTTTGGGCCACTACCTTTTCAATGTAGTAGATTTCATGCATCTTTAACATGTCATCTCTCGAACTCCCCTCCAACCCAAGTAGTTCCTTCTTCAAGCTCACTCTTTCTTGGTGGATATTCATCACCATTCTAGGTGCAATGTAATGCAATAGCTTTTGTTTGATCTTTTCTCTCTTTTCAGCCGTGAGCCACGGAGCCATCCTATACCTCAACACTTTCTCAACAGCTAAAGCTTTACCGTGGCAAATTTCACCTTGCTGGTTCCATTTATGGTAGGTAATTTGAGTGCAATCCGGAAGAAGGTAGAGCTGTCTCAAAGTGAAATGACATTGGCATCCCCTTCGAACACTCTCCCCCTTTGAACCCTCCTCCTCCTTTGGCGGGAGGAGGGGCGCCGATCTTCCACAACATGGGTGTTCCTTAATTGTCTTGGGGCCCAAAACTACACCATTACCTTCTTTCCACCATTGAGGATGAATCAGCCACGCTTTAATTTCCATGTGTAATCTAAAAAACATATAGACAACAAGCTAGAGAACTGCATACCTTTTCAGAGACAGATATGAACCTTTGCCTGGTTTTGATAGCTCCTTATTCGTTTGAGAGCTTCTTATATAGAAGTTGCGGGTGGTATTATCCCCATTTTTTTTTGCTCCCCAAAGAATGAAATCCGCAAGAGGAGATGGGAATATGGGAAACCCACACCAATTGAGTGCCTCCTCCATCCAGATCAGGACCCTGGTGCTCTAGAACCGTCCAGGGCAGCCGACTGTGGTCAAAATGCCCTTCTGCGGGGTTTGCTTGCCAAATCTCTGCTTGCACATGCCACAGGAAATGTAATTAGAGCTTAGCCACAACAAAGAGATGGAACTGGACAGTGTTCCAGGCACTCGCCTCCTCAATCTTCTCTTCGAGGTCCATGTCAAGCTCCGCTGAGAACTCCTGGCCGCTGTGATCGAGGAGTTCCAGGGCCAAACGAAGGCAGGTGATTCCGTCTGATGGAATGGACAGACTTATGTCTGCAGGTCGGACGAACTCACGATGCCACAATGGCCGTCGGCCGGTTCCCGCCCACGGATCGGATGCATCCACCTGTCGCTCCTGCGGAATCACCTGCATCGGAATCACCTGCATCCGGCGGAATCATGGAGGAGTGATTCCATCCTGCGGAATCATGGAGGAGTGATTCCATCTGACAGCGGAGTGATTCAATTCGACGGAATCACTAAACTGTGGTTCCGTTCCACGGAATAGCGCGGTTGTGATACCGTCGGGCAGAATGCATTCGTGGTGATTCCATCTCGAAGAATCTTACATTTGTGATTCCACCGCGTAATCGCATGGTTGTGATTCCATCTGGGCGGAATAGCAATGTTGTGATTTTGTCCGGCGGGATACGTAAGTGGTGATTCCATCTCACGAATCGGGACGTTCATGATTCCATCCGCGTAATAGCATGGTTGTGATTCCGCCCTCGCGGAATAACAAGGTCATTCGTGATTCCTTGGGAGGAATACATTTGCCGGGGTGATTCCGATGCAGGTGGAATAACTTCGGGGAGATTCCATCGCAAGGGAGAATTATGGGTGTGATACCACCGAAAGGTATATATCGCCTGAAAGCGACCCTGTCAGGTACGAAAAGCAGGGCCTCCGGGGTGCGGATAATGGGTGCGAGCCTGGTGATTACTGCGGGAGGGAATATCTTGCGATGGAATCACAATAACAGGGGTAAGAATATTTTCACCCCTGCTAAATAGAAAACTCTCAGGCTTTAAATTCTGTTGCATAACGCCATGCTGCCACGAATAAGAAAGGGCCGGGACCCTGTATCCAGCTTTAGCCCAAAGTACCTTTGCCTAATTTGCCCAGGCAGAATAATTTTGTATAGGCATACGGTTATGGGCTCATGAATCCAAAATTTCGTTGAAGAACCCATGGATCCGGCCATAAAAATCTGGGAATTTGTCTACAAAACACATCAATTGGAGCCGCAATCCATCTTCCTATTCAGAAGGCCCACAAATTTATCTAGTCTTCGTACATATAAAATTATTGGCTCATCTTTCCGGTTCCAAAAATAAACAAATGAATTCCAAAATGTACAGATTTGGAACCGGATATTGATTTCCGGGGCGAAGACATACCTTGAATAGCCGCCCCTTTGAACCGCCTTAAAGGCATAGCTTGCGACGAGCTCACTCTGTAGATACACCGCCGGACCTAAGAAAATCATTCTGGGCCGAGGAAGGTGCGTTGCCATTCGAATTTGGCCCTCGGTTACAGTCTTAATTGGCGAGTCCTTTCCCGTTGCTAAATAGAACCGAGAAGCTTAAGAATTATACTAAGGGCCAGGCTAATTTGTGCACTTCTAAGTCCAATTCGGGCTGATAGGCACATGGTTTTGGCCTAAGGAATCCAAGGCTTTGCTGATGAGCGAGGCATTTTATAAATTAGCTTAATATGCTATAAATTCGAATGGCAACGCACCAATATGCTACAAATTCGAATGGCAACGCACCTGGGTATTTTGTGCTGCGTTTTTCTCTCTACCCTTCCTCGGCCCAAAATGATTTTCTTAGGTCCGATGGTGTATCTGTAGAGTGAGCTCGTCGCAAGCTATGCCTTTCAGGCGGTTCAAAGGGCGGCTATTCAAGGTATGTCTTTGCCCCGGAAATCAATATCCGGTTCCAAATCTGGACATTTTGGAATTCTTTTGTTTATTTTTGGAACCGGAAAGGTGAGCCAGTAATTTTATATGTAGGAAGATATAGAAAATCATCATCTATAAATGTTTATGTAGATCCATTTGAGAACTTGCTAGGTTACAAATTAAACGATTCACACGAATCTCAAAGAAAAACTATAATTACACCCAAACAACCTTACACGCATGCACACTATGGTTTATCGGTTTTAATATTGCATATTGCTCCACATCTTGACCCTATTTAGACCCAAGAACAACCGCAACAGCGCAGAAAAATCACTGGCTTTCAGAACAGAGCATCCTCCTTCAACTCAAGTAGACCAGGTGTGTGTATGCAACATCTCATAGCTTCTCCCTATTTTGCATCATCTTTGCATGCATCTTAAGAAATTATTTCATTCTTTCCTATGTTATATTAGTTTCTACAACCTATGGCTCGTGCACATCTGCAAGAGTGAATTGGAGGTAAACTGATAGTTTCTAAAGTATGTACATATCTAATTAAACATAAAATGCGACAAGAGTACACTTCACTCCTTTTTACACCTTCCTGCTGTACTTTGAAGCATAATAACGCAACAAATGAGACTCCAAAACCAAAGATGATTGTACACATTATGCAGATCCTACACCACTTTGCCACAACGTTATCATTTTCTTGTGCAAGTCCGCATTTGAAAGACGCTCAGCCTCAAGTGCAAGTTCCAGCTGTCATTTTATATGATTAGTACAAGAGAACAAGCACGACTCGATGCTTAAGCTGGTGAGGAACAATGGCACGAAATACCTTTGCTGTCCTTGAACTCCATTCTTCCAGCATAGCCCGCAGTCTTTCATTTTCTTCAACATACTATAAGCACAAGGACAAACCACCCAATTATGCATCTTAAACAGAAGCAAGCATAAATTTTACTTGATGCACAAATAAATGCCTTATCATTCAGAGTACGAATACGTGATATTTCGCCATCCCTCTCGGTCACAAGGCTTCTGGCAAGGCGTATTTCAGCTTGCAGCTGGTCGCGCTGCAGACAACCATAACAGTGCCAAACCTCCAAAATTTCAATAAAACAAACCTCTGCAGGGTAACATTACTTGAAGTTAATCAATAGGACTCTAACCTCTGCTGTAACAGCACGCAACTCTTGTTCACGGGCTTCCAAAAGATGGGCCACATCTACCTGAAACCTTAATTTCATTTCAGAAAAACTGTAAGTAGTTGAAGAAAATTAAAAGATTGCAACCACTTATCTTGGTTGTAGAAATGGTCTGCCAGATAAGGAATTAGACAATTGATCACCTGTGGCGTGCTCCCATCACGAGATGCCTCGTATTTTCCTAGTGTTTCTTGAAGTCTTAATATCTAACACGCAAGAAACAGGATAGATTAACCGAAACACATTTCCATCCTTCAGGTACTTCACCCACGAAACATACACCTAAAAGTTCGCACACGAAGCCTCCAAGATGATGGTACCTCTTCACTCAGATATGATAAGCTCTCTTGTTGATAGTGTAGAAGGGTCGCTTGCTGCTCTGCTAACCCACTACCAATGACGCATCTATGTAAGACATAACATTCAAATCAGCTTATAAGCAGATCCTGACTAACAAATCCTTCTAACGTTGGTCATCCCATTAGAGTACATGGAAAAAACTGTTAAGTACCTAATATCTCCAAGTGAAGTTGGAGGATGCACGGGTGAATAAAGCCAATTCATTGCATCTGGTTGTGGTTGTGAAGCATCATGCACATGGAATTCCCCTAAAAGCCACATAAAACCTGATCATGCACATGAAATTCCCCTAGAAACCACATAGAACTGCTAGCATAAATTCACGTCATAGTTACCTTTCAATGGCTAGGCTAGTTACCTTTTAGCTATTAGACTATAGTGATTTACTAGACTAAACTAGCCTAGTTACCTTTTACATACTAGCAACCAAAGATCTTTACTCGATGATAAATGCAACTCAAATTAAAAGATGGACATTTTAAAGTTGCTCCTTAATATGTAGTAGTGCCAGTAGCATTATATGATTGTGAGCTTTAAAGATGCGCCATTTCAAAAGAGATGCAGAATGGATTTGAAGCACTCAGAAAAAGAGGAGAGCCTTACTCCACTAGATTCGATCTACTTTATTTGACATTAACAGGACATGCTTTCTACAACAGCAGAATGGCGGCTTCTATCTCATGATGCTAATTCCTTTTTTGGCCAGAAACTGGACCCATATTCTATAATGCTCAGATGGTAGTCTTGCTCAATTTCTTATTGCTTTATTCGATGATAAATGCAAGTCAAAGTTAAGACACTTCTAAAATTGATCCTTGATTTGTTGATAGTACCAGTAGCATTTATATGATCATGAGCTCTCCATTTTCAAAAGGAAAATACACTCAGAAAACCTTGATAAGAAGAGTAGCTCCAGCTCTGGTTTCTGCTCTTGCTCCTACTAGGTGTTTAGGAAAGTACTCCGTACAACATATTGTGCTATTAGAGACAGGATGTTTTCCCTTGGGAATACAAGCAGCTGAGAGCGCAATTAATTTTCAGATAGAGAGACATCAACTAATGGTCCAGGCCATTCGACTGTATATGGATCCTCTTCAAGAGTAAATGCATATGCAGCCATGGCAAATGACTTCACACCATTTATATGTAGGGAAATAAGGATGAACTGGATAACAAAAGAGGACCTATTTTGCTATTATGCCCTGATATATGATGCACTTGTTATAGAAATTTTGGCTCTCGGAGAGATTAGTAGCTAATAGCTGGCGATCTCTTGTTTCTTTAACGATATTTTTGTAATTGTTTTGTCCCATGGATCTGAATGGTTTCCAAGAGCACTCTAAAAAGTTCCAGTTTCATACTTTAGGAGATATTTTCCATGGGAGATCCTAACAGTGAAAGAACTGCCAGCTAAGGCTCAAGTGATCTCTGAAATATATTAAAATAATATCTAATGTCAAACCCCTTGAGAGAACTGCCAGCTAAGGCTCCGCGATCTCAGAAAAATATATTAAAGTAACATCTGCTGTAACTAAATATCACAATGCACAAGGCAAAAATAACGAACAAATAGAGCTATATATAACTCACAGAAACATAATGCGATCGCCGCACCTGTGATTGCAATTTCTACTAGCAGACCTATTCTGCAAAAACAGGCCTTGTATGAAACATATTATGGCACACATAGACACAAAGCATCAATAAGACACAAGACGAAAACAAACACGAACAAACATTTATGTCGCTGATATTCCTACCGCAGCAACATAAGGGGGGGTATCCCAAAAGCTTTAATTCTGTACTGCCACACAACCACCAGAAAGCATAACATGTTCCCTGCCACAATAATTTGCTTGTCATGAGAACTCAATTTCTAACTTTCCAAAACGAAACAAGTGCTCACCACAAGTCACTATTACAAAGGGAAACCAAGCAATGTGCTCCAGACGATAACTGAAACTGAGGTAGCCCTAAGAATAATATAAAGCAAGACAAGATTAGGGAGGCCTATACCTAACAATAGCATAAATAACGTATAAAGTGTAAAAATTCTTGGATACAGATCCTATTTTACAAATAACTTGGCTCCTTGGAAGATGATTTTGATGTGATGTGAGAGGACATCATTTTAGTCTGGCATCACTTTATACTCTGAGCCCGTGGCCAAGAAGACAAAAGCTTCTTAATTTCATTGTTTTAGTTTTCTTTTTCTTTTCTTTTTTTAAACAATATCTCTAAGTGGCTGCAAATGCCCCTAGCTGGACATGATTGATGTTTATTTGGTCTCATAGACCCAAGCGGTCTCTCGTAGATGTTAATATAATTCTTCTCTTTTTACAGTTTTAATTGTAACCATAATTTGAAACAGAGATTGAAGCCTTTAAATTTATGTTTCAAAGAGGGAAATATGTAAGGACTTTGTTGCTAATGCAAAATATGAGGAAACAACATCGTCAACTTATGGATAAGTAGTTGTCTGTGCAAAGAAGAACACAAAACTTATGGATAAGTAGTTGCCTGTGCAGAGAAGAATACAAAACTTATGGATAAGTAGTTGCCTGCGCAGAGAACACAATCTACTGGTCTCAATACAATAAAACAAACATCTAGTTTCTCTTGTCCTAAGTAGAGTACCTATCTTATCAATAAGAAAAATAAAAATATTGCCATTATTTATGGACAGGCACTAATATCCTTGGTGGAAGTGCAGGTCCAATGCAAGAAGAGCAGATACTGATACCTCTGATGCATGTAGGGTGAAAAATTCTTAACTTCGGATTTTCAACAGTGACTCCCCAAAGAAAAAATGAAGTTATTCATGTTTGCAAGGCAGTCGGTGAAATCAGAAGTTACAAAATAAGCTGGAAACAACAGGATCAGATTTAGTAAGCTTAGGAGTTTATTTACCTTACGCCGTTCCTTCTTAACTTCAGTGGCCAAATGATGGTGGAAGACGCCTAAAAAAGTAAGGAATTAATTAAACAAACATTTGCTATCATTTTAACATATAAATTTTATATTTTTTATTCTCTGACACAGTAAGAAGAATGAAAGCCATGAAATGCAAATTTGACTTCTAAAATAAGCAGTGTAGCAAACCTGTTATCCCAAAGAGCACTATATTACAGCTCGATAGTGCAGGAAGAAGAAACGTGCTACTTAAGTGATATAGCCAAGTCGATACAATGGAAAGAACAAAGCATATCTGCATAGCTCAATGACAACCATGTTAACTTTCCTATAGCTGCCAGAGGAAATGAATGCAGGCAAAACAAAATTTGGCCACCGTAAGTGGCTTCATGAATATTTGACACTTTGGAAATCAAGTATAAGAAACATATAATTCTACAGAATACTTACCAATAATAAAAAGTAGAAAATAATAACTAGTTTGTCTTGATTGTGATTCGGTCTTGATGGTTCTAGAAATGGTGTGTCAAGAAACCTGCTTGCATGGCAAAACAAAATCATGGTCCATTCCCTTTTAATAATATAGACAACAACAGATGAACTTACTGTTCAGTTATTGCAGAGGACTCATTTGGTGCTCCAAGAGGATCATGAGAAGATCTCCTCTTTGCAAGCGCCATTAATCTTCCAACCGTAAGGAAATAAACCCGGAATTTCATTTATTTTAGCATGTAAAGACCATACTGAATCCGGAACACGAAACAGCATAAAGTGCAGAATGAATTGCTACCCAAGTTGGTCAATTCTCTTTCCTTGGCAGGATAATGAGAATCTTCCGCCCTCGATTTGGTCTATGGAGGAAGTGGACGCGTGCAAAAAGTATTTACAGCATGAATTCGCCAATACAAAAGCTGGGTCTGCAACAAAAGTCAGCTACTCTTCACATTGCATCCGCCCAGTGGACACTGATCCTTGAAGAGAGGGCTGATCTGCTATAGATGACATGGCCAAGATTCTCGCTGGACAGAATGGTAACCTTTATTATATTACTACTTGTTCATAGTGTCCTTTAATGTGACAATGTGGGCGAAGGAAGCAAGGTATTATAACATACTTGATCATATTTTTATTTTACAGTCCATTTTTCAGGCCTTGCTTTAAGATAACAAAAATTGCCTGCACTCAACTATTGATCATATTTTCACCCTGGGGACCTTGGCTGAAGACAACAAGAATCGCCAACAAGACCTGTACTACTGCTTTGTTGATTTTGCAAAAGCTTTTGACACTGTGCCTCGGGACAAGTTATGGGACAGATTGAGGGAGTTTGGGGCCCTATAGATTTGCAAAACGCGATATACAGATTATATGAGGCAGGGGCATAAGCATAATACACTCTACCACAAAAAGTACTAATAAGAGACCATAAAAATACCTAAAAAAGTACCCAACAATGGATACTGGGTACTTAAATGATGTCTCAATAATTATAACTGTTAAATTGGATGCATTCATTTTAGCCTACAATAGTATTGTCCTTCTGTTAACCTTGAACATTAGTATGTTTTTAAGTTTTATTGTGGCATTTTGAATTAGATTTTAATAAAAAAGAACAAAGAAACAGTATCCAATCTAGAGTACCTAGTGTAGGTACTTTGCCAGGTTCCAAAAGTGGTAGGGGGGTAGTATGCTTATGCCCAGGCATGCTCAGGCCGATTGTCACTGTCAAGATAGCCAGTTGTCAGTAATATGGAGCCTGCCAGGGATGCCGACGATGTGGACCTCTTAGCCTACACCCCATATGACATGCAGTGCCATTTGGATGCCTTACATATCTTATGTGGGTTCACGGACATGCAGGTTAACTTGGCCAAGACTAAGGTGCTGTTCATCTCATCTTTGTGCCAGCCAAGACCTCCCTCTTTCATTTACCAGGGCCAAAATGTGGAGGTGGCACCCACCTACAAGTATTTGGGAGTGGAGTTTTCTTCTACCACATACTGGGATACATTTCCATCTAGTTGCACATGACAACGGGCTAAAAAGCACAGTATGCCATGCAGACAGGGCTATATGCATGGGCTCGTCACTCGCACTTGTTTAGGGCCTTGGTAGAGCATGTTCTCCAATACAGGGTTGAGACGTGGGGCCCAGTAGTATCTCGCGCCACCTGGAATGATATGGAGCAAGTGTAAGAAGCCTTCCTTGTTTTGGGCACTTGGGGTAAAGTCCACGGTTCGATATTAGATTTTACTGCATGAGACAGGTTTCTTTCCTCTTCAGAGGACTGCACTGGACGGTCACATCATTTACTCTTTTTTTTTTAAGGTAAGAGTATGCTATTATTATTTATATATGTTGTACAGTGTACAAGCATAAATATGTTGTCTCACAAGCAGGGTCCTCTTAGAAGGACATATAGAAAGAATTACCATGGATAATATAGATCCCTATGTCCTTAGTTATATGTACTAGTGGAATTAACCACTCATCTTCTCCCCCAAGTGGATACTATAGGGAAATGCCACCATCTTCTCCCCAGAGGTAGGTACTATAAGGTGGTTGTCCCACATTCCACTTATCAAAGAACTAGATGCCCAAGATAATCAGTTATTATGCAGCTGTTCCTGTCTATCAACCCCTTCTACGGAGCTTGGGATCCCTTTGTCTGACCAATGACACCTGAAATAGCTGTAGAAACCCTGTAGCTTATCAATCATGTCCAAGTCTTTGTTATATGCCTCCCCCATCTTCCTATGATGCGACAACGCCATTAAGGCCACTTCCATATTGAAGGAGTTTCTTATCTTGTTTACTGAAATAGCATGCCCCCACGTCACACCGATGTTTCCAAATTACCCAGCCGCATTCACCATAGAGGCAGTGATGATGTATCTATCAGCTAGAATAAGCAGATCTAGTCCACTCAAGTCCTAAAATCGGGAAGACCCAGTACCAAAACACTGAAATTATAGGGCAAAAGAAGAGGTGCACCAAGGATTCTATAGCTTGGCGTCCTAGAGGGCAAAGATCATCCGTCACAATCCCTTGGGGTATAATATCTCTTTAGTACTAAGACCCCCCTGTAGGGCGGTCCACGTAAAGAATTGGAGTTTCTTAGAGCAAATAGACCTCCATGAATTGAATAGCCGTCCTTGTATCTACCCCCAGCCTAGCCTTTGCTGCTAATGGGGTTTCTACACATAGTGCACGATAGATTGTAGCCACATTATATTCTTCCCTTCCTGCCCACCTCTATACTTCCTTAGGACCAACCACTCTTGAGAGTTGTCTGACATTTACTAGAATTTCTCGCAACACCTTTCTGTCCCCTTCACTGGACCTATGAACCATTCTCTTGAACTTAGTCCAGGAAATCCATCTACCATTGTCCCATAGGTGTTGGAGTTGTAGAATCCCTAGCTCTTTCCATTGAACAAATATACGGGGGTGAATCAAGGCTAAAGAGAGCCCCTCTTTCTCCCAAACATGTATATTCCAAAAGATACTAATATTCCCTGCCTCTTTTGGGATATCAGCTGGGGAACATATAGATTGAACTGCTTTCCAGGCCTGTAGTATTCTTCTCATAATAGGGGGGGCCATCTTAAAATCAAAGAAGAGGGCTCCCATTTCGTTCCTAGATAGAGAAGGCTTACCTTTGAGCTTACATTGAAGGAGCCAATATTTCACTAGTAATATGGCTGGAGATGAGTCCCCTTGCAAGACTCTCCAAATAAATCTTGCTGTAAGTGCATGTGCCTGAGTAAAGCGGTCTTTACATCCAAGTCCCCCATCCCTCTTACTCTTGTATAGTTCTGACCAGGCAACTTTGGGCCTTCCACCCCAGATGATTTTTCTAATAATGACCTGAATCTGATTATAAATTCTCTTCTGAGCCACCAGTACTGATGAGAAGTAAATATGGGAGGCTCGAAGACCCGCGTGATTAGCAAGCTGACTTACTTTGAGACAGATAATCCCTTCGTAGACCACAACAAGATTGTCCAGGATTGGGGACCAAAGTCCCTTTATGTTGTTTGAAAGAGAGAGTGGAAGGCCTAGGAGCTTAATTGAGTCTCCACTAAAGCCAAGCCCTTTGGCACATGGGTCAATCTCTTCATCATGTGCCCATAGCACGGAACATTTGTGACGTTGAGCTCAATATCAGAGATGCTTTTGAATACAACTAAAATCTCACGAAAAGATTGAAAATTGTTATTATCATACATGAGGAACATAAAAATATCATCTGCATACTGCGTGATAGTAAGCTTCTCACCCTGCACTGGAAGAGACAATCCTGACATTGATCCTTCTGCTACTTTGAAGTTCACCATCTTGGTGAGAAGGCTAGCCATAATCACAAAGAGGTAAGGAGCCAGCGGACATCCCTGCCTTATACCTTTCCTAAGCTGAAAGAGGCCTGAAGATTTTCTATTAATCAAAACAGAGGCCGAGACAAGCCTGTTCATGCCCATAGAGAGATTGATGAATTCATTCGGAAATTCCATGCACCTCATTACCCCTTATAAGCCCTCCCATCTGAGAGAATCATACGCCTTCCAGAAATCCATTTTGATTAGAACATAGTTCTGCTTTGATGTTTTACATCATTGTAGACATTCTCTAGCTGCTAGATAGTTGTCAAGGATATATCTGCCAGGTAGAAATGCAGACTGTTCCTTGCCAATAATTCTGTTTAAAATAGGCTTCAGACGATTTGCAATACCTTTCATTATGACCTTGTACAGGACATTGGTTAAAGCAATAAGTCTCCACTCCCCTAGTGACAAAGATCCAGGAGCTTTAGGAACAAGGGTTATAAGCCCCGCCGCTAATGTAGTTTGTAGTGTAGAGGAAGACCAAGCACTTCTGACCACCTTTAAAAAGTCCGGCCTTAAGATGTCCCTAAATTCTATGAAGAATTCAGGGGCGAAACCATCGGGGCTGTGACGCTCCCCGAATTTATATGATGCTCCCGTGACAACTACATCACCATGAGAAGGCCCTCCATTTAACTCGGACCACTTGGGATGGCCAAGTGTTTGGGCGAGGAACACGGAGATGTCATTTGTCCCACGTCCTCTATGGGAGTCCTATACAGCGGAAGCATACATACATGTTAGCACACAACAATCATGCTCAAAATAATATACCACCACGAAGGGTGGCCCATCCATCATCATCAACTAAATAGCAATACAAGCACAAGATAACATAGGCAATATACTATAAATAAGGCTCTACCCTGGGTTCAGACTCCATGGGGTCGACTGACGATCAACGCCTCAAGATGTCAGCAAACAGAGATATAACATGGCATTGGCTAGCATAGAACAAAACCAAATACTAAATTCAAATGCATTTCAGAACATATGTAAAATGTAAAGAACAAAATATTTTATCAATACACCCTATCAAATACATCATTCAGCATTGAATGTAAAGGAAAGTCAAATACTAAATTCATATGAATTTCTGATCACATGTAAATGCAAAGTACAGTCATATACAATACACCCTATTAATACACCCTGTAAAGGAATTCCAGAAAAGCACTTCATGGCACATGTAAATGTAAAGAACAGAAGCAAATACATTTCCTCTTTACAGTAAAGACAAACCACACCAAATCAAATGCTAATACAATTATGTACATGATGGAAACTAACTACATCTAAGTACACTCAAACTAATTATGTAATGAAAATAGAAATAGATGTACCTTCAGAAGGGATTCCTAAGCAGTGCCACAGGTCCTCGGACCATGAACAATCATGTACACATGTATTCGTCGTTGAAACCCTGAATACAAGACAAAATAGACAATATGTATGACCACAAAGTGGAGATATTACCATGGTCGAGTCAAGGCAATTTTATCAGATTATAATGTAACATGATTTGTTATTGATTTGGAATCATTGTATTGATATTGATGCATTTCTTGTAAACATTGTATCTTATTCTCAAACCAGAGATTTCAAAATCATACGTTGCATGTATGCATTTGTTTCTGCACTATCTGTTTGTGGCTGATTCAGATTATGAAGGGATCCTTGGACAAACCAAGTTATACTATCCTTTTCATGAGGTTTAGGACTTATTTTGCTTGCAAGTTTAGAGACTCTAACATCAAAGTCTTTTGGTTTCTCATCATGCTTAATTTGTATCAGTCTCTGCACTTAACAACCTATTTTATAGCCACTTAACTCACACAAACCCAGCCAACAACTGCCACCGACCTAACACTGCACCTTAATCTAGCCTATACAATTGATGCAAATAATCAACATAAAGATCCAATGCACAGCACCAGCGAACTATTATTGTGTTAAAAACAAAGTTAAACCTGGAGGATCAACTGAGGGTTTAGGGTTACCTCATGCAAGTGTAAAACAAAGATAAACAGTAATATATTATCATAATATGTATCAAGTGTTTACATTCGGAATCATAAATTACTCATTCAAGAGCTTACAAAAAAAAGTTCACTTAGAAAAAGCTTAAATCCAAAACTTCTTTACACAAAAAACATCACTTACACAAAAATTTGTCCGGGTAGCCGAGAAATCGATATAGCCAGGTAGCCGAGAATCCATATAGCCGAGAAGATAGAAGATCATGGACGTGAAGGCATCATCAGCTGAACATGAAGGTCATCGCCATGAGCTTCTATGTGCATCTCCAGAAGGCGTTCATCAGTTGCATGCACATGGTCTATCCACTGCTGGACCTTAGATGAGACTGCAGCTCCTTTTCTTTGCAGCCGATTCACCTCCAGACAAGAGAATTTGACCACAATCTTCAGTTTAATGCCCTCACGGCGGTGGCTGGAAGCAACAGACTCCTCCATTGGCACCCTGGCAGTAAACTTGATCCTCGCCATAGAAGAGTGATCGTTCCTGCTGCAAACGGAAATAGTTAAAATGAAGAGTGAACAATCCTGCTGCTGCATGCAAACTTAAATACAGGCCTCAAAAGTCGAGCCCAACAATGAGTATTCGTATGGGGTGTTGGGGTGTTTTCATATGTTCTATGAAAACAAAGATGGAATGTTCTATGAATATGGGGTATTTTATGAAAGCACCCCATATCGAATGTTCTATAGGGGTGTTTTCATAAAATATGTTCTAGGCCTAATGTTCTATATTAGGATATTGGGTGTTACCCAATATTGGGATATTGGGTCTAGGCAGTTAAACGATGCCTTGGATGGTATGCAAATGATTTAGATCCCATCCCCATTACAATATGCCTTGGTTTCGTTCTCTTTGCTATATCATCAATTTGAAGGCACTGAAAGGTAGAGCATTGCCATTGCAAACTCTCCAATTCCTCCAGCTAGAAGATAAAATATATGATTAGTAAAAGACAAAGAGATTTCGCTACAGAACAAACCCAATTTTGTATTGGGAAATCCATAAGTCGTCCAGCACTTCTGAGTTTTTTAAAATTGCCTTTGCACAGAGGGTGAAATTGGGTTGAAGCAAAAGGAATAAGGCCGAAAAGGAATAAGACCTGTGAAATGCAAAGGGAGCAAAGACAGTATAGAGGTCATTACTGAACCTATGCAAAAGATAAAAGTTAACCTTATAATATAAGGTTCAATGGTTCGTGGCGAACCTAATTATTATCATTATTGTGAACCTTTAGTGCCAATGGTTGAGAACCAAAGGAAATGCTCGGTCGAATATCTGAATGCCAGGTTCATTGATTCAAATTTAGAATGGAGCGAATCGGTAGAACGAGCAGTGTATCATTGGATTCATTTTAATAATAATGAATGCCCGGGCTCTTGAGGATGAACATGAAATTTTTCTATTGAAGTTTTGAATTCAATGGTTCTATAGTTAAATTGTATTGATTGTTTGATATTTAGAAGCATTGCACAAGAAGGAAAATAATCTAGATGCTAGACATTTCATGTTAGGATCCTAACAAAGGTTAAGTCGAATATGGATTAATTAAGAAATTTTTTTAAAGGGAATGGATCAAGGAATGGATCTTCATGGAAAAGGGCTTTCTTCTTCCCCTTTCCCATGAAGACCCAATCCAACCTAAATAAAAAATGCCAATGCTTATGTAACAATGGTTTTTTTTTTTCATTCATGCTTGTGGGATATATAAAACCAGGAATTTATTTAATTGAATGTTACTGTTCATTTGGTAGCAGACTCAAAAACCACTGACTCAAACTCGAACTTTGATCCACACAAAAGGGTTTGTTTACTGCCGGAATTCGATCTAATTCACCATGTCTTTAATGATTTATATCGTGATCTATATATACGATTAAAGGTTCGATTCGATCGGGTTCGATTCGGGTTCGTCTAGTCTATGCATATCGAAACCCTAAATCGAGGGGGCAAAGTGAACTGTTATATAGTTTGTATCGGCACAAACACATGGCAGATTAATACAAGGTGTCTCAGTTGCTCCCTCCCTGAACCGAGTTCTGAAACCATAAAGTCTCACATTGTCACCCAAATACATGGTAAGTGCCTCTGACCTAAGCAAATGTGCCACTGTAACTTTCTGAGTCCAGACACTGTCATAATCTGCACACTAATATTGGTTCAATTTAATACACAACATGCACCAAATCTTCACATGTTAGGAAAGAACAACTACAACTATAGTAGGAATGACCAAGATGAGACATATCAGTAAAGATTATGAACTGCCAAACACGTTCACAACAAATTTGAACTGTCAAACACTGAAATATATTTCATTTATCTGAAAACATTGGTACATTGCATATGTCTTTCCACATTCTATCACGTCCATGTAAATGATTTATAGAATTCTGAAAATGTTGTCTGTACCATAAGTTCCAACAGAAGGTAGAGTCTTCTTAAACCTGCAACAAATAATGGTACAGTAAAGTCTCAATGCAATGCATGGAAGAAGAATTAAATCTGTAATAAGTACAAGTACCTTTGTCTTCAAGAAGCAGCCTTCAACATTTACTGTTAGTCTTCATCATCAGTTAACACATCAGGAAGATTGTCCAAAATTTTCTCACTATCAGCTTCATTGAGTGTGCATACAACTTTGTTTCCCTTCAGCCGATGTTTCGCTTGTGGCATGGCCAACTTAATTCCACAAACTTGAGTGGCGTACACTATTGCATTTGGCTGATCAGAGCATAAAACATAGCTGGTTGTGATCTTGCTACCCTTTTAAAGTAAATACCTTCAAGGAGCTCCTCTCCTGGATAAAATGTTTAGTCGTTGACCTCAAAGGCTTCCTTAACAACATACTTAGTCTTTGTGCGTTTCATCATCCAAAATAATGCCCCCTCTTCATTATCCTTTGGAGCAGCAATTGCAAAATTGTCGCCCACTCTTATATCATTTGTCAAAATAGTTGATTGTATGGAAAACCTGGCTCTTTCAGATTTGCGTAGCTCAAATTCATCAGCCAATGCCTTGCTTGGTTCAACTGTCACAAGCTCCCAATTATCTACATAATCCGTGTTCATGCATTTTTCCCATTCCGCATCTAAGCAACTTACACAAAAGCAAGATAAACGTCTTACATTCAATTGGGTAGGGCATTCTAGATTGAATCCATGAACATAACGAATGTTCCTTGTGTCTTCTATAGTCTCTGCTCCCCAAAGGTTCTTTCTATTTACCCCCTCCACTTCCCAAAACCATCTTCTGACTGATTTCCTTTTCAAACTAGAAAATGGAGCAGTAAATGCAAAGCCCTCCTTGGCTACTTTGACTATATCAGTTGCACCTTCAATTTTTAAAGATGATTGTCTCTTCATCAATTCCCTCAACCAGTTTTAATTACGCACCTTTACCATCATGCTCGCCTTTACCATGGTTCGAGCCAAAAAAATTCCACATCATCTCAATTTGTGTGTCATGTGAGTATCGTCCGACAAAATAGAATGGTCTTGCTGCTTTGAATTGTGATGCTGCTCCATCTGAAAAGACCCAATGTTTATTGGGATCCATGCCCTGTTGTTTCATAAAGTCATAATGCATCATAAAAGCGTGTTGAACAAACAATGTATCGTGCTTTGTATCATCAGATATATAATAATGATAGTACCAGATTGCTTGCTGCAAAGTTTTATCAGGTCTATCCATCCGGCGATCCAAGAAGAACAGGGCAGAATCCTCTGCATCTGCTCAGAAATGTTTTTATGGAGATTCATCCACAAAACGTGGCATTTAAACGCGAGTCTATCTGCCAGGCTTCAGATGCAAGGCTAAAAGAAACTTCGAATTAAACCTAGCAATGGATTTGGACTGCGTCCTCTTTGCAACGTATCTTCTTGCAATTTTTTTAAGCACTTTTTTTAATCTTCCACATTTTTTCCCCCGTACAAACTTAAAACAGGTGTCAGCTATATGAGAACGAATATAAGATAATATTCTCAAAGCATCTTGCCTATAGCAATTATATAGTTTAGATAATGCAGGATTCTCTAAGGGGTAAAAGGGTTGTTGAAGCATTTGTTGAATGTGCTCGGCGAGCTCAACAGGTTACCTTTTCCATGTTTAAAGCCTTCAATGGTGCAGAAGTGTGGTTTTACTCTAATATTGGTCTCCTTTGAGTTACAGAGCTTCTTGGTGTAACATAAAGCTGCAGAGGAATGTTTAAAATAGTATGCCATAACGTAGACATATGTTGGAAGAAACAATTTTGATGGCTGGTTGTTCAAATTTAAGATGCTAATTGACAAATATTTGCAAGTTGTTTGGAGCTTTATGTCGCAGCGACTTGTTTTGTACTGGCTAAAGTCTGGAAATAATGCTAGCTGGTTAGCCCAATAGAAAATGAACTTTTTGCATTGTTACCATGATGACATTAATTATTGGGCAGCCACCCGCAAGAATTGCTTGTTCTTAAAAAAAGTGGAGTTCTGAATCGTTACTCTGCCCTGACAGCATTGAACAGTGAGGATGCTTGGAACAATCATTATCTCATGAGATTGATCGTGCGATTTTAACATATCAATGCTGGAGTCCCAAAGACATGCTACAGGGCCAATACAACAAGGCTTGTGGTGTAAATCAGACCTTCAAGTAATGTAACTAGCCCAATTCTTCTGGGAGATCGAGCCTCTTTCTATTTCTCACTCCACATAATTAGAGGCTCTCAGAAATCACGAGGTTAAAAAATTTAAAATAATCTATTGTGATTATGTTAAAGCTCCTAAGATCCTCTTGTTCCTTGAGCATAAGTCTATAGTAAATTTTGCCCAAGCCAAACCTACATCATCTCAAGTTCAAAGGGCAAGCGAGCCCTTAGCTTCTTATGCTCCCTAACCACTTCAACCTAGTAACAACATTTATATGAATCTTAGTGATCTGACCAACCTAACATAATTTGAAAGCATGTGTATGTTTATGGATTTGCTAACACAATTTGAATTCATGTGTATGTTTATGGATCTTGCTAGGATCACATTATCGAGACAATCCTTATCCGACTCATGTATGTAAAGTGAGAGTAGTTGTTTTTTTGTTATCGCGTATAAAAAGTTAGAATTTTTGTTTTTTTTTTTTTTTTTGGTTTTCACTATTGGTGCAGTATTGATATCAGTACTCATGGAGTATGATAATTCTTTATCAGCATTGGAGGAGTACTGATAACTAATTACTCCACAGAATGCACATGCATAAATCAGTGCTCTAGAAATGGATTCTGTGGTGATGGTTTTTGTCGTGTAAATAATCATTCCCTTGCTTTGTTCGTGCTCATAGCTAAGGAGCTTAAGTAACAATTGTTTGTCCATGCAAAAGTGCAACTAAGGTTGGTTTGGTGTTGGATCAGAGCATGCCTTCTTCACTTGCACCACTCTGAGAATGCCCGGTTGGCTTTGACGCAATTGCGAAATTGGTAATAAGAACACAACACATTTTTAGAAAAAGGATGCAGAGGAGGAGGAAGGCAATCTTACAATTTTTGTACAAAAACATCCTCTGATTTATGTGTATGACTTGCCACCAGAGTTCAAAAGCCATCCTTTTGAGGTAGACATTGTTGTTTTTAGGATAAGAGGTTAAATATACATGGATTAAACTTCCAAGTCATGCAGGGAAGCCATTATCATCTTGAATCCATAAACAAGATCTATAATGTTGATAACTCTACCCAATGGACATACCAACTCTAGGGAAGCCATTATCATCTTGAATGCATAAACAAGATCTATAATGTTGATAACTCTACCCAATGGACATACCAACTCTATGGCTCTGAGGTACTTTATCTTGCCACTGTGCATATACATTAGATGTTAAAGGCGTTAATATTGACTGTTGTATAGAAATGATGTTCGCAAAGCCTTATTGCAATATATTGCTAGATATGAAAACCTTCTTGCAAGCCCCCATCGAGCGATGAATGGTGAAGAAGCCGATTACTTCTATGTGCCTATACTAGGGTCGTGTGCTATAGCACAGGCAGATGATGCCCCTCACTTTACCACACAAGTTCTCATAGTGCTTCACTTCAGAGATTCCCAAATATAAGCTCTCTGTCACTTGTCCACACCCTATTTAGTGTGAAAATTCACTGTCCTCTCTGCTCCTTACATGAACATTTGCATCTTAGAATCTATTATTCAGCAAACATGTATAAAAAAGCATATAACTACATAAAAAAAAAACTACCCCTACTGGAAGCGTCATCAAGGGCGAGATCATATCGGGGTAGGCTCTCCTTATCATGGTTATATAGTGCCAAAGCTTTGGAGATTTATAATCCTGTAATAACATAGTTATTTGCATCGGATGAAGGGGCATGCCCTGCCCCAAAGGAAATGAATAGCATATGGCTTTCTCACTGGGGCAACACAAACTTGAAACATAAACTTTCTACAACAGCCTATTTTCTGGATTTTGGGGAAGCAATTCCTGAAGAATTTTACGGTGATCACCTTTGTTATGACCCATCGAAGCTACCAAATCCAAAATTTATCAGTAAGAATCAATATGCAAGGTAAGTTACCAGCCAGATTCATTCTTGCAACGATATCTCTTAAGCATGTTGAGTGCAGACCAAGGAATGAACGTCCAATTTTGTTTTACTTCCGAGGAAATCTAGGCGGTGCATATGACAATGGTCAAATAGAAGAAGAGTATGCATCTTTCAAATAAGACACAATTTTTGATGATTTAGACATGATTATTTACAATATCTCGTTTTAAATGCAGTTATAGTAATGGAATACGCCAGAAACTAGCAGCAGAATATGGATCCAGTTCAGATAGGAAAGGGAATCTGGGACGACAGACTGCTCCAGACGTGATTTTTGCAAATAGGAGAACAGACGATTATGATTTGGAGCTATCCAAGTCTAGGTTTTGGGGAGTGTTTCCAGGTCATGGATGGAGTGGACATATGGAAGATGGTATTCTCCATAAATGCATTCCTGTTATTATTCAGGCCAACACCTAGATCAATATATTTGAAGAACTTTCTGACACAACATAAAATTTTTAACCCAATAAAGTTTGCTCAAATACAGGATGGAATCCATTTGCCTTATGAAAACGTTTTCGATTATGATACCTTTGCAGTCCGAATCCCTGAAGATCGCATACACAATATGATCAACATACTTTGGGTAAGCCTGTGAAACTTGATCTGGGCCTGCTTTAGGTATAGCACTTGAACCCTAAACTCTTGATCTTTCAGGATTTGACTGAAGAAGAGGTGGATGCAAAGCTGCAAGGAGTTCAAAATGTATGGCAAAGATTTGTGTACAGAGATGCGATTATATTAGAGGCAAGGAGGCAACATTAGAAGTTCTGAAGCTTGAAGGTTATGGCCAGACTGGGCATGCGTGGCAATCAGTGTACCCCATGACACATGATCTGAATTCAGAAGCCTATTAGACAATCTGCTTCTCTCTTCAAGACTCCCACACTTAGCATACATATGAATAAGGACATTATCCAGAACCACATTTAGTTCGATCCCATTCTTCATAAGCTGGTTATGCATCAACCTTCCATGTCCAATAGCTTCTACCATGCTGCAGGCATCTTTGACACTCCCACATTTGGCATACATATCAACAATATCAACCAACAATATCAACAAGTGTGTTCCCAGTCATGACATCTGATTCAAATTCACCTCTTATGATCTGTCCATGAATCAAGCGTCCTTGCAAAAGTTTTGATGTAACTGTAGAAGCTGATAAGACAGCCATGTAGACATATCTGTCATGCTTAACGCCTGATCTTAGCATTCTGGTATACAAATCTAAGGCAGCACCCTTTTCCAGCTTGGCATTTGCAGAACTTATTGCACTCCATGTGTACTCGCTTGGCACATAAGATGATCTGTTAAAAATGGAACTGAACCAATTCCAGTGCAAGCCATTAGGCACTGCACGTGCCTGGCGCCAGCCAGGTCTTTCTGTTTGGCATAACCCTGTAGAAGACGGTATACAAGGTTCTGGGATATACAACTCGTTTTCTGCTCCATAAAATCTGTAGTTTGGAATCCGCAATTTTTGTTTCCTAATTTGGCAAACTCCTCTCTGGAGTGCAGGCATTCTGCCATTGATCTATTGGGTCTGATGCAAGGCTATGCAAATGCATTTAACTACATCAATGAGTGCTTTGAATTCGCTTACATCGAAGATACTCTGCTTGAATGACACTGAGAATATCCTGCATTGAATCTTCTCATCCTACTTTAACAGATTGAATGGCAGATCTAAGCTACCTCCGAAATGTGTAGATTTTGACGCTGGTACCACCTTTGAAGGAAGACCTACCCCAATCGCAACTCTAAATTGCATCCACACTCTTAAATAGTACTCAGAAAAGAGAATCAAACCTCAAGCGAAAAGTGGGAAATTTTCTAGAGTGTCGAATCCAGATCAACTAAAAGATCTGAAGCAAAATCGCTAAGCTTTAAGGGTTCGGTCCACAGATAGCCATAACCAGTCCACGACAAGGAAAAAAATACGGACAAACCTGTTTTGAATGCCTAATCTGCTCATACTTCTGCACCTTTTTCATCCAGCTAAGTTGGGGCTCGCAAGGATACAGCAGAAGCCATAACTGAGAGCTGAATTGGGATATGCTCCCAATACAAGATCTGGCATGCCGTTTCTTTTACAGATATGGTCCCGCCCTAAAACCTTAGATTCTTTTCTGGCTTACATATTTTTGAGAGGTTGGCAAAATAGTCAAACCTCTAAAAACCTCTTTTGATTAAATTTTTTTTCCAACCAAAATTCTTTCGGGATAGTCTTACGGTTTGGGGATCCGGAGGAGAAAATATCGGCCTCCGGCATCCCCGCCCATCTCGACGGAATCCGTTTTAGGCCCCCGTTTCACCGTCTTCACACACACGGAGGGGGCAGAATTGGTCGCCCGTCTTCCGCCACGCACATCCCGCCATCCGTGGTGTTCCCGCCTCCGGTATCACCAAAAAACTACGGCGATCCCGCCCTCGGAATCACCAACAGTGATCCCGGCCCGGATCACCATTCCCGCCGATAATGGTACGGAATCAGCCATTGATGATCCCGCCACGGGATCACCGGCCGCGGATTCCGTCCTCCGGAATCACCCACGTAGGGCCCATATCGGCGATCCGATATCGGCCGCGTTATCCCCGCCCGGGGATCACCACCGTGGGTTGGGGAATATCTTGCCCTCGGGTTCGATACATGATGTGATTCCCTCCTCGGGATCACCACACGACCGGTGATCACATTTGGTGAGCCACAATGCCGCGGGGGATCCTCGCCGGGATCACAGGTGTACTTTCTCCCTGAAAATCGACGGTGTGCATCGGCCGTGGACTGATCGAACGGCTCGGTTTGTTGATGCCAGGCCATGCACGGTCCGACCAATAGCACAGTGACATGTGGGACGGTAGAAACCACCCTCCGGAATCCCACTGTTTTGGTCGAGATTTTCTCATGGCCACTTTGCCTCTATGCCAGATGGAATCTGATATTGAGCAGCCTATGGACGATTTGAGCCGGAGGCGAAAATAACACAGGTATTTATCTGCTTAAGATTCTTTCTAAGATGTAAATAATATATATCTGAGCTCCCATTCTCAGGTTCGAGCTGAAATACATGTGGAGTCACCCCCTGATGGCATTTTCGACCATAGCAACCTACACTGGTTCCCTGAAGAGCACCAAGTTCCTGCAGTTCATGGAGGTGGAGAAATGCTTGTCTGGACTTGCCACTTCCAAACAAACCGTGTTCAAGACTTCATTCTTGGAGAGCAAAAAAATTGTGTGGCTCCTTGTAGTTTCTACTTAAGGAGTTCCAATCCTGGGAGGGTGTTAAAAAGGCCAACCAGGGATTCTTATTTGACCATGAAGAGGTATGCATTTCTGAAACTCTATCTTCTTGTTTAATTGTGTTGTTTCTTTATCATAAAATATTGTAGCAGTTATATCCAATAGGCTTAACTTTCAGAAGTATGTTTTATTCTTAGATGTGCATGCACTACTTCCATTTCCATGCACTAAATTGCAACACTCAAAACAAATATTGGTGCACGTACGGGCCTCAAGACAGGACATTGAACACTCACGTGGTTGTTGATGGACCAGCCCTGCCTGGCACACGCAGGAAAAGAGAGGGGAGAGAGTGCGTAGGGGCTGCCAGTGTCATTTTACCATTAGGCAACTCTACCTTCTCCCAGATTGCTCACAAGTTACTTAATATGGGTTTGAGCATAAGAATCTCCAAGGTGAACCTTGCCATGGTAAATTTGTTGATGTAGAAAAAGGCGTGGATCTCTCAGGAATTGAGAGAATGGGTTAGAGATAAGCTCGTGCATTGGCACACACCACGTAGTGTTATGAACATGCACGAGGAGAGGTGGAGATTTAAACTTGATGTGCATGGCAAGGATAGTATGTGTAGGGATGACGTGCTGAAGATCCGGGATGTTTACACCATTGAGAAGAGTGTCGTTCGAAACACTTGGAAGCTACATGAAGACCTTCCCACTAGCATCAGCATGTGGGTGCAACAACATCAAGAGTCTGTTTTCTTGTGTGAATAGGGTGAGACGTTCCAATTGGGAATGATGACTCCAATCCAAAGAGAGGCAATGTTAAAGTTTGGAAAGAATAGGGCCATTTGCATGGATGCAACCTTCAAAACTAATGACAAGAGGTACTCTACTTAGTTTCATTTCTATTGTAGATCATTTCCAAAGTTAATTTAAAATCGGTTTCATTTCAAATTTAGGTACTATCTTTTTACACTGATTGCTTTCGATGACCATTGCAATGGCTTGCCATTGGCCTATGTCATAACCAATTCTCAAAAGGCTAGAGCTATACCTAAGTGGTTGAAAGCACTAAAGGATTCACTTTGCCTCTCTGATCCGAATTGGCACCCTTCTTGCATCATTACTGACGATGCTGATGCTGAAATCAAGGCCGTGAAAAATGTAAGTTCATATTCAATACTTTCTTGTATTTTCTTAGGGTGGCAAATACTATGGACTAACATTGTGCATTAATGTAGGTTTTCCCAAACGTGCACGTGCAAATATGCATTTGGCATGTGAGGAGAGCGTGGATCAAGTGGCTAAGTAAAAATGTGAGGAATAAGGTGCATAGAAATGAATTGTTCAAGGAGCTAGGGAATATAATGTACAGGACTGAGGGTCTTGCAGGGGACAATGAGTATGGTGAGGAGTACAGGGAAGCTGTTAGGAAAGAAGCCATCAAGAGGTTGGAAGAGTTGTTGAGGAGGTATCCTCAATACACTAAGTTGTCGGCTTACATGAGCAAGGAGGGGACTAAGAACATCTGTCTATGGGTATTGGCCACAAGAATATACATGCATTCTAATCAGAAGACCAATGCGGCCATAGAGGCATGGCATGCTGCCCTCAAGTTGCGCCTAGGCATATGTAAACGCAGCCTTTGGTGGTAGGAGAATTGACTGGTTGCTCTACATTCTCACAAACAATGTGGAGACACACATGGCTTACATGAGGTAATGTCTCTATACCACTACTTGGTCTTATTTACCTTGCTTTGGTTTAATATATAGCTTTGTTCCAGGTCTATGAAGGAACATGGATTTGTAGTGAACACCTCCCAGGAACAGATACTAGAGTGTGCAATAAGAGGTGCTCGGAATATTGCCGATGAATAAGAGGTGCAATAAGAGGGTATATATAGACTCATGAATCAACCATTGTACTATCCATTGTACAATGGTTAAGTCATAATTTCAATTTCTAAGGGTAAAGTCGACTTTTTCAATGGCTAGGGCCTTTACATGGTCTTCGGGATCCCCATCTGGCGGACGGGATTTTTTAATGGCTAAGTAATTCTATTCTTTTTTTTTAGCTGTATGGGGATCCTGGAGGATGGAATCTTCTTGTGGTGATTCCGTCCTCCGGGATCACCACACAGTTGATCCCGTCCTCCGGGATCACCACACAGTTGATCCCGTCCTCTGGGATCACCAACTGGCGGACGGGATTTTTTAATGGCTAAGTAATTCTATTCTTTTTTTTTTTTGGCTGTCTGGGGATCCCGGAGGACGGAATCTTATTGTGGTGATCCCGTCCTCCGGGATCACCATAACCGGTGATCCCATCCTCCGGGATCACCACACAGTTGAGCCCGTCCTCCGGGATCCCCAACTGGAGGACGAGATTTTTTAATGGTTTATTTCAAGTGGTTTTTTTACGATGGGGATACCGTCCTCCGGGATCTCCATCCATGGTTTTTTTTAGTGTTTTGTCTTTTTTAATGGTTGTTTTATTATTTGGCTCCCTGGGGATCCCGGAGGTGTTCAAATTTCGGGATCCTAGAGCTGTTCAAGTTTCGGGATCCCAGAGGTGTTCAAATTCAGTTCATTTGTTATGAAGTGCTTGAATGGTTTCAGTGATTTTCAATGAGTACCATGGGATGCAGATTGACAAGTCAAGAGTGAACCCAGACAAGAAAAAAGGAAAGCAAGTTCCCACTTCAATTAACCATTGAAAAACTGAGATTTTGAAGTCATATTTTCAAACATAGCAGACAATTTATATGTTGAACAAGGAACAACCTTTTTTTTTCTGTTATGGAGAGAGTTCAGATCACGGACCATTCAACATCAACCGGGTCAAGGGCCGTGCGAATTGGTTGCTACCCTCGGGCAAGTAGAAGGTTGATTTTCCTGCATTTATGCAGTCACTTAACTTCTGCAGCATCACCTTGAAGCCTGTCCTCAAATTGTCCATGTCTTCTTTGGCAAACCAAGTCCCGGTTGATCACTATCTGAAGACAGTAGATTATAAATGGACAGTACATAAATTTGCTAACCAAAAGAGAAAAAGATACGACAATGATAACTCACATTTGTCTCCTTGTTGTAGATTTTCTCGATGAATTTACGCACACAACCAATAACATAGATGCCACAATCTTGGTTGTTGTCTTCGCCGTGGAGCTTCCATCAAGATTACCATTGGTGCATTATGCAATGTCGATGCCTCGTGCCTCCACCTCTTAAATACATCACTTAAAACCCGCAAGTCAAGGCATTAGAAGATAGGCTATGAATGTATAGTTAGCAAATGTTACACTCAAAGTGATGAACCCGTATTGGAGCATGGAGGGATCAAAGGAATCGAAATGCAATATGCAAGGGCAAGGCTTATTGAGTTTCTCGGCATGCCAAAGGATCAGCCACCAAAATGAACAGTTCGATGGCCCTTTGCAAAGGACAAGCTGCAATCAATTCAAAACCGTAACTAGAAATGCAATAAAAATACCACTTCCCAAACCCAATTTACCTAGCATTACTTGGGGTATGTAGTAGAACTGTGCATCTTTGGATTTTCCACACGGCCTTACCAAAGGGGATCCCTAATTAGCTTCACAACCGCTTTCGTAGGGCACCACACACGTGCCCGGCTTTCGCACCATTTAGGAACAGCCAAAAGCAAAGCAGGTGGAGGAGGACATGGTGACATCGTTTATGGGGCGGAATTGAGTGTGCAAGCACTCAAACTGAATTTAGCTTACGGTGGAAAAATAGATCCTACATGAGCTACACACTTACAAGAAATACGCCCCAAGCGTACCAAGATCGATCTCGTAATCCCCTAACCCGGGCACCCGCAATAGTGGAGAATTTGACGGCTTCCGACTCTGGGAGATATGGAATTCAACGTCGGATGATTTGTTGCCCACCTTCAAGAGAGGACTCTCGACCACAATTGGGTAATTTAAAGACAATTTGAACTGCCAAACCTCCCTTCGATCCCTCTCTCATATGATAATAGATTCTCAAAGAATACGGGTTCGAGCCGATACAAATAATACAATTTGGTCTTTGCCGGGGGGAGCCAATTCATCTTCGTGTGCATGCTCTTCTTCCTTTTCTTGCTCCTTGTCCTCTTCTTGGTGAATAATATGGTTCGGGGCCATCGAGCAAAATCCCTCTTACGGCCATCTTGCACGGCTTCCTAGGGGCACGCGTTCGGGCCGGGTAATAGAACTCGGAGTTTTGGGAGGAGGGAGGTAAATTCACGGGCCCTTGCAACCTCTAACTCTTCGGGCTCACATCGTCATCATCCAATTGGCGCCGCTCAAAGCTCGGATCACCAAACAATACCTTGTGCGGTAAATTGCCATGCCCCACGATTATTTCTTTGATCTCCCTTATCCGCTCTTCCGCAATTCAACTTCTTGGGCCTCCTTTCTTAAGACTGCAGATTAATGAACTTCGCTCCGCCCGTTTCATCGAGAAGGCCGAGGGCGATTTGGTCATCTCGCCACATGTTCACCGCCGCCCTTGCCCTATGGAGTTTCTGGTGAGATTGTGGCTGAATTTGAAATCTGGATCAAGAGACCCGCACCTGATCTTCCCATAGTCTCTTACCACGACCTCGGCTTTATCTTTGGGAATTCAGCCCCTTGGTGCATCCGGAACCTCAAAATTTTCATATATTTCATGCACCTTAACTGCGGATTCTCCAATTCCACCTTCCCGATGTAGGTTTTGGTGCGATTCACCGACTTGGCAAAGCCATCTTCAAGAAATCGATCATACACCGTAATCTTTCAAAGGGTCGAACCCCGCCAATTCCTCGCCCGGATTTACATTGAAGAATTCTACATTACTTTTCAAGGCCTCCTCAGCATCTCCTCACGCCCTTTGTGGCACCAAGTTCTCGTGATTTTCTTTCTCCCTTGCCTCCTCCTCCCACCGACCGGCCGGTGAACCCTCCGAACTGGGAAACCTTCTTTGGCGAAACCCCTTTGGCTCGGCCTATGCCCTTAATTTTTTGTTGGGGATTGAACCTCTTGGTCGATCCAAGGTCGGCGATGTCTTTGAAGCGAGCCCGCATCTTCCGGTGCCGAAGTTTTCTTCTAATGCACCATTCCAATTCTCGTTAATCGGCGTGTTTAGGCTGATTTGAGGTTAATCGACTCCTCCATAAAAAAAAAACGTAAAGGCTTAAAAATAAGCTTTGAATACAAAAAAAAAACAGAGTTCCTGATGGCGCTAGCTCTGTTTATTACCTTAAACTAATCGTCGAGTCAAGCGCAATGACAACACTTGTGAGATTCGCAACAAAATGGCCCTTTCCGCTTCGAGAGCCGGTCGGAAGGGCAAAGGATCTTGGCGCACAAATGTGGGACTTAGCCATCGCGGAATGAATTCCCCTTCCTCGGAATCCCCACCGCCGACGGGCGTCTCCCTAGTCGTCGACGCACGAAAGTTGTCCGGCGGTTTCCCGCCTCCGGTATCACCATGATTGGATAGCGCATGCGGTATGGGCCCGGTGATTTAATCCCGCCGCTCAAACGAGGGGCTTCGATGTGTCCACGTGGATGCTCCGATATATACTGGCAAAGGTGGTGATCCCGGAGGAGGGAATCACATCGTATCGAACTTCGAGGGCAAAGATATTCCCCTAACCCACCTGCGGGTGATCCCGAGGCTGGGGATAACGCCGCCGACATCGGATCGCCGACATCGCTCCTACGTGGTGATCCCGAGGAAGGAATCACGACGGCCGCTGGTGATCCCGGTGGGTCAGGATCATCACTACGATTCCTGCATCAATTATCGGCCAGGAATGGTGATCTCGAGGCCGGATCACATGTTGTGATTCCTGAGGGCTGGATCGCTGCGGTAGTTTTTTGGTGATGCCGGAGGGGGAACACCACCGGACGGCCCGGATGTGTGCGGAATGACGCCCGTGATTTCGCAGCCCCTCACGCGGTGTCCGCAAGACAAGCGGAAACGGGGGCTGAAACGATCCGGCCGAGATGGATATGGGATGCCTGAGGCCGGTATTTTCTCCTCCGGGATCCCCGAAACCAGGTAAGACTATCCTGAGCCCCAAAATTCGGTGAAAAATATTTGCAAACGTAATGGCACCCTGCTTTCGTAGCATTAAGGCAACCCCTTGTGTGCGGGACCTTCATTTGTGCTAATCTGGTGTCTAAAACCGCGTGCGCCCTATTTTTAGTTACGTAGAAGAACGATTGCAGAGTGCAAGATTCAAGGGCGCAAGCAATAAAAGGGTTTTAGAGGAAACGCTATGGCGGATTCCGACCACCGCTGGAAAGCTCCTTATTCCCTCCATGTCGACCAGGATACGGCTTCTCAGCTTATCAAGCAAGGCGCATCTGTTCTCCTTCTAGATTTACCTGTTGGAACCTCTGTTGGCTTGGATTTGTACATGTTTGTTACTGGCCCTAATTTCAAAGGTATGAAGATGATTCCTCCTGGCCCACATTTTATGTATTATTGTGCTACTGCAAAACATGGTGGCGGTTCTGCCCCTGTTATAGGGTTTTTCTTCTATGCCACACCTGGTCTGGTGATTATAAGAAGGTGGGATTCGGAGGAGGAGCGTCTTGTGAAGCTTGTTGATAGTTGCGAAGAGGAGCGCTATGGCCATGCTGTCAGAAATCTTGAATTTGATCAGTACCTTGGGGCATATGATATCCATCATTTTAAACAATGGCAACAACTTTCCTCATACATAATAACAGATGTTATTGATCGATTTGAGCCTGTTGGAGGTGATATCACGATCATGGCAGAAACAGAGGTAGCTCAGAAGCAATTTAGGGATCCATCTGAGAAACACAGACCAGAAAATGCTGAAGATGTGGATTTTAATAAGACAGGGACTAGTGGAAGATGTTTTTTATAGGTCATTGCCACGCCTGGTCAAGCGTAGAGGAGCAACTCCTGGGGAACTAACATTGATGAGCTTCCTGGGTTTCCTTTGCAGGGAGTTCCTCGCTACCTTGAAGAATGCACAGCCTATTGATGGGGCACTTCTTCATCAAGCGAGAAAATTAAGACAGTTTATGGAAAATTCCTTGGGTTGGAATTTAGATACCAACATACAGAGTGAGTATGCTCCGGTAATTGTACCAAGTGAAGAAACGGAAATTTCTTAGATGCTTTTTTGGTTTGAAACACACACACCAATATACATCAGGATCTTATGGTGGACCACAGTATATGAACCTGGAACTCTTTCCTGTACACAATTTTTGTATTCTGATTGAACATGGTCATTTAGCTATTAGTGTGGAGATTGGCTTACAAATTTGTTCCCTTTTTTTCCTTAACGCAACAGCCCAACCCTATTTGGAAGCTTAGGCCTATCTGAGCTGGACCTATTTTTGGCCATTAGATGTTTTCCTAAAAAATTAATTGCTGGGTGCCTAGCCTACTCCTTGGCTTCAAAGATTCTGTCGCTCCCCTCATAAGAAGGTGGCTGCTGCTCCTTGGCTTCAAACATTCTGTCGCTCCCCTATAAGAAGGCTTAAAACCTTGTGGCTCGGGTTTGCAAAGAACTGAGATTTGAAGGTTTGGTGTAATGCACGAAATACTCGGGGATGAAAAAGATAGCCTGCAAATAACCAAGATTTAAGGTTTTAAGGTTTTTGATCTAGAAGTGGGTTGGAATTATTTTGGCACTTTCATACAGAGAGTTCTAAAGCTTGTGACAGAAGCCATTTACATTGGCGCGTGTGTCATATTTTCTGAAAACCTTCATCTTGGATAATAAGCCACATGCATCTTGGATAATAAGCCAGGGCATTCAAGATTTTGTGAGATGCATCACAAACAATCAAGCTTTTTATGTACTAGATAATTTTTGGGCAAATAGATTCCGAGAATGAATGGTTAGTAAAAAGGAAGTGCAAGAACGCACAGGAACGGCAAAAGAAGAGAACACAAAAGAAAAAGGATAGATCTAAAGATCAAAGCCACTGATTCAACTAAGGGACCTAAAACGGGAGCAAGGAACGACAAAAGAAGAGAACACAAAAGAAAAAGGATAGATCTAAAGATCAATTCAACTAAGGGTGATTTTCTACTGTAGTCATAAAATAAGACTGTCACATTGAGATATGACACCCTTTATGACTCCAAATCAAAAAATAGGACACATAAAATTAAAGTTGTTTTTCCACTATAAGGTGTCATAAAATAAAACACCATCAAAATTCTAGTGGAAAACCCCAAAAAAATAAGACATGTCTTATTTTAATGATATTTTTAATATATGTGACACTGTCTTATTTTATACCGGGGGAAATCCCCCGGTATAAAATAAGACTCCATTCCCCTTAAAAGGAGGAGCCGAACCTATCCAAACCTAAATGGGACATGTCTTATTTTTAAAAGTAGAAAATCATTTCTTTTTTATTTGCTTATGTGGCCCAATAGAAAAGCCTAAAATATGAGACACCACTCTAGTGGAAAATCACCCTAAGGGACCTAAAACGGGCTATTGCTGAAAGATTAAATAAGCTAAGGATAAGAATCACAACAAACCTAAAAAGCAGAATTCATCAGGTATAGGTACAAGCCGAGGACCGTCGCATTAAGAAAATAAACAAGGTGTTGTCGCACAGTGGGTTGCCCCTTAGTAAAATGTGAGGAGATAGGAAGCAAAGTCAAAGAAATGGCCAACTGTCGCATTAAGAAAATAAACAAGGTGTTGTCGCACAGTGGGTTGCCCCTTAGTAAAATGTGAGGAGATAGGAAGCAAAGTAAAAAAAATGGCAAAAAATAAACAAGGTGTTGTCGCACAGTGGGTTGCCCCTAGTAAAATATGAGATAAGAAGCAAAGTAAAAAAAATGGCCAACTGGAAATGATGTGCCAATTGAGTATGATGTCGCCACAACTCTAGTGGTAGGTGATTCCCTTATTAAAAAGAAAAAGGATAGATCTAAAGATCAAAGCCACTGATTCAACTAAGGGACCTAAAACGGGAGCAAGGAAGTCTATTGCTGAAAGATATAAGCTAAGGATTTTGGGTCTCACGAAGCTCGATTTAATTAATTATTATTATTATTATTATTATTATTATTATTATTATTATTATTATTATTATTATTAGTATTATTATTATTATTTATTATTATTATTATTATTATTATTATTATTATTATTATTATTATTATTATTATTATTATTATTCTTTACACTCAATGTAGTAGTTTGCAAGACATCATTACGATATTTGATAGAATGTGCAAAATAGATGTAAGATAATAATGTACTGCAAACATTCGAAGCCATGAACTGGAGTGTGAAAGAGGTTGTTTGCCCAGGCATGAATGGAAGCCGAAGCAGCTTTTGGATTGAATATTGCATGGGATGAGGCTTCCAGTTCAAAGTGATGGAGGCACAAAACACAAAATGGAAAGATTTGATTGCATGTGAAGGGTATACTAGTTTAAATGTAATGAGACCTTCTTGTAATCGGCGTTAGTATCTGAGTGAATGCCTTCATCAAGAGACCTATGAAACTTTGCATGATATGCTTGCCTAATCCGATGAAGTTGAGATAGAGTGTGTGAGCAAAGAATTTCAGTCAGTGTTTTATCTTTTGTCCCCAATCCTTGCAATGCATCTCGAATAAGCACTACATCATGCTCTGTCGGATCCGACTTCCATAAAAGAACTGCTTTCTAGCATATGAAGCAAGTTTTTCCCATACATATTCTTGTAGGAAAATACTAATTCTCTTCGTTGTACTCCATTCCTTCAACCTAGTATTTCTATCACTTTTTGTGCATTACAGCCAAAACCTACAGAACCAAGTTAAAACAATTGAGTGCATTTTGGATATGATAAAACATTTGGTTCTTGCAAATGAAATTACAACAAAAACAATGATATAAATACTCAGCTATTAATTGTCATATTTATTAATAAGAATAGAAGTTTTAAGTTTAAGACTAATCTGCAGATGTCAGAATAAGCGAGACCAACCTTATTTATAGGCTAATGTCAAATTTGCTACTAGCAATCCAAAGAACGGAAAGGTGTAGCAAAGCCATAATATAAATGAAATGAAAATGTTTATTACATCTTTGGAGACCCATAAGTAGACTACCACCAATTTAACAAAATCTTCAACTTCCAATGTCGAAGATGCATTGTGCTTTAAGTCATTAATCTCATCTATTTGTTCGTCTATAATCTTCTTGAACTTGTCTCTCTTTTCGTCACTACATATATGAAAGTCCCCATGGCTTTAGCTAGTCTTTGACACATAGTTATGTCTGCCTTTTAACGCTTATTAAGCCTAACTGAAGAGGAAGCGGGCTTTTTTGGAATGAAAATAAACATTTCTGAATTTTTGCATGCGAATAAAACAAACTAATTCTGTAAGTTATTAGCTGAGAAAATGCAGAAATTAAGGAAGATATTGCTGCTATAACAAATTCCAACAAAAAGGGAGACAATTGAGACATTCAAAAACAGGAGGAGAGGATGCAAGAGAGAACCAACCTTTCATGGTGCAAAGCAAGGCAGTCCTGATCCACAATGGGCATAACTGGGGGAGGCACAATGGTAGATATATCTTCCTTTTCTTCCAAAGGAAACTCAGAATTGTGCTATGAGTTGCGAGTTTTGGAGTGCTGGCGATAGGCAACAAGCAACAGGTGGATCTTATCACACAACGATGAACGGGACCCTCAAATTACGCCTTTATTCGGTCTAGTTTATCACACGGAATTGGCTTCCGAATTTACTGGGCGCCCGCCCGCCGAGCTATTTCGCATGATTCGTGAGATTTCGGCGCTCTGCTTTCGACCTCCGGATTTGATCAAAGTCCAAAGCTTCCAGGCAGATTTAGGCCTCCGGATTTGATCAAAGTCCAAAGCTTCCAGGCAGATTTTTTTGCAAGAATGGGGCAGAGCAAGGATTTTTTTGGATATGGAGGCGGCCCAGTTGACGGATCATATTCTGGAGATGTCGCTTGACAGGTTGCCACTGTCGGATCTTCTTAGAGCTCGGGCTGTGTGGAAAAACTGGAGGCAAATCATTCCTTCGCCCCATTTCTTGAAGCTCCTGCATTTCTTGAAGCCTGGAACCGTATTTGTTTCGCAGGACAATGCAAAAGGGGCACTGCAAAAACTCTTGTTGTGAAATGGCAGACTCTGCATCTGCTTACCTTAGCCTTTTTGAAGATCCAGACCTCCACCATCGCTGCGAACTCCTGTAAAAGAGCTTGGATCCAAATTTTTTTTGTTACGGCGAAATTTGAGGGTCCCATTGCATTACGCACGGGAAAATCTCTCCCTCAGATTTTCTGGAAGATAATCTGCTCGGCGGCCCGCCTCGCGAATTATCTCCCGGAAAATCCTCGGGAGAGATTTTCCCTTATACTTAATGGGCCCCTAGCAAAGAATTACATATTGGTATAGCTGATGTGTCATAAGAAGATAGATATAATGCAGCCTGATATAAGCATAACAAGAATGATTCCAGCCATATATTACTTGAGTTACGTCATTCATGCTATATCAATCATATCTTGCCATGAATTACTGCTGCAACAGTAAGATACATTGTAAGGGTAAGCAATGTGGAGAGGTATAGAAATGAAATGGGTCGGATATTCCACATAATCTTTTTCCACAGCCTAAAATGAGATTTGTTGAGGGCAATAACCTGATGCCACAGCCTAACACGAGATTCATTGAGGGAAAATTACACCTTGTCCTTATTTGCAAGGATGATAGAAAAAGTAGACCCCGCTATCAGCCCTGTGCAAACAAGAACATGCAATAGGCTCCAACCAGCTTATTTTCCATGCAAAGCTGAACCACTTTAGCAAATTTCACCAGTTCCTATTTATGGAGGAAGAAAAGCTCGAGCATGTCCTTTATATTGTTGCATTTGGCATTTCATAGACCCAAATGGCATCAAATAGACTTTTATACACAACTATCCAAATTGTCCAATTTAACATCATTGCCCTTCTTAGGTTCAGAGATCTTCCCTTTTACAATATCAATGCTAATGTTGTAAGTCCTTTTTGCTTTAGAACAAAGCAAAAACTACAGAATCATAATGGCTATACAATTCTGCATCTTTTCTCCATATAACAGATGGCTTTATGCCTTTGGGCCGCAATCCAAGATCTGTATTTTTGTCATGAAATTTCTAAAGAACTTCTTCAAACAAATAAAGTCTATTGATGAAGAAAGTGGAGGAGATTAGAAAGCTGATTGTGAATCTAAACAGCCGATGGGAGATTGGATTGACAAATCGATTGTATGCATTTGCCTTGCTACATGCGACCACTCCCAACTATCAGTCCTTAGCATATTCCATCTAGCTGCATTTAGCAACTAGTGATGTTTCTTTTTCTTTCCATATCTCTGGCTATTCATATAGCATATTTCTCACACATTCCATACTGAGCACAAATCTCGGCCTCACAATGACAAAATCCTTGGAATATGCCTCAAACCTCACCTCTAGCCCTAGGGATTGCCCTTCGGGCAACTCAAAAAGTATCAATGGTTGACGGAACCCTTTGCTAAGAAAACGAGCATTCCAAAAGGATAGTAAGAGAAATCACCCAAGGCTACAAGATGAACATGGGATTTTCAGGGGCATCAATGAGTATCAGCATCTTACCTTGTGTCCGTCTTTGAGAGCACAAATTTCGTGGAAAGCATGACCATAGAAGACGAGGACATGCAACTAGCAACAAGATTGTGAGGTGATCCTATATATATCCCTAGCCTCCATGATAAAATCTTATGGGAAATTAGACTAAGAAATCTTATCACGTGAGATTAGACTAAGAATTCTTTCTATTATATGCGGCAAATCCTCATGGACATTAAAATAATATTTATTTATCTTATTCCAGAACCATAAGTTAGCATCAAAACACAAACTCTTAATACAGTAACAATAGATATAATCACTCTTTTTTCTTGTACTTAGAATCTAACTGTTAAGCTTAGTACCAAGTATGAACTGACATAAACTGAGGAAACTATTAGAGGAGACTAAAAACACTCGGGATGACAGAAGATTTAAGGCCAAACCTATGAGAAAGAACTAGTGGAACTATTAGGGAAAATACAAGGAAAAGAAGGGGAATTTATTACGCAATCCACATTTAAAGGCCTCATGGAAGGAGAGAAAGCAGCAGATAATATCTAGACTGAGGAGAACGTACAAAGATATCCTCCAGATAAAAGGAGAATGCTAAATATGATGGAATACAAAATATATTAGAACCAGAAAGCTAAAGCATGGGGGTAAGAAAAAAGTGCAAGAGCAAATAGAAGAAGAGATCCTTATAGACGATAAGATATAGGGACACTAACCGCATTATCAAAACTAATGCTCGAGAAAACCAACAAAGTAAAAGCATGTTATGTGCTAGATGCGATACCCCCGACCGTTATAAAGGGTGAGAAATATCTGCTTGTTAGAAGATGGGTAAAGAAAGGTTCATAGTATTAGCCGAATGGGGTGAGGGAGAATTTATGATCCGTGAGTATGAAGACAACCCCAACAACTAAGGAGAGTTACTATATGCAGAGTACAAGGACACCAGAGTCACATGAAATAAGATGATAGAAATGATCGATTCCAACACATCGCCATGAATAAGAGTAGGCAAGGGAAACTTTAAAATCCCAACATTGCAGAGAGAAGCAAAATAGGAAAATGATATGTCAAGGCATCATCAAGATGCGAGAGGAAGAGTTAGAAGAAGAGAAGAAAGAAGGAGAACAGGGACATAAAGAAGAAGATAGAGAAGATTCTGACTATGAAGAATCCAACCCTTCTTCAACTAACTCGACCTCAAGAACTATCATGCACGCCTTGGACATGGCTAGATATTTTACATCAGGTTTTGCTCCTAGAGATCAAGAGGGAATAATATTCCAATATAACATATCTGCTTTCTATGCTTCAAAGGAACTGCAAAACAAGTGGATAGCATGGTACTCATTAAGACAACCTTACTCCTTATCCTCTATGGACTGGAGAAAGGAGCGGGGACATATATCAAGCTCTTGTGGCAGTTGTTATTTTTGCGGAAGAATCTGAAGCAATTAGGTAGATAGATAAAAAGGATTTTCAACATTCACATCCACATCTCCAATTAGCACTAGTAAAAATGATAATGCATAAGGAGAATAAGGAGAAAAAGAAAAAGAAAAAGAAAAAAGAAAACACATAGGAGCTCTTCATCTAAGGAATCGTGCTTGGAATAAAATTCAAAAGCAGAGAAACTATCATCAAAAGAGCCTAGAGAGAAAAGATAAATCTTTAAATAAGGTCCAAGAGGGCACTCAATGGAAGATAAAATGACTTTGAGATCATGGAGCACTTCAAAACTAATCCATAGCACAATTAGGTCCAACACAAGCAATGGAACGTCGAGAATAAGTGCATCCTCAAGGAGGAGCCTACCTTCTAGATTGGAAGGAAAGCATAAAAGGGACCAAAATCACTGCTCCTCTGATTCAATAATAGATGACATTGAGCAAGGATTTAAACCAAAATGGAAAAGAGACCGCACAAGAAAACGATGAAGAAAGGTTGGAGAATAAAATGATAGCAGATTTAATGAAAATAACCAGTTTGTAGACATTTGAAGGACCAAAATGGCAGAGGGTATATCAGTAGAGGCATGGATCAACCAGATCTCTCAGTTTTGATCTGATCACATATAATTTACAGCATGGAAGAGTAGTCACAGACAGACTGATAAGGATCGAATTTGGTGGAAAAATCTTGTTGAGTTTGGGATAATGAAGAAAAATGAAACGAAATAGAATGGACTAAATTTTGCTGATGTAAGTTGCTCATTTAACAAGCCCACTAGCCGATCTATGCCTCATATGACAGAGTTCCTCCTATATTCCCAAGCATACCTTTGCGAATGATCAATTGACATGCTTTCTCTATCCTTTGATCTGCCATGTGAGCAAAAATCCATGACCACATGATGGGCCCTGACATCTTGAGGTATTGTAATTCTTCCATTTCTACCTGGAACAATTTTTGGAGTCCATGAGTACAGTACACTTTCAAAGTCTAGCCAAGATCAGGATCACTAGAATTTCTTCTCCATTTCTTTGTCCAACAATCTAAGTATCTTTCTTTATCCGATACATTGGTCAACTGATGCATTGGATAACACCATTCTACCCGCACATGGTTGAAGTTAATATTACCTTCTTCTTTGCAAATATCAGAGATGGTGTACCCCAACCACACTGGATAGGTGTCTAAATCTACTACCACAAATTGGTGGCACTCCAAGTTAGTGGAAGGTTCATAAGCTTCCATGCCTAGTTAGGACCAACATAGTGTTTGTCAAAAGAAGGAGGAGCATAATGCTTACGAATGCTACTAACAGTGTCATCAACATCCTCAACATCTGCTAAGGTCTTCCACCTAGTTTTAGGCAACCACCTTTCTTTCCATTCATCCGAGGATGTATCTATCTCCACCAACAGGTTAATCACCTTCTTCCTGTAAGCTACCAAAGCACGGTTGGTGTCATCAAGGTTGGTTTGCCAATGCTTTATATAGTCCTAGATTCCTTCCTTCGTCAATACCAATTGTTTCACTTCTTTAGTAGGTTTTAGAGCTTTTGTTTGACCTAGAGGTATCATAGGCTTGCCATTCTCATCTCTACGCCATATTTCTTCCCCCCCTCTCCACTCCTCCTCTGAGGATCTCATCTTCCATTAAAAGATTGGAATCACATTTCTCACCCAAAAAAGTAAACTGCAGAGGCCTAGAATGATTTTCAAGGTCCTATGCGTAATCATCCACAAAGATCTTCCAATCAGGCACTTCTTCTATGAGAGAACCTATAGGGTTTGGAGTAGTGCATTCATGTAAGATTTCCATTACTCTAGAAAAGTTGGTCACTGTTTGCTGCTTCAATATACAACTATATTTGCCAAATAACGCGTCCACATCCTCATGGATATGCCCGGGCATCAAAAACCTTAAATTAACTCTTTCAAATATCCCCACAGCTGTTAAGTAAGATAGGAAAGAAAATATCCACCTGTTCTTATTTTGGCTACGTGTTCAAAAAAGGCCTCAGAATTTAAGGTTAGTTCTGATTTAATTTTAAGATGCATGTTTAAAGCAGGTTTAATCCAAGAAGAGAAGCTCAACGATCTTGCTCGAGGCAGTGGAAGCAGATGATGTTTATGAAACCAAGCATAGCTTTTTATAAACTTCATCTGCTTCTTTTTGTTTCGAGTAAATCGTTGAGTTTTTCTTGTGAATGAAACATGTTGTGGCATTTCCAGTTTTGTATTACATTTTACAAAGAAGGATTAGATTTTACATATCAGTTAGCCTTATATAATAGTTTTTAAAAAATTCTTAAAGAAAAAATTTAAAACACGTCTGGCGTGAGGTATTTATGCTAACGAATACACGCTAAGCGTGTTTTTAATCGTCTGCCTTTATCTATCTACTTATCTATCAAAGATGTATAGGTTCCCCACCGCTCAATGCACGCCAAGCGCGTATATTTTTTCACTGAATCTATTATTAGTTAACACCGAATGTATAAAAAAATTTCTCCCTCCTAATGCACACCAAGCGTGTACATAGTTTATTTCAACTCTTAGTTTTAACACACCGGGCATATCTATTTTTTCTGAGTCTATCATTACATATATATTATAAATATAACACGCCAGACGTGAATGCTGATAATCATCTAACTTCCATCTATTAGATGCCAAACTACATAAATAACCCAGTTGGTGAACAAGATGTAATTGTGGAGTTCGTCCATATGGCGCAGTGATAAACTTCTGACCGCTCTAGTTGCCCCTCCAAGTTCCAGTCCGGTTGAAGCCCCTCCAAGCTCTAGTCCAATTGAAGCCCCTCCGAGCTCAGCTCCAATTGCAAATATCTCGCAACTTGGAACACGTGATGTTGATGAACGCAAAGCGTAGGGCCGTTTTAAATCTGGGCTCTGAGGCCCTTGACATAACAAGGAGGTTGGCCGTATTGGCAGATCACTTCGATAATGTCGTTCATGCCTTGATCGAAAGCGAATCTCGCAATCGCCAGCTTGAAATTCAAAACCAGGATCTTCGTTTCTTAGTAGCCAAGCTCTATGCCCGCTTGCCTCAACATGAACCGGAGGTGGAGGTGGAGCTAGAGCCTAGGATTTTTGCTGGGGTCTTACCTAAAAAATTCACTCCGCCGTGGAATGGAAATGGGCGCATCGACATCAATCTGTGGGTTATGTAGCTCGAGCCAAGGCAGACCCAAGACTACTGGCGCATGTGGGCTAGCAATGAGATTGAAGGAAATGCTACAAGAAGCTCCCTCGAACAAAACTTGAAGAGGTGCAATACATTTTATGACTACGCCCGAGGAGATTTCACGTCCATCAATCATACCGACAGAACTGGGATGCTCAATCTTACTTCTAGGAATGGCGTGCTTGTGGCGAACGCATTATCCATAAAGCAGGCATTTGTACCACAGTCAAGTTGCGCCAATGCTTCCAACCTCCCAACCTCTGATTCCAATGATATAGAGATAAAAAATTCCTTGCTGACCTTATCTGATGGGATAAACTTGTGAAGACGTGTGGAAGGAGTCTGAGAAATAGCAGCCAGCCGACGAGAGACTCCTACTACTCGGGCCAGTCCCTGAAGTTTTCCGGCTAATTTGGGCGCTTCAAAGGGCATCCATGAACAATATGACCAGCTCCTCCATAGTAGAGGCAAAGATTAGCCTCTCTCCGACGCTACTTTTCGGCAGCAGACAAGGATCCTCGAATTACCCAATCAATCTGCATAGATTCAGGTCCGGACCTGCTGGATTCTACAAATGAGGTCGGGGCAGGCGTAGCTACAGGCACTTGTATGATTGGGAAAACCTGACTACGTCTCTCTTGCCTATGTTCAAAGAGCCGATTATCACAACGGACTGCAAATCTGATGGCTTCTTCTAGAGTCTGAGAGTCCTCCATTGACAACAACATATCTTTGACATCCTCACGTAAGCCCCTTCGAAAATAATCTCGAAGTGCAACACCATCCCAGGCTGTATCTATAGCAATTTGACGAAATTCTGATGCGTATACTGAAGCTGGACGAGAGCCTTGCCTTAGATTGCAAAGTTTTGTGACTGTTGTGCACTGACGATTGGTGTCTCCAAAGCATGCCTCGAGCTCTGCAGCAAAGGCAGGAAAATCTTGCAAGTCTGGGGCTCCTTTTTCCAATCAGGGAGCAAACCAACTTAGAGCTGGCCCTGTGAGGAGAGAACTAATCAACCCAACTTGTTCCTGGGCCGTGGGATACCTATGAGGATGGAGCTAGATCACAAGCTCGATCTGATTCAAAAAACCACAAAACTTGGACCGAATGCCGTCAAACGTCTCTGGCAGGCTAATCTTAGGCTCTGATAGCCTCAATCCAGAGCTAGAAGCAGATTCATGTGAAGCAACACGTTCCTTAAGCCTCTTTATTATCCAGCTGGAACTGCTGGCATACTTGAACAAGCTGTTGGACCTGCTGCAATAAAGTCCAAACCTCCTCTAGATGAGCAAAAAAATGCTTAGGCTCAGAGCAAGCAAGAACCGATAAGAGATTCCAGTTCAAACTGTCATGAATCTACGCGAAAACAAGGAAAATACGTGGAAAATATGCAACAAATACGAAAGGAATACGCCAAGATCGGCAAAGAATCTGATATATGAACGAGAATCAAGAGTACAAAGGCCTGAAGACAAACAGGAACACGAGACAGATGCCTAGAAGGCTCAAGACTGGCATTGAACCGGAATGGTTCGACAAGAAGGAGGTGCCTCCTTATATATCTAGGCCAACGTTCAGGATCGCGCCACTCCAATGGATGAAATCATGCCAAGTGTCGCGCATGCATGTAGGTTCTAGAATATTCTAGAACCTCCTGGAAACAGCCCGGCATATGAAAAAGACAACAGCTCTAAAAAATACACCAAAATTGCGTGATTTTAGACAGACATAATCCCAAATAAATTGACGATGGCTTTGCTTCTTGATGTCAGTTCTTGTCTCAGCTCTGAAGTCTCTGCCTCCCTCCATGTTATTGATTTACTCCTCGCTTGGTTCTAGTTTTGTGAATTGATGTGTTGCCAAAAATATCCTCCATTACCTGCATTCTCCTCACAGTTATCCTCATCCTTGCCTTAAGTTTGACATCATTGGATAGCGCCTCTCTCCAGCCATCCACCATTACTAAGAAGATGGCAGCTATTTTCCTAAGTGCACAGGGGGTGGCTCACCTCCCCGTGTTCTTCTCATGTGGTGTTGCCGCTTCCATTCGAGCCTTGTGCTTTTCCCATCTTAGTTTCGTCCCGGGGGGAAAGGGCTTTTGTTTTTAGAGTCTTTCTCGCAACTCTTTTACGTTGTATAAACATGATAGATGATTTTTTGGTTTCTCATTGACTATGATGTGTCTGGCATTCTCTTCATGTAGTCTTCCCTCTCAGTGCAGGGTTGTAGCCTCATGGCCAGTTGCAAGCCAGTTGGTGTTTCGCCCTAGTTGGTCGATTAGGAATCAAACCTTTCAAGGGCTTTTCGTTCTTCTCTCATGATAAATGTCTGCACTATCAAAAACCGTATAGATGTTACATAAGATTGTTAGCGATTAATAGGGGTATTAGTAGCAAAATACGTACAATGCTGATGGTGGCATCTGGGTTTGTGAATAGAAACTGTACAAGGTTTTTTTCGAAGGTCTAGGGTGGGCTTGGAGCACGCATGGGATGTTGTAAATGGCGTCCAGAGCTTAGCCTTCTAATTCCAGCGGATCCAGATGTTGGCTAAGCTGGCTTGAGTTGAGCGGAAGCGATTTGAAAGCTCTGTTTGGAAGCTTAGAAGCTTGGCAAGGTTGTGAGGAGAGGGCCCAAATCGGCCATGGAATCAGCGAGCAAATGGACCCAAAGGAGCTGTGGCAGTTGCGGCTCCATCATTGTTTTTCCTGGGAGCCCATATAATTTGAAAGCTCTGTTTGTTGCAAGCTTGGAAGCTTGGCAGGGTTGTGAGAAGAGAGCCCAAATCGGCCATGGAATCAGCGAGCAAATGGATCCAAAGGAGCTGTGGCAACTGTGGCAGTTGTGGCTCCGTCATTGTTTTCCCTGGGAGCCCATATTCCACCTTTGAAAGCGGCAGAGCAGGACCCCTCAACCGGAATCTGCAGCATAAAATAGAGGAGTTTGTTGGTACTTATCTCCAGCATGCACATTAGCGCCATATTTTGTCAAGATTTTTACTATCTCCAGCATCCCAAGTGAGCAAGCCATCAACCGGAATCTGCATTCCAAGTGAGCAAGACATCATTCCAGTTGAAAACCATTCCAGATTTGGGTTCGGCAGGTTCTGCAAGGGTTGTGGTTGTCTTGCAGAAGAATTCAAGGTGGTGTGGTAGCCTTGCCTGGGCTGGGCTGGTGGCCCATCAAAGTAAACCGCCTTGCATTTGTTGAAGCAGGAGGAAAGCATAAACGCCAAGGTCTGAGCTTCCACGAGCTTGCTGCTGGCCACAAAGCTAATGCCCAAAAAGGTCTGAGCTTCCACGAGCTTGCTGCTGGCCGCAAAGCTAATGCCCAAAGATTCTGAGAGGTAATTATATTATTGATTGACTGATTTGAGTTTGGGGTTTCTGGAAATGGTGCATTTGTTAAAATTGAATCATTTGATTTGTACTTTTTGTGGGATTAAGAGCATTGGCAACACACCGTGCAAGAATTTAGCTTTGAATTTATAAGCCCAAGAGCATTACGAATCAAAAATTTCAAGGGCTTTTTAGTTGCTCTTTTGTCATGACTATGCTTTTGGTTTCCAACTATGGTTATCTTTGTTCTTTCATGCGTTTCAAAGGTGTGAGGGTAAAATGCTCATGGGCTAAGGCGACGTTCCCATGCAGCCTCCTGACTTCAAATTATTCCTTAAGTTATTAAAAAAGTTAACTTCGAGTTTTCAGAAATGGTCGAGGATTTCTGAAAGCTGCGGTTGACACCTTTGAATTTCGAAGTCCAGTTACGCTCATGGGAACGTAGCCTAATCTTGGACGGATTCTAGTGTTGCTTTTGACGATTGCTACACCAAATTGATATGCCAAATTGCAAGATCAGTTTGGCCTTATATTATCAATTTGGTCTTGTGTTATTTATATTATTATTTTTCGGCGTTGGTGTTCCGGAGCTTGGTCGGGTCATGTATGCATTGTTTTTCCAGCTTCATGCAAAATGTCTTCCATGACTACCTCACCTTTTGCATTGGTACCCAAAATACTCGTGAATGCATGGGCAGCCTATGACAACAGCCATATAAAGATCTGCAAATTTTAAATACATGAAGCCACAAATAATAAGCATATGATAGTACCATGCAAATGTAAAATAATTCACAAAAGAAACTAAATAAATCTTTAGGAGCGAACACTGACTAATGTTGTTTTTAACTTATGCACTTTGGCTTTTCACGACAGCCATTCTCTCAAAATCTTCCTGGATCTCTTAAGAAAAAGGCATGAACTTTTTATGTCCTTTTACCCTAGTTACACATCAGTTTGGGCCAGTAGCTTCCACCTCTAAACAGTAAAAGTGCATGATAGCTATTCACTTTTAGAACAGCCAGAAAAAAGATAGTGGGAACCTAAGATGCACAAGAAGTTCAAATTTTATATGCTACTGCTTAAATAGATAAACTACATTTCAGGTGCGTCAGACAATTATGTTCAATTCATTCTCATTTCATGCATTTCTTAATTAAACAACGCACAAAGAATGCCCAGTTTCTCAGTCACGAAAATTGCTGTTTCTTTCCATCTCAGATCTCAGAAACTTAGTTGCAAGGTGACAAAACAAATATCGCTCATTTTAACTCCATGGACGTACAAAGACTCCAACTTAGCAACCCCCCAGAAATTTCAGGATGTTAAAGGAGCTGCAGACCATGAATTAGGCAGAACTTGAGGAGAGAATTATTGAAGATAATAAAAATCTAACAACGGGCTTAACAAACAAACGTAGTTAGCAAAATTTTAAGTATTGTGGAAATAGATAAACGACATTTTTAGGTTTAATGGACTCTAAACCAGAAAACAACAAACAGATAAATTTCTTGCTTTAACACTGCATTTCTCAGAAAAATGGGTATGCAAATTGCACCCAGTTTTCTCAAGAAATTTGTGTCTTGAGAAATTTTGCTTTAAACATTGTTGTTTCTTTTTGTCCCAGCAACTCAATGTTTCTAATAACTCATTATAAAACATGCAGAAAAATAGGATAGATTGAGACTTCTTTTAAAAAGACGGAAGTATACCACATGCTGCTGATAATGTGCTGTCTCAACTTCCAAGCTCCACCTTCGTCCATATCCAATATGAACTGTCAATAGACAAGAAAAAAAAATTAATTAATTTAACTTCTCAACAATTTCATTAAAAGGATGGCCCAAATCAAAAAAATATATACAAGCTACGTTGGTTATCAAACCATGAAGCACCAAAGATTATTACAAATAGGTAACATTATAACTATCAGAAAAGTTTATAGCATATGATAATATAATTCAATATCTCATTGGTAAATCTCAGTATCTAATAGTCCATAACAAATGTCGATATAAAATTCCCAATTGCACTCCTCTATTGGGGTGCAAAAAACAGGATATGTATCCTGTGGAGCACACACAGAGAAGGCATCAATTAGGCATTAAGAGATTGTTCAATACACCTGTAGGCACCAAATAACGTACAACGCCAGCGATATAAGACCCTTAATCTTCCATTCTATTTGGTATGCAAATTCCAAGCTTGATCCATAACTTATACATGGGACTTTATATATAAACTGTGTGACTAAAACCTTCCACGTTGATGCAGATTTGCAAGGGTTTCCTCCACTGGTGGGGGAGGACCAGGTAATTTTTTATGCCTATAACGACAATTGGATCCATTTGGACAAAAACCAAGCTTGTACCTGCAAATAGCATATTCATCAATGCCATGGAAATGAAAACCTTGAGGAAATCTCAACAACACAACAAAAGAATGGGGAGAACTTACATGTTGCACTCTCGAATGTCCTCCAAGCTGTGCTTATATAGGCAGTCAGCTTCTTTGCATTCGCCAAATCTAGCGAAAAACCGACATAATGGCATCCGAGACTTATCAAACTGGTGAAGGAAACCACAATCTGGCCCTTTCATACACAATCCCCTTAGCCAATGTCTGCAAACAGTTTGTCTGAAACCCCTTCTTCTAGATTGCGAACCCATTTCTGCAGATCCTTGTAACAAAGAGGGCATGACGGGCATGCCAGGTATGGGCGCAATGGGAGGAGCAGATGGACCAGGAATGAGACCAGGACCAGCAGATGTAAGCACAGACGTTAACCCTCCTTCAAAATCGAAGGTTAGGTCACCATCTAATTCTTCCATTTATGAAATGCCTGCTTTCGATCAAAGATTACTTTACACACATGAGGGAAGTTCTACAAATACCTGGTACAGCGATCTCTAACAAGAACCGGGCAGCCATGGCTACGGCGACATGCGCCTGCATTTCTTCGCGGAACTGAGCTGTTTGTTTTTGGTTCGTCATAAAATACGACACTTCACCTAGTTAGGAAAAGTTCATTTACTACCCTAGGTGTGCATATAAACTTTCCCGTTTTTTGTTTTGTATTTGGAATGCAGTGGTGTGGAGTAAGATTTCACTTGTGTAGAGTATGGGAAACCGTATATTTTAGGGGCTTTGAGCAGCTTGTTGCCATTTAGATGTCTAATTTGTAATTTCGATCTGGTGGCAAGCTTATTGTTGGCATATGGTTGCGGTTTCTTTTCGGCGGTCGGCGGAAAGGCGGCGAGGGGCAACCATGGTTTCTAGGGCCTTTGTTATAGGGGAGCCTGCGGTGCTCGGGGCGGATCTACCTCGGCGCCCTGCTGCGCCTAGCATGATCCTCGGATTTCGATGAAAAAGAAATCGAAAAGATTTGATGAAAAGATTTGATTTCTTTTGCAGACGCGCCTCGGCCCCGGCCCGATCCTCGATTTCGGTGAAAAGAAATCTTGGGCCCTGCGATCTGCGATCTGTACGTGAAAAGAAATCGTGGAAACCCTGCGATCTGCCTCAGCCGGACTTGGGATTTGGGATTTGGAGCGGCAGCGATAGCCGGATTTGGGGTTTGTTTGGGGTTTGTTGCATGGTCTGCGGAGCTTTTTTGTTGGGTCACGATGGCTTCGATGGAGACCTTAGGAAATGGCAGCACATTTTTTCTCCAAAAAGATGCTGGCCACTAATCTGGCATCATGTTTAGAATATGCTCCAAATCCAGGGCTGGGATTCAACCTCACAAACCTAACCCATAATACTTAGAAAAAACATATAATAAAACATATAAATTAATTTACTACCCTAGGTGTGCATAACAAGGCCAGATCTGCATAGGCATAGGTTTCTGAGAATGAGAATGTTGGAAAACAAAAAACTAGCGGAAATGCAGGGTTGGGGTGAAGGTTAGGAGGCTATAGGGTGAGGGTAATTCTTCCATGTCCTCAAGTTCATAAGCATTTTTTAGAGGTCTTACATAGATCTCTTATTGTTCGGTGGATACGAACATGTGTAGCACATGTTCTATTAGCTTCATGCATTGTTTCATACAATTAATGCAATAAGCTCTAGAAATATTGCTGCTAATAGCTCAAGTCATGAATAATACACATAACACACAACACACAACCATTTAGCAGGTAAATGTGAACTTTTCGTATATACTTTAACTTAGGATTTAGTTTGTACTAGACTGTATCCCCCCCCTCCCCCCCTTTCGCCAAACCTTTGGCCAAATTTAGGAAGTGGTCATTTCGGGGACATATTTATGGGTGGTTATATTTGTGTTACGATGGCACTACAAATAGATAAACCTCACTATAAAGCAAGGATACTAATAAAGTGAACATTGGAGGAAAGATAGATAGATAGCATTGGAGGAAAGAGAAATCAACATAGTGTGTTATAATGGAAACGCCCTTTAGGTGGTAAATTTTAGCGTGAGTGCATGCATATCATGATGCATAGAACCAAATTGTATAGTGGTAAATCCAATATCCCACCAAATGAAAACTCATTGAAGCACTAACAACAGAAGCTAAAATGCATAGGTACATGAGCGGTCTGCCAATGGTAAAGGTAAAATATGATATATGATATGGTGAAACAGCACAAAGAAAAATTGGATGTAAACATTGAAGAATAGAATAGAATAGAATAGAATAGAATAGAGAGGAATTAATAGGAATTGAATTGAATTAAACCAACTTTTCTCGTCCTCGAGAACTATGAGGACATGAGATAAGAACGAGTATGAACAAATATAAATGTTCAAGTAGTCAAAGGCAAAAAAAAAAAAACAGGCGGTACACCCTTTTGGATGAAAACGAAAAACATATCCACAACTCTGGCAATGGAATTTCAGCAATTTAATTTTGAACTTATAGATTTGTTAGTTTTAGGAGCCTCCGAGACCTAAATCGCTAATATTTAGCATGCGAGCCTGACAACTTGAGCAGAAAACCTGCTCAAAGCAAGTCTGAGCAGGTTGACAAAGTACGTGCACTTTTGATATGTTGTAAAACTGTATAGATCTTGTGGTGAAAAAATCTGCCATTTTAACACTGCTAGTTAGATACCTAGTATATGTTGCCAGCAGTTAAAGTATGATTGGAACTTGTTGTATGCCTTTGAAAGTAGGAAGCTAAAGGAATTTCTATATAAACTTGCCACATATTGTTACACCTCCCTAAGGCCTTGACCCACCAACAATTCTAGGACACGCAATTGTAAAAACTTTATGCACCATGCTCCAGCTCAAAGACTAGCAATAATCCGGTATAAGTAGATCCTAATGCAAAACCAAAGCATTTTGCATATATTTAGTCTTAGAGAATTTTACTATATAATTGCATAAAGTATATCTTGCCAAAGAATCCCTATTTCATAGCAAACTTATAAACTAACTAATCTTGATTGGCGTTCTTGTTTTTAGCCTAATATATATAGAGGGATGCATAAATACCAAAAAATGTGTTTGTTTAAATTGCTACATGGAAGGTGGCAATGTGGATAGGGACGCATGTGTGAAATGAAGTCCAAAGATGTGGTCTACCTTGGTTGAATAAGAGTTACTTAGTGATATTGGATTATGAGGGATTGTTTGTTCAACATAAGATACCAATATTAAGTTTTCTAAGTAGTGCTTGTCATTGCGATTTAATTTGAGGTTTATATATTGTTTTGTCTTGGTTACTTGAAATTTAGACTAAAGAAGCATATTTACAAAACGTCATGGCATTTGGGCTTTATCTTGGGAGTAAAGAAGCACAATTAATTTGTAAAATGTAATAGCATTTTAAGCTTAAGCAATCAACACTTAAAAAAGGATTATTACAACATAAATAATGTGCCTATGGGCAAGTGCATTTAGAGTAACACTTGGAACATAGAATTTAGGTCGACACTTGGGACATGGACTAACGATAACATGTAGAGCTACACAAAATTATTTGTTTGGAACTTAGATATATGACTCTAGGTTTTGCATTCAATGTGGATGACGATATCTACATAGTTAAGGGTTTGCACACACATTACACTGAAGATTTTGTATTCAATGTGGATGTGACAAAGTCGTATTACTCACAACACAACTTTTGTATTCAATGTGGATGTGACAAAGTCGTATTACTCACAACACAACGATGCCATATAATAATCAAAAGGTATATAAGCCATATAAAGTAAAGATATTCCAAAGGGTTTTCTAAGTGTCCTCTATTTGTTGAAGTTGAAGGGAAAAAGGCACCAAAGATCTGATCAAATAAGCTAAATTGCATTTGTGGCATTTGGATGAAATGCTAAAATGCTAATATAACATGTCCATATTGTGCAATTTAGATGGGCGAGCAACTATTAAATAAATGCACACCTTAGACTTCGTACTGGTAATAAAACAAAATATAAATTATATAAAAGTCGTTCTAGCAATCTTGCAATGCTTTGGTGTGATGAGGCATGTCTGGAGGGCACGTAAAACAATACATGAATAGAATATAAATCTTCTGTTCTATTAATAGACAAATAGACAGCTAAGATCAAATATATGAAGCTCCTTTGCAGGTGGTTGTTAGGCTGCCAACACAAAATATGGGACAATCAATTACAAATGACTTTGGCATATCTTAGCAGAAGAGATATGCTCATAAGTTGCCAACTGCTCTCTTTAAACTGGATAACATGATGTTCCAAGCATCGCAAATCGTTTGGTTGAGAATTCGGAAGACAGGATCTACAAATTTCATCAAAATATCTTTTCTACATGACACCTGGATGGTTTAACCTAACTTAGCATGTACATTTCATCATTCCTGCATAACAGTAAGTCTTGTTTGGAGCTTACATAGATTCAAAAGACATGCCAAGACAATCAAATTTACCTTACATCGTTGTGAAGCTTGTTGGCTGGTCGTAAGGATTTTAACATAACTTTCGAATGCAAGCTCTATTTTTGCAGCAAGAGCATCTGTTGGAAAGATCAAGGAAAGACCTTAAAATATTGTTAGGCACACAATTTTCAGATTCCTACAGTAAATGGCCCAAATATGGCAAAATGCATTTGCTGTTCTAATTGTACAGCAGCGTAGAAAGAGGGCCATAACTTTCAAATGCAAGCTCTATTTTTGCAACACGAGTATCTGTTGGAAAGATCAAGGAAAGATCTAAAAATATTGCTAGGCACACAATTTTCAGAATCCTACTGTAAATGGCCCAAATATGGCAAAATGCATTTGCTGTTTTAATTGCACAGCAGCGTAGAAAGAGGGCCATAACTTGAGCAAGCAAACTCTGTTTCTCAAGCATGGAGGTTGGCCTCTCGCTGCTCTGAATAATTTCAGGAATCAGAATGGTAAGCAAAACTTGAAGCACGTAGATTGCATGAAAACCATTTTAAATTCACTGAAGATGAAGAGCAACACCTTTCACTCCATTAGTTTCTCTGAAGAACACTAAAATCGGCATCAAATATAATCCAACTATAAGAAACATTCACAAAAGTTCCAAGGACTCTTAGTGAAACTCTTACACAAATGTAATATTAAAATGGCTACTTAACAATCCGAAGTTTCCACTAACGGAATGTGGATAACAAAAATAGAGTCTGTCCTTGTCCTTGAGTTACTTGCAAGCTGCATTCCTTAGATTAAGTAAACATACCGCCCAATAAAGTGTTGTGGTTCTGATAATATGGACATGATATGGGGCTGAGATCAGGGATGTGTCTGAGATGAAAATCGCAGACTTGGCCAGTATGGTTCCTAACCAAGTAGCTGTGCATAAAGACAACTACTTGCGATTCTTGCAAAGGAAGGAGAACTATGCTGCCTCTGCAGCGGCCATAGAGAAGTCTGAAGATACAACTTTAAGTTTATAAATCCCACAATTTCTGTATTTTTGTAAAAGGCCATAACTATAGAGGTGGAATTTGCAACTGTTATATCCATGTCATATAATCAGAGATAGGATTGAGCTAGGCAAATCTTTGTAACTTGGAGATCTTATTTCTGGCCGTGCTATTATCATATGGAGCTAGGCAAATCTTTGTAACTTGGAGATCTTATTTCTGGCCGTGCTATTATCATATGGAGTGGCCTGATGTAGGCAAGCTGGCCGGGCTGCTTGGGCCCTTCCAAGCAGACAATAAAATGGTGTTGTTCTAATGATATATGCATGCCATGGCCTTCTTCTATTTTGTATTTGGGCTGCAAAATATATTACAATCAATTAAAGACGTAGTTAAACATAGAATAATCTCAAAAGCAAAAAATCTTATATAGGTGAAATGGTTCGGACATAGATACCCAGACAAATGTGCACATCTACCTATCTGACACAACAAACCATAGACCAGGCAAATGTTGCACATCTCATTTGCACCTATCTGACACAATCAACCATAGGCCCAGGCAAATGTGCATATCTCCTTTGCACCTATCTGACACAACCAACCATAGATGGAAATAGAGATCTGCAAAAATAAATATTGCAGCTTGGCCCAAACCCGTAGCTCCAAATGGGCAAGCTCCAAATGATGCTTCTCAAACCAGGATAAAGACTTGTTAGTGCTTCTGCTTTTCCAAATTTGATGTAGACAGGAGGAAAAACATGTTTTATATTTGTTCCACAACTGTTATCCCAACGATTGATGGCATAGAGAGAGGATAGAGAAGAGGAAAAACGAAATACAATATTGAAACCAAAGCAAGCATCCACCTCAAGATTAAGACTGAAGCTCAAGAAAAAGAGCTATAAAAGTGGAGGAAAGTGCATGAATGAAGCCCTAGTTTCATATATTAAAAGAATACAGAATCTAACCTGTAAACTAACCTGTCCACTGGATACATCATCCAAATAATGGCTGCATCTGAATATTTCCATCCGAGCTCAAACCCAACCGGATGCACCGTCCTAATCGTCATAGCAAATGCGGCATGCATTCTCCTTGCCATTACTTGGCATGAATACCTTGAGAATAACGAAATCTTGATGCATGATCTGAGCATGATTGCGAGCATGCCGAGGATGAAGACATCCTAGATAAAGAATCCAAAATTCGAATGTCAAAGCCAATTAATCTGCATGTAACAACAATAAGATTTATCATTCTGAAACTAAACCTACGCACCCATAACCTATTCAAATCTGAAACTGGGAATCAACTCCAATATGCGGCTATTCTGAAACTGGGCATCGGCTCCAAAATCTATTCAAAAACCTATTCTGAAACTGGGGATCGGCTCCAAAATCTAGATTTCGATCCAAGTCATATCCAAAATCCAGATTTCGATCCAAGTCATAGGGTAATCCACTTGCCCGACTCTACGAACTCTAAGTTTGCCGAGCTCGTGGCATGCATGCCACGATGCAGCCAGAAAAGGGAAAAATTTGGCCCCAGCATGGGCATGCCCACAGCAGAAAGTCCACAGCTCACTTCGTCAAAAGTCCATGCCCATACATCCGGAAAGCCGAAACCCCATAAACTATAAACTATACTACGAAAACCTTTTTGATTTTCGGAAATCTGAAAACTTTTCCGGCAGTCAAAAGCCCTTTAAACCTTAGAAAACTAACTTAAAAAAAAATCCAAAACGTTTTCCTCTAGATCGGAAAAACCAAACTTAAACAATAGATAGATATTTTCAGGGCATAATATATTATTTCAAGCCCTTTTGGCTTCAGAATTGCTTGATTTATCATATACCAAAAAGATATGAGGATTACATCACAAACGCACATTAGTGTTGCATAATATATACTTCATGGCTTTAAGAGGTAAAAAAAGTGAGGTGGATTTGACCATAAACCTTCCTTCATTTTAAGTATTATATACATTGACCATGGTCATTTGGAGCAATTCATTGCTTTGGTTCGTGGTTAACGACCGCAAGATCTAATAACGATTGGCAAAAGCGGTGGTTCTCAAACCCTAACAAGATGAGATCTTTCTAAGCACATAAAGTATCTATACACGACATAAAAGACCTCAATGCTCAAATGCTTCTATTCATTCCCCAAGTGTTCACATGATATTGCTGCACATGATCATCCACGAACATGCTCTTTAGATTTTTGGACTATATGAAACTATGTGTATAACAGCCTTCCTTAGCTATGAATCCCCCACAAGGCTTCACAAGACTATGTATGCTCCATGAATAGGGCTCTATAGAAACAGGCTCTATGGGCTTTATACATAGGCTTTAGCATAGACGATTGGGCAGGGATAGATTCGAAACTGTGGCTGTATGCCCGCAGTTTTATAGTCGCAGTTTCAGTTTCGTGGGGAATAATTCGAAGTTGAGCCCACTTTAATAAATACCCCAGACACGAAGGAGCTCCAAGTTGCAAGGCTTGGATCCCATATCTCAATCTGGAACTTGTAAAAACGTAATTTGAAGATTCAAAACAGTAGAGCACAGATGTAACAGAATGAAAGTTTTAATTCTATAAACTGCTAAACTGATCCACCTGTTTATCGATTCATAGAGCGTGTTCCTAGCCACAGATTACTACGGTATACCAATTCTAGATGCCAAAACTCTCCAATACATGGAACATGAAATCTTCGCCTTGAATAATAACATTTGTCGCCTGGATATTGAATATTGACAGAAATTTCACGAGTGATAACTTTCCACTAAACATTTGTAGATGCAAATACCAACTTACCATTGCCCAATAGATAGTTAATGAATTAACAAACCATGATTCTGATGTGCAGTTGAAATGCAGATATATGAAGGCAGTATATTTAGACTACCTAGATAAGCAATGCGCAGTTTGATGGACAGCCGTTCATCCTGGTGACAGATATGCAAGCCACAGACATTTGATAATATTGTCAAGCTACCTATATCAGAATGTTGCAAGATCTGGATTAGGACAAGCCGGGTATTGGTTCCGTTTAAATGCAAGTTGATGATCTCTAAGGGCTATTTGAAGGACATGATGTTTCACTCCAATGCCTTCTGACAATACTGGCAGAAGTAGCTTTCCTAGTCTTGTCACGTCTTCAAGATATGTTTTGCCAATAGATCTGTCAAAAGAAAACACCAATATGACATAATTGTGCTAATGTATAAAGAAAAGGACCATAACATATGAACAGATAAATATTTCATAGTGAGTTTACTTATAAGATGCAGCTCTTTGAGGTGAAGGATGCTCCTTTTTATGTGGAGCCAGAGCAAAAAATCTTGCCATTATCCTGCCATTCCAGAACACCTTTCATGGTGGAATATTGGCAAATTCCATACCTTGCATGAGTATTGAAGTCAGTGTTCTAATACTTTGCCTTCTCATCTATTGGCATGTCAAAACTTTGCTGAGCAACAGAGAGCATTTTGCTACAAACATCTGTGACTCCATGGTGATAACTTGAAGCCAAATAAACATAATTGGAATGCAGCTCTAGCACTAGAGCTCTTCCCTGAACAACATTTAAATAACATAAGAGCTTCCATTCTGACTAGTCGTCATAATAATGCACAAGACTTTTTATTTAAGAATGGAGAAGATATAGATTTGGGCATGCATTGGAACTGCATGCTCAACACAACAACGCCAACATTTTTTAATATGACCTTCATTGTACTGTGCACAAAGGGGTATATACCACGAGCATCTAGTTGTGTAAAAGATCAGTCTGCATATGCACATCACCACTTTTCACTTCTCCATTTCGTTCAACATGTTATATTTTATCAACCTTACTCTAATAAAGGAAGGAAGAAAGGTTCTTTTATCGTCCGCGGAGGCCCATCGGCCTATGGGACCCAAATTACATGGGTGCAGCAAGCACGTTGCTACCTGGATTAAAAATCCCCCTTACGAGGGAAAAACCGTCGCGGCAACAAGCCGCGCGGTATACAAATATACATATACACATGAATTCCCCTCGGCACCTCGTAGGGTGGCTGGAGGGAGAGAGGTAAGTCCGCAGATCCAAAACCTCCTAGAGGTAGGAGCCAAGGGATCGAACTGACGACGCATTGGAAGTAGCTCGTTCTGGGCGCACTGTGTCGCACCAAGAGGGCGTGAAGCAGCGGACGACCGGCTCACGGAAGGCATGGCTTTCATCCTCAACAACCCCCTGGCAACACCGACAAAGCACGCCCCGGCGCGGCTCTCCAATCCACCGAGCCGTCTCAAGCCGAAGATGGTGGGCCCATGTTCGAATGGACGCGATGACCCGCGCTTCTTCATGGGCAACTGAGAACGCAGGTAGAGCTGTGGGCCTCGAACCAGGGTGGGGTTTATGTGCTGTTTGTAGTGTGCCATCTTTACCTGTTCCAGAGCATTGTGGTCCCAGAGCTTCCCCAGGAAACAAGAGTCCAAGTACCCCTCGGCCTATCGTGGCGTCAGGCGGTGCACTGGGCGCACCTATGTGCCTCTCGTTCCGTAGCGCCACCATCGGGCTCTCTTTGTCCTTCCAACAAGGCTCGAGTCATTGCGGGCTCATCGCCTGGCGTAAGCCAAGTCTGCGAGGGAGCCGAAGGCCATCTTGGCCACCGCCACCCACGGAAATAAACAATGTGTCTATTGAAGGTCGACTGTTGCTGGGGGCATGAATCTGTCTCCACGCAACAAGATCTCGATATGGAACTCGAGGGCTTCACCCCAAGTGCCGCGTCAAAAATGCCTTCTGGACCTGCTCCAAGTCGTTCCAAGTTGCCAAAGACACCACTGGGCCCCACACCTCGACACCATACAGAAGAACTGGCTCCATCAGTGCCCGGAACAAATGTGACTGGTGGCCCCAGTCATACAACTCTGCCCTGTGGCTATTGTTTTGCATTGCGTACAGCGCCTTCCAACCTGCGGTCACCCGAAGGCGAATGGATGCATCCCAATACATTGAGGACAGAAATTCCACCCCCAGGTACTTGTAGCTGGGTGTGACCTCTACCATCTGCCCCTGATAAGTGAGCGCCGGAGGTGTTGGATGACGTGAACAAATTAAAAAATATAAGTTGTCTTCTCATTGCAATGATCTTTGCAACAAAGCAAGCTCAAGGTTACACTGGCCTGCAAGATCTCCAAGCTCTGCTTGCTTATGCCATTCTATTCCCTGCAATTTTTTCCCCTGTGAGTTGGCACACGTTAATGCTGCAAGCAGAAGAAAAACATTAAACAATTTTTAAAAGATTGACCAGATTAAAAAAACTATCAACAACAATAATGAACAAACCCTTTCCGAGAAACAAAGACCTGGCAACTGCGCATCCTCGCACTGCGCCCTTAAGAAAAGAGTCCAAAGCTTTGTCTAAATTCTTTGCAACACCCCGCCCATGTTTCAATTTCTTGCCCCAATGAACAAACAACATTCCTTCTCTTAGAGGTGTAAGGGCTTGGCACCATGGTCTGCAAACATAGTTGCAGACCATAGATTTCGCCATGAAAGGCCACCAGCAATTTTCTTGTGGTAGGCACATCATAAGACCTCATCATAAGGAAATCTTTATCCAAATCATATGATATCTACTCCCAAGTCATAATATTTAGGAGGGGAAACCTCAAGCCTAACAAAAGTGGGGTCTAGAAACCCATATAATCTGAGGAAATTATAGAGATCCTCCACAGCTCTCCTGCTTGTTAAAAAAAACAAATGCCACTATGCAATTTACAGGCCTTAGAAGACCATACAAAGGAAATTCTTGCTCTCTAATCTATAAACAAGTAGCAGCATGCCCTTCAGATATTAATCAAAACAGCATACAAGTTTATGACAAAATGTTTTTCTTATCTTCATCTGGCTGATAAGATGGTTCTAGTGGGGCATCTAGAGGCAAGCTAAGCAGGGATGTAGCATTCTATGGCAGATGGTTAGATCCTACAAGATGAATTATAGGCTCAACCTTTAATATGTTGTTCATTGTTTAGTATTACATCCCAAGTTTGCAGGTGGAAGATATATCAGGTCAGACTAAAGGAATCATATAAGGACAAATGAAAATGCTTATCTTACAATAGAAGCTAGCATATCGTGCAAAAATATCATTGCTAACTCTATTATTAGAATAATTAAACCAAGTTTACAAAACCATTATAGTGCAGAGCAGACAGGAAAAATGTATCTTAATGGGAAATAATCGATTCCTTGAAGAAATTGGATCTGTCCTGGGTGGGTTTCAAACTAAAGTTCATACTATAGCCAGTATGTAGCTGCCGCCCTATCACTAAATATTCACTTGCTCCATCTTGTTATGGGATAAGTGGCAGCCATGGAAGAGGTTGTAACCTACAAATTTTTGGTGGAGAGCTAGGTAAAAGAAAATAAGAAGAAGATGGGGTTGTGCTTGCTTGCACAAAAGGAATGCTGAAAGAAGCCGGGTGTACAAGGCCACGGCGAAGAAGGAAGAAGGAGACAAGGAATTACCTAGATTTTTTGGAATATTCATGACCGTCAGATTGGAAAATATGGAATCCGACGGCATACAATAATTTTGGCTTACATGGCATGACACGTGGACATCCTAGAATTGCAGCAATTTGTGCGTGTTAATGCACTGTGGGTTACCCTTGCAATTGTGTTATAAATGGGGCCTAGAAATTAAACTAATGATATATGAAAGATGCTTAAGTTAGAGCTGTGCTAGACATAGACAATGGAGAGAGGATATAGCATCTTTAATCTGATGGGTTTTGCATCTTCTAGTTTGTTTGAACTGTAGTGGAAAGAAAAACCAAGTTTGTACTAATAACTCAAATGACCTCTCTTCAAGTATTAGCCACTTATTAAATTCAATAACACAATTCCATCGAACAATGAACATGTTGAGAGGGTAGCCTCTCTAACTGATCAAACAACTTAGCCAACTTACCCTTGCTAAATATAGACTGTTTAAAAATCCTTTCAAGGAGTTTTTGTACTACTACATAAAATAGAGAAACATGGACATCACCGTCTCTTGGGCTCAGAAATTTAAGCCACTTTAGATATTATATTCATTCTTGTAAACTCCAGCAATGTTGGGCACTTTTTCTAGCGGAAACTATGAAAGATAATGGTCATCAGTTCATACCATCACCACCAATAATAATGTTTAGCCAATAATAATGTTTAGATAGAGTTTTACTAAATTTTGGTATCATAGTGCAAGAATGATGCCATAGCTAGATAGTAGTTTTAACGTCACGCCACTAGGCAGCATCCAACTGGACATGTGACCACACACCACACTACATTGCTTGGTTGGGCCCTGCCCCCAACCACCTTACATTGCGTCTGTTGGAATTTGACCCCCAACAATACCGAGTGGGTTTCTGGGCGGTCCCGAACTCGAGACCACATTGCTAAGAAACTAGTGTGTTACCACTAGACCAAACGCCCAGATGCAAGCAATCAAAGCAATCAATAAATGTCTATATAATCAGACAAAGGCTTCTTTATAGATCATCGAATCCTATAGAGAGAGAATAATCTAAAATTGGTGCTTTATATATGGTTATACGGGTAAAAGCATGAAAGGGTGTATGTACATCGTACTAAATTGAAGGACGAATTCGTGCTTTTTTGGGCTACATTTTGGGTGTACAGCATGATACTCCAATTTGTCTTTTTGTGGCAGGTCCGCAATGATTGCAATTTGTCTTTTTGTGGCAGGTCCGCAATGATTGCGAGAACATCCCCTGAGAACCCACCGCCAGAATTCTTGGTGCACCAAATCAAACTCAGTTTGAATGAATCCGTCCCTCCCTTTTCAAAATTTTCCCCTTCCCAGAACGTTAACCAAACAAGAATCCCGCAAGAAAGATGGAGAATTTCACAAGAATTCTACAAGGAATTCCAATCAATTTCATTTTTGTAGATGGAAGGCGAGAACTCCATTGCAAATGCTGGTTCTAAACGCAGGTATTCCAACACTAGGTATACGCCACAAAACAAATAAAGCAGCGTGTTGATACTCAGTTGTTTGCAACCGCTTCGTCCAGATCAAAGAGTAGTCTTTGGTGCTTGTTGTTGCAGGATAACAGGCTTTCTTATTTTTTCGAACCTGTGATTGGAAATCCTTCTGAAGTTATTGTTATGAAATCAATGATCGGGAACTTGAAAGATAGGCTTCAAGACGTAAAGTCTGCTAATAGCAAAGACAAGTTGGTTCCAAAACATTCGCTGTTATCAATGATTGTTGGAAAAAAAAGCGATATAAACAAGACTGTTTCTTTAAAATTACTAAAGATACAACCAAGAAATTTATCCAAAGCTGCAGCAAGAAGGAAGATAATGTCATTAAGTGGAGCAAACATATGGGCTTTGGCATGGAGGAGGCCAAGATCGAATATAATCGATGACTCAATCAAGCGTCAGGTTCATGAATTTTGGCTTGATAATACTAAAGTTTCACAGAAGGTTAGAGATGTCATGAAGAGGAGAACACAAGCCATACAATACCTTGACATCTCATAGGTTTGTTCTTGCAATTGAATCAATTCTCATTGGAATCTGCAATTGAACCGAATCTCATTGGAATCTTATATTTTCTTCTCAATTCTTTCATGATCTTCTTGTGTACATTGCAGTACAGTTTTTCAGTGACCTCTTAATGAATGCATATGGTTGTCATGACATGTATTGCATCACAATGTTTGTTACATTGTTTATATGGCAGCAGAAATCTTGCAGTGATGTACCATTAGCTACTTTTTAGATGTAAATCCATTTACATTTACATGTACATGCACCTGCATTTAACATGTACCTGCCTATTAGATTTACATCCCTTTATACTTAAATGTACTTTCAGGTAATGAAGCCAAAAAGTTTTAAGATATGTACATTCCATGTACATTTATGTACATGCACACTATATGTACATCTCCAAAGTCCGTTAAATGTACATCAAATGTACAAATGTACTAATTAGTACTTTGGATGCATCTGCTTGCTTATAACAATGGTATCTGAATAGAGTTGTACCCGTGCATAAGGCTGGCGATAAGGATGATATTAGAAACTATAGAACCATTCTAGTTAGTAATGCATATGCAAAATTGTTTGCCTCAATGCTTGAACATAAGATTGCGTGTTGGGCGGATGAAAAAAATATAAGGGCACTAGGACAAGCAGGTTTTCGTACAAATCACTCTACTCTGGACCACTTAGTTACTTTGAGGGTGCTTACAGAAGGAGCCAAAGGTGCAGGTATAAATTTAACTAAAGCATTTGACAGGGTGAGTCGAAGAAACCTTGGCGAAAGACTTGAATGGCTGCAAGTTCCAGTTGAATTGAGGAAAGCGGTGGCTTGTGTCTATAATCAAGTATTGGTTGAGCTTTCCTTTCCATTTGGGGAACCTGACCAAATAAACAATACAGTTGGTGTTAAACAGGGATGTCCTTGCTCGCCCACGCTTTTTGGTATTTATTGATGAACTTGAATGTTGGATGACGAGACTAGGTGGCAGGGGAGCAAAACTTGGGAAATATGTACTCCAATGTTTGCAGATGATATAGTGTTGATCTCTAAGAATGCAGATGGATTACAGAGACATCTAGATGTACTTGATTCCTTTTGTTCATCCAAGCAAAAATGGAGATCAATACAAACAAGTCAAAAGTTATGGTGTTTGGTGGAAAGGATGTTACTACTTTTACAGTGGGCGGTATCCCTTTGCAAAAGGTAACAGAACATAAATACCTTGGTATTGATATAACATGTAATTACAGGTGGACAAGGGCTGCTCAGAAACGTGCTTCAGGGGGATTGTGGGCTTTTTACGGTACAATGTATCAATGCAGGCTTAATAATTTTGAGCTTTGGAAATTGAGAAGATTGCTTTTTGGTCTTCAACTGAAACCAGTCATTCTGTATGGTAGACCAGTATGGGGCCCAGGTTTGTCTCGAAAGTGCTGGATTGATATTGAGAATATACAGAAGCGTTTCTTGTTAGGCGAGCTTGGTGTAAAGCTACAAATTCCATATTGTATGTTGCTAGCAGAGACAGGCCTAATGCCGCTGGAAGTTGAAGCATTGTGCAGAACGATAACTTATGTTAATAGGGTCATTGCAATGGAAGAAGGAAGATTTCCTTGCTTAGCCCTTGAGCAATCTAGGGAAAAAGGCTGGTATTATGAAGTGAAAAAATGGTGTGCTAAATGGATTGGACACGAGAAATGGCCGAAATCACTTAAATATAAGGAAGTTTATGTTGAGGTAAAAGCTTGTGTATTGAAGGAAATGTGGAAGCTTGAACCTGACAGGGATGTCAAAAAAAGGTTTTATCTTGATGAGATAAATGATTTAAACACTTATGAAGAACAGGCTTATTTGCTCTCTAACATCTGCAAAAAGAATCGTATATTGATCTCTCAATTGTGGTTATCACCACACAACTTACACATTGAAACAGGTAGATGGAATGATTGTTTGGGCTTTGATGTTGTAGTTGAAACAGAAAAACATACTTTTCTAGATTGTACAGCATATGAGAACATCAGAGTTAAATACGATGTGCAAGTTTACAGATCATAACTTTATTGCACACTGGCAGAGTAAACAGTTCAAAAGATGTATTGAGAAACTCCCTAATAAGAGTGTGTTGTATGTTGTTGACTTTGCAGAGAACTACACATTGAAGCCAGGGACAGAAGTGCAATCAGAGCACTGGAATCCCGATCAAATTACAATTGTGGTCCATATTTCAATGATGTAAAAAGAAGCCAAGCTTAAAAAAACAGTGCATTTCTTTGTTTCAAATATACATAAGCATTGAATATCATTTTATCAATATGAAGATAAGACGTGAACAGATTTTTCATGGAAAAATGGTCTATATTACAAATAAATACAATATATTTACACCACAGGTTCATGGTTCATGGTGTACTTTCAAAATGTCCTCAGGAGGCTTATATCTAATGACTATTGCATCATGCCTTCCTTTCTTCCAGTCGGCTGTAGAAGTGCTCTCCAAAGCAGTAGTCCATGTTGTTTCAACTGCACGTGCCACTGGCAACCTACTCCATCCTATTCGTTCCTCATCCAGTACAACTGGTTCTCCCCAAGGGTTATGCACCAAATGATTTGCTGCCAACAGAATTTTCAATTCATCTCGTTCTCCCTTATCTTCTACATTGTCAAACTTTTCCCAAATTCCAGGAAGAGCAGTATGGCAGCGAGGACTAATACTCAATCCAACGTACTTGCAGCTTATCGTATTGGGCGCATTAGAATTCTTTCCCTTAACAATCTAATAAACTTTTTTTTTTTTTTGAAGGATCACTAAACTTTTGCACATTAGTCCCTTCATCTACAAAGCAAATTAAGATCACTTAAATATGTGTAGACACTGAAACTTATACCAAATATGAAAGAAGAGAAAAACTTGTACCAAAATAAGTACTCATGTGCACTTCGAATAACAAAAAAACTTTCATATATTTACATCTGGAAAATATGTACATCAATTAAAGTTTGTACCAACAATAGGCCATTCGAGCTCCATTCCCTGCTATGTACTGACTAAACTTAGAAAGCAGAGCAACCAAGTTATTGCCATAGTTCGCCAAGAAAATGCCTTCAACCTGCTCCGATATTCCATCTGCTGCATTACTCGTTGGGTGCTCTTTCACATAACTTGTAGCATCTGCAGCAACTTTTAAAGCACTAAGCCAGGAAATGAGTTCCATGACGAGCAACCTGTCGCCTTGTAGAACTGGTGTCCAAGAGAAAGGACATATGAAGCTTTCTGCAGGATTCAGAGTTGCCTTGTATCTTTCGTCATCGATTAGGACTGTATTGCCATAGTACTCAGGATACTCTTTCCATACTACAGCTAATGGTTTCATAAACAATCCTTTGTCTGGCTCAGTAGGATGTTTGTGTGGAAGAGACCAACAATGCTCCTGACTGTAAACAAACTTCAGTTTTATGCCAAAGACATTACAGATATGGTCCACAACTGGTTGCAGATTCTTTGATGTGAGTGATGACCAAATGGCAATATCAAAATGCTCTCTAACAAATGCTAACAGTGATGCTAGCCTTGGCCTACAGTAAAATACCTTGTTTCCTAAATCAAATTTCATCTCATCTTTTTTAATCTTCTGGTATCTTGAGTTAGCAGCTTCATTCTTGTACACGCTCTTGGCCAACACAAAATTCAAGTCAAATACAATGAGTTTCCTGACTGATCTAGATGATTCACATGTGTCAGCAACAAAACACTTCAGAGTCGATTCACATTTATATAAGTCATATGAATGTACAGTGAAAGAAATATAATTACAGTAAACATATTACAGTGAAATACATGTTATTACACAGTTAATGTTTGCACAGGTACAAGTGACATAAGAAAGTCATATTTCCATTAATTGTTGAATACGAAGAAAAATGAGCATGACTCATAATAAACTATAATTCACATGGCCAAGAGACTACCTACCCATGGTAGGAACAACATTTTGTATGTTCATCTCGGCTTCGACAATTAGAGCCTCCATTAGATGATTTCTCCGTGACTTGGCATAGGCATCAGTGAACCAGTTGGATGTCATCTGCATGGTTCACAAGTATTAGAAAACTGTATCAGCAAAGAATGCACAAGAAAATACTATGTTCTACTTACAAAAATGGAGCTTGGTTGTGCAGCAACCATAGCATCGATGGATGCGTGCATGTAAGCCACAATGTACGTGCAAGGAGTGTTGTTACTGGTTTCAGGCACTTTCGGATGATGGATAGGGGCATCAAAATTCTTCTTGCCATGGCTTAGGCTGTTGGATCCCAACATCATGTTATTGATCACAAGCTTATGAAACCTGCAAGATTGCAATGTGAGAATAAGCAAAGCATAAGAAGTTGCAACATGAGAATAAGCAAATCATTGAAAAGAAACTGAAACTGAAACTTACTTTTGGAGTAGTTTAGCGTCCACTGCGTAGCCTTTGACAGGAGACATGATCTATATACTTGGACTCATTCAACATGGGAGAGCGTTTTTGAGTGGACCAGCAAGCACAAATATTGCCAAACCAAAATTTGGCCCTTGCAGAACTGGGACAAAAATATTGTTTGGGGTCTGGGTTCGGGAACTCCTGCAAGACAGCCCTCTGTGAGGACCTGTGGATCTAACAGGAGAATCCGGGGGACTATGTCACGCGGGGTTTGCAAGAAGAGAACAAGAAGGAGAAAACAGAACAAAAGAGAACAATGAGAGGAAAATGATAAGCTTCCTTGATATCAATGATGAACATACATGAACTCTCGCAATCGAGAGAAGACTGAAAAAAAAGACAAGACTCAAAACTCATCTCTAAATCATGTGCTAGCTCTACTCATATATATAGTACAATGGCCTTTGGCCCAATATAGACACTCTGACTGATCTCGGTGCCGACTCCTCGAAGGAGGCCCGATTTGGTGAGAAAATGGCGGTGCCTCTTGAAGCGCTGAAATCCCGGCCGACGCCGACGGGCGGTGACGGGTCGTCACTTATCAGGGCGCCGCCTCTTGTTGACGCCAGGTGTGGTCTTTGTCTGCGTGGTCTGCTGCTTGGTCTTCTGCTGAGCCTTTGACGATGGACCCACGCCTAGTTGTGGACTCTTGGACTTGACTTGGTCCGTCGTATGCATGAATAGTCCTGTACCAGGAGGCACAGGACTAACACTCCCCCCCACCAAATGACACTCAGTCTGAAGAAAAGGAGGAAGGGCTTCCGAGGGCGGAAAACCAGCAGTCTAAAAATGATCCTCACGGGAGTGAGGTCGGGCACCATTATGGTAATGGGCAATGAGGTCCTGGCGTGTTTGAAGTGCGTCAGGAGTGTGGAGCCCAAGGGCAGGATTGGCATCAATGAGAAAGTGAGAGCGCACCATATCTTCCAGAGCAGCATGGGCATCTGAGGGAACAAACTGGCACTCCATGAGAAGGCAGGTCTGGAGACCGAAGGCACTGACGCTGGCATTCGGGTTGCAGTAAAAAATGGGACGCTGCCGGTTTAAGGAGCTGACCAGTATGCATTTGAGAGCAGCATAGAAACCCGCTTGACGGTGAACAGAGGGGTCTGGCGAGGTGGCGGCATTCTGCACGAACGTGTCCAGGCCATGAAGAGCATCAGCAGGCCGTTGCCAACCACACTCATTAGCAATGTAGACCCAATTCTCAGTGGTGTCCAAAGTGGCATGAGCCTCCCATTCAGAGCGTCTGACAAATCGGGGATCCCACCTGAGATCCGTGGAGATCTGAGGCGGAGTCGACCCAGCATGGCCATCCATAACCTTGGTCCAGAAAGGAAGACGCCAGTCAGAAGAGAGGAACCGTGGGCGTGGAGGGACGCCTAAATTGCGGTGTAGCATTGTCTGGCCTCGTTTTTAACAGAAAAACTTCCTACTTTAGTTGTTTTCTAATGCTACCTAAAAAAAAGGGAATTAGACCTTGTGGATTCGCTACGTAAATCCACATATGCAAGAAACCAGGAACAAGTGTAAAAGTAAAGAACAAAAGGGAACCTAGCCATCAGCATTGAGCGAATCGAAAGGATTGTCCCAAGCAAATCCACAAAATTGCTCCGATCATTTTGCCTAATCATAACAAAGTTCTAGATTCCAATTGGCAAGAAATAAAAATGGACAAAACATTGAATTGAATTGATTTGGAATTTATCATCTACGAATACCAAAAGATCTATGGGCTCCAATACAAGAAAGAAATCACAGCAAGCCCATTACTACTAGGATTAAAAAAACCCTGGCCCCAAAAGGTTTCCGAAGGAAAAACCTTAATAGTAATAGACTCGTTGAGAAACTTTGTAAATTTGTACATATCAATGAGGGAAGCACGCCCGTGTGCGTGGGTTGCAGAGCCATGTCCCTGAATGCTTGCACAAGATTTTGATCAATAGCACGACACCAATGGTCCCACTCGGAATTAGAGAGTAATTGATAGACAGGAGGATTCATCCATCCCGTGGGGATGGTCTTGCTTTCCAAAAGGCCACAGAGTTGATTGTAACCTCCCAAGTGCTGCATATAAATTTGGGCGAACTCAAGATCGTCAGGATGCGCCAAATTTTTGTTGATCTGCTCCAATGTCTCAGCCTGCCAGAGAGGTAAGTGCTGAGCTAGTTCAGGCATGTACTCCTGTTCAAAAGTCTGGGATTGAGCAGATCCACGGAAATATTTGTTGGTTGGTGATAACAACCAAGCAAAGACATTGAGTTGCCACGAAAACCCGATGGGCCTCATCTCGAAATTTATCACGTAGATCCGCCAGGTAGAAATCATGAAAAACATAAGCCATGGGCTGAACAACACTTTAAACCCGACCAATTTAGGGTCTTCAGATTGGAGCTGATCAAAGACTAAGAGTGCACAAAGTAAACCCTTGTCTTCGACAGAAAGATCCGGCCAGATGCGAAGGAAATCCACATTTTGGAGTGGCTGTTGATGAACAGCGCCATTTGCCGCGTACCACTTCAAAAGGAAAAGGTGCCGTCGGGCCACCACATAGTCAAGATAGCTGGAAGGAGTGGAGAAATCCACAGGGAAGTTGGTAGCAATGTCAATATATCCCTCCTGTTTGCTTTGAGCTTCTTCAGCAGATTGAACTGCTTGCTGGAGTTGATGTTCCAGGTCACGGATCCGGTCCTCCTTTGCAAGTAGAAGGCGTGACTGATCACGGAACCATTTCTGAGGAAGCGTGGCATGGGAAGATGATTGCCCGGGAGTGTTGAGGCGTAGCGTGGCAATCTCAGCATCAGCGACAATTTTCTGTTTCTGAGCTTCCTGAAGCTGAGCCTGGAGAGATGTCAATTGACTGGTCAGCGTGGAAAGCTGAGCTTCTAAGGAGGTGAGGCGAGCGTCACGCTCCGTGAGATCCTGAACTTGAGTGCGATAAGTCTGAGAAAGCTCTGCATACAAAGTTTCGAGTTTAGTAATGTTGTTCTCCTTGTCACTCATGAGAGTGTCCTTGGTCTGGTTCTGTTCCAACAAGTCCTGAACAGTACTTTGCAACTGAGCCTGTTGCTCCACAAGCAAGCTGTGCTGATCACTGGCAACTTTGAGATCCTCACGGGTCCGCAAGAAAGCCTCATGCTTTTCTTGAAGCTGGGTTTCCAGGGTGTGAAAACGCGTGGAGGCAGCTTGAAGGTCACGGTGAACCGCATCAGAGGCATCCAGGGACGCTTGAACACCATGCATGAGAACGTCCTGTGCTTCTTGTAACTTGAGGGCAGCAGCTTGAACATCCTGCTGATATTTATACAGGAGCTGGCGAGGATGGGGAGGGGGAGGGCCCTGTGGTGGCCGCGTTTGGGATGTCTGAGAAACATGACGAGAAGAGGAGGGCGTGGCTTCAGAGGAGGAAGAGGAAACAGTGACATGCGTGGTCTGGTTTTGAACATGAGCAGGAGAAGTTGGGAGGGAGGGTATTACGATGAGATTGACGTTGGGAATGCAGAGACTGCAGAGTGGTGGCATGAGAAACAGAAGGGGATGCAGGAACAGGAAGATAATGACAGATAAGAGCCTGTAGATGGCCACCACTGAAATTTCATGTGCAGAAGAGGGGGCAGCGCGTATGCGGTCTACTTCCTGAAGGAGGCGGTAAAATAACATCTGGGGCCAATCAATATGGAGGTTAGAACGGATGGCAGTAATCACCAGATTATAAAAGGGCTTATTGATATGGGTGTTCTTGATAGAATACCCAAGCAACTTGCGCCACAGAAACTTCACAAAAGGGTCATGTGACTTGGCAATATTGGTGAGGCGATGCTGATTTGCTTGATAAGAAGGAGCACCGAACTGAGTGACCTCCATTTCCTGTAAAGCAGCCCAAGAGACAGAAGGTTTTTGCAAGGGAATACGGAATACCTGTGAAATTAAAGGCTGTGTGAGTAACATGGTGGTGCCATCGACCACCGTAGCATAGCCTTCCGGGCTGTTGACGATGTGTGCAACAAACTGCTTCAATTGCTCCGGATTGGGGGCCGGGAGCTCTGTTTGCGAGAATTCGTAAAGCTTATGCCTTTCCGCTACTTCCCGACTGGGACCAAGAAGAGCTTCGCGAAAGGTGGGCGTCGAGAAAGAGACAGACTCAAAAAGAGTCGCATCTCTTGGAGCTGAAGCTTGAAGTGTCGGAAATTTTGGGGCAGCCATGGCGAAGAGCGTCAGAACAGAAGGCGGAGAGCAAAGAACAGAAGGCGCAGATAGACGAAAAGGTGTTAGGGCGCGCAAGTGTAGGCGAAGGGGCATTATGAAGGCGAAGCTGCACCCGTTGATGGTGCCAGGTGTCGAGAGATGCCAAGGAGGCGATTGAGAGGCAAAAATTTGGCTAAGTCCCCAAACATCAAAGGGAAAAGCAATGAACGGTGGAGATGAGACGTAAGAGAATGATCGGATGTGACAGGTGGCAAAAGGACACACATTAATGTTTGACGGGCATGAAAAGAAGGAATGGTATTTAATGCTGGCAACTCGAAGTGGGATATCATTAAAACGAGTGTGTCAGAAGGTACCATGGCTAGATATGCGGCGGGAAAGAAGATTCCCCGTATAGAAAGAGCCTTGCATTGCAACCACGTTAGCAATTGTGCTGATTGGTCCACGTCGAGAGAGGAGGCTGTGGTTGGCTATATAAGACGAAGCGATGGTAGAAGCCAAGACACCCGATAATTTCGTGTATGTCGGTTTTGGTTTGCACGATAAGTGCACTATGCCCTCCAACCGCACAGGTGGATTACTTGTAAAATGAATTTGGACCTGGCGATGCCACAACCGTGGCATTGCGATGGGCGGCTGGTGTGCCGGCATGGCTGAGCATGCCGATCCCTATACAAATGGGATGGAGGTGATTACGCACCGGGCTGGGACCACTGAGCGAATGCATACCACATCCTGCGTATCACCGCGCTCCAACCCGGGAGTAGGGTGTTTCTTCTTAGGACTTAGAAGATAGGGCTCGAGCCCGCTTTTTGTATATAGAGGCGGTGCCCATAGCGGAAATATTTGAGAACATTGCCCACATTTTGTAAAAAATTCCACCTATAATATAAATATGCCGCTGGTTTAGTCACTATCTGTTGTGTTTGCGTCTGGAACAGCATCTGTTGGTTGATTTTCACTTTCTGTGGTATGAAATGTTTTGAGGCGAAAGCCATTAACCAGTGTAGGTAATGGAGTTCCATCTAACTTTCGGCCGGTTTGAAAACTTATTTGGTTTGCACCACTTGAACAATTTGATAAGGGCCAAGCCATCGAAACTTTAGCTTACCCGGAAAATTTTTGTACCGAGAATCATAAAGAAGAACCAAATCTCCTTCTTTGAATGTTTTTGTCTTCAGACATTTATCATGTAAAGATTTTTGCAACTGTTGTCCATGAAGAACACGAATATAAGCATCCCTTCTAAGTTCATCCAACTGTTCCAATTGATAAACCCTTTCTTTGAGTGCAGCAGGTGGATTATGGGCGGTAGCCAGTTGAAAACGGAGAGTTGGAAGGATGTATTCAAACGGCATGAGAGCTTCTTGACCATAAACCAATTTGAAAGGAGTGTGACCGTAGCTATTTTGAAACAAGTATTGTAAGCCCAAAGAAAAGAGGGAAGTTTGGTTTGCGGTCGGTCGCGAGCAGAAGCATCACAAATTTTCTTGAGAATTGTAACCGAGTTTTGTTGGTGCTTCGCCAAACCATTCCCTTGAGGATAGTAAGGTGTGCTCTTGTGATGATGTATCGGGGAGATAATCCGTCGGCTCCTTGATGGTATGATTGATAAAATGGACACCACGATCACCGACCAGCTCCGGTAGGGGCAGCCAAAGCGTGATGATTTGTTGATAGATGACCTCGGGTGCTTGCGGCGGTGTTGTCCGAAGCGCAAGCTTCCCGCCCATTTGGTAGCGTAGTCGGTGAGAACACGAATGTAGGGAACTTGGGTGTGCAGCAAGGAGGGTCGATGGATCCCACACCATCCCCATTTTTTGAAGGGAAGTGGCGTGGCGGCCGGCGTCAAGGGAAGAGCCGCCACGCGGTAGGTCAGCGCCCCACACGGGCAAGCATCACACGCGTCTTGGCGTGGGCGTGGCGTCTTTGAAGAGCGTGGGCCAAAAATAACCCAGCAAGAAGGATTTTGGCGTGCCGTGGGTGTCACCATGAAAATGACCACCACCGAGGCCCTTCATGGGCTTCTCGAACAATATCCGGGACCTCATGAGGGAGAACACGTAAAGGTCGGGACGGTATCCTTACCTTTTTGTAAAGATGGCCCGCAACCATGGTGTAGTCCACCGGACCCTCAGAGAAATTGGTGCGACGGGATTGTCGCTATTTGAGAGAGCGTGGCATCCTCACGGTGGAAGAGCACCGTGAGGAGATACTGGCTGAAAAGTCATGGAACCAATGTGGTGTTGCCGTGACCGTAAAGAGTTGAGCGTCCGAAAGGCGCCCGAGACTCCAAAGTGGAGGGATCATCCGTAATGGATGGAAAGATAATCCGAACAACATGAGATTTGCCCGCCTTGTGAACAATTTCAAAAGGTGCAAATTTTGCGGAAAGAAGGACCCAACGAGCTATGCGGCCCGGTGGGCGTGGATTTGTTGATCAAATAAAGAAGTGCTTGGTGGTCAACAAAGAATTTGATCCGACTGCCCAATAGATAGTGACGGAAGCGCCGGACACGTAGAAAAATTAAACCCAAGGCTTCGCCGCCTCGCGGGCAGAGTAGTTGCGCTCAGCAGTAATTGAGTTTTCGGTGGCATATCGGTTGGGTTTGTCCGTAGCGCATCATATTCTTGAGAAAGAACAGCTCCAATAGCAAACGCCGGAGACATCGACATGAACATGAAAGGGCTTGTCCCATTGAGGAGGAACAAGAACCGGCCCGAGTAAGCAAGAGCTTCAACCGTTGGAAAGCAAAGATCCGCACGGGAATTCCAAGCCCCTGTGGATTCATCACCCGTGAGTTTATGAATGGGATCCGCAATGGCCGCAAGTCCAGGAATGAAGGTGGAGTAATAATTGACCTTACCTGTGAAAGAGCGTGTCTCCTTGATATTGGCCGGGTGCTTGAGCCTTGAGCACACAAACCGATTTTGGCGGGATCCGTGGTGATACCGCTTTCTCGACAACGTGTCCCAACGTAACACACGAAGTGACGAAAAGGTGCATTTCTCGGGATTGAGACTAACTTGGGACTCATCACATTTCTGAAAGACGAAGTTCCAATTTATCCAAATGGTCAGCCATGGAATCAGAGGCGAGAGAAGTCATCTTGAAAAATTTGCAAGAAGGGATTTTCCTTCATAAAATCATGAAAGACCGAGAGCATGATGCGTTGAAACGTTGATGGAGAGTTTGGTAATCCAAAAGGAACCACCTTGTAGGCAAAAGTGCTTACGGGGTGGTGAAAGTAGTCTTGAGTTGATCAGATTCTTTGATTGAGATCTGATTGTAGCCGAAAAAACCATCCATGAAGGAGTACATCTCATGGCCAACAACCTCTTCCGCAACAGTGCGTGAAGGAAGTGGAAAATGATCACGCCCGTGGCCTCGATTGAGTTTTCGGTAGTCGCAAAAGCGGATCTTACCATTGTGTTTGAGTGCAATGACGATGGGGCTCACACCCATTCGAATGCTTGACCTCATAGATCAAAACTGCAAAGAAGGAGTTTGTCAATTTCGCCTTGACACGATCACGGTAATTGGGGTTGAGTCTGCATCGTCGTTGCTATATGGGACGTGCATCGATTTGGTAGGAATGGTGAGTTCCCCAAGGTTTTGTTGATCCCCAAGATCTCTGTAGCTCCAGCTAAAATGTGTTTGAACTTTTGAAGAGCATGGCCCCGATAATTGTTGTTAAGAATGCGGACAATGCGGACGGTGATTGTTGCCTACGCCTACAATCTCAACTTCGTGAGTCCGAATATGTGGGATAACTTCCCGGTCCCGGACAAGATGAGCAGGAGGTTGAAGCATGACAGATGCGTGGCACTCGCGTGGTGAAGAAGAGAGGAGGCCGAAGTTTCATCATCGCTGTAGGTTGCTTCATGGCGACAGCGTGTACATCTATAGGAGCCGCAGGAGGTGCGCGATTCGAAAAGTGATCAACACGCTGGATGCGATTGCAAGGAGCCGTAAAAAGGGTCAAGCAAAGGCCAGCAAACCGGTCACGATCAAGAGTCATTTCTCCCAAGGATCAAAGCGATATTCGGGTAGGATGATGAGGCGTACTTCGCAGTGGAGCCCTGAACTTGATAGATATTCTCGTGCGCCCCGGAATCGGTGCCGAGAGAGAGGGTTCGGCATTGTCGACGGAAATGATTTTGCCTGCATTTCAAGTCCACGGTGGCATTGAGGTGACCATCCGTGATGACTAATCGATCCGCGGGGCCCAAGAATGGATACTCTTGGCCTGGCGGAGAAAAGGTCCGCACACCAACATTTCATAATCACCGGATCTTCTCGGCCTTCCAAACACCAAATTCCAAGGGGAATCGGAGATCACCAATGTTGATGTGAAGAAGAGGCGTGACGCCTTGAGGTCGCGCGGATATGGCCATTGGCCAATTTGATGTCATATGGGGCACGCGATAGAGTTGTTTGATGCCCATTTGTTTTGCGGAGTTTATCCGTGATGAGATTAATCGCGCTACCTCCGCCAATTTGAACATGATTGACTTTGCGATTGCCCACCGTGGCATGTACCGTGGGTGTAGAGGTAGCAACAGCCCCAACCAAAACAATCGGGAGTGGTAAGCGGTCCTTGAGAGCGGGACCGAGTTTCAAAATCGTTGCAAGACTTAGAGGAATTTTGATTTTTGCCAGCTCCTCTTGGAGTTCCAGAGGCACATGAGAAAAAGGATCCTTTGGATCCATAGGTCTTTGGAGTGCGTGGTAAGGAAGCAAAGAACTTCTTTGAGTAGGTCTACCTCAAAGGCCCGATATTTGGATATGTCCGAGGCGTGGAGGTTGAGACGTGGAAGGTGCTTCTTGTCTTTGTTGAGCTCTAGTGGTGGCATGAACATTAGCCAACGTGGCGGCCTTAAAGCAGGCTTGCATGAGGTTTAGAATGCTTTGCTTAACTTTAGGCATGACATGTGGCATGAGTTTCTCCAAGTCAGGTGCAAAATGGACCTTTTGTCTCTCGCATGAGGAATTGTGTCGATTTGCAAAGGCGGGTTAGCGTGCCATTAGGAATAATGGTTAAGGGACGTGGCGCACGGTCCGGCGTGAGACCAAACCAACCCAATTTGACTACCGGACCGGAGGATTGAGAGCTTGAAAAATTTCTTCTGTGCTTGTTGATCCATCCGAGGTTGACGGCGTGAGCTCGGGTTGATAGCGTGATTGCCGAGGTGCACGAGGTGGCTTAGAAGAACCGGACGCGGCCTTGTTTGCCATTGGCAACCCGGTTGGTAAGCCGAGGCGTCTGAGGTGGTCCGATTTGTACCGTGAAGTCGTAGACTGAACTTGTGGAAGTTGAGGACACGCCGTGGTGGTATGACCCCATTCTTGACAAGCTGATAACACCGAGCTTTAGAAGGATCAAAAGGAGGACGTGTGGTCCCCCGTTGTTGCTCCGATTCTTGATAGAGTTGATTGGGTTGAGCCCGCAGGTGGTTGCGGTGATAGTGGGATTGTTTTGAGGGGTTGTTTGCACTTGATAAACCATCTTGTTAAGGAAAGGTGTAGGATGAGGCGAAAGTGCACTCTTCCGGGGCATGATTGCACATGTTGCATCTTTTACAATGAGGCGGGGCCATTGGTGGAGTTGCACTCATTCGCCAAAGTGGCCTTGATATTTGCGAGATATGGCACCAGATCCGGACTGCTACCGGATTGGCTTGTTGAGGTTGAACAACAGCCGGTCGTGGAACCATGACGGGGTGGAATGAAAGGGAGCTCTGAAGAGCCACGCCCGCGGAGGAAACATTGATCGAAAGTGATTGACAAGATCGATAGCCTACCCCAGAGTCTTTCCGGACGCAGGTATTGATCCATGAGACGGATATTTGGAGGAAGTCCTTGGAGAAACCAGACCAAGATCCGCGGCTATTGGGGGGTACTCCTTGAGTTTCTTGAGCAGAATGTGAAGACGATCCATAAAAAAAAGGCCCGGACTCCGTGGGCCCTTGTTGAAGGTCATTGAGTTGCTTGAGATGAAGTTGATCATCATCAGGTGGTCCCATAGTGAGAAAGAAAAGTTCTCATTTTCGACCAATCTTGTTTCCAAAGTGGCTTTTGTTGGACATGAGCCATTGATGAGGGGAGCCACGCAGATGTGGTGGAAAAAAGATATGGAATTTCAGGTTGAGGTTGCGCATGACCATTCGGGACGAGCGAGCCTCAAATTCTTCCATGTGGGGCGGAGCACTTTGGTCTAAGGGTTTGCCTTCGTGGTTGCCAAAGATGGGATAAGTCAACTTAAGGGTCCGGAAAGGTAGAGGTGAAAGTGTTGGGCTGGACAGAACATGATAGTGAGGATATTGAGGTGGAGTTGGCGGTGGCATGGTGCCCGAAAAGACCCCGATGAAGGGTTGGCCGAGGTGGAGGTACCGGGAGGTGCCCGATCATTGGTTTTGAGGTCCATCAAGGTTGTAAAGCGGGAAGAGTGGTGGGAAATGTAGGAAGGGAAATTCCCCGGGAGGAGCAAAAGAGACATGTGGATATCCCCGCCCACCCGTAGGGAGAGATGATGGTTGTGAAGGCAGAGGCGCATGGCCGTAAGACCCGATGGATGAAGGCATGTTCGGGGTATGAAAGTAAGGTTGAGCAAAGTTGATTTCGGATAGGGCCCTGGATAGTGATGAGGAGACCGAGGTCGCGGAGCAATGTTTGCACGCTTTGAGGCGGGAACCGGGACGAGATAGGACACGAGGGGTGGGTGGCTCCGACCGAGCCCTAGGACCGAATGTGGCCTCCCAACGTGTCATAAGCAGAGCTATACATGTCGCGCGAACAACTTCCCTTCTCGATGCCGCCTGCCAGACGCCGCCCGAAAGGAGTTCTTCGCCGAAGTTTCCGGAATAACGCATATGGCGCACGTAATAAAGGAAAATCGAATCGCACCGGCAGCGGCGGATGTTGTTTGGGGTCTGTTCGAACTCCGCAAGACAGCCCTCCGTGGAGGACCTCGTGGATCTAACAGAGAACCGGGACTATGTCACGCTGGGTTTGCAAGAAGAGAACAAGAAGGAGAAAAACGTAACAAAAGAGAACAAATGAGAGGAAAATGATAAGCTTCCTTGATATCAATGATGAACATACATGAACTCTCTAATCGAGAAGACCGAAAAAAGACAAGACTCAAAACTCATCTCTAAATCATGTGCTAGCTCTACTCATATATATAGTACAATGGCCTTTGGCCCAATATAGACACTCGGATCGATCTCGGTCGCGACTCGAAGGAGGCCCGATTTGGTGATTACCCGGCAAGGCTCTTGAAATCAAACCCCGACGGCCGGTGGACGTGGTCGTCACTTTCTATCGCCGCCTCTTGTTGACGCCAGGTGTGGTCTTTGTCTGCGTGGTCTGCGCTTGGTCTTCTGGCGAGCCTTTGACGATGGACCCACCGGGTTGTGGACTCTTGGACTTGACTTGGTCCGGTTGTGATGCATGAATAGTCCTGTACCAGGAGGCACAGGACTAACAAATATATTGACATCGTGCAAGCACAATGCCATCCATCCCTTCCTTTATGTGGGTGTTCTGGACATCTGCAGAACTCCTATTCTTAAGGGCACTCACAAAATTGAGGAAGCTCTCTGGTTGAACATAAAGAACTTATTTTTAAGCTCAGATGAAAGAGAGCTACAAGGTACCTGCACACGAATCCAAAAGACATATTAATACATACTTTGAATGAGTGTAAGAATGAAATAATAGAAAAATATTTAAAAGCCTATCTCCCATACACTTCTACCATCTTTGATGTGAAGTCAAGCTTCCAGCAAAACTCGTTGACGTCGGTTTGGAACACAACAGGTGCATGCTTAGGTGGATACTCCCTGCAAGGAGTGAATGGGACCAACCTTTTCCGTCAATCCACTAAACTGTACAAGGAAACGAGAGCATCACAAAATTTATACAAGTAATGAATGGACAAGATACTCATTTTGTTCTTTCATCACCATCTTTTGTGCCAGAGTCAGAGGCTGCTCCTTCTGCATCTTTTGTGGACTGTTGCACCTTGTTTGCTATGTCATCAAGCTCGCGGTCAATGTCCTGATCTTGTTCTATTTCTGACTCAAAAGCAGGTTTATCCTTAATTTCAACATGTGATCTTGTCCTATGTAAAAAACAACTATGGTTAATTATCATAAAACTGAGATGATTAAACAAATTAGCTAACTAATCCTGCACATACCTCTTTCTTGGTGGTGGTAGTGCTTTGCCTGGGGATTTCCTTTTTGGAAGGTTCTTTTTTGCTGCAACCTGTTTTTTTCCTCTTGGAGTTACAACAACCACCTTCTTTTGCTTCCTCCTTGGAGTAGACTCAACATCCACCTCTTCCTCTTGGGGCTCCTCTTCCCTGCACTTGCCTGGATTAAAATCAGGATCTGTATCTACTGTAGCATCTGTAATAGGTATAGAACTAGCATCTGCAGATGATGCTGATATTGGTGATGGAGCAGACCCTGATTTTGCAGCATCTGAAGCTTTCTCTGGAGCTTTTCCAATTACTAATATTTCAGTTGGTGCAGTTAATGATTTTTTAGCTCCTGATGGACCTAAGGATACATTTGGATCAGTTGGTAATGTCTCTACAACTCCTGCTGCTCTAGCTCTCAAAACTGCCATCTTCTCTATTTCTTCAATTTCAGACTGCCATGTTCGAGCCTGCACTGTTACTGGCAGAGACATCCTGGTTGGTGATTTGGAAGTGAAAGCTGGCAGCATGAGAAATATCAGGTACATTCTGGTACATTCATCTGTAACATGTACATTTCATGTACATAGAATGTATCAAATGTACGTAACTTTAAAACCAGCCATTCAACCTACAAATGTACGTAACTTTAAAACTGGCCATTCAACCTACATCTTTGTACATTTAATGTACATAATGTACATAGATGGACATAAGCATGCCGAGAGAGAGAATATAGACCTATGCCCAAAAAATGCACATATATGTAACAAAGGTACATAGATATGAATCATCTATAGATGCAATCCAACTACAGGAACACATGCATCCAAAAAAAGAACATGTACATCTACTTGCAGATGTAGACTCAATTAAATCCATGTATAACTAATACATAAAACAAATCATACATCTGCAGTCCAAGCTCAAAAATAGAAGCATCAATAAACAAGCAAATATATGCCTATGTACCCCTGTAAACAGATGTACAATAAAAAAAATACATACAAGGAACAACAATGCACTATAAGATATACATGTAGAACTATGTAGATTACAGTAACAAATATGAATCAAGAGCAACCTAAGATTAATCATTTAGAGTAATGCATACATTGTCCAGCAGGGAAACCGAGCTGATTTTGAATGCCCTCATCCCAAATGCAGCTCTTTATGCAATTCTGTTTTTCATATACGAGATAAGACAAGCAAAAGAGGCAATAAGGATACCTGCAAGGAGCCAGCAACACCAAACCAGATTTGCCAAAGCCTTGGCCACAACAGGTACACGAATTGAATGAGATGAACTCTTATATAGAAGTCCTCCTATAGGATTTGGCCTAAGTGCAGAGCAATAGGTCCTGCTCTCCCCATGAAATTCAAAATCTGTGAGTGCCTTTGTTGAACAAGTTCCATGCAGCTAAGTTTCTCCTTTGCTTGTTGAATTGAAATTTCATGTTTTTCAATGTCTCTAGTTGCTTCCTGCAAACCAATCTCCAGCTTAGCATAGTGCTGCTGCTTCTCTGTTCTACTCATAACTAAGTCTTCCAATTTGTATTCAACACTCCATAGCTAACTTGATTTCCAGCAGGATCATTGGCCAATTTGTCAAATTCCAACTTTGTGACTTTTATTTTTTGGGAAATCTGCTGCAAATCTTCTTCTATCATATCCTTTTTACCCTCAATCCTACTGATCACTTTCAATGCATCCCTCCTTTTTGCTTCCAGTGCTTCCATTTCATTCAATAGGTTAATTTTATCCTCTGAACCATGCTTAAGTAACTAGTTTATTATATCAACATCATATTTAGAATAGTCCAGAGCCCTAACATTCTGATGCAATACCACCTCCTGCTTGATGTTTGACGATTTTTCTGTTGTAGATTCCTCTGTGATATCTGAAGTTTTGGCAAGATCCTTGGCGGTCTTAATAAGGCGTCCCTTCAAATGAAGAGCAAACCCGAGCAAAATATGTGGAAATATAGTGGTTTGTTACCTGCTTCTTGCCATAAACCAATTCATAATATTTAAAAAATTCTTCTTTCCATGCATTCTAAACTCTGCCTTCCTTGAATCCTCTTCTATTCTTTGGAGCTGCACCCCATACTTCATTCATAATTTCCTCGAGTCCGGATATGTGGATCTCGACATGTTTTTCACGGAGATTTTTGGCCTGGATCACTGCCAAGTTTTCTCTTTGCTGGTAATTTTCCACTGCCGGAATTGCTGGTTTCTTGGTTCGGTTGTGGTGAAGAGCAAGCACTGAGTTGGGGAACGGATTTTGGGGCCATAGTTGGACCAAGAATTGGTGATCAGAATGGAGAGAGTATGCACGGGCGGAATAGCGACGAGCGAGGCAAAGCAGGCAAGAATTTGGTAAAGAAATTTAAAGTCCGAAAATGGTGCGGTTTCAGAGTGGTGGATAGCATTAATTATGGCGGTTACTAGCAGTTCATGATTATAGGACTCCCTAATCTATGCATTGGGTACATATGTATAACTATAAAAAGGGCTACATTTCTAGACCCCCTTTCATGTTTTTACTCAAGCAGTATCTTCTTAACTTCTCCAAGACTCTCCTCAAATGGATCACATGACCATCCATTGATTTGTTGTAAACCAAGATATCATCAAAGAAGATGATGAGGAACTTGTCTAAGAACTCTCTGAAGACATCGTTCATCAAACACATATAAGTTGTTGGCGCGTTTGATAGGCCAAAGGGCATGACTGTCAACTCATAGTGCCCAGAAAGTAGTCTTATGAATATCATCCTCCTTGATCCTTATTTGGTGATAGCCCGACCTAATGTCAATTTTGGAGAAAACCCTTGCTCCCTAGAGCTGGTTCACTTAGGTCATCGGCCCTTGGCAATGCATGCTTGTTCTTTATCATTTACTTATTAAGCTGTCGATAACCAATGCACATTCTTAGACTTCCGCCTTTCTTCTTCACAAAGAGAATAGGAGCTTCAACGGGCGATATGTTTCGTCAAATGAATCCAAGCTCTAGCAATTCTTGCAAGTGCTTCTTTAGCGCGCCACTAGCTCTGGGGTGTTCTCCTATAGAGAGCCTTGCTAGTCAGCTTAGCATCTAGTGTAAGAGTAATCTCACACTCCATGCCTCTATAGGATGGTAGCTCACGAATTTCATCCAGAACGTGGCCATGAAACTCCTTAAATTGCTTAGCAACTGCTGCTCTAGGTAATTGCTTTAAGCTTATCTCTTCCTCCTTATGCTAGAATTAATAAGGTTGCAATATTATTTCTATTAATCATATCATAGTTATACAATTTTAACTCAAAAGTTAAAACAATACACTTCAGATTTAAATTATTTAAGTTATTATAAGCTCGGAGGGTTTAATCTCTTGGTCAGCACTTGGAGTTGAACTGTTTGATGTCTTTTAGCTTGACGCCCTTATCGATGTTGCAGAGGATGTCTCGTGAAAATCCTCTCTACAAAGCTCTAGCCAAGCTGGGGGTCTTTGGAAGTTACGGTGGCGTCAATGCCGCTACTACCGCTAGGGACACGTCTTATAGATGCCCTCATGCAAAATTCAAACTGTATAGTGCCACTGGCCTCTTGAAGAGAATAACGTGATCTGTATTCTCCCTCATCTTGGCATGCTTGCTAAAATTCGATAGTGCTGTGAGGAGGGCAACAACTTCTTCCCCCCTTGGGCTGATCCCCTTGTGGAACACTGTAATTTGCCCTTGGCTTAGGGTTGGCAGGTAGTATCGAAGGGCTTTTCCCTCTTTGGGGTCCTGTCTTTGCATTTCCTAATCATGTTCCTTTCCTCCAGGCTGAGCTGCCGATGATATCCACTGCGATAGGTCGTCATGGTCTCTTTGCATCATGACGACGCTCTCCAAATTGATGTGAGCCTTTTCTCTCACGCTGATCGATCTAAGAGGCCAGCTCGTGCTAGATCCTCTGTCTGGATTCTATATGTTCCTTTGGATTTCTTGGAACTCTTCTTGTGATATGAATGATTGCTACTGTTAAAAACTCTACTCTATATGCCACAACTGACATTGTTTTCCTCGCGTAGGAGTGTCATTCAGCTACCTCACGGGAAAACTCTTGGTACATGTAGTCGACGAGGTCCCGTTGTTGTCCTTCTGCCATAAGTCCTAAGAGTTCATCTATTCTTAGTCCTTTCTCCAAGCAATATGGTAGCTGAAGGATGTTGTTGGCAAGAAGCTACTCCTTTCCTTCGAAGGCCACCGAGGATAAGGCTATTATGCTCATGTAATCTGGCATACTCCTCATCTGATCCCAAATCTGGTTCCTGACCTTTGCACCTCGACCGTACACTTGACTGAATATCTCCAAGGAGACCCATTTCCCTCCCTTGGTGGGATGGTAACTTCCCAAGCTAGGACTTGCTAATCATACTGCCACATGATGTTGGTGTCGAAGGAAGTCCTTGTCAATGTTGCGAGGTCAAAGAGGTGGTCGAACACTTGGAAAGCTTCTTCAATAGGCACCTCACTGATGTGGTTGGTGGTGGTGTATCATTCGATAAAGTTGGTCGGAGCCATTGGGGCAGAACTAGGGTAATAAATGGCTTGGGATGATAACTAAAGAGTTGCAAAATTGTTTGAGCAAGAAGAGCACAAGTTTAGGTGAGGAAAAAGTCAAATGGGATTCCTCTATATAGAACATGGCTGCCTAAGTTTCTGTGACGGAACTGGCTGTTGGAGGAATCTAAGTTCTGGAATGTATAATGGATCAATTTGACTGATTTAAGGAGCTGGCATAGCTAAAACAAGGCAAGAAACATATTGAAGTGGTTTATTGGGTGATTTTTCGGCAACTTTGGATCAAACTGGGTCAAACCGCATTACTTCGCGCAAAAAGGCTCTCCAAGAATGTACAAAGGGCTCTAGGAACGGAGTGACGTGGTGAGTCTGTTTTGATCAAATTTTGACCTATTTGGCTGATTTGAGATGCTAACATGCATAGATTACTTAGTTCTAGGCAATCTACACCTCATTGATCTAACACTTCTAAGCAAAATTTTGGGGTAACTGGGTTACTTCGTGCGAAAGGGGATCTCCTGGATTGTGGGAAGGCCTTCAGGCACGTAGTGACCCGGGTGAGCACATTTAGACCAACCACTTCCAAGTTATAACAAAATTGACATAAAAGGTTTATATGTAAATAGATCCAAAATTTTACAAAAACTCCTAATTTCATCTTTTCTAATCCTTCGTGCCAAGTTCAAGTCCTTGGGCATGACAATCACCTTTTTTGCATGAATAGCGCAGAGGTTCTCTTCTTTGGAGAGCTGGACGAGCTTTGCCTCCGATGCCTCTTGCAATGCTCGAACTATCATCGGTGTGACCCGATAATCCGTCTTGAAGTCCTGCAACACTTCTCGGAGGAGGAGCTCGAAGGGTGCTTGGAATTAGGTCCATGATGGATCCTCTTCGACATCCTCGGTCGAGGTTGGGGGGTTTACATTGGTTCTTTGGTCTACCTCCCTTCACGAACTTCAGCGTAGCCTGCTTGCAGTTCCAGTCGTTGTACCTGATCCACCGTCGAAACTAGATATTGAAGCTCTAAAATACTTTTTTGTTAGGCGTTATCTTAATAAGTGTCATCCCTTTTGTTGAAGGCAACTCACGCTGAATTCTCCTCACTCTATTTATTTCCCCTTTTCAATTCTTAATTCGATTCTTGGATTGCTTAAAATTGATCAAGATTTGATAATAAGATAAAGGGATGTATTCTTGGAAAGGGGTTCGTCTATGGATCAAACCATTTTTGGAACCTTGCCTTCTTAACGAATAATCAAGTGCTATGTTTTGCTTGCCATTTTCCAGATCAGGTCAAGAAATGGGGATCAAAGGGCATCAACTATATCTGAGACTTCTTGGATGATGAAAGCATGTTGATCCCTTTTTGGCCAATGAAGGTATTAATTCTTCTTTCCTTTATAACAATATATGAGCTACCCTCGTCTATGGCCTCTGGTCGAATAATGACATCACCTAGAACCATAATGGAAGGACTGGTCTCATTGTTAGAAACTCTTAGTGTATTTATTTGGGGACCAACATATCATTGATCGCCTCAAGTGGAATATTGACTTGGACAAGTGTATCCAAAACTTCAATTTTATGGAGGAGTCCTATTTATCCCAATATTATGTCCTTCGTGTGGCAGGTTTAGCGTAAGGCTTTGGCTACTAACAAGAAGAAGGCTCAATATGACCAACCTGACATTTGGATCAAGTGCCTTGGTGCTGCTGAAAGAGAGAAAAAGTTACTTAGATAATGTTTATGATCTGAGTGGATTTTAAATCTTGCATCAAATTTATTTGGTTATAATCTGTCTGACCTAACAGAAATTGGTTTCTTCGTGACCAGCAAACCTACATATTGGAAAGAAACAATTTTATGTTCACCCCCAAAAACTTCTCGAGGCAGCCTCTCTCGATTGCGTTCCATCTTGAGGTCATGCGCTGATGCCCCTGACCCCCCTCCCCCGGGAGCTCGGCTCCCCGATCCGACAGTTGAATCTTTCATTCACGGATAATATTATAAGCATGTTCAAAAAAAAATCCACTATGGTATCGAGGAAAGTTATCAAACTGCAAAGCTCCTGTGGGGGTTACCGATTAGAGACTCAAATGTTCTGTCGCTCGAGCTGGATGAGGACTCTGGAATGGCAATTCAACTCTGTCATGTAGCTCAAAATTTCAAAATTAGCTTACAGGCCGAGTTACATAGTCAGTTTTTCCAAAGAAGGGAATACGGATGCCTCACCAAGCAGTATTCGCACGCACCAACTAGGCCAGAATGTCCTTGTGGTCTTAGTGTTGCTCGACCTGAGTGTGTCTGTTGCCTAGGAGGCTGCTATTTGTCTAAGCTAGAACTTGGTTGATCTTGCTCTTGCTATGCTGGTCGTGCCAGATGTGCATAGGTAGCTCAATATGGAAAGCGGCTGTAATGTCTATACTTGCTTTCAATATTTAAAGCTAAGAGCTTAACTCTTGGTGCTTCGATGCCTGCTTTTGCAATTCCCGCATGCAATGACGCGACTACTCATGATATTTGGCATGTATCCCCTTACCTTGCAAAGTGAGTGCCTTTTACAGCTCTGACATATCATGGTCCTGCCGAGAGCAACCTTTTTTCAAACCTTGAAGCCTGGAGGTCGTGCCAATGTCCCTAGCAGAATTTGCCCTCCCAGCATTGATTCTGTCCTATAGAGGCGGTTGGATATTGATGGCCATCTTGACAACCTTGATATGGATCTATGCTATGGTCTCCCTAATTTCTTGCTCAAAATATTTCTTGTCTTGGACCATGGTATCGAGTCCTTTTTATGTTGTAGTCAGATTTGCTCAGAGTTCGGCAACGTCCCAGTTTATTCTAATGATGTTCAAATGTGCAAGCTGAACACGATCATCAAAACTGCTAGATGTGCAATTCAATGCCAAAGATGTGTTGCTTTTCTATGTCCAGCTGGTTCTCTAGTAATGCCATTGCCGGAAACTCTATTTGCTCAGCAAGACGTGCCAGCTTGAATATGGGGCTTTCAACATTTGCTTCCAGGCTCTTTAGACTGGGGATCTGGGATTGTTTACGAGCGGCTTGCTGCTAGGTTAACCGGCGGCCGTAGGCCTGCCTAGTCAAGCATGTTGCATTTGCCTTTGCTCTTGCTGCTTTTCCCAATGTAGGCTTGTCAATCTTGTCTATATGATCCATTTTGCGCAATGGAATGAAGCCATTGAAGGCTTTAACAGAAGTTTGTCTGCCATGTTGGATGTGCCTGTGGTGGATGTGGTTCTACAGGCATGTCCATAGGGATTGGGAGGAAGAGTCCATTGGGGGGGCTAGAAAGGGTTTAAGCCTGGATATATCATAACACTGTACTACATTACATTGCATTTTCTTTGAACGAGAAATTATTAAATGCACAGTCAGAGTGGAATTGCATGCACAACAACAACAATTTATTTTATTGGTCTAATAATGGGGACCTTAAAAATACATTGCCCCGAGGTCACGGGTTCAAGCACAACTAATCGGTCATGTGGTAGAGACCTTAAACATGCTATGCACTCGATAATCACATGCAAAGCAGCTCCTAGCATATCAGGCCTAGGTACTGGATTGGCTTCCGTGTGATATGTAGAATAAAGTGATGTTGGATTGGCTTCCGTGTGATATGTAGAATAAAGTGATGTAGAATGTACTCATGATGTGATGATGAATAGAATGACATCCTTCAAAAAACAAAAAAAAAACATCTTATTTGAGCGAGAGATTATTGTATATATTAAATGCACAGTCTCGAAAGATAGAACATGGGCGAGTCAGAGTAGAGTTTGACTGAAACTTTAGGGAGATAAAATGTCCATAAACTCTAAAGAAAGAACGTGGGCGAGAAACTCGAGAGAAAACATGGGATGTAAGAAATCCAGGGAGAGAACGTGACAGAGAAACTAGAGAAAGACTGGAGGAGGACGAAAGCTAGAGAGAGAACATGAGGAAAGCTAGAGAGAAAACGTGGGCAAGGCGCTAGAGTGGGAACGTAGAGGAGCTAGAGAAAGGGACTAACAAAAATTTTCTAGGTTGGTTTGGTCGTGGTTCTAACGTGATAGTGGACAATATTTACGAGGTTGAGGTAATCGAGGGGTTGGAGAAACACCTTCATGTGGAATATACCCCTAGTTAGCCTTACTAAAAAAAGCTTTTCCTATTACAGTCTTTGCCTAAGTTCTAAAAGATTGTTCATGATTTCATTGTGTACAATTGATCTTGCAATTTTGCAAGTTAAAGTTGAGATCATTAATGCCAGGTGTAATTCATTTACAGGCCAGATTATTTGTGGCCTAATGGTTAACCCGCCCTTTAACCAAATTGATTTTACCTGACGGAAAAGCTGCTTTCATAATTCAAATTGAAATGCAGCGCTCGAACACTCCGACGTCTGAATGGACCATGGATTTACCATTTCCTGCTTGCAAGAAGAAAAGGTTCGCCTCCTCTTCCCGATTTTAGCTCTGTCTGTTTCTTTTCCAAAATTCACTTCGTCTTTCTCAATTCTCAGCTCCGTTTATCTTTAATTTATCATAATACCTCCTATTTTATCTTACAGGTCGTTCATACACCGTATTCCAAGCTTTTCATGGCGCCGGATCGCAACGATTTTCATGTCCGAAACAGATTCGGTAACAAGAGTGGTAAATCATTTGAAATTTTAAGGATTTTTAAAATTCTCGTCAATATGCCTTGGATTTTAGATAGAAACATGCAGGGCACTAAAATTCTAAGCAAGAGTTGTAAAGATTTCGTCAATATGTCTCAGATTTCAAACAGAAGCTGCAGGACGTTAAATTATTCAGCAAGAATGGAGGATCTAAGTGAAAACAGGGGCTCTGCCGACAGAAAGGGCATAAAGCGAACAAGAACAACGAAAGATTCATGGACACCTCAAGAGGTCTCTAAGTAACTTACCCTTTTTTTTCCTAGAGTGCAGAATTTGCGTTGATTACATTTCATCTGTTTTATTGATCTGGAACATGTAAATTATTCCTAATTCAGGACAAGCTGCTCCGTCAGACATACAAGCGCTTGAAAACAAGCGACTGGCAAAAAATAGGTAGCCTATATCCCTTTCTTTTCGTCGAAATTCTTTGGCATGTCAAAATGATCATATGGTTTTGGCGCTGTAGCAAGATGCATAGGTAATAGATCTGCTGCGGAATGCATGGCCAGATGGGAAAAGATTAGTAAACATACTTGCGCTGTTAGAGGAAGCTGGAAGAAAGAGGTAACTACTCTGCAGAAGAATCCGCAACCCAAAGTAATTACCTAAGTAGCTTAGAATCTTCTTTCTTATGATTTAATCAGGAGGATGATCGTATAGTAGAGATGGTGGAACTTTTTGGAACAAAGAAATGGGCTGCAATTGCTCGTTGCCTGCCTGGTCGCATCGGAAAACAGTGCCGAGAAAGGTACGACGAGCATTACATAGTTTTAAATCTGTACTATATGGCCCATCTTTTATATTCAAGACGGTAACTAACAGTAATCTAGGTAATATGCAGATGGTTTAATCATTTGGATCCCAAGATCAAGAAAGGTGCATGGACATTTACCGAAGAGAAGAAACTATTTGCTGCGCATCAACTGCATGGCAATAAATGGACAGCCATAGCTAAACTTATTCCGGGAAGGTATATTTTAAATCCTTTGGATTTATTATTCGATTGATACCACAAGGTTATGTAAATGTACATAAAAGAACAGGGCAGATTTTAGAGCAAATATTGTTCAGATTTAACAATGCCATAGATAATGGATTGAGCTTAAACACGGTTTGCATTACAGGTCAGAAAGCAGCATCAAGAATCATTGGAATTCCATGAAGGACAAGCCTGAATTATACTCACCATGCAAGAAGAAAACTGACACAGCCCCTGTGTGTGAAAGTAAAGAACTGCCTGGTCTGCTGGCAGATGGAATGGGAGATGAGGGTGAAGCTTTCTCTGTATGCGAAAAAATCTTGCCCGATATTGATGAACTGGTGACTCTGGATTCATTCTTTTCAGGATGTAAGTATACCATGTTTTGGATCGGATCACATCTACCAATTTGCTTATCCCTTGCAGGTTTCTTTGCAGACCTCAAGGAACTATGCTGAAGAAGGAGGATATTTCTAACTTAACCTTTAACATCTTCCAAATGGTACCCTGGTCCGACCTATTTATCCCTTATTATTATATTTCAGGATAGATGTATACGATATTTCAGAATATGATGTATACTATGAATTTTAGAATAGGATGTTATGTATACAAAAAATGTATTGCATGGAATCACTTGTTGGTTTGAAACTTTATTTGAAGCTGGAACAATATGTGGCTTCAATGCAGAGTTCCTTAAAATTTTTGTAAATATAGAAAGACCGATTTGCCAATTTTGTCTGTTGTTGGCTCGTGTATTACAATAGGTTGGTTAAGTTAGTAATCAAGACGCACAACTCCATATTGATAGGGTATTGATTAAGTATATAGAAAATGACTAAAAGCAATATCATTTATAATCTATAAGATAATACCATTTGAAATAAATATCATTTGAAATAGAATAGCTAATCTTCATGGGTTTCTTTCTATCTTTCAATTCTTACCATTGATCTGGTAGATACTCCGTGTTTTATGCCAGATCAAAGGCCACTAAATTTTTGATCAGAAATCTCCCTGCCACTTCCAATGGTGCAAAACGGACCAAAGATGCAATATTTTGAGAAATGGAAAACAGAGACAAGCCTTTGAGTCAACGAAAACCGGATGGACTACCCGGCTACATCATCTACAACAATACAAAACAGATTCTAATTTTCAATATCTAAAGGCCCGGGCATATGTGAAGAGGCTCTGCATGCATTGCAAAAAGCAAATCATCTGGAAAAGGATGATCCACAACTTATCATGGACCTTGGATTGTAATACGCAGATGAAGAAGACCTCCATGCAGCCCTTGACTGTGCAAAGAAGTATCTTGAGTTAAGTAGCGGAGCATCGGTAAAAGGATAGAGATTTAGAGTGGTAGATGCCTAGATATCGATGCTGCCGTGGATGAAACGGAGAAATGGGAACAAGGACCAAAGCAAAGCTACAGATTGCCCAGCGAAAAATGATGCAAGCAATGGAGACATATAAACTCCTTCTTACGCTCATTCAAACTCCCACTGTAATCAAGGCGCAGGATCCGGAGCAGCCCAAACAAGCATGCAACTGACAACATCGGCATGCAACCCTGACCTGTCTGCCTAAGAAACATGCCCATGTGTGCAACCCTTTCCTTCTATCTTGTACCATGCACGTAGAGAAACCCAAAAAAACAAATGCCGCAGCCGATTTTCGACTGCCCACCTTTATCCACCAACGAGCAACTCGATTCAGTGGTAAGGTGGCAAAAATGTGGAGTCGGGAAGGTGTGACATAAGGTTCACAATGGTTTAAACCTGGTATTCGTATAGTGAATAATATTTTGCTGATGGTGGCGTCCAGGATTTGCTTCTGGACTTGAAATTTCTTTTGTTTTAGTAGGGGCTGAACGATAGGAGGGATGCGAACCATGGAGTTGGAGCCGGGAGCGCACATCCAGGTGTCGGATTTGAGGCACCACGTTGGCGGCGAGGAGGAGGAATCGGCATGGCACGGCTTCTTTGGCCTTCTCTTGGAGGTAAGGCAGAACAGAGTGTTAGCAGTTCTTGAAGGCTTTTGTGGCATTGAGGGAACTTAGATTCTGTCTTTCAATTTCATTTCTGTCATCTCTGTTGGAGCTACCAAAGGTTTCTACAATTCATAGGTAAGATGTTAAAGAGGCAGGCTAGGAAAGGGAAGGGAAAGAGTGGAGTGAATTTGTATGCTAGAAGCATAGACGAGGCTATAGATCTGTGTAGTAAGGGTAGGGGGAATGCGAGGCCCAGGGAGGATGGGAAAATTGCAGAGGAGCGAACCGGGTTACTTGAATGTCAGTGTAACTTTGGGACATGCAGGAATGGATATTCCAGAGGACATGTATGATCGTCTGGTAAGGTTTTGCAAGCCTGAGACATTAGCAGGTGCAGTGGCACTTGAAAGGGGTTCGGAGTTGGACCACCTGCATTGCCAGACAGTCTTCAGGACAACCATCAAAACTCCAAGACAAGTGAACACTGCAATAAAGAAATTCTTTGGTTGGGGTATTCACAAGCCAGCTGGGGTCCTCCTGATTTGCAAGGCCCTCAAGAACACGAAGCTTCATTGCTTCGAGGGTATTGATTTGCAAGGCCCTCAAGAACACGAAGCTTCATTGCTTCGAGGGTATTGTGGGCTACTGTCTCAAGGATTATGGGAAAGTGCACCACAAATTCACTACAAAACCAAAGCCCTGTTACGACGTCTATTACGACGTCCAGACGTCGTTTGCACGTCGATTATCGACGTCGAAACGTCGATAAACGACGTCTATTTCGACGTCGGGCGTCGATAATACGGCGTTTATGCGTCGCTATACGCGGCGTCGCAAGCTGCGGCGTCTTTAAGCGGCGACATGGCGTCGTTCAGCGTCGTTAGCATTACCGATGGAATTGACCCGCAGCGGCTTGCTTGCGCGGTGGCCGCGCCCGGGCGGCCGGTGGCGTGGCGAATGACACGGCAGCGTCGTTCAAGCGGCGAAAAGTACCGCGTCATCATGTCCCGTCCAGTGGCGTTGCCGGTAGCGTAAGCGCTGGCGATGGCTGCCGGCGTGTGAGGCGTCGTTCAACGGCGTTCTTTGGCGTGGGCGACACTGTGCTGCTGCGTGGGCATGAAACTTCTGGCGGCACTGGCGCCGCTTGCGGCGTCGTTCAACGGCGTTGGCGGCGTGGCGCCCGCCTAGATAACGTCGTTCAACGGCGATTAAAGAATTTTGATAAAAAAAAAATATTTATTTAATATTATTCAATATGATTTAACGGACAGTTAATATTCATATGCAAAATTAACAAATATTTAATATAAATAAATATTTAGTAATATTTATTAATATTAATATTATCAATAATATTAATAGTATTAATAAATATTAAATATGAACAAAATAAATCGAGAATAAATATTTAAAAATTCGAAAAATAGAAACAAATATTGATTAAATTATATTAATGGTAGATAAGCATTATTGTTTAATATGTAATTAAATGTTTAATAAATCTAAGAATAAAAAAATAGAATCGAGCATAAAATTAACATAACAAAAAAATCACAAATAATAAGAACAAAGCATAAAAAATTTAAATTGAATTCAATTAATATATTTCACAATGTAATTTGCACATTACAAAATATATTAAGTCTTTAGTTGTTGCTCTTCTTCTTCTTCTTCTTCATTGGCTTCGTCTTCATTTTACACGCATTATATTGTATGCAACAATTAGTTCATTGTAGTCACAAATAATTATCTAATGAATGATACACACTTCATCCCCTTTCACTTGCAGCGATGCGTCTGATGATAGCCGCATGATCGCCTTGTTTGAAGGCCCTTTTTGGCGTTCATCTTTAGCTTGGCCGGGCGACCGACAAATGGCGCCCTAGTGAGAATGAGCACCAAAACTAATGTTAGTGTTCAACTTCGAGAACCTACATTATAAACCAAATTTATACTTACAAATAGCTTATCCAGAAAGCCATAACCGCCGGACCAGTCTTATTGGCACTATGGAACGCCACTTGCTTCGTCGTACCTTCGCGTCCGGCCTTTGCCTTTGTTCTAGCTTCCCCTTTCTTTGATAATATGTTGGCCTTCAAACACTACAATGCAATACAAGGACTTAGTCCACATGGCATCATCTAATTATAACGACTCATGGGAGAGATGATGTACTTGAAATGCCTCATTAGTCAACCCGGATAGAACGTGCCACTTCCTCTATCGGGACTCCTCAGAGGCTTTGGCAAGATCTTTCAGCTTCTTTTGATTACCTGCGCAAAATATAAATAAAATATATGAGTACAATGAGGTTATAATGAAGAAGCGAAAAGAGCCTAATACACAGTGGATTTAACATGTTTACCACGCTTTGAACAAAGCTCCCTCCATGAGATCTCTCGACTTGAGCTCGGGATATTACGCTTCTAAAATCTCCTTGATCCTCTCTTTTTCCTCATCATAGGCTCCCGAGTTCCATTCACCCTTGTGGGCGTTATGGCAAACGCTATTTGTGACATTATTAGCCATCTTCCAAAAAATTGTCGCCATCTGCGGTGGTGTGGTAGCGACAACTTCTTGCTACTACACTCAACATACGACTAACATATGAATATGTGTTAGTGAACAAAAAGGGCATAATTCAAGATGAACTCACTCATATTGAAAAGATGCCTTCGTGGAGGTGGTGCGGGTGGTGCCACGATCTTTAACAGAGCTTGAAGAGGAATTGCGTCCCACTCAGGCGTGGGCGACGGTCGGGCTCTCGCCGTGGGGGTTCATTCTCCTCGTGCTTCGGGGCGGCCCCAAGATTGAATTACGAAGGAGTGTATGAGCTATGGCGTGTGGAGGGTCATGGGGCCGGACCTCCGCCTACTTTGTTCAACATGCACTGGCGCGCAATCTCCATTTCTGCGAGGCGACATCGAATTGCAAGGCATTCCACCTATCTTCGGGGTTATCGCCTCGTTGATATCTCGGAGTTCCTGCTCTTCGTCTTCTGGCTGGATGCGAGGTCCTTTTCCGATCTCTTGGCGGTGGTGATGAGAAGAAGATCGCCCATAACCACGACGGCGAACATTATGCATAGGAAAAGAAGGGCGAACCGCATTTACACGCTACATTTAAAAACATTAGAGCGTTAAAATAAATGGTTAACTTACATTTTATCCTAGAAAAAATCCATACCAAATCCACACAATGGTGGAGGTGGCGGTGGTGTGAGCTAAACCCGAGCGACCAACTTCGCCTCTTAAAGGCCTTTTGCGAGGTTTAGGGCTGTCAATAAGGCTACCAAGCCCTTGAGAAGTAAAGTTGTGAACAATAGATATGCCATCGTGCGCATCCCATGGTTCTTTGGACATGTGCAAAAAAACTTGCAAGTTATTTATATGGAGTCGCGATGAATAACATAGTAGGAAAGCAACAAATGTTAGCAACATGGGAAGTTCATTACAAAACATTGGGATTTGAATAATTAAAAGTGTCTTTATATATTTGGTTATTAGACAATTAAAAAAATTTAATACTCTTAAACATGGCAAGATATACAATATTGTATTCATTATTTGAGTTGTGACAACAACAATTTTGACATCTCAAGGCATCCATGCACTTCATGTGTCGTCTTTGTCTCACAACCATGGTAGAAGATATTCCAACACTTTGTAAGGCTTCAACAACCGGGAAGCTTTGGGTCATTGATGAGAATACGTCTTCGCGTAGGCACATCATTCTTTTTTGCTCCTCCAACTTGTCAAGGCGTCGTTGGTACATATGGGTTGGATTAATCCATTGGGCATTGTTGTTATTATTAAACCACTCCATTAAATTCGCATAGCTTGCACGAAATCGGAAGCATCTCATAAATATATCCCAATGCATAGACATCATGAATTTCGTGTCCCCATACACGATCATCATCCTTTGATTTCTCAAACCACGGTTTCCTCTAACCATGGATATTTTGCTTGTCCATCCAGAAAGTAAGTACAAACACTTCAACAAGGGACGGCGCTCTTTGGCGTAAAATGAATTGCATTGTCCCAATCACCAATGGCCACCCACACATTTTTGGTACTCATCATCAAAATGTAATTTGACTCTCTTGCAATTAAGCTTTTTGTGTGAGTGAAGTGGCCTTTGTGGATCTCAACGACACCTTACGCTGGGGCAAGAGCTATCTACGGAACATCTTGATATACAACTTCGCATTTTGCTCTAAGTTCAGCGCCTATGTGTTTTGTCGGTTCTTCTTGGGCTCTAGCAATTGCATTTGACCATCTTCTAAAAGCGTGACAAGTTATTAGGTAAATAGTCAAACAAGTGTGCAAGTGTCTCTCCATTCATGAAAGGTAGAATCACCATTGGCCCTATGGTATCCCCACTAGAGCTAGCAACTTCATATGCAAGTCCAATGGATGTAGCCAAAGCGGGATCGCGGGCTCTTGAAGGCGTATGTATCTTTGAGCCATCTCATGCGTCTACGCCCTATCTTTGCCCTTGAAAACCCATCCTTTGTATAGCTCATCATCTTGGAAGTGTTGTGTTCCGTTGATTTTGATTTGATCGTCGCGATGTGTTGGTTTCTCCTCAATAAGGTGTATCACATCCACGGCCTCTACGGGCATGGGATCAACAAAGATTGATGTGTTCATGTGATTCTCCAAAGAAAAGTGGGGCTTGCTAGGCCTGCTCCACTAGAGCTTCCCCACGATGCAAAGCATTTTTAATTACCTCCAAGCGGCGTGCATTGAGATCCGCAATGATGTTCTTGTGATCAAAGCGTCGCTTCTTTGAGGAATTCCATGAAGCTACCCATTCCTTGACCACGAGCCTCGGCATTGGGACTTTTAAGCTGCTTTGAATGCTTCAAACATGTCTTCAGTTCATCCATGGGGTTTCCAATCATTGGCTTTACATGTGTGTCAAGGAGAGAAGTCAACATTTCTTCTTGACCTGGCCATTTTTTGTGCTAACTCAAATTGGCACTTCCTTTTCACATGTCGACAAAATGGTCGACCGTTGACCGGTTGCATCTCGTCGGGACTTTTCGTTAGCACATATCTCATTTATGACCATCGTCTAATCTCACTAATCATTAGTGTCTTCCACGGTCGGGGGCCATACCTACAAACCAATTTAGATTCATTAATCTTGCTTTGTGACTTTTTCAAACCTTCATTATGAATCTTTACCTACTTTCTTAAGAGTTAGTTTCCTTTTAATTTTTTTTTTTTAAAACCAACTATTTAAATTTTTTCTTGCTCTTAACCACTCCACATCGGTGTTTCTTTGACATCCCTAACATCTTTAAAAACAACATTCTTAACTAGAAACCGAAAATCAATAATGCAATTTTTTCAAAAACCCGCCCTTGTCCAATCCAGTAAAGATTTCTATTTATTGATATATTAATAAAAAAAATAAACAAGAGTAGGCGGTGAGCTTGGACCCGGAACACCTAGTCTTCTCCACTCAAGGCGGAGCCGACCATGCCCTTGTCCAAGTCTCCCCAAATTTTTATAAACTAAATACATTAATCAATAAAATTTCAAAGAGTAAGCGGTGAGCTTGGACAGGAACACCTAGTCTTCTCCACTCAAGGCGGGCCGACCATGCCCTTGTCCAAGTCTCCCCAATTTTTTCTAAACTAAATACATTAATCAATAAAATTACAAGAGTAAACGGTGAGCTTGGACCCGGAACACCTAGTCTTCTCCACTCAAGGCGGAGCCGACCATGCCCTTGTCCAAGTCTCCCCAAGTTTTTTTTTAACCTAAATAAAACATTAAAATTTTATTCTCCTACTCAAACTCAAATTCTTACCTAGAATGTCTTATTTGAAAATCGATTTCAAAGGCGGCGCATTTTGTTATTAGTGTACATGCAAAAAATAAAGGCATTCAATAATTAGAAAACTTACATAAATAAAAAAAAAAAAAAAAAAAAAAAAGACGATTCACATTTAAAATATCATTTACATTAAAACTATTTACATTTTTAATTAAAAATAACTATATATTGACATGTAAAAAATTAAAAAAAAAAAAAAAAGAAGAACATAAAAAGAAGGGGCCTCGTCTTTCAACGACGTCCCCTTCTTGTAATAAAAAATAGAGGAAGAATGGGCCTCGTCTTTCAAGAAAATCCACGTCCTTCTTCCATGGAAAAAAAAATAGAAGAGGAAGAAGAAGAAGAAGAAGAGGAAGAAGAAGAAGAAGAAGAAGAAGAAGAAGAAGAAGAAGAGATGGGAAAGAAAGATTGAATAGAATGAGAAAGTGGTGAAGAAGAAGAAGAAGAAAATGAATAGAAGATTGGAAGAGCGGAAGATTAGAAGGAAGAAACCAATGATTGGAAGATCATTGGAAGAAGAAGGAGGAGGATTCGATTCATACTAATAATAAGGCTAAATGGATTGAAGAAAAACAAGGATGGAAAGAAGAGGAGGATAGAAATGGGATGGATTGAAAACAAATAAGAAAAACAAGAAGCCCTAAATCTATCAAACAACAAGCCTAATTCAAAAATAGAGTTGATTGATCCATTGAAATACCTTTGGATGCTTGCTTGAAGCTTGGAAAGGACCTTAAGGATGATCGGCGCCAAAAATGCATACTTTGTTCGCTCCTCCGGCCGCTTAGAACCAAAAACTAAGGCGTACAAGGAAAAGTTAATTACTCTGTTTTCGATAAAAGTTCTGAGGCGTCGTTGAAGCGGCGCTCGCGAGGTCGTTAACGGCGTGCGCAATAGTCGTTAAGCGGCGTCTATAACGGCGTCTTTGTGTTAAGCGGCGTGCCCTTTTTTTATTAAGTTATAATTATAAGTTATTATTATAATTATAATAATAATGATTAAGTCAAGTGCACACCGCAGTTCAATCCTTACAATTGCAATTGATGGTGAATTTGGCGAGAATGGGGCTCCATGTGACACATCCATTCCAAAAGATTATAGTTGGCTCCACGGAGACCTTTGGAAGACCACGGCGAAATTCCATCGATAACATCGTATTATATCCTCCCACACTACGGGTTTGAAAGTAAGTCTTGAGTTCAATGAGCAGGGGAGCCATTATGGGGTACCAAGTGAGTTACCTTGGCATTAATTTTCAAAGCCACATTAGTCAAGTCTTGATCATTTTATATTACGGGGAGGAACTATACAGCGATTAACAACTCCAACGTCGGCGAAAAGGTTTGTTAAGCGTACGCAAAACATCTCTACGCATAAGTATGCATTGCATCTTCCTTCGTAAACTACATATAAAAGGAATCAAACCATTACGGCATAGAGATCGGTCTTTACGAGGTAGAATGCATAGAATAAACTCACGGTGGCTCTTTTATTTGAGATTTTTAAAGCATTGAACATCATTGAAACTTCTGTGAATATCGATGGGGAGGAAATCAACATGATGCTATTGGTAACAATGATCTGAGATAACAAGGAATCGGTGAGAATGATAGTTGGGGAATTGCATCAAATGGAAATGGCGGATGGGGAGGAGGCAACTTCGGATGCCAATGATTCTTGGGGTATTGCTTCCAATGAAACTCACACATCACGGGGCGAGATAATAATGGAGCACTAGTTGGCAATGATTACTTATGTATTTTATCTATCCTTCTTTATCTATCCACTTAGATTTCTCTCCATCCTTGTTTATCTATCCACTTTAATAAACCCGGACTTGTGCACCATTGAGCTTCACTTGCATACTTTCATACTAAATCAAGCTTGCCAATCACCAGTCATGGTATGTAGCGGTGCAAACATATGGCTCACCGGGTTGCTCTTACGCATACAATCTACACAAGGCATGCCCGGCCTTCTGATCCATGCAAAGGCTGCAAGAAGAGCTTCTTTGATTTGCCATATTCTCGTGCATGATCACATACAACTTCATATATGGTTGCGGCCTCTTCATAGATTCTTTGCTAAGGGTTTTGGACCCCGACTTGGGGTTCAGCGGCGTCTCACCTTGAATTCCGAGTTCCCGGGGCCTTGGGGAGAGAGAAATTTGGGGCAAGCGACCTCAGGAGGGATTTTAGGGTCAGCTCTCGGCGTCAACACCCAACTCCACTTCAAGACGCGGCGCAAGGTCGCCCGAATCGACAAGGAGAGGGCCTCGAAGCGTAAACCACTATGGGTTGCGGGCTCTAGAAAGGGTTTACGTTTTGGGGGCGAGTCTGATGCATTGCACTTGGGACTGGGCAAGAAGCGGCCAGGAGGAATACGGAGCAAGGGGAGGCGGGCGAGGAGTTTGGGCCTTTCCTCCTCCCGATGTGGCAAGTAGAAATTCGAGCTTTTGCGATGGCAAGACATTAAGTAAATTCGCAATTAATGCATTGCCGCGAAAATAAATTCCGGTTTTGCCGGTAGGGATCCTAATTCATCTCGGCTACGGCCCAATTTTGAATTACCGGAGAAGGTCTAGGTCAAAGGGTTAGCATTAGAGCGGTCGGGGGCGGTTTGCGGGAACCAGAGCTGGCACCCTTCCCCAAGTCAAAAAGCGAGGCGGGACCTTGCGGGGATCCCTCACAAGAGGGGAGAGTCAGGACCCGGGGCGGGGATCAAAAAGTTCGAGGCGACCCTTCTGGCGGCGCTCCCGGGGCTGCGCTAATGACCACCCTCCGGGGCGGTTCCCCTATCCGGCCGTTGGATCCTCCGTTCGGGGGGCCCCTCTTGGGGAAGGTCAAAAGATTCAGATCGGTCAGGAGAACTTGTCAAACCAGGAAGCGTCGATGTCGGCCTTGTAGAAACGCCTTTGTTTTGTCGTTCGGTGCAGGGATGCTCGGGAATGGCAAATAGACCCACCAAATCGTCAGGAATGGCGAAATTACCCTAGGGAGCAAGTTACGGTCGGTTTTCGCGAAAAGAAACCTCACGCCCTCCCGCGGCGGTATCCGCATGCACATCCTAGGCCAATTGACTACGAGTGTGATGGAAGTGAGCTACTTTGGGCTTCTTGGAGTTGGTGGTCTTCGGCCCGCGGAACTTGGTCCCCGAGGGCAATGTCGGCGTTACGAGTCCATTGGCGAGAGTCGATCGCGCGATTAGGAGGCGGAGGTCGCCCGATCGTCCCGAGGCCTTGGGAGAGGAAATTTGGGGCAAAGCGACCTCGGGAGGATTTTAGGAGTCAGCGCTCTGGCGTCAACACTAACCCACTTCAAGACGCGGCGCAGGTCCGGCGAATCGACAAGGAGGGCCTCAAAGCGTAAACCACGTGGGTTGCGGGCTCTAGAAGGGTTTACGTTTTGGGGGCGAAATCTGGTCTGTTGCACTGGGACTGGCGGCGGCGGCCAGAATACGAACAAGGGCCCGGCGGGGCGGAGTTTGGGCCTTTCCTCCTCCCGATGTGGCAAGTAGAAGTCGAGCGCTTTTTTGCGATGGCAAGACATTCGTAAATTCGCAATTAATGCATTGCCGCGAAAATAAATTCGGTTTTGCCGGCCGGGGATCCCTAATTCATCTCGGCCCACGGCCCAATTTTGAATTTTAGGAGAAGGTCTAGGTCAAAGGGTTAGCATTAGAGCGGTCGGGGCAGCGGTTGCGGGGAACAGCGGTGGCACCCTTCCCCAAGTCAAGCGAGGCCGGGACCTTGCGGGGATCCCTCACAAGAGGGAGAGTCCAGGACCCGGGGGCGGGATCCAAAAAGTTCGAGGCAGCCCTTCTGGCGGCTCCCGGGCTGCGCTAATGACCACCCTCCGGGGCCGGTTCCCCTATCCGGCCGTTGGATCCTCCGTTGGGGGGCCCCTCTTGGGGGAAGGTCAAAAGATTCAGATCGGTAGGGAGAACTTGTCAAACCGTGAAGCGTCGATGTCGGCCTTGTAGAAACCGCCTTTGTTTTGTCGTTAGGGCGCGGGGATGCTCGGGAATGGCAAATAGACCACTGCCAAATCGTCAGGAATGGCGAAATTACCCTAGGGAGCAAGTTACCGCGGTGGGTTTTGCGAAAGAAGGAAACACTCCGCCCTCCGCGGCGGTATCCATGCACATCCTAGGCCAATTGACTGAGTGTGATGGAAGTGAGCTACTTTGGCGCTTCTTGGAGTTGGGTGGTCTTCGGCCCACGGAACTTGGTCCCCGAGGGCAATGTCGGCGTTGGAGTCCATTGGCAGAGTCAGGTCAGCGATTCAGGAGGCGGAGGTCGCCCGTCCGTCCCGGGGCCTTGGGGAGAGAAATTTGGGGCAAGCAGCCTCAGGAGGATTTTAGGGTCAGCGCTCTGGCGTCAACACCCCAACCCACTTCAAGACGCGGCGCAAGGTCGGCCGAATCGACAAGGAGAGGGCCTCGAAGCGTAAACCACAGTGGGTTGCGGGCTCTAGAAGGGTTTACGTTTTGGGGCGAGTCCTGTCTGTTGCACTTGGGACTGGCGAGCGGCAGCAGTAGAGAATCTGGAACAAAGGCCCGGGCGGGCCGGAGTTTGGGCCTTTCCTCCTCCCGATGTGGCAAGTAGAAGTCGGGCGCTTTTGCGATGGCAAGACATTAAATAAAGTCGCAATTAATGCATTGCACGAAAATAAATTCGGTTTTGCCGGCGGGATCCCTAATTCATCTCGGCCTACGGCCCAATTTTGAATTTTTGAGGAGAAAGGTCTAGGTCAAAGGGTTAGCATTAGAGCGGTCGGGGCAGCGGATTTGCGGGGGCAGCCGAGCTGGCACCCTTCCCAAGTCAAGCGAGGCGGGACCTTGCGGGGATCCCTCACAAGAGGGAGAGTCCAGGACCCGAGGGGCGGGATCAAAAAGTTCGAGGCAGCCCTTCTGGCGGGCTCCCGGGGCTGCTGCGCTAATGACCACCCTCGGGGCGGTTCCCCTATCCGGCCGTTGGATCCTCCGTTCGGGGGCCCCTCTTGGGGAAGGTCAAAAGATTCAGATCGGTCGGGAGAACTTGTCAACCCAGCGGAGGCGTCGATGTCGGCCTTGTAGAAACCGCCTTTGTTTTGTCGTTAGGAACGCGGGGATGCTCAGGAATGGCAAATAGACCACCAAATCGTCAGGAATGGCGAAATTACCCTAGGGAGCAAGTTACGGTCGGTTTTGCGAAAGAAGGAAACACTCCGCCCTCCGCGGCGGTATCGCATGCACATCCTAGGCCAATTGACTCTGAGTGTGATGGAAGTGAGCTACTTTGGGCTTCTTGGAGTTCCGGGTGGTCTTACGGCCCGCGGAACTTGGTCCCGGGGCAATGTCGGCGTTCTGAGTCCATTGGCGAGTCGGATCGGAGGAGGCGGAGGTCGCCCGTCCGTCCCGGGGGCCTTGGGGAGAGAAATTTGGGGCAAAGCAGCCTCGGGAGGGATTTTAGGGTCAGCGCTCTGGCGTCAACACCCCAACCCACTTCAAGACCGCGGCGCAAGGTCCGGCCGAATCGACAAGGAGGGCCTCGGCGTAAACCACAGTGGGTTGCGAGGGCTCTAGAAGGGTTTACGTTTTGGGGGCGGAGTCTGGTCTCCACATTGCACTGGGACTGGCAGCGGCGGCCGAGAATACGGAGCAAGGAGGCCCGGCGGGCGGAGTTTGGGCCTTTCCTCCTCCCGATGTGGCAAGTAGAAGTTCGAGGCTTTTTGCTGATGGCAAGACATTAAGTAAATTCGCAATTAATGCATTGCGAAAATAAATTCGGTTTTGCCGGCGGGATCCCTAATTCATCTCGGCCTACGGCCCAATTTTTTGAATTTTTGAGGAGAAGGTCTAGGTCAAGGGTTAGCATTAGAGCGGTGGGGCAGCGTTGCGGGGCAACAGGTGGCACCCTTCCCAAGTCAAGCGAGGCCGGGACCTTGCGGGGATCCCTCACAAGAGGGAGAGTCAGGACCCGGGAGGCGGGATCCAAAAAAGTTCGAGGCAGCCCTTCTGGCGGCGCTCCCGAGGGGCTGCGCTAATGACCACCCTCCGGGAGCCCGGTTCCCCTATCCGACGTTGGATCCTCCGTTCGGGGGCCCCTCGCCGGGGAAGGTCCAAAGATTCAGATCGGTCGGGAGAACTTGTCAAAGCGGCGGAGGCGTCGATGTCGGCCTTGTAGAAACCCCGCCTTTGTTTTTGTCGTTCGGAGACGCAGGGATGCTCGGGAATGGCAAATAGACCACTGCCAAATCGTCGGGAATGGCGAAATTACCCTAGGGGAGCAAGTTACGGTCGGTTTTGCGAAAAGAAGAAACACTCACGCCCTCCGCGGCCGGTATCCGCATGCATCCTAGGCCAATTGACTCACGAGTGTGATGGAAGTGAGCTACTTTGGCGCTTCTTGGAGTTTGGGGTGGTCTTACGGCCCGCGGAACTTGGTCCCCGACAGGGCAATGTCGGCGTTCTGAGTCCATTGGCGAGTTGCGGGATCAGCGATTCGGAGGGCGGAGGTCGCCCGTCCGTCCCCGGGGCCTTGGGGAGAGGAAATTTGGGGCAAAGCGACCTCAGGAGGATTTTAGGTCCAGCGCTCTGGCGTCAACACCCCTAACCCACTTCAAGACATGGCGCAAGGTCGGCCCGAATCGACAAGGAGAGGGCCTCGAAAGCGTAAACCACGTGGGTTGCCGGGCTCTAGAAGGGTTTACGTTTTTGGGGGCGAGTCCGAATGCATTGCCTGGGACGGCGGCGGCGGCTTGGCCAGGAATCTGAGCAGGGGAACTGGCCGGGCGGAGTTTGGGCCTCCTCCTCCCGATGTGGCAAGTAGAAATTAGAGCTTTTCTTGATGGCAAGACATTCGTAAATTCGCAATTAATGCATTGCCGCGAAAATAAATTCGGTTTTTGCCAGTGGGGATCCCTAATTCATCTCGGCCTACGGCCCAATTTTTGAATTTTGAGGAGAAGGTCTAGGTCAAAGGGTTAGCATTAGAGCGGTCGGGGCAGCGGTTGCGGGGGCAGCGAGCTGGCACCCTTCCCAAGTCAAGCGAGGCCAGGACCTTGCGGGGATCCCTCACAAGAGGGGGAGAGTCAGGACCCGAGGCGGGATCCAAAAAAAGTTCGAGGGCAGCCCTTCTGGCGGCGCTCCCCGGGGGCTGCGCTAATGACCACCCTCGGGGCCGGTTCCCCTATCCGGCCAGTTGGATCCTCCGTTCGGGGGCCCCTCTTGGGGAAGGTCAAAAGATTCAGATCGGTCCGGGAGAACTTGTCAAACCGGGCGTCGATGATGTCGACCTTGTAGAAACCGCCTTTGTTTTGTCGTTCGGACGCAGGGATGCTCAGGAATGGCAAATAGACCTGCCAAATCGTCAGGAATGGCGAAATTACCCTAGGGAGCAAGTTACCGCGGTCGGTTTTCGCGAAAAGAAAGAAACACTCCGCCCTCCACGGCAAATTATCCGCATGCACATCCTAGGCCAATTGACTACGAGTGTGATGGAAGTGAGCTACTTTGGCGCTTCTTGGAGTTGGTGGTCTTACGGCCCGCGGAACAGTCCCCAGGGCAATGTCGGCGTTTGAGTCCATTGGCGAGTCGATCCGCGATTCGGGCGGAGGAGGTCGCCCGTCCGTCCCGGGGCCAGGGAGAGGAATTTGGGGCAAGCGGCCTCGGGAGGATTTTAGGGTCAGCTTTCTCGGCGTCAACACCCCAACCCCACTTCAAGACGGCGCCAAGGTCCGGCGAATCGACAGGAGAGGGGCCTCCGAAGCGTAAACCACGGTGTGGGTTGCGAGGGCTCTAGAAGGGTTTACGTTTGGGGGCGAGTCCTGGTCTTTTACACGCAGGACTGGGATAAGATAACCAGAGAATACGGAGCAAGGGAGGCGGCGGGGCGGAGTTTGGGCCTTTCCTCCTCCCGATGTGGCAAAAAGTAGAAATTCAGCGGCACTTTGCTGATGGCAAGACATTAGTAAATTCGCAATTAATGCATTGCCGCGAAAATAAATTCGGTTTTTTGCGGCGGGATCCCTAATTCATCTCGGCCTGCGGCCCAATTTTGAATTTTACCGGAGAAGGTCTAGGTCAAAGGGTTAGCATTAGAGCGGTGGGGCAGCCCGTTGCGGGGCAACAGCAGTGGCACCCTTCCCCAAGTCAAGCGAGGCCGGGACCTTGCGGGGATCCCTCACAAGAGGGAGAGTCCAGGACCCGAGGCCGGGATCAAAAAGTTCGAGGCAGCCCTTCTGGCGGCGCTCCCGGGGCTGCGCTAATGACCACCCTCCGGGCCGGTTCCCCTATCCGGCCGTTGGATCCTCCGTTCGGGGGCCCCTCTTGGGGAAGGTCAAAAGATTCCAGATCGGTTAAAGGGAGAACTTGTCAAACGGCGAGGCGTCTGATGTCGGCCTTGTAGAAACCGCCTTTGTTTTGTCGTTAGGACGCAGGGATGCTCGGAATGGCAAATAGACCCACTGCCAAATCGTCAGGAATGGCGAAATTACCCTAGGGAGCAAGTTACGGTGGGTTTTCTTGAAAGAAGGAAACACTCCGCCCTCCGCGGCGGTATCGCATGCATCCTAGGCCAATTGACTACGAGTGTGATGGAAGTGAGCTACTTTGGCGCTTCTTGGAGTTGGGGTGGTCTTCTGGCCCGGAACTTGGTCCCCGGGGGCAATGTCGGCGTTAAAGTCCATTGGCAGAGTCGGATCAGCGATTCGGAGGCGGAGGTGCCCGTCCGTCCCGGGGGGCCTTGGGGAGAGAAATTTGGGGCAAGCAGCCTCAGGAGGATTTTAGGGTCCTCTGGCGTCAACACCCCAACTCCACTTCAAGACAAGCAAGGTCCCGGCGAATCGACAAGGAGAGGGCCTCGAAGCGTAAACCACGTGGGTTGCCGGGGCTCTAGAAGGGTTTACGTTTTTGGGGGGCGAGATCTGGTCTGTTACACAGGACACTGGCCCGGTTGTAGAGAATCACAGGAGCAAGAGGCCCGGCGGGCCCGGAGTTTGGGCCTTTCCTCCTCCCGATGTGGCAAGTAGAAAGTCGGGGGCTTTTGCGGTGGCAAGACGCGCGTAAATTCGCAATTAATGCATTGCGAAAATAAATTCGGTTTTGCCGGCGGGATCCTAATTCATCTCCAGCACTGCGGCCCAATTTTGAATTCGGACGAGGAGAAGGTCTAGGTCAAAGGGTTAGCATTAGAGCGGTCGGGGCAGCCCCGTTGCGGGAACAACCGAGCTGGCACCCTTCCCCAAGTCAAGCGAGGCCGGGGACCTTGCGGGGATCCCTCACACAGAGGGAGAGTCCAGGACCCGGAGGCGGGATCCAAAAAAAGTTCGAGGCAGCCCTTCTGGCGGCTCCCGGGGGGCTGCGCTAATGACCACCCTCGGGCCCGGTTCCCCTATCCGGCCGTTGGATCCTCCGTTCGGGGGGCCCCTCTTCGGGAAGGTCAAAGATTCCAGATCGGTCGGGAGAACTTGTCAAAAGCGGGGGCGTCGATGTCGGCCTTGTAAAAACCGCCTTTGTTTTGTCGTTGAGACGCAGGGATGCTCGGAATGGCAAATAGACCTGCCAAATCGTCGGAATGGCGAAATTACCCTAGGGAGCAAGTTACGCGGTCGGTTTTGCGAAAAGAAGGAAACACTCCGCCCTCCGCGGCGGTATCGCATGCACATCCTAGGCCAATTGACTACGAGTGTGATGGAAGTGAGCTACTTTTGGCTTCTTGGAGTTGGGTGGTCTTACGGCCCGCGGAACTTGGTCCCGGGGCAATGTCGACGTTAGGAGTCCATTGGCGAGAGTCGAATCGCGATTCGGGAGCGGAGGTCGCCCGTCCGTCCCGAAGGGGCCTTGGGGAGAGGAAATTTGGGGCAAGCGACCTCAGGAGGGATTTTAGGGTCAGCTCTGGCGTCAACACCCCAACCCACTTCAAGACCGCGCAAGGTCGGCCCGAATCGACAAGGAGAGGGCCTCAAAGCGTAAACCACGTGGGTTGCCGGGCTCTAGAAGGGTTTCGTTTTGGGGCGAGTCTGGTCTGTTGCACTTAGGACTGGCCAGCGGCAATTGCCCGAGAATCTGGAACAAGAGGCCGGCGGAGGCGGAGTTTGGGCCTTTCCTCCTCCCGATGTGGCAAGTAGAAAGGTGCGCTTTTACGATGGCAAGACATTAAGTAAATTCGCCAATTAATGCATTGCGAAAATAAATTCGGTTTTTGCGGTGGATCCTAATTCATCTCGGCCTACGGCCCAATTTTGAATTTTCGGAGAAGGTCTAGGTCAAAGGGTTAGCATTAGAGCGGTCGGGGCAGCGGTTGCGGAGAACAGCAGAGGTGGCACCCTTCCCCAAGTCAAAGCGAGGCGGGGACCTTGCGGGGATCCCTCACAAGAGGGGAGAGTCCAGGACCCAGGGAGGCGGGGATCAAAAAAGTTCGAGGCAGCCCTTCTGGCGGCGCTCCCCGGGGCTGCGCTAATGACCACCCTCCGGGCGGTTCCCCTATCCGGCCGTTGGATCCTCCCGTTGGGGGGCCCCTCTTGGGGAAGGTCAAAAGATTCAGATCGGTCGGGAGAACTTGTCAAACAGCGAAGCGTCGATGTCGGCCTTGTAGAAACGCCTTTGTTTTGTCGTTCGGACGCAGGGATGCTCGGAATGGCAAATAGACCCTGCCAAATCGTCGAGGAATGGCGAAATTACCCTAGGGAGCAAGTTACCGCGGTCGGTTTTTGCGAAAGAAGGAAACACTCCGCCCTCCGCGGCGGTATCCGCATGCACATCCTAGGCCAATTGACTACGAGTGTGATGGAAGTGAGCTACTTTGGCGCTTCTTGGAGTTGGGGTGGTCCGGCCCGCGGAACTTGGTCCCGGGGGCAATGTCGGCGTTCTGGAGTCCATTGGCGAGTCGGATCGCGATTGAGGAGGCCGGAGGTCGCCCGTCCGTCCCGGGGCCTTGGGGAGAGAAATTTGGGGCAAAGCGACCTCGGAGGATTTTTAGGGTCAGCTCACGGCGTCAACACCCCAACTCCACTTCAAGACCACGGCGCAAGGTCGGCGAATCGACAAGGAGAGGGCCTCAAAGCGTAAACCACGTGGGTTGCGGGGCTCTAGAAGGGTTTACGTTTTGGGGGCCAGAATCTGATCTGTTGCACTGGGACTGGCAGAAGCGGCCCAGAATACGGAGCAAGAGGCCCGGCCGGGCGGAGTTTGGGCCTTTCCTCCTCCCGATGTGGCAAGTAGAAGTCGGGGCTTTTGCGATGGCAAGACATTAAGTAAATTCATAATTAATGCATTACCGCGAAAATAAATTCGGTTTTTGCGGTGGGATCCCTAATTCATCTCGGCCTGCGGCCCAATTTTGAATTTTAGGAGAAGGTCTAGGTCAAAGGGTTAGCATTAGAGCGGTCGGGGCAGCCCCCATTGCGGGAACAACGAGGTGGCACCCTTCCCCAAGTCAAGCGAGGCCCGGGGACCTTGCGGGGATCCCTCCACAAGAGGGAGAGTCCAGGACCCGGGGGGCCGGGATCCAAAAAGTTCGAGGCAGCCCTTCTGGCGGCGCTCCCCGGGGCTGCGCTAATGACCACCCTCCCGGGCCCGGTTCCCCTATCCGGCCGTTGGATCCTCCGTTCGGGGGGCCCCTCGGGGGAAGGTCCAAAAGATTCCAGATCGGTCAGGAGAACTTGTCAAAAAGCGGGCGTCACGATGTCGACCTTGTAGAAACCGCCTTTATTTTTGTCGTTGGACGCAGGGATGCTCGGAATGGCAAATAGACCCTGCCAAATCGTCAGGAATGGCGAAATTACCCTAGGGAGCAAGTTACGCGGTCGGTTTTGCGAAAAGAAGGAAACACTCCGCCCTCCCGCGGCGGTATCGCATGCACATCCTAGGCCAATTGACTACGAGTGTGATGGAAGTGAGCTACTTTGGCTTCTTGGAGTTGGTGGTCTTCTGGCCCGCGGAACTTGGTCCCCGGGGGCAATGTCGGCGTTAAGAGTCCATTGGCGGTCGGTCAGCGATGGGGGCCGGAGGGTCGCCCGTCCGTCCCGAGGGCCTTGGGGAGAGGAAATTTGGGGCAAGCGACCTCAGGAGGATTTTAGGGTCAGCTCTCGGCGTCAACACCCCAACTCCACTTCAAGACGGCGCCAAGGTCGGCGAATCGACAAGGAGAGGGCCTCAGCGTAAACCACGTGGGTTGCGGGCTCTAGAAAGGGTTTACGTTTTGGGGGCGAGTCTGGTCTACATTGCACTGGGACTGGCCGGAAGCAATGCCGAGAATATCACGGAACAAGGGGAGGCCTGGCGGGGCGGAGTTTGGGCCTTTCCTCCCCCGATGTGGCAAGTAGAAGTGGGGGGCTTTTGCGATGGCAAGACATTAAGTAAATTTACCAATTAATGCATTGCACGAAAATAAATTCGGTTTTGCAGTAGGATCCTAATTCATCTCGGCCACGGCCCAATTTTGAATTTTGAGGAGAAGGTCTAGGTCAAAGGGTTAGCATTAGAGCGGTCGGGGCAGCCCGTTGCGGGGGGCAACGAGCTGGCACCCTTCCCAAGTCAAGCGAGGCCGGGACCTTGCGGGGATCCCTCACAGAGGGAGAGTCAGGACCCGGGCCGGGATCAAAAAAAAGTTCAAGCTGACCCTTCTGGCGGCGCTCCCGGGGCTGCGCTAATGACCACCCTCCGGGCCGGTTCCCCTATCCGGCCGTTGGATCCTCCGTTCAGGGGGGCCCCTCTTGGGGAAGGTCAAAAGATTCAGATCGGTCGGGAGAACTTGTCAAAGCCGGGCGTCGATGTCGGCCTTGTAGAAACCCGCCTTTTTTTTGTCGTTGGGACGCAGGGATGCTCGGAATGGCAAATAGACCTGCCAAATCGTCGAGGAATGGCGAAATTACCCTAGGGAGCAAGTTACCGCGGTCGGTTTTGCGAAAAGAAGGAAACACTCCGCCCTCCACGGCCGGTATCGCATGCACATCCTAGGCCAATTGACTACGAGTGTGATGGAAGTGAGCTACTTTGGCGCTTCTTGGAGTTGGGTGGTCTTCTGCCCACGGAACTTGGTCCCCGGGGGCAATGTCGGCGTTCTGGAGTCCATTGGCGAGTCAGATCGCGATTCAGGAGGCCGGAGGAGGTCGCCCGTCCGTCCCGGGGGCCTTGGGGGAGGAAATTTGGGGCAAGCAGCCTCAGGAGGAGATTTTAGGGTCAGCGCTCTGGCGTCAACACCCCAACTCCCACTTCAAGACACGGCGCAAGGTCGGCGAATCGACAAGGAGAGGGCCTCCAAAGCGTAAACCACGTGGGTTGCGGGCTCTAGAAGGGTTTTCGTTTTGGGGGGAGAATCTGTCTGTTGCACTTGGGACTGGCGGCGGCTGGGAGAATACGGGCAAGGAGGCCGGCGGGGCGGAGTTTGGGCCTTTCCTCCTCCCGATGTGGCAAGTAGAAAGTCGGGGGCGCTTTTGCGATGTGGCAAGACATTAAGTAAATTCGCAATTAATGCATTTGCGAAAATAAATTCGGTTTTTGCCGGTGGGATCCCTAATTCATCTCGGCCTACGGCCCAATTTTTGAATTTTCGAGGAGAAGGTCTAGGTCAAAGGGTTAGCATTAGAGCGGTGGGGCAGCCCGTTTGCAGGGCAACCGAGCTGGCACCCTTCCCCAAGTCAAAGCGAGGCCAGGGACCTTGCGGGGATCCCTCACAAGAGGGAGAGTCAGGACCCGGGGAGGCGGGATCAAAAAGTTCGAGGCGGCCCTTCTGGCGGCGCTCCCGGGGCTGCCGCTAATGACCACCCTCCGGGCGGTTCCCCTATCCGGCCGTTGGATCCTCCGTTCGGGGGGCCCCTCTTGGGGAAGGTCAAAAGATTCCAGATCGGTCCGGGAGAACTTGTCAAACGGCGAGCGTCGATGTCGGCCTTGTAGAAACCGCCTTTGTTTTGTCGTTCGGACACAGGATGCTCAGGAATGGCAAATAGACCCTGCCAAATCGTCAGGAATGGCGAAATTACCCTAGGGAGCAAGTTACGCGGTCGGTTTTGCGAAAAAAGGAAACACTCCGCCCTCCACGGCGGTATCGCATGCACATCCTAGGCCAATTGACTACGAGTGTGATGGAAGTGAGCTACTTTGGCGCTTCTTGGAGTTGGGTGGTCTTCTGGCCCGCGGAACTTGGTCCCCAGGGCAATGTCGGCGTTCTGAGTCCATTGGCGGTCGTCATCGATTCGGGAGAGGGAGGTTGCCCGTCCGTCCCGGGGCCTTGGGGAGAGGAAATTTGGGGCAAGCAGCCTCAGGAGGATTTTAGGGTCAGCGCTCTGGCGTCAACACCCCAACTCCCACTTCAAGACCTGGGCGCCAAGGTCGGGCCGAATCGACAAGGAGAGGGCCTCGAAAGCGTAAACCACGTGGGTTGCGGGCTCTAGAAGGGTTTACGTTTTGGGGGCGAGTCTGTCTGTTGCACAGGACCTGGCGGAAGCGGCGGCCCAGGGAATCACGAACAAGGGAAGCTGGCGGGGCGGAGTTTGGGCCTTTCCTCCTCCCGATGTGGCAAGTAGAAATTGGGGCTTTTGCTGATGGCAAGACATTAAATAAATTACTTAATTAATGCATTGCGAAAATAAATTCGGTTTTGCCAGGTGGATCCTAATTCATCTCGGCACACGGCCCAATTTTGAATTTTAGGAGAAGGTCTAGGTCAAAGGGTTAGCATTAGAAGCGGTCGGGGCAGCCGTTGCGGGGCAGCAGGCTGGCACCCTTCCCAAGTCAAGCGAGGCGGGACCTTGCGGGGATCCCTCACAAGAGGGAGAGTCCCGGACCCGGGGAGGCGGGATCCAAAAAGTTCGGCAGCCCTTCTGGCGGCGCTCCCGGGGGCACCGCTAATGACCACCCTCGGGCGGTTCCCCTATCCGGCCGTTGGATCCTCCGTTCGGGGGGCCCCTCTTGGGGAAGGTCAAAAGATTCGAGATCGGTCAGGGAGAACTTGTCAAGCAGCGGAAGCGTCGATGTCGGCCTTGTAGAAACCGCCTTTGTTTTGTCGTTAGAGACGCAGGGATGCTCGGAATGGCAAATAGACCCTGCCAAATCGTCAGGAATGGCGAAATTACCCTAGGGAGCAAGTTGCGGTCGGTTTTGCGAAAAAAGGAAACACTCTCCGCCCTCCGCGGCGGTATCGCATGCACATCCTAGGCCAATTGACTCACGAGTGTGATGGAAGTGAGCTACTTTTGGCTTCTTGGAGTTCGGGTGGTCTTACGGCCCGCGGAACTTGGTCCCGAGGGCAATGTCGGCGTTCCCGAGTCCATTGGCGAGTCAGTCGCGATTCGGGGGAGGGGAGGTCGCCCGTCCGTCCCGGGGGCCTTGGGGAGGAAATTTGGGGCAAGCGACCTCGGAGGGATTTTAGGGTCAGCGCTGGCGTCAACACCCCAACTCCACTTCAAGACACGGCGCAAAGGTCCGGCCGAATCGACAAGGGAGGGCCTCGAAAGCGTAAACCCTGTGGGTTGCTAGGGCTCTAGAAGGGTTTACGTTTTGGGGGCGAGTCCTGATCTGTTGCACTTAGGACTGGCGAGCGGCGGCCAGAATCACAGGCAAGGGAGGCCCGGCGGGCGGAGTTTGGGCCTTTCCTCCTCCCGATGTGGCAAGTAGAAGTGGGAAGCTTTGCGTGATGCAAGACATTCGTAAATTCGCAATTAATGCATTGCGAAAATAAATTCGGTTTTTGCCGGCTGGATCCCTAATTCATCTCGGCACTGCGGCCCAATTTTGAATTTTTAGGAGAAGGTCTAGGTCAAAGGGTTAGCATTAGAGCGGTCGGGGGGCCCGTTTGCGGGGAACAACAGTGGCACCCTTCCCAAGTCAAAGCGAGGCGGGGACCTTGCGGGGATCCCTCACAAGAGGGGAGAGTGGGACCCGAGGAGGGCGGGATCAAAAAGTTCAGAGGCAGCCCTTCTGGCGGCGCTCCCCGGGGCTGCGCTAATGACCACCCTCCGGGAGCCGGTTCCCCTATCCGGCCCGTTGGATCCTCCGTTCGGGGGCCCCTCTTGGGGAAGGTCAAAGATTCAGATCGGTCGGGAGAACTTGTCAAGCCGTGGGCGTCGATGTCGGCCTTGTAGAAACGCCTTTGTTTTTTGTCGTTAAGACGCGGGGATGCTCGGAATGGCAAATAGACCTGCCAAATCGTCAGGAATGGCGAAATTACCCTAGGGAGCAAGTTACCGCGGTCGGTTTTCGCGAAAAGAAAGGAAACACTCCGCCCTCCACGGCGGTATCCGCATGCACATCCTAGGCCAATTGACTACGAGTGTGATGGAAGTGAGCTACTTTGGCGCTTCTTGGAGTTGGGGTGGTCTTCTGGCCGCGGAACTTGGTCCCGAGGGCAATGTCGGCGTTAAGAGTCCATTGGCGGAGTCGGATCAGCGATTCGGAGAGGGAGGTGCGCCCGTCAGTCCCCGGGGCCTTGGGGAGGGGAAATTTGGGGCAAGCGGCCTCAGGAGATTTTAGGGTCAGCGCTCTGGCGTCAACACCCCAACTCCACTTCAAGACGGCGCAAGGTCGGCCGAATCGACAAGGAGAGGGCCTCGAAGCGTAAACCACGTGGGTTGCGGGCTCTAGAAGGGTTTTACGTTTTGGGGGCGAGAGTCTGATACTGTTGCACTTGGGACCTGGCGGCGGCTGTAGAGAATGCGGAGCAAGGGAGGCCCGGCGGGCGGAGTTTGGGCCTTTCCTCCTCCCGATGTGGCAAGTAGAAGTTCGGAAGCTTTTGCGGTGGCAAGACATTAAAGTAATTCGCAATTAATGCATTGCCGCGAAAATAAATTCGTTTTTTTGCGGCGGGATCCCTAATTCATCTCGGCCTACGGCCCAATTTTGAATTTTTAGGAGAAGGTCTAGGTCAAAGGGTTAGCATTAGAGCGGTCGGGGGCAGCCCGTTTGCGGGGAACAACGAGCTGGCACCCTTCCCGAAGTCAAAGCGAGGCCGGGGACCTTGCGGGGATCCCTCACAAGAGGGAGAGTCCAGGACCCGGGGCGGGATCAAAAAGTTCGAGGCAGCCCTTCTGGCGGCGCTCCCGGGGGCTGCGCTAATGACCACCCTCCGGGCCGGTTCCCCTATCCGGCCGTTGGATCCTCCGTTGGGGGCCCCTCTTGGGGAAGGTCAAAAGATTCGGATCGGTCCGGGAGAACTTGTCAAACGGGGAGGCGTCGATGTCGGCCTTGTAGAAACGCCTTTGTTTTTGTCGTTGAGACGCAGGGATGCTCGGAATGGCAAATAGACCACCAAATAAATTAGGAATGGCGAAATTACCTAGGGAGCAAGTTACACGGTCGGTTTTGCGAAAGAAGGAAACACTCCGCCCTCCGCGGCGGTATCGCATGCACATCCTAGGCCAATTGACTACGAGTGTGATGGAAGTGAGCTACTTTGGCTTCTTGGAGTTGGTGGTCTTCTGCCCGCGGAACTTGGTCCCGGGGGCAATGTCGGCGTTACGAGTCCATTGGCGAGTCGAATCAGCGATTGGGAGGAGGGTAAGCGCCCGTCAGTCCCCGGGGGCCTTGGGAGAGAAATTTGGGGCAAGCGACCTCGGAGGAGGGGATTTTAGGGTCAGCGCTCTGGCGTCAACACCCCAACTCCACTTCAAGACACGGCGCCAAGGTCGGCCCGAATCGACAAGGAGAGGGCCTCGGCGTAAACCATCGTGGGTTGCGGGCTCTAGAAGGGTTTCGTTTTGGGGGCGAATCTGGTCCATTGCACTTCAGGACTGGCCAAAGAAGCGGCGGTAGAGAATCACGGAGCAAGGGGCCCGGCGGGCGGAGTTTGGGCCTTTCCTCCTCCCGATGTGGCAAGTAGAATTTTGGTGCCTTTCGCTTGATGGCAAGACATTAATGTAAATATGCTTAATTAATGCATTGCCGCGAAAATAAATTCGGTTTTGCGGCCCGGGATCCCTAATTCATCTCGGCACTACGGCCCAATTTTGAATTTTGAGGAGAAGGTCTAGGTCAAAGGGTTAGCATTAGAGCGGTCGGGGCAGCCCGTTGCGGGAGCAACAAGGTGGCACCCTTCCCCAAGTCAAAGCGAGGGCGGGACCTTGCGGGGATCCCTCACAAGAGGGAGAGTCAGGACCCGGGGGCGGGATCAAAAAAGTTCGAGGCAGCCCTTCTGGCGGCGCTCCCGGGGCTGCTGCGCTAATGACCACCCTCCGGGCCGGTTCCCCTATCCGGCCGTTGGATCCTCCGTTCGGGGGCCCCTCTTGGGGAAGGTCAAAAGATTCGGTCGGTCGGAGAACTTGTCAAACCAGCAGGCGGCGTCGATGTCGGCCTTGTAGAAACGCGCTTTTTTTTTGTCGTTGGGACGCAGGGATGCTCGGGAATGGCAAATAGACCCTGCCAAATCGTCAGGAATGGCGAAATTACCCTAGGGAGCAAGTTACAGTGGTCGGTTTTTGAAAAAGAAAGGAAACACTCCGCCCTCCGCGGCGGTATCCCGCATGCACATCCTAGGCCAATTGACTACGAGTGTGATGGAAGTGAGCTACTTTGGGCTTCTTGGAGTTGGTGGTCTTCTGGCCCGGAACTTAGTCCCGAGGGGCAATGTCGGCGTTAGAGTCCATTAGGCAGTCAGATCAGCGATTCGGAGAGGGAGGTAAGCCCGTCCGTCCCGGGGCCTTGGGGAGAGAAATTTGGGGCAAGCAGCCTGGGAGGAATTTTAGGGTCCAGCTCACGGCGTCAACACCCCAACTCCACTTCAAGACGCGGCGCCAAGGTCGGCGAATCGACAAGAGAGGGCCTCCAGCGTAAACCTTTGTGGGTTGCGAGGGCTCTAGAAGGGTTTTACGTTTTGGGGGCGAGTCTGATCTGTTGCGCAGGACACGGCGGCGGCAGCCCAGAGAATCACGGAGCAAAGAGGCCCGGCGGAGGCGGAGTTTGGGCCTTTCCTCCTCCCGATGTGGCAAGTAGAAGTTGAGTAGCTTTTTCTGATGGCAAGACATTCGTAAATTCGCAATTAATGCATTGCCGCGAAAATAAATTCGGTTTTTGCGGTAGGATCCTAATTCATCTCGGCCTACGGCCCAATTTTGAATTTACCGGGAGAAGGTCTAGGTCAAAGGGTTAGCATTAGAGCGGTCGGGGCAGCCCGTTTGCGGGGCAGCGGCTGGCACCCTTCCCAAGTCAAGCGAGGCGGGGACCTTGCGGGGATCCCTCACAAGGGGAGAGTCAGGACCCGGGAGGCGGGATCAAAAAGTTCGAGGCGGCCCTTCTGGCGGCGCTCCCGGGGCTGCTGCGCTAATGACCACCCTCCGGGCCGGTTCCCCTATCCGGCCGTTGGATCCTCCGTTCGGGGCCCCTCTTAGGGAAGGTCAAAAGATTCAGATCGGTCCGGGAGAACTTGTCAAACCGTGGAAGCGTCGATGTCGGCCTTGTAGAAACCGCCTTTGTTTTGTCGTTCGGACGCAGGGATGCTCGGGAATGGCAAATAGACCCTGCCAAATCGTCGGAATGGCGAAATTACCCTAGGGAGCAAGTTACCGCAGTCGGTTTTGCGAAAGAAGGAAACACTCAGCCCTCCGCGGCGGTATCCCATGCACATCCTAGGCCAATTGACTACGAGTGTGATGGAAGTGAGCTACTTTGGCGCTTCTTGGAGTTGGTGGTCTTGGCCCACGGAACTTGAGTCCCCGAGGGCAATGTCGGCGTTACGAGTCCATTGGCTGAGTCCGGTTGGTCAGGAGGCGGAGCCGCCGTCGTCCCCAGGGGCCTTGGGGAGAGGAAATTTGGGGCAAAGCGACCTCGGGAGGATTTTAGGGTCAGGCTGCGGCGTCAACACCCCAACTCCACTTCAAGACCGCGGCGCCAAGGTCGGCGAATCGACAAGGGAGGGGCCTCGAAGCGTAAACCACGTGGGTTGCCGGGGCTCTAGAAGGGTTTACGTTTTGGGGGCGAGTCTATTACATTTACACAGGACCTGGCAGCGGCAGTACCAGGAATCACGGAGCAAGGGCGGCGGCGGGCGGAGTTTGGGCCTTTCCTCCTCGATGTGGCAAGTAGAAGTCGGCGTTTTTGCGGATGGCAAGACATTCCGTAAATTCTTAATTAATGCATTGCCGCGAAAATAAATTCGGTTTTGCCAGGCTGGATCCTAATTCATCTCCGGCCTACGGCCCAATTTTGAATTTTAGGAGAAGGTCTAGGTCAAAGGGTTAGCATTAGAGCGGTAGGGGGGCAGCCCGTTGCGGAACAGCAGCATTTGGCACCCTCCCCAAGTCAAAGCGAGGGGCGGGGACCTTGCGGGGATCCCTCACAAGAGGGAGAGTCAGGACCGGGGGCGGGATCAAAAAGTTCGAGGCAGCCCCTTCTGGCGGCGCTCCCGGTACTGCGCTAATGACCACCCTCGGGCGGTTCCCCTATCGACGTTGGATCCTCCGTTCGGGGGCCCCTCTTGGGGAAGGTCAAAAGATTCCAGTCGGTCAGGAGAACTTGTCAAACAGCGGGGCGTCGATGTCGGCCTTGTAGAAACCCTTGCTTTTTGTCGTTGGACGCAGGGGATGCTCGGAATGGCAAATAGACCACTGCCAAATCGTCCGGAATGGCGAAATTACCCTAGGGAGCAAGTTACCGCGATTCGGTTTTGCGAAAGAAGAAACACTCCGCCCTCCCGCGCCGGTATCCGCATGCACATCCTAGGCCAATTGACTACGAGTGTGATGGAAGTGAGCTACTTTGGGCTTCTTGGAGTTGGTGGTCTTACGGCCCGCGGAACTTGGTCCCGAGGGGCAATGTCGGCGTTACGAGTCCATTGGCGGTCGGTCAGGGTCCCAGGAAAGGGGAGGCCGTCAGTCCCGGGGCCTTGGGGAGAGAAATTTGGGGCAAGCGACCTGGGAGGATTTTAGGGTCAGCGCTGGCGTCAACACCCCAACTCCACTTCAAGACGGCGCAAGGTCCGCCCGAATCGACAAGGAGAGAGGGCCTCAGCGTAAACCACGGCGTGGGTTGCGAGGGCTCTAGAAGGGTTTACGTTTTGGGGGGCGAGTCTGATACTGTTGCACTTGGGACTGGCGAAGCGGCGGCCAGAGAATCACGGAGCAAAGGGCGGCGGGCGGAGTTTGGGCCTTTCCTCCTCCCGATGTGGCAAGTAGAAGTGGGAGCTTTTTGCGATGGCAAGACATTAAATAAATTCGCGTAATTAATGCATTGCACGAAAATAAATTCGGTTTTTGCCGTGGCGGGATCCCTAATTCATCTCGGCCTACGGCCCAATTTTGAATTTTAGGAGAAGGTCTAGGTCAAAGGGTTAGCATTAGAGCGGTGGGGCAGCCGTTGCGGGGGCAGCGAGCTGGCACCCTTCCCCAAGTCAAGCGAGGCGGGACCTTGCGAGGGGATCCCTCACAAGGGGGGAGAGTCGGACCCGAGGGGGGATCAAAAAAGTTCGAGAGGCAGCCCCTTCTGGCGGCGCTCCCGGGCTGCGCTAATGACCACCCTCCGGGCCGGTTCCCCTATCCGGCCGTTGGATCCTCCGTTCAGGGGGCCCCTCTTGGGGAAGGTCAAAAGATTCGATCGGTCAGGAGAACTTGTCAAACGCAGGAAGCGTCACGATGTCGACCTTGTAGAAACCGCCTTGTTTTGTCGTTAGAACGCAGGGATGCTCGGAATGGCAAATAGACCACGCAAAAATCGTCAGGAATGGCGAAATTACCCTAGGGAGCAAGTTACGATTCGGTTTTGCGAAAGAAGGAAACACTCCGCCCTCCCGCAGCGGTATCCCGCATGCACATCCTAGGCCAATTGACTACGAGTGTGATGGGAAGTAGGCTACTTTGGCGCTTCTTGGAGTTGGGTGGTCTTGGCGTACGGAACTTGGTCCCAGGGCAATGTCGGCGTTCGAGTCCATTGGCGGTCGGTCAGCGATTCGGGAGTTTGGGAGGTTGCCCGTCGGTCGACTGGGGCCTTGGGGAGAGAAATTTGGGGCAAGCGACCTCGGGAGGGATTTTAGGGTCAGCGCTCTGGCGTCAACACCCTAACCCACTTCGAAACACGGTGCAAGGTCCGGCGAATCGACAAGGAGAGGGCCTCGAGAAGCGTAAACCACGTGGGTTGCGGGGCTCTAGAAGGGTTTTACGTTTTGGGGGAGTCTGTCTGTTACACAGGACGGAAGCGGCGAGAGAATCTGGAGCAAGGGGCCCGGCGGGCGGAGTTTGGGCCTTTCCCTCCTCAGATGTGGCAAGTAGAAGTGGGGGCGCTTTTGCGATGGCAAGACATTAAATAAATTAAAGTAATTAATGCATTGCCGCGAAAATAAATTCGGTTTTGCGGTTTGGATCCTAATTCATCTCGACTACGGCCCAATTTTGAATTTTTAGGGAGAAGGTCTAGGTCAAAGGGTTAGCATTAGAGCGGTCGGGGCAATTCGTTGCGGGGCAGCAGAGTTGGCACCCTTCCCCAAGTCCAAGCGAGGCGGGGACCTTGCGGGGATCCCTCACAAGAGGGAGAGTCAGGACCCGAGGCGGGATCAAAAAAGTTCGGCGACCCTTCTGGCGGCGCTCCCGGGGCTGCGCTAATGACCACCCTCCCGGGCCGGTTCCCCTATCCGGCCGTTGGATCCTCCGTTCGGGGGCCCCTCTTGGGGAAGGTCCAAAAGATTCAGTCGGTCGGGAGAACTTGTCAAATTTGCGGGGTCTGATGTCGGCCTTGTAGAAACCGCCTTTGTTTGTGGATTCGGGCACGGGATGCTCGGAATGGCAAATAGACCACTGACAAATGCGTCAGGAATGGCGAAATTACCCTAGGGAGCAAGTTACCGCAGTCGGTTTTGCGAAGAAGGAAACACTCCACGCCCTCCGCGACGGTATCCGCATGCACATCCTAGGCCAATTGACTACGAGGTGTGATGGAAGTGAGCTACTTTGGGCTTCTTGGAGTTGGGTGGTCTTCTGGCCCGGAACTTGGTCCCCAGGGGCAATGTCGGCGTGCGAGTCCATTGCATTAGGTCGGATCGTGATGGGAGGCAGGAGGTAGCCATAACGTCCCGAGGGGGCCTTGGGGAGAGAATTTGGGGCAAGCGACCTCAGGAGGGATTTTAGGAGTCAGGTCTCGGACGTCAACACCCCAACTCCACTTCAAGACGGCGCAAGGTCGGCGAATCGACAAGGAGGGCCTCGAAGCGTAAACCACGTGGGTTGCGGGGCTCTAGAAGGGTTTACGTTTTGGGGGCGAGTCTGGTCTGTTACACTTGGGATTTGGCCCGGCGGCGGCCGAGGAGAATATCGGGCAAGGGGAGGCCGGGCGGGCGGAGTTTGGGCCTTTCCTCCTCCGATGTGGCAAGTAGAAGTCGAGGCGCTTTAAATGATGGCAAGACATTAAGTAAATTCGCCAATTAATGCATTTGCGAAAATAAATTCGGTTTTGCGGCCGGGATCCCTAATTCATCTCGGCACCGCGGCCCAATTTTTGAATTTTAGGAGAAGGTCTAGGTCAAAGGGTTAGCATTAGAACGGTCGGGGGCAGCCCGTTGCGGGGAGCAGCAGGTGGCACCCTTCCCCAAGTCAAGCGAGGCCAGGACCTTGCGGGGATCCCCTCACAAGAGGGAGAGTCAGGACCCGGGGGGCGGGATCAAAAAAAGTTCGGCAGCCCTTCTGGCGGGTCTCCCGGGGCTGCGCCTAATGACCACCCTCCGGGCCGGTTCCCCTATCCGGGTTGGATCCCCTGGGTTCGGGGGCCCCTCTTGAGGAAGGTCAAAGATTCGGATGGTCGGGAGAACTTGTCAAACAGCGAGGCGTCGATGTCGGCCTTGTAGAAACCGCCTTTGTTTTGTCGTTCGAGACGCTAAGGATGCTCAGGAATGGCAAATAGAACCCAAATCGTCCGGAATGTTGAAATTACCCTAGGGAGCAAGTTACCCGGTCGGTTTTGGAAGAAGGAAAACACTCAGCCCCCTCCGGCGGTATCCCATGCACATCCTAGGCCAATTGGCGAGAGGTGTGATGGAAGTGAGCTACTTTGGCTTCTTGGAGTTAAGGGTGGTCTTCGGCCGCGGAACTTGGTCCCCAGGGGCAATGTCGACGTTAGGAGTCCATTGGCAGAGTCGGATCAGCGATTCGGAGAGGAGGTTGCGCCCGTAGTAAAGGGGGCCTTGGGGAGGGAAATTTGGGGCAAGCAGCCTCGGGAGGATTTTAGGGTCGGCGCTCTGGCGTCAACACCCCAACTCCCACTTCAAGACCGCGGCTTCAAGGTCGTAGAATCCGAATCGACAAGGAGAGGGCCTCCGAAGCGTAAACCACGTGGGTTTGCGGGCTCTAGAAGGGTTTTTTACGTTTTGGGGGCGAGTCCTGGTCTGTTGCACTGGGACTGAAAGCTTGTAGCGGAGCAAGAGGAACCGGCGGGGCGGAGTTTGGGCCTTTCCTCCTCCGATGTGGCAAGTAGGAGGAGCTTTTGCTGATGGCAAGACATTAATTAAATTAGCAATTAATGCATTGCCACGAAAATAAATTCGGTTTTACCCGGCTGGATCCTAATTCATCTCGACAACACGGCCCAATTTTTGAATTTTGGAGAAGGTCTAGGTCAAAAGGGTTAGCATTAGAGCATTGGGGCGGGTTAGGACAAGGGGGCAAGAGGTGGCACCCTTCCCAAGTCAAAGCGAGGCCCGAGGACCTTGCGGGGATCCCTCACAAGAGGGAGAGTCAGGACCCGGGGGCGGGATCAAAAAAAGTTCGAGGCGCCCTTCTGGGGGCTCCCGGGGCTGCGCTAATGACCACCCACGGGCGGTTCCCCTATCCGTAGTTGGATCCTCCAGTTCGGGGCCCCTCTTCGGGAAGGTCCAAAAGATTCAGATCGGTCGGGGAGAACTTGTCAAACTTAGGCGTCTGATGTCGGCCTTGTAGCATCGCCTTTGTTTGTCGATTTTGGGCAGTTTGGGATGCTCTCCGGAATGGCAAATAGACCAGGTCAAATCGTCAGGAATAGGCGAAATTACCCTAGGGGCAGCCGTCCGGTTTTGGGGGATCCCCACTCCGCCCTCGGGCCAATTTATCCAGCATGCATCCTAGGCCAATTGACCTCTGAGGTGTGATGGAAGTAGAGCTACTTTGGCCTTCTTGGAGGCGAGTGGTCTTCTGGCCCGAGGAACTTCAGTCCCCAGGGCAATGTCGGCGGGAGTCCATTGACCCAGTCGGATCGCCCGGTCAGGGGGGGCTGCCGTCGGATCCCGAGCCACCCAGGGAGAGGTTCCCGGATTTTTAGGGATCCTCGGCGTCAACACCCCAACCCCACTTCAAGACAGGCGCCAAGGATTCCCGAATCGACAAGGAGAACTTGTCAAGCGTAAACCACGTGGGTTGCGGGGCTCTAGAAGGGTTTCGTTTTGGGGGCAGTCTGTTTCGGCGGGCACCGGGACGTCGTCCATTGTCCCGAGACAATGCTCGGGAATGCGCAAATTTCCCGGGGCCTTTGGAGAGCCAATTGTGACATTCAGAAATGGCGGTTGCGTCAACATCCTAACTCCAATTGAGACATTAAGTCCCGTAAATTACTTGGGGAGCCTGGTGGATGCATTGGAAGTTTACATTCGGCTTTGCCGGAAGGATTTTCATGTCCGCGACTTCGGTGAGGGAGGGCGTCAACACTAACTCCCTTCAAGACATGGCGCCAAAGTTCCGTAGAGCCAATCCACAAGGACATGGCCTGTCCGAAGCGTAAACCCCGTGGGTTGCGGGCTCTAGAAGGGTTTTACGTTTTGGGGGGCCGAAGTCCGGTCTTTTGGCCCGCGGAACTTGGTTTTCGAGCAATGTCAGCGTTACGAGTCCATTTGCGAGAGCCAAATCGTGGTTCGGAGAGGGGAGGTTGCCCGTTCTTCCAGGGGGCCTTAGGGAGAGGAAATTTGGGAAAGCGACCTCAGGAGGATTTTTAAGTCGCTGTCTGGCGTCAACACCCCAACTCCCACTTCAAGACCGTCGCTGGGTCGGCGAATAGACAAGGAGGGGGCCTCCAAGCGTAAACCACGTGAGGTTGCAAGGGCTCACAGAAGGGTTTACGTTTTGGGGCAGTCTAGTCTGATTGCGTACACATTGGAGGCGTGGCGAAGGCTGCGGCCGAGAAGCTTATAGCAAGAGGCCCGGCGGAGCGGAGTTTGGACCTGTCCCTCCTCCAGATGTGGCAATTAGAAATTGGAGGCTTTTGCGGTGGCAACCTACGATTAAATTCATAATTAATGCATTGCGAAAATAAATTCTGATTTTTGCCAGCTGGATCCCTAATTCATCTCGGCCACAAGGCCCAATTTTGAATTTTTGGAGAAGGTCTAGGTCAAAGGGTTAGCATTAGAACCGTCGGGGCAGCGGATTCTTGAGAACAACAGAGCTGATTTGGAAAGATTTGGAAGATGCGGTTGACTTCAAGCCACAAAGAAACATAAATTTAGTAGCATTGCTTCTATCGGTCGGGGTTGGAGAAAAAAAAGTGACTGTCCATCTAAACTTCTAAGAATGTGCATTTGAAAGATTTAGAACATGGAAGTGTCCCATTTGTAAGAGCTCTGAGGAGAGTCAAACCACAAATAATCTCGGAAATTTGGTTCTACCGGTCCAAGTCGAAATGTCGCGAGAAACCTCGAGGGGCTCGAAATGGCAAATCGGCTGAAGAAGGCGATATCCAAGCGGAAGAATGCAAAATATCTTCAAGAATCCTTAGGATCATGTTCATGCATATGTATCAATGCTAGATTGTACCCAAGAGAAAATATAACAATGTACAAAACATAGGTTTATTGAACAAAAGATCACTTGAACAATTCACATACTCCTCTGAGCTTGGCTTATGGTTTCTATCGTGAAGTCCTCCACTTGTCCATCCCTTTGAACCATAGCTCCATGTCAAGTATATGCGGCGTCGACCATGCATATGTCGCTAGTATCATGTTAATCTTTGTTTTTCTGTGGTGCTTCCAAACCACGACCATCTTTTCAAGAAGCACCCTCATCATGCTAGGCGACTCCTTTGGTTCCTAGCAATTTGGTCGATGCCTTCTCACCAATCACATACTTCTTTAACACTTTCATCAGATGGATCGTTGTTTCATAGTCCTCATCTTGAGTGGAGGAGGGTTCACGGAGGATTCCCTTCCTTCTCATGCCCTCGGCGGCTCCTACACCAAGCTATAGATTAGAAAATAGATAAAATACAATAAAAGTGTATAAACTACAGAGTGTAGCCTTACTTGTGAAGACCGGGTTCCATATCTCTCTGCTCTTGAATCCTCATCTCCTCACGAATGCGGTTCAAGCGTCGAAGCATACCTTCCATGGCCATGTATCCCAAAAGCAATAAAAAAAAAACTCACAATAAGCGCAATGAAAAACTAGGATCAGGATCGTTCGCAATACTCAAATCATAAAAGAAATGGGAAAAATGGCGGCCGATGACTTTTTAAAAACGAGAGGCGTCGTTTTAAGGCGTATAGGCGTCGTTTAACGGCGTTTAAAAGGTCGATTCAGCGGCGTCTATAGCGGCGTTCACGGCTATAACGGCGTCGTCACGAAATTTGTTTTGTTTTTCGTATCTTTGAGATGCCATATATATTGCCCTATTAGTCCTCCGGCTTCTCGCGCCCTCCGTCCTCTGCTCCTGCGCCCTCCGGCTTCCTCCTCCTCCTCCCCTTGGACTCCTCACCTACATCTGCCATGGCGCTTCTCACGATGCATGCCGCTTGATGCCGCACCGAGAGGCCGGCTATTGCTGGAGCACTGAGCGCCTCGGTCAGTGGCTAGAGGCGAACCTAACCCAAGAAAGGCGGAGTTCAAGCAAGCCATGACAAAGGCTGCGTGATAGGGGGCAAGAAAAGACCTCGCTCGCATTCTTTGGGGAGGCGGAACCTTCCCTCAATCTGAGGCTCAGTGCACGAAGAAATGCATGGTGAACTCGTTGTGCTTGGCCCGTATGCTAGAGGATAGGGGCCTTTGGGAAGGGAAACATTTCTTTGAAGCCCTACTTTCAAAAGTTGCACCGGACCAACGGGGCATGCGGGGAAGTGCTGCATTACATGAATTCCTTGGGAAAGCAGACACCCACAGGAGGAGGGCTTGGATTCCATGCCGGGAGGCTTGTTACGGCGGGGTGGAGGAAATCACCGTCGAGCACCCGAGCCTGCGAGTGGATCCTGCTTGGATCTTTGATATATACCACTAGATGTGCCTTGGCATCCACTTTGTTTTGTGTATTTGAATTGTGTATGGGTTTTTATATGAATTTTGTATTTTGAAGGGAATACATATATGATTTTTGTATATGAATCTTGCATTTTGAAGGGAATCTTCACATTTTATGATTAATTAAACATAAAGCGTGTACTCAAGCGTATGTAGAACTGCTTACGATCGGCTTGCAAGCCATAGGTCTATACTAGGATGCCAATTAACTTGGCATAAATGTCTATGATAACCCGAAGTTGCAATACTAATGTTGCCTAATATGGTTTGTAGTATACACAAATTCATGCCAAAGTATTTTTCTTATTCATATGTGGGAAGAAAATATAATAATCATAATAAAGTAATGAAGGTTCAATCGATGGTAGTCTTCTATCATGACAATAGTCCCCCAACCCCCCAACCTCCCTATTCGTACGCCATCTCTTCTTCACCTTCAAATATCGGTGGCGGGGGGCGAGCCTTACATGGAACTCTGAACCACCAGCGATCTTGCAAAGGATGCGGAGCGAAGGTGACCTACAAAACCTCTATTACATTAGTTCCTTTGTTAATGACATATATAAATTTTATTGCATCAAGTAAACATACTTGTTCACATTGCTCAACCCTCACGAGTGTGTCTTGACCCACGATACCACCGGCGAGTTGAATCTAGTGAATCTGAGGCCACTTTCGGATCTTTGCATGTATCGTGGCATGAGCACCCGATACACACAAGATCAAACCATTGGCATCAAACAACATTGTTTTGAATGCACTACCGACATCAACCTCCATGATAGTCTTTATAGTACCAATCCATTCCAACATTGCCTCGATTGGGTTTGGGTGCGCACTACCCGGTCGGCAAAGCGTACTAAACTTGCTGATATACCACAATCATAAGTCGTTTGCCATGATCCACACTTTGTCGAAAGTGAGCACGAAGACCATATTGATGCATATGAATTATACTACAAAGTAAAGGAACAAATGTTCAAAATAGCGAAGCGAAACTTCGTGAATTATATGCTATTAAGTTGCACTTACAAATAGTGACACGCCTTTAGCATATGCAAATTCTTCGCTAGAAACATGTTTTATACGTTGCCTTGCCATCTCTAGTTGTTCGAGCAGCCATTTATTGTTTATCTCACTTGGCGGGACCCTAGATGATCACGGAAGTGGTTGTTTGCGATTCTTTTGTCGATGGCGTCTTCTCTCCTCATCTCTCTTTATTTTTTTTCTTCCTCGTATTTTTTTTTATCCATTTCTCCATGGGAGTGGAGTTGTAGATGAGAAACTTATTGACTTTTGCCTGTTCTTCTAGTGTGAACAATTTCTTCTGTGGTCTTCCTTCGGGAACTTCTCCAACTATAGTTGGAGTGTCTTCATCGGTCCATAATCGTGGAGCATTGGGGTGTAGATCGGCCAAGAACTCGGTGACATAGAATAATGACTCTCGTGCTAACCAACCCTCGGCCATGCAACCCTCTGGCCTTGCCTTCTGACGTACGAAGTCCTTGAGGACCTTGAGCGTTCTATAAAAACATCCATCTAGGATTTGTTGTGCTGCAAGCTCTACGCCGTCCACTAAATGCACTAGTAAGTGAGTTTGTATGTCGAAAACTTGTTGGGAATTCTTTCTCTAGCATACAACATGCCTCAACGACCTTAGTTCGCATGTCACTTAATTTCATTTTGTCGATTATCTCCTTCCTTGTAATCCATCTAAATATGATTTAAGAAAAAAAAAAGTTAAGTGAGAGTTCAGCATCAGTGTTTTCTAAATCCGTCTACGAACACGGAAAACTTACGATGGGAGACATATTGCATGTAGTGGACCGTGTGAGGCGACCCTCGAGAACAATAGGCATAACAAACTGCAACATCTTATGCCAATCATGAGATTTCAACCCAGTTAACTCCCGCCGTTAGAGAAACAATTGCATAGCGAATGCATATATCACAGCCAGTCTTTATTGCCTTGATAAGCTTCCGAGCGGGTTTCATACATTTTCTAGGCGCGATCCAATCCACTTGTGGCCTTATTCCTTCGCCGACATTTAACCATGCTTTAGATTTTGATCCAGCTTCTTGTAGATCTTCGTCTTTGCATCACGTGTCCTTCGTCGTCGGTGACATGCTTCCAAATAGGCGAAACGTTTTTAAAAGATGTGCATGGGATCAAGAAGATGATGGATCTTCAATTACGTCAATAGGGTAGAAGGAAGAAGGATGCTTTCCACTTCATTCCCTTAACCTTATTTCCTTTTGGCATCCCACATGTTACCCCAATCTCTCATTGTCAACCTTTTGGGAGGCTCTTGATTGCAATGTTTTTCTCTTGGACCTCGTATCGAAGTCGATTTTTCCATTGGCGGATATCTCTTGAAGTTTGCATAGACATTTTTTGTGCAATCTTGGGTTGGCCGTGAGAGTTCAACTGTTCAAACCCACACAAGTGACATGCATATCCGGACACTTGGAGTCGGAGAGTTCATACAAACCCGGGCCAATCGCTCGTTGTCCACATTAAGATTGCTCTCAAGGTAAATCTTGGATTCGTACGAGAAGTTCTCTTGAGACATCGTAAACTTCAATACCTTCACTCCACAATGTCAAAAGCTCATCAATAACTATTTTTCGGATATGGATCTAGACTTTCCGGCTAGCCGGTCCACGGAACTAATAGTACTACCATTAAATGGCTAGTCTTCATGAGTAACCACGGTGGTAAATTATAGTTGATCAACACTCTTGGCCAAGTTGACCACACCTTGGTGATTGGCGTCCATAAGGATTAACACCATCCGTTGCCAACCCTAATCGAGATTTGGTTGGCTCTCTTCAAATTCCGGCCATGTTTCATCAATATGCTTCCATTGCTTACGGTCACTAACCACCTTGCGGAGTACATTGTCACTTTCGGCGCGCGGCACACCAACCCATGGCGAAGCTAGAGATTCACATCGAAACAATAGCCTTATCGAGGATCAATGGAAAGTAGCGAACCACCTTCATCGGGACGGTCTTTCCCTTGGCATCTGCATTGTACCTAGAGGCACCACATTTTAGGGCATGTTTACGTGTTCTTGTAGATGTCATCGGATAATATACCATGCAATCATTTGGAGAAGCGTGAATCTTATGGTAGCCTAAACCGATTTTGCCAATATATTTTTTATTTCGGTCGACTTTTGGGCATAGTGTTCCCTTGTGGGAGTATTTTCTCTTGCAATAACTTTTGTATAAAACAGGACCTTTCGTATACATTCAACTACAAATTCAATAAGTCAAGTGATTGCAATTGTACTTACTCTAACAAAGCGTAACTTGGCATTGCTCCATTTGAATTTGGCTTGAAGGTTTAATATCAATAAAGATGTAAATCAATCTAGATATGCTTGCACTGGATATAATGCTTTATCGCCTCCTCCAATAAAACGTGATCTTCATGACCATCGTTAGGAGTATTTATATCATCATCTAGGTGGTTTTGTCGAAGATTGGGCCAAATGCATCTAACATATCGGCTATGGGTTCTTCAACTTCCATGAAGTCGTCCATGGGGGCATTGTCATCATCTTCATCATCGTATTCTGTTCATCTTCATCATTGTACTCTTCATTATGCGTTGTGCCCATGTTTGTACCATCTTGCTCAATGTATTCTAATTACGCTATCATAATGACTTTTTGATGTGCGCCAATTGATGCAGCTTGGATGTGGTCTTATATCCACTTGCCTACCCTGCACGTCAGATTAAACGAAATATATGCGTGATTGATACATACATTGAGAGCCCGTGTTTGTTAAATTTTAAGCATTTAATAACGAACGAAATATAAAATTTTATGTCATAATCAAAGCATATATTGAAGATATAATACACATTTATCTTCAATATGTGCAATCTCATTCCAAGAGAAGAAGAAGAAGAATTCGAAGAAGAAGAAGAAAAAATGGTGCATTCAGGCAAAATTATATGAGTAATTTGAGTACATCATCAAAAGGACCTCCGGTATTGGTCTCACAGTATTCATATTCAATGAACAATTCATCACCAATACACAAAGTTTTTATAGCATAAACCATGATATATCTCCCGTCAATTTTACGGCTAAAAAAATCTTCTTGGTCTTTGTTTGCCTCGACAAATTCACAATTGGTAGCTTCAGGATTCTCGATAGAGCTATTAATAAAAGCAGCAAGGTTTCCATGCAGCGAGGGGCGACCATCAATATATGTGAAGCTTGCGTAGTCACCTGGGCTTGGATATTGTTCGTGCATTTGAATTTAGGCCATAGATGAGCATGCGCGCCAATTGATGCTTACTCAATTTATGCCAAGTGTCCGAGTTATATTCGGGACCTACATATGGCATTAAAGGAGCGTCATTACCATCTTTGACTTTCATACTAGTCATAATATATAATCCCGGGCCAAAGCAGGGGACCCGAACTATTTTTAATCATGTTTGCCTACCCCAATATGTAAATTGCTCCCCATAAATAATTGGCTTGCCTCTAGGCCATGCATTGAATTTCTTCGATCTTTATCGTAAAAAATTTTGGACCAAATGGACTAGTGAAGGTGGAAGATTATTTTCTTCGACATGATCTAGTACATTCCAATTTTGATGAACATTGTCATTCCCTCCAATCTTGGCAACAGCCATTGCACTGATTTGAGTTCTATCACGTAATGGGATACTCTTTTGAGGAAGTTGATGGCTTTCTTTTTGTAGGGTTTTCTATGAGCGCATTCATAGTATCAACATCATCTACTTCCAATGACAACATAACCCCAAAATCTATATCTTGCCTTGAGCTCACTTCATTCTCAATTTCTTCCTAACAAAATACAAGCAAACTAAGTTAAGACATCGATTCAAGTACATGAGAGTAGTTGATTATCGTTCATAAGATTCGTGTATTATACCTCGTTGGAATACCCCCATGTCGTCCAGGAAACCTTTGGATTTGTCGGGCATTCACCATATTTCTCAACATGGTACGGGGCAGGTCTTTCTCATCCGTTTTATTTGTCCTTTGCACATCGAACAATTGCAATATAAACCTCTGTCCAAGTACAAAAAAAAAAAAAGTAACATCAAGATATAAAGTTAACTAATCATTGAAACATGTTTATGGTACATACATCGGCGGCATTCATTTCATGCACACCACCCGACCTCTAGGAAGACTAGGTCCCTTTGGGTCTAATTGGACTATTTGTGGCAATTGTTGGGGTAACATTCTTGCGCCAAGTCGCCATGTAACTTTCTCAAAGCTTTCTGTCTCTTTACGTTCAAATTCCTTACGGCGTTCGTCCATGTTGTTTTTCTAGTAAACAATAAAAATATTAATAAAAAACCATGTAATAATATAATAATTATAAATATCCATGTTTTTTCATGATTTTATCAAATGTTTATTCTTAAGATTGATTCATACAACATTTATGATATTTAGAAAGCATTTGATTGAAGGGTGCCTTTGAACCCGATACATCTAGTCCTCTCCATTTGAAATGGAGTCACCCGATTACCTTATATTCACGCAACCTTTCAAATCTTTTGTAATCTATGAAGATTGAAACTTACATTACGAGGTGCATAAACCCGATACATTTAGTCTTCTCCATTCGGGATGGAACCGGACCCGATACCTTGATCATGCATCCCTCAAGTTTTTAACATACTTTCAAGATTCAATCTTCTAATCTATTAGCATTTGGAGGTGTTTAACTCTAACACAAAGATTAAAGCGAGAGATCTTACCTTATGAAGACCCACGGGCGCAAAAAAAAATCCGAAACAAGCAGTGAAAATAACAAGTAAATAACCGGCGGTAGGGTTTCCGCCATATGTGGCGTCGTTTATCGGCGTGCGGTGTAACGTCGTTTTAACGGCGTAAGGTGACGTCGACGACACCTAGGCATGCCACATCAGCTTTGCGCCGTCGATGCCCCTCATATGCCCACGTCGGATGATCATGGCGTCGTTTAACGGCGTCAAATGATCATAACGTCGTTAAAGCGACCAAGCGTGATTGTTTAACATAACGAGAAACAACATACAATACAAATAACACAAATAAATAAAAATCTTGATTGTTCCCATTCATAAAAATAAGCTTATACAACGACAACACAAATAGATAAAAAAAGCTTATACATTACTTATGTCCATCGAGGGCGTGGGGTTTGATGCAACCATTTGCATCATTATACCACCATTAATGTCGTTTTCTCTTTGTTTGGCTCGGTGAGCCATTCTACCGGTCGTTCCGCATGGAGCGCCGGATGTTAGTGCAATCGAAGCTCCTTTTCACTCATCTTTGCCACGATGGTGAAGGAGGGTTCTCGGCGGGAGAAGCGGGGGTTCTTTGGAGTTGTCTTCCCTTGGAGGAGGAGGATTCTTGCTAGAAGGAACATATCGTGAAGGTGGTCTTCAAGCTGTGGGACCATTATAGCAAGATAGGGAAGAACACTCAAAAATAAGAATAACGGCGACTCTTGATGGATCCACTTATAGCGTGGATGTAGGGTTAGGAGTTAGGGGTTAGGGTTTTATTTGGCAAAAAAAAATTCTCTGCGTGGCGTCGTTAAGCGGCGTTTAGGCGGCGATGTCTTGACACGCGGGCCACCAACGGCACCCAGCACCATGCCGCCGCGGCGGGCGTGATACGTCGGCGTTGTGCGGCGTCGTTCGTTCGGCGGCCGCGGCTGGCAGCGTCTTGACTACAGCGGTACCCGGCAAGCACCCTTTTCCACATGGCGCGGCGTCATTATTTCATTAAGCGTCGTTGAGCGGCGTTTGTACGGCGTGTTTGTGACCGAAGCACTGCGGTTTGGCGGCCCGGTACCATACCGGGGCCGACCGTCGGCCCTGAAGGTGGCCGTCGTTGAAGCGGCGTGTCGAAAGCGGCGTTGTCGTCGTTGAGCAGCGATGTCGTTGATCAGCGGCGAAGTCCGGCGTTCATCGGCGGCTTGACGTCGTTAGGCGTCGGCGATCCCTGTAGTGATTCGGCACAATATAATGTCACCGAAAAGCAAATAGAAATAGGAAAGGATGCGTACTGCGTTATATGCGGGGATCCAAGAATCTTGTTGTCTTGGATAACAAGGATGTTACTTACAAGGAAGTTTCACTACAAGGGATAGTCGACCTTCAAAGCGGCGTCTCGAGGTCGTTGAACGACGTCAAATCGTCGAGCGGCGACAACGTCGTTTAACGGCGGTGGCGTCGTTCAGCGGCATCACGTCGTTCGCGTTCGCCCACCACAGGCGGCGTGTCCACCATGCTGCGTGGCATGGCTTTGGCGCCACGCCGGCAAGCGTGCGTGTCGTGCCACGTGCACAAAGCGTCGTTTAACGTCGTCGATGGATCTGGCATGGCACATCGGTGCGTGGGTTTTTCACGACATGCCGCCGGCGCGCCACCGTGTTACGCCATCGTCGACATGGCGTCGTTGAGCGGCGACTAAAAATCGGCGCGGACCCGGTCGGCCATTTAACTAGCGACATGCCGTTTGGCCGGCATAAAGTGTCTGCCCGCGTCGACATGGCGCCGTTAAGCGGCGCTTAGAATATCGGCGTGGCGGCGGTTTTGCCGGCGTGGCGGCATCATCCGGCGCCACGCTATTGTGTCGGCCAGCGCCCAACGGCAACGTCGTTTAACGTTTGGAATGCCAAAATTACCCTAGGGACCAAGTCACCACGGTCGGCTTTTGCAAAAGAAAGAAACACTTACGCCCTACATTGCGATTATTCGTGACCACCTCCTAGGCCAATTGACTACGAGTGTGTAATTTGCACATGAGATAGTCGGGCGCTTCTTCGAAGGGGTGGGTTTTCGGCCACAAAACTTGGTCCCTAGGGCAATGTCGGCGTTCGAGTCCATTGGCGAGGCGGATCACGGTTCGGAGAGGGAAGTTGCCCGTCCGCAGGGAACCGGGGAGAGGACTTTTGGGGAGGCCGCAGGGTGGTTTTAGGGTCCATGCTCTGGCCTCAACACCCCCCTCTCGTCAAGACACGGCGCAAGGTCCTAGTCAAATCTCACAAGGATAGAGCCTCCAGAAGCGTAAACCCTATGAGTTGCGGGTTCTACTTGAGGGGGTTTGCGTTTTGGGTGCGAAGTTTTGGTCTTTGCACTTGGGGCGTGGCCCGATCACATCTTGATTGAGAGCGAAGCAAAGGAAAAAGCGGAATGGAGTTTGGACCTGTACTCCTCCCGTTGTGGCGGTTAGAAGTCAAGGCCCACTTTTGCGGTAGCAAGACATTAAATAAATTCGTAATTAATGCATAAATGGACTTAAATTCTGATTTTTGTCAGCTAGCTTCCTAAGTCATCGCCAACATACAGGCCAACTTTCAAAAATTTTGGATAAGGTTTAGATCAAATAGTTTGCACTAGAGCGGTCCGGGCGGCTTGTTGTTGGGCAAGCCCGCTAGCACACTTGCCCAAGTCAAACAAGGCGGGACCTTGCAAGGCCTCCTCATTAGGGGAGAGTCCAGAACCCGGGAGGCGAGCCCCAAAAAGCTTTCGAAGGCGGCCTTTCTGGCGGGCTCCCGGGCGTCGCTAAAGACCACACTCCGGGATCTCGGTTCCGTATCCGACCCGTTGAATCCTTTGTTCAAGGAACCTGGTCGAGTGTGAAGTGGAAAATGAGGCCCAAAAGCTGCGTTAACGAAGAAATTTAGGCATTTGGCTATGAGATTAAAGTTTTTGATGCCAAATTTGGGCAAAAATGAAGATTTTAGGGGAATTGTGTATTTCCTTCTATGGGAACATTTTGAGCTAGTAGGAGACCATCGGGAAGCATTATATACCTTAGAGCATGAAGAGAAAATTGACACGAAGACTATGCTAAGCTATTATAACATTTGCTATTATAACATTTGGGCCGGTTTAGATTGATTTTATTGCCGGTCAAGATAGAAGTTTAATTGTATAAATAAGAAATTGATGGAATGAAAAGACACGCTTGTTTTGAGAATCCAACTGCAAGGGCGCTGGAGTGTGTCTCGTGGTCCTGAGTGCTGTTGGTTTGAGGCAAGTGTCCATCAATGCTACTGCTTGATGTCTGTTGTTTCAGATCATATAAGGATGATAAGTTTTGAGTGAATTATTTTGTTGTTTCTTTTCTAAAATCCAAGTAAAGAAAAATCGGTCTGTTCCTTTCTAGAAGCCGGTCTTCTACAGGGATTTGCCTTGAAGGAAATCTTTGTAAATTCCTGTGCTTTGGAATTGAATGATACGAAATCGTCATAAAGTTTAAATCTAAAACAGAAAATTATGTCTTGTTGAATCTGTGATACGTTAAATAATGTGAATGAATGAAAAGAATCTGGAAAGGGAAATAAAGATATGAACTGTGCCATACCAATTGCGAAACCCTGTGAAAAATCTAAGTGAAAAGCAATTTATTGTGATAGCCGAACTCTGTAGAAGATTTTTGTATGTGGAAGACAAGGGAAATCGAAACCTTAAAGGCCACCATACTCTGCTTATGCATCAAATTGGCCTGTTTTTTGTCTGAACCCGGCTTGCCTGAATCTTTCAGATAAAAAAGAGAAGGACTGTCGATTTGCTCTTGTGCCCTAGCCCAAATCTTCTGCCATAGCCAAGTAGACCTATTCTTTGCCATATTTTCCGCTGGTCCTTGCCATTCTGCCATACCCTAAATCCTCTGTTGCTCCGCCATACCTCACGGCCGCCCGTCGCACGCAGAGAAGGAGGAAAAAAGAAAAAAGAAAATAAAATAAAATAAAAGGGAGTAAAAATATTAAGAATGGATAGATTCATATTAAAATAAAAACTATCAAAATTGTGCATAGTGTTTTGGATAAGCCATTGATTGGGAATCAATTGTTCATAAGTTCGAATCCATAAAAAAGTAAATATATGAGTTATCCCTTTTGTTGTGCTTCAAGTGAAAACCTAACCATTATTAAATTTTGCTCATAAGGTGAATATTACTAAATATTTCGATTTCAGTACCCTTAAGGCTTATATGAATATTAATGCTATGGTGTCGGTTACAACCTAACTCCTCGTCTCCAATTTCATCAAACCTCGTTCTTGAACCTTGCCATTTGTGTGATAACTCATGCACTGCATTGCCTTGATCCGGGCTTGGGGTTCATTTAGATCACATATTTTTGGGGGGCATTGCGAGAAACCTAAGGTAATCGTGGTTGCATGGTAAATTGTTAAGTAAATTCATGAATGAGGGAATTGTATGAATTATAGAGATTTTGAGGAAGATACAAAGAGAAAAAGTATTTTAGAAAGGCAAGCTAGGCAGGAAAAAAGGGATAAGAGGAGGAGAGAGTTAGAGGAAATTTCCGCTAGATCTTCTGTTTTAGGGAAAATACCCTCTAGTCCTGTAGGATCTGCTGAAGAAGAGACCGAAGAAGAAAGTGACGAAGAGCTATTCTTGCCTGCTAGAGGACCTAGCATATTAGCCATGGCTCTTAAAACCTCCAAGATGAAATATCCAACTTTCTCCGCCTTGGGAAATGTAGATGCAGACTCCCATATTCAAACATTCTTGACCATTAGTGAAGCTAATCAAGAAGATGGAAGTGCTGAAAGATTAAGACTTTTCCCAGCTACCTTACAAGATGGGGCTGTAGAGTGGTATAGAACAGCTAGGGCTGCTAACCCTTTTACTACATGGGATGAATTGAAGAAGGGTTTCTTAAATGCATTTAGGCCTGTTGGATTTGCACAGCGTGTGACTGATGAATTGAATTATATTAGGCTCTTACCAGGTGAGAGTCTTCAAAGTTACATAATTAGATTACGAGGTTGATTGCGAAGAAAGACCAGCGCCCTTCCCGGAAGACCAAGTAAGATTTTTACTAATGGGTTGCTGCAGATATAGGATTCTTCACGGGGCCAAACTCCAGCCACCTTGGATCTTTGCAATTCATATTGCTTCAAGCTGGGAACAAGCTAAAATAAATGCCAATCGTCAATCTAACCGGGATATACTTTGCCATCTGTGTTAGGCGGTACATTTGGAAATATGTTAAATTCTAACGCTATGGAAATGGGATGGGGACACAATATAGGTGTTGCTGTACCAAGTGTGGCGCCTACGGTTGGAACTATTGATTATAGTAAGCAAACTCTTGGACCTCAAGTAAGTATGCCTATGGTCAATACATCCACGAATGAAAGTTTGGATTCCAAATTAATAAAAGTAAAAGAAGATCTGGTTGATAGTCTAACAAAGCAAATGAATGAACTTCAATTAAATTGGGTTAAAACTTTGGAGAATAGACCACAAGTTAGTAAAGAGCGCACTAATATGTGGTGTGTAAAATGTAGGGGTTATGGGCACTTACCCTCTGAATGTCCTACACCTGCAAATCTAGAAGTCCCGTGTCGTATTTGTGGAAAAACTAACCACAAGATGGAAAATTGTTTCTTCTTAAGACCTAGATCACAATTACCTGCACCTCCACTTTATAGGGTGCAACCTGAACAAAATATGTATGAACAAAATATGTATGCTTATCCCCCTCCCAATTATGATGCTTTTAGGGTGCAACCTGATCAATCTAGGTCACAAAATTATAGACCCACACAACCTCAAATTTTACAAAAACGTGCTTATCAATGCTATAGATGTGGTGAGAGGGGACATATTGCACCTCATTGCCCAAACCCGAGGAAAACGGTTGATTAGCAACCTATATGTGGGATTTGCCAAACACAAGGGTTACATACACAAGAAGAGTGTCCACATAAGTTGCAAACTCCTACAAATTCCAAGGATAATAAAGGCAAGAGGGTTGTGATTGATACTGGGGCAGTGTTTGTAGACCAGGAAATTCCTTCTACTAATTTTGTGGAAACTAGAAGTGCTAGGAACCTTAATGAGAACACAAAGAGAGGGAATAAAAAGAAAAGAAGGGGTAAGAAAACACCTAAGGGGAAGGAATTAGAGAGAGGTGAATCTTCGACGCAAGCGGCCAATAACAATGGGGGAGAATTATTGGAAGGGGAAGAACTACAAGAATTGTTTAATGGAACAGAGGACTTACCTAGGCCTAAAGACATAAATAGAATTGTAGGGGAATTACAACCACCCAAGAAGTGGGGAGAGAAGGCTAAGTATAAAAGATATAAAAGAGTCTTGAATATGAAGAATGACCCACCCTATGATATTCTCAAGGATCTAGATAATCTAAGCTAAGAGCATATTCCTTCTTTGACTTTTAGTCAACTATTGCAATTAGCCGTCTCTTCAAGATCTTTCTAATGACAACCCATTGTAAAGTCTTGTTATCAGAACATTTTCTAAAGAGCAAAATTATGGGGAAAAACGACAGCAATGAAGTCATAGTATTAATGCAGCGAGTACCATTTATGGAGGATTCTTATGGGGACATGAGTTCCCCTGATTGCGGGCGTGGAAATTAAGGGGAATTAATAAAGAATTGTACGATTGATGGGGGCTCAGGGATAAATATTATGCCTGAAGGAATAAGGAAGAAATTGGGATTACCAGACCCTGTACCAGTACATTTCGTAGTAAGAATGGCTGACCAACGACGGGTTCGACCATTGGGAGTAATTACAGGCATCAAGACTATAATAGCGGGCATAACATTTTTTGTGGATTATGTAGTATTACGTATGACTTGTGGAAAATTTACTTACCCTTTGTTACTTGGACGTCCATGGTTATTACAAGCTCGGGCAAAACATGATTGGTCCACAGGTTATCTTCAAATTGGTGATGGTAATAATGAGGTTAAGATAAAAGTTCATCTACATTCTAGAGTTAGGGAGGATAACACTAGTGACACTAGCTCTTCTAAGGAAGAATTGGCTTCTAGTGATGAAGAGAGTGGGGATGATATGGAAATTAATCAAATAAGTGTAGAAAAGGATGGATATGATCAATTAAGGATTCCTCCTTTTAAGGATGATAATTCTAGTGTTGCTCTTGAAGAGTGGATGGGATGTGTAAATTCTTTCATGGTGAGTGTGGAAGAAGTTGATAGTGAAGAAGAGGAAGAGGACCAATACCCGGAGTATTTTTCTAAGCATGAGAGGGGAGAGTACAAATTGAGGGAGGTGCCAGCCAATAGTGAGGCTGATGCGAATTCTATACTAACTTCTTCTGGGATTGTAGAACTGAATTTAGGGATACGAGAAGAACCGAAGATGGTGAAACTGGGAGCCCAAAATTCAAATGAAGAGTGTCAAAGGTATTTGGATTTATTTATGGAATATAAGCACATCTTTGCATGGACCTATAGGGATTTAAGAGGTATATCACCAGCATTATGTATGCACAAGATTATCTTAGAGCCTCATGCTAACCCAATAAGACAACGTCCATATAGGATGAATCCGAACTACTCTAAAAAAGTGAAGGAAGAAATTGATAGTTTGCTTGAAGCAGGTTTTATTGAACCTGTGGAGAATAGTGAGTGGTTGTCACCTATTGTTGTAGTTCCTAAGAGAGATAAGGAGAAGCTGAGAGTGTGTGTGGATTATAGGAGACTGAATGCTGTAACTAGAAAAGATGGATTCCCGGTCCCTTTTACTGATTCTATACTCGATTCTGTAGCAGGCCATGAATATTATTCCTTTTTAGATGGGTATTCTGGGTATAACCAGGTATCCATTTTTCCAGATGATCGGGTTAAAACTACCTTTGTTACTGAGTGGGGCTGTTTTGCATATAGGGTGATGCCTTTTGGGCTATGCAACGCCCCGGCAACTTTTCAAAGGGTGGTTACGAGTGCCTTTAAGGAATATTTAAGAGAGTTTATGGAGGTCTTCCTTGATGATTTCTGTGTCTTTAGCACACGAATTAGCCATATAGACAGATTAAGATTATGTTTCAAAAAATGTGATGAATATGGTATTTCATTAAATCCTTTAAAGTGTGTTTTTGGAGTCACTCGCGGGACACTGCTGGGAAGGGTTGTGTCTAGAGAAGGAATTGCTATAGATCCAGATAAGACTAAAGTGATTATGGAGCTAGAACCACCATCTACTATTAAACAATTACAAGCCTTCTTAGGACATGTAGGGTACCATCGTAGATTTATAAGGCACTATGCTGATAAAGCTTTACCATTAACAACATTGTTAAAGAAAGAGCATGCTTATGTATGGACCATATATTGCCAGCGTGCATTTGAATTGTTAAAGGAAGCGTTGATTACCGCGCCTATACTTAAATTTCCTAAATGGGAGGATGAGTTCCATGTCCACATAGACTCTTCGGCATATGCTATTGGTGCCATATTATCTCAAATGCAAGAAGATGGCTGGGACCACCCGATTTACTATGCTAGTCGTCAGTTATCTAATGCAGAGAAAAAATATTCCACCACTGAGAGAGAGGGATTGGGTATGATCTATGCCATCCAAAAATTCCGTCATTATCTATTGGGAAAACCCTTTGTATTTTTCGTCGATCACCAAGCCTTAAAGTACTTGATTAATAAACCATGTAAAACTGGTAGAATTACTAGATGGCTTCTTATGTTACAGGAGTTCCAATTTAAAATTGTAGTAAAACCCGGGACGCTCCCATGCACTGCGCAGATCATTTATCTAGACTAATAGGGAGTTCTAAGGATAAGGGTGTTATGGATGATTTACGGATCTTTTGACTTGTTTTTCATCCTTTGTTTGGCGAATGGTATAAAGATATAATAGAATTCCTCTCTACTAATCAACTACCTGAAGAAATGAATCCTATAGAAAGGAAGCGATTGGTCCTAAAATGTAAACCCTTTACCATGTTGGCTGGCACCTTGTATAGAATTGGAAGAGATAGTATTTTGCGTCGATGTATATTCCCTCAGGAAGTCCACAAAATTATAGGTGTTTGTCATGATTCCCCTGCCGGTGGCCATTTTGCTAGTGATATAACCTCTAGAAAGATTCTCAGTGCAGGATATTGGTGGCCAACTATGCATCATGATGTGAAGGAATATGTAAAGTGTTGTGATCCTTGTCAGAGGGTGGGTAGACCAACTAGGAGGGATGCTATGCCCTTGAATCCCATAGTGCCCATCTTTCCATTTGAAAAATGGGGAATAGACTTCGTAGGGCCCATAAGTCCTCCTGCATGGCAAACACGTAATGAATATATTCTAGTATGCACAGACTATGTCACTAAATGGGTTGAAGCAAAGGCCTCTAGAAATGATAATGCTGCTACCGTGGCAACTTTCCTATATGAAAACATTATTATTAGGTTTGGATGTCCATTGGAATTAGTCAGTGATAGGGGATCACATTTCGTAAATGAAACTATTACTGCATTAACCGAACGTTATGGAATTTCCCATAGAAAAAGTACACCTTATCATCCTCAGGCGAACGGCCAAGTGGAAAGAACTAATAAGACTTTGTGTAACATTATGACCAAAATCTGCAATGCTAATCGTACTGATTGGGATAAAAGACTGCTAGATGCTTTGTGGGCCTATAGGATAGCCTATAAAGTCACAACCAAATTCACACCTTTTATGTTAGTCTATGGACAAGAGGCTATTTTGCCAATTGAGTTGGAGATTCCTTCTTTGAGAGTGGCAGTACAAGAAAAGTTAGATGAGGATGGCAGTCTGAAAGCAAGATTGGACGAGCTAGAGAGGTTGGATGAAGTACGTCTCCATGCTTTTATGGCAAGGGAGTCATTACAAGGGCGACGAAAAGAATGGTATGATGATTACAATAAGAAAAAAGTAATTAAAGAGAATGATTTAGTTCTTTTATACGATAGTAAACATTGGAAAAGACCGGGTAAACTAAGAATGAGATGGGTTGGGCCTTATGAAGTTAAAAAAGTTTACTCTAACGGGTCTGTATTGTTACAAGACTTGGAAGGAAATGAGTTACCTACGAGAGTAAATGGCGCACGACTAAAAGTATACTATGCGCCACGTACCTTTAAGAAGCTTCCAGACGCTATGTGAGATTCATCGGGGACGTCGAATTCATTTAAGGGGGGATAATAGCATAATAAGGGGAGAAAAAAAAAGAAAAAAGAAAAAAAAACATAAAGAATTTGATTTTTCTTATTATTCATCTGCTTGCTCTCCGTATTACTCAAATTCATCTCATTTTTCATTCTTACACCTCATTCAATCCATAAAGACTGCCAAATCAACTTCGCATCCGGGTGACAATTTGTTACTAACTTTTATGGTTTCCATGATAGGTTCACTGCTTGTCTCCATTTTTTTCAATTCACTTCACATTACACTCATCCACTCCATGTCAATCCATTAAAAGTCGCCATGTAAGCTTTATCATCGAGGCAAAGCAACGTTTTTACTAATTTTTGTTTCCATGGCAGGTTCACCTGGTTTTCTTCGTAATTATTCAAACCATACGCCTTTCATTCATCCATATCATTCAAACCATAAAGTGCTGCAATCAGCTTCACCATATTAGCAGCCATACGTTCTACTAACGACGTTTTTATTTGCGGGAGCATCCTTTATTATATCATTTCATGTTCATCTGTTTTTAGTTGGCTTACCAACCATGACCATTGTTTTCTTTACTGTTGTTTTTCCATTTCCCGTATTGCTGGCCATTTTCTCCATCCCAGCAAGTTCAAAATAGGCTTTTATTATTATATTCGCCGGGACGTCGAATTCATTTAAGGGGGAATAATGTGAAGTGAAATTTGATGCCCAAAAGCTGCGTTAACGAAGAAATATAGGCATTTGGCTTTGATATTAAAGTTTTTGATGCCAAATTTGGGCAAAAATGAAGATTTTAGCGGAATTGTGTATTTCCTTCTATGGGAACATTTTGAGCTAGTAGGAGACCATCGGGAAGCATTATATACCTTAGAGCAAATTGACATGAAGAGAAAATTGACACGAAGACTATGCTAAGTTATTATAACATTTGCTATTATAACATTGGAACGGTTTAGATTGATTTTATTGACGGTCAAGATTGAAGTTTAATTGTATAAATAAGAAACTGATGGAATGAAAAGACACGCTTGTTTTGAGAATCCAACCGCAAAATTTGGAGTGTGTGTCTCGTGGTCCTGAGTGCTATTGGTGTGAGGCAAGTGTCCATCAATGCTACTGCTTGATGTCTGTTGTTTCAGATCATATAATGATGATAAGTTTTGAGTGAATTGTTTTGTTTGTTTCTTTTATAAAATCTAAGTAAAGAAAAATCGGTTGTTCCTTTCTAGAAGCCGGTCTTCTCTGAGGATTTGCCTTGAAGGAAATCTTTGTAAATTCGTGCTTTTGGAATTGAATGATACTGAAATCGTCATAAAGTTTAAATCTAAAACAGAAAATTATGTCTTGTTGAATCGTGATACGTTAAAGAAATGTGAATGAATGAAAAGAATCTGGAAAGGGAATTAAAGATATGAACTGTGCCATACCAATTGCGAAACCCTGTGAAAAATCTAAGTGAAAAGCAATTTATTGTGATAGCCGAACTCTGTAGAAGATTTTTGTAGCCATAGCTGTGGAAGACAAGGGAAAATCGAAACTTAAAGGCCACCAAACTCTGCTTATGCATCAAATCGGCCTGTTTTTGTCTGAACCCGGCTTGTTGAATCTTTTCGGATAAAAAGAGAAGGACTGTCGATTTGCTCTTGTGCCCTAGCCCAAATCTTCGCCGCCAGCCAAGTAGACCTATTCTTTGCCATATTTTCCTTGGTCCTTGCCATTCTCGCCATATCAATCCTCTGTTGCTCACCGGATCTGCAAAAAGAAGGAGGAAAAAAAAAAAAAATAAAATAAAATAAAAGTCCTTAAAAATATTAAGAATGGATAGATTCATATTAAAATAAAAACTATCAAAAATTGCTCCGCCATTTTTGGATAAGCCATTGATTGGGAATCAATTGTTCATAAGGAGGAAAAAGAAGAAATAAAATAATGAAAATCCTTTAAAAGGGTTAGGATAGAACCATTATTAAAATAAAGTTATTTATATATAAATATTTGATTTGGATAAGGCCATTGATTATGGTGGAACCAATTGTTTATCAAAGTTCTTGAATCCATGCCATTTGCATTGCCTTGTTGCACGGCTTGGCCTTGATTTGGGGCTCATTTAGATCACATTTTTGGGGGCATTGCGAGAAACTAAGGTAATCGTGGTTGCATGGTAAATTGTTAAGTAAATTCATGAATGAGGGAATTGTATGAATTATAGAGATTTTGAGGAAGATACAAAGAGAAAAAGTATTTTAGAAAGGCAAGCTAGGCAGGAAAAAAGGGATAAGAGGAGGAGAGAGTTAGAGGAAATTTCCACTAGATCTTCTCTGCTTTTAGGGAAAATACCCTCTAGTCCTCAGAGGATCCTTGAAGAGGAGACCGAAGAAGAAAGTGGCGAAGAGCTATTCTTGCCTGCTAGAGGACCTAGCATATTAGCCATGGCTCTTAAAACCTCCAAGATGAAATATCCAACTTTCTCGGCCTTGGGAAATGTAGATGCAGACTCCCATATTCAAACATTCTTGACCATTAGTGAAGCTAATCAAGAAGATGGAAGTCTTTGAAAGATTAAGACTTTTCCCAGCCTACCTTACAAGATGGGGCTGTAGAGTGGTATAGAACAGCTAGGGCTGCTAACCCTTTTACTACATGGGATGAATTGAAGAAGGGTTTCTTAAATGCATTTAGGCCTGTTGGATTTGCACAGCGTGTGACTGATGAATTGAATTATATTAGGCTCTTACCAGGTGAGAGTCTTCAAAGTTACATAATTAGATTACGCAGGTTGATTTAGAGGAAAGACCCAGACCTTCCCTTTAAGACCAAGTAAGATTTTTTTACTAATGGGTTGCATGCAGATATAGGATTCTTCACCGGGGCCAAACTCCAGCCACCTTGGATCTTTGCAATTCATATTGCTTCAAGCTGGGAACAAGCTA